>CM069451.1:267151-634764 GCA_035610835.1 Ophiura sarsii | reverse complement strand
CAACAGTTCAATATACACCTAGCACATAAAGTCCCTGACCAGGTGCTTTGAGGTTGACTAATTCAAAATATATAATCGGTACCAAAAATCTGAGATATACATTTAATGAGCAAATTTCTTCTCCGCAGTTTGATACCTCATTCAACAAAATCGAATGAATACTTTTAAAGTTATGGCGATTTCAATGACCGCGCATGCAACAGAAATGTTGCACTAGGTATAGGAATCATTGATTTGTGTGTGATTACTGTCATAACTGTGCGCTATCTGAACGAGACAGATGAATGGGTCTTTAGTGATAACCGCAATGTGCGGGACAAAGGGTGTATCTGGCTGTGAGGAATACAAGTCTTAGCTGATAAGCTGTGAGTTTTTCAGTGCGTAAATCCATAGACGGGTAAAACATTGAATTTTACCGTCTATGGTAAATCACACACAAATCAATGATTTCCTATACCTAGTGCAACATTTCTGTTGCATGCGCGGTCATTGAAATCGACATAACTTTAAAAGTCTCCATTCGATTTTGTTGAATGAGGTATCAAACTGCGGAGAAGAAATTTGCTCATTTATATAGTATATCTCAGATTTTTGGTACCGATCATATATTTTGAATTAGCCAACCTCAAAGCACCTGGTCAGGGACTTTATGTGCTAGGTGTATATTTCAGTGTGGATGAAAAAAAAGAAAGTTGGAGATACAAGGTTTAGAAAGAATAGAAACGAAAAAACTGCCATAAACCAGTCCGTATATCAATTCAAGCCATTTGCAATAAAATCTCACCTCTAGTTCACACATTTGCTGCGAAATATCAAGAAAGTTGGAAGTTTCCCCTCAGCACATGGTCAGCACTTGTGTTTCAAAACCTCGTATACATACGAGGTTTTGAAACACAGGTGCTGAAAAAGCTAAATTTGTCTGCCTTCTGAATGTGACAAATAAAAACATTACCATCATTTGCATAATGTCTCTGACATCATGATAAACACACAAAAATCAATTTCGAGGTAAGTTGGAGATACGAGGTTTTGAAAGAATAGCGACGAAATTTATTTACCCAACAACAGGGTTGTTCATAGTTTACCCAACGCTAAATAATTGCCCAACGTTCTAACAGTGTAATAACCTTCTCTAAGTGGTTACCACTGCGTCGTGAGATGTGGGCAAAGTAGCTCAGCATTTGGGTGTTGATAGAATGAAGAAGTCGTTTATTATTTCTAATTGTGTTTTGGAAAATACGTGTAGTATATAACATTTAGAAACTTGAAGGTCCTGCCTTCACCATTGTTTAAGTTTGTACCTAATAATCAAGCAATAATTCTCGATCATTATCTTGCCTTGCATACAGGCAATGGTTTGAGGTCCTGTCCTCATAATGACACAATGATTCTCGATCATTACCTTGCCTTGCATTCACACTTCTACAGGCAGTGGTTTGAGGTCCTGTCCTCACCATTGTTCATGGTCGTACCTAAATCAAGCAATAATTCTTATTCGTAATTTTGTCTTGAATCTACAGGCAATGGTTTCATGTCCTTTTCTCGCCATTGTTTACGTATGTACCTATAAATCAAGCAATAATTCTTGATCCTAATTTCGCTCTTCTTTGTTCATTCACTTAAAGCTTACAGTTTAAGCACCCTGTCTTGATGGGAGACGTCCAAGCTTTCAGTCTACGTACTCTCTCTTAGGGAGACGACGAAGTACCCATGTATAGGCACCATTTTTAATGTTTATCTGCACCATTCTTAATGGAGAAGGTAGACGACCAATCCCTCAAATCAAGTTTAGGCACCATTTTTAAATTCAGTATAGGCACCCTCTTGCATCATGGAGGTGACAACCATTTTAGGTGGCATTTTCTTTAATGCAGACTTTAGACCGTTTTCTACATAGTCCCTGCTATTTAACAGCGACAAGATAACCGGCTAGAGAAGCAGATGCATTTGAGCTGTACTGTTTCTAGTTTTTCGCAAAAGATGGCTAATATCTTTAAAACCTGCAAGAGAAGGTCAAGGGTTACGATTGCAGTGCATTGTGTGCACATTTTAGAGTCGAAATAGTGTGCAACTGATCGAGATTCTGTGATGGTCAAGACAACTTAATATTTTCAAAATTAATATTAAAAATGTTTTAATTTAATTCACACAAAAAAGATTGTGTGCTCGCGTTGCAAAATTTCTTCTGTCCCATTGTAGCCTTAAATATTCCGTAATGCCTGTGATAATGTTAAGGGGCAAAAGCGCTTTCGTGATAATATATCATCATCCTTCATCTGAAGAGCAGGCGACTAGACGTTTTCTCTATGTACGTAGGTCTTCAGCAAGAGTGATTATCTGTCACAGTCGTTCTTGAATCAAGCTTTCATTGTCCACTATTACATGTTGTATATACATGTAGGTCAAATATGATGTACATTGACGACCAGGTCTTCTTTGGGCGACCAGGTCGTGCAAGCCTAACCTTCGGCAATTAGTATATGTAGGTGGCATACATTGCTCTTCATCAAGGATTCTCAGCTGTCGGCACTTTACACGGTGGATAAAAGGCTCTGTAAGTTGGCCATGTCATAAATTGTGGTTTGGAGCATGATCCGTGCGTTATTTAACACTTTCCACGCGGCAGGCGCCTGCAGACGACATTCCAAAATTTCACAAAATGTTAAAAATGACATACTGCATTGAATTTCAATACCCTCTTTGGAATCACCATGAGAAAAGCATTGAAAGAAATACAAACAAGCCTAGTCTTGGTTATCCTTGAGGTAAACTTTGAAAATTGGGACAGGTTACTGAAAAATCTGCTTTGTATATATGGCAAAACTAATAGCCGCGTGGAAAGTGTTAAGGATTATCCTGTAGCAAGAGATAGCAGAGGCATTAATATTGCATTCCATATCTTGAGATTCACAGCCATGCAGCAAACGTGTCACACGTGTTGAATAGTTTCACTTTTGTTGTGATAGCTAGGGCTCCTACTGACATTCTAACTTCCCAAATGCACACCATGCTAAGTCCTGCATATTTTAAGGTCACTTGCGCCCGATGCTATAATAGACCCACAGATACCTGAAATATGTGCCATAATAGACCCAAGATACCTGAAATCCGCCACATGGCTGATAGCATACCAATATACCTGGAGTGTTAGGTGAGGACTGCATCAGTTGGCAGTCATCTAGATCTATACTGTTTTGGATACGTTAAATAATGATGAGGCCAAGGTCTTTTGCTGCTGTAGCAGTATTTGTCAGCTGAGCTCACATAATTGTGGTCTCAAGTAAGGCGAAGTCATCTGCAAAATGTAGGTCGTTTTAGAACAAGGGCATGATGCCGTCTCAAGGAAAGTAGATGTGTCACAACTCCTCAGTCAAGATCACATGCAGCCTTCTTCAATAATTGTAGTCTTCAAATATTGCAACAAGGAATGAAGCCAGCATGTAATATACCCTGTTGCACTCCAGTGGAGACAGCGAAGACTACTACCACCGGATAGCTTAGTCAGCATGCCATGCGATTTCAGTTTGCTATACACTTTATCAGCGGCTAGAGGATAAACTTTAGCTGTACTGTTTCTACAGACATGCAAAAGACGGCTAATATCTTAAAAGCCTGCAAGAAATTTACTGCAGAGGAAGCTAAAAATGTGGTAAAAAGTATGGCATAACACAATAAAGAAGTATTTTCTTGTGTAGCTGGAGCACTGATCCGCCCTCGTAATCAAACACATGCCCGGTTATGTTGGCCCGGTCGGGCAAGCTATACGAGTGATCAGCGCTGATTAGCTCTGCTCCGGGGAAACTTATTTAGCCCGTAGTTAGGACTATTTACCCTATCAATCGGTAAAATGCGATAAAAACATCCAACAGCACATTTTTTTGCGTCCATCTTGTGTGTTTTTCAGGCATATGTGCTTTTTTTTGTGCAAAACATATGCACTTTTTTACAAAACTAGGCAGCACAATTAGTCCTCTTTAAAAAACGCAAATTCCCGACCTAATTTACCCATAATGACAATGATCAGTAGAGAGCTACTCCTGGGGAACTGCAGTAGACTATAAGGGTGATGAAATGGATGGTTGGTTGGTTCCTGTCATGACTGACAGCTCGTGACCTCGCAGATACTCCGCCGCAGATGATGATTTTCAGCAAAGGAGTAACAATCACAGAGAGGGAGTCCAGTAATAGATATTATTTGGTCAATCCATCAGGACCAAGATCTGCCTTTCTTTCTCTTCCCTTCAATCATGCCTTGCATAATAACCTTCTCTAAGTTGTTACCCTTGCGTCTCGTCGTGAGATGTGACCAAAGTAGATCAGCATATGGGTGTTCACAGAGTGAAGAAGTCGTTTAGACTATCTACCACCTTAATAATCTACCATCTTAAGAAATAATAGTACAAGCAAAGCATGAACATGATGAAGGTGCATAGAAGGAACACACATGTTAGAAACATGGTGGGAATAATAGGGATTGAATAAAAATAGAAAGGAAGATTGCATCCGTGCTACGTCCATGATATAGCAAAAGGCTAACATTTAAATACTAATGAAAATGAACAACAACTCAATTCAACGCTATCCTATAATCGATCCCATCACATTAATTCATCAACAGTTTATTGGTATCTATGATCAATGATGCGTCTCATGCTCGTAGTAATTTCCGATTAGCTGTCTAATTTCGCTGAACGTTGTTTCTACAGAGCTCTCACCGCTTTTTAGCCGGCTAATCTCTCTACATTATCCTACTTTTTAAGGATAATTTGAATGATTATCCGTCTAGGCACCAAACATGAAAGATGACTATCTTTCAGTCTAGGCACCCTCTTGCCTCACTGTGTACTGGCTATCGATGCTTTTGCATATACCGCTTCTCAATCCTCAGGTATGAACTTTTGTTTTCACTCAGAAAATGTATTGACAAAGCTCTGCAACTTGCACTACAAATAATGTCCGATGTATATTCTTTCGTTGTCAAAAATGACTAAATCACAAATACAAACACCTCTGTCCATACTAACATATCATATTTTTACACTGATTTGGGTGACCGTTGTATCCCGGCGTTGTATGGACCCCTGCTCGTTTCCCAACTGTATGGGATCATTACATTTTGGCTGGCCCTTACCATACCAGTTTGTTCCTGTCATTAGAGTACCTCCCGGGTGGTCATGTGCCACCCCAACGGCTTTGACCGGGAAGGCCAGCTCAATTGACTACAGGGCAAAAAACTACAAGCCGTAGATTGGTGAACAATTGTGAAAATTGTTGAAAAGGAGTGATTTTGACCTTTTAGTTCAACCGCCATTTAAAAGGTGTCCATGGAAACCACTCAAAACATTATCATCAACATATATATAATTACAGATCATAACATTATAAAACAGGTATTTCTGCCCATAAATGTCTATTTTTGATAGTTTCCATGGTAACAAGTAATAAACAAAGCACAACTGGCACAACCAACCCATCTAATATTATCCACCAGGTTATAGAGAACATACGTGTGAAATATCGGGGTATAAATGTCAAATATAGTTGATTAAGAGCAATTTTACAGGTATTTTCCCTTGAAAATGTCTGTTTTTGATGGTTTCCATGGTAACAAGCAATAACCAAATTACAAATGGTGCAACCAATCCATCTAAAATTAGGCAGCATGTGATAGAGAACATATTGGTGAAATCTCGGGGTATAAATCTCAAAAATAGTTGATTTAGAGCAATTTTACTAAATCTACTATGTTTGAATGGCGGCCATTTTGAAATCCAAGATGGCCGCCGCACCATTGCACGAAAAACGTGGGTTCCTTGATTTTTGAAATCAGCGCTTAAAAACACTCCTTTAAGCTAATTTGAATCCTGCCTGCCAGTAGTGAACATCTTTTTCACACCCGATTCACTATAATAGTGTTTTACCAGCAACAGATTGGTGAAAATGGTTGAAAAATGAGTGATTTTGACATATATTTCGTCAAACCGCCATTGAAAAAGTTTCCATGGATACCACTCAAAATTGAAATGCAAATTTCTCATCCAAATTATGTATAATTGCAGATGATACTAAAAGCAATTTCATGATGAATAGATGACAAAAACATCCAAATAAGAGTGGTTTTAGAGGTATTTTTGCCCAAAAATGTCTATTTTTGATGGTTTCCATGGTAACAAGTAATAAACAAAGTACAACTGGCACAACCTATTCACCTAAAATTATGCACCGTGTTATAGAGAACATATTGGTGAAATTTCATGGTATGAATCTCAAAAATATTTTATTTAGAGCAATTTTACTAAATCTCCTATATTTGAATGGCGGCCATTTTGAAATCCAAGATGGCCGCCGCACCATTGCTCGAAAAATGTGGGTTCCTGGCTTTTTGAAATCAGTGCATCAAAACACCCCTATATGCCAATTTTCATGCTTCCTGCCAAAAGTGAACATCTTTGCCATTTTTTGTTACATATCCGCTCCACTAAAAGTAGATAAAACTGTATGTCATAAATGTAAACAAAAACGCACGCATTATTGGCAGTCATTCGAAATACGATAACCACGTACGTAAGAGCATGGCAAAGTTTCAATTTGTCGTTTATATAACTTTTTTTGTTTAAATTCAAGATAATTTGGAATACACAGGGTGTCCCAAAAATAACTGTGCACATGTTTACCCAACTTATAGACCATGAAATTCTACAATTTGGTGTAACTTGATTATACGCGTTGAAAGATGAAACGCTTGGCTTTCAGATGCCGTTTATTTCATCTGATTTGGTTTAGTCAATCCTGAGATATGACCAATTAACTAAACCTACCTAAAATCCACGTTGTGCCACTTTACAGTTTGAAATGAATAGAAAAGTTTACTCAGAAGATACAAATCTTCCACCTGGTTGAGTGGTCTTAGCAAATATTATGCAATCATAACATTTTTGTATTGGGATTTAATAGGTTTAGATAATATAATGAGTGTCTGCGAAGCCAAACAAAACTGAATATTAAAAAAAAAAATTACACAGAATGCCTCCATCCTCCCCCCCAATGTTTCACTACGGATTTATACCCATTGGAAGAACCAGTTAGTATTGGTTGGTCGCTTAGAGTGCATTATTTCTGTAAAAGTGGCACAACATCGATTTTAGGAAGCTTTCGTTAATAATTGATCATATCTCAGGAGTGACTAAACCAAATCAGATTAAATAAGCGGCATCTGAAAGCCAAGCGTTCAGTCCTTTAATATACATGTATAACCAAGGAGTTATCAATATGATAACTCCTTGGTATAACCAGGTAACACTCAATTTATGGTCAATAAGATGGGAAAACATGTGCCCGGTTTTTTTTTGGGACACCCTGTATAGTATACATTTGCAATTATGTTATGTACCATTAATTCCAAAATATATATAGCCTTATTATTAAGATATCGATAAGTATAGATATGTATTTATAATTCCGCTAAGACAAATGACGAATTCGGGATGTATTATTTTAACACTGCCAATATAAATGTGGGTTCGTTATGTTTTATCTATAACCATGATAACAATGTCTAATCCGGCAAAACGATTGACGAACACAGGCACAGGATGTTTCAGAAAGAACGGTCATTTTGTCGAGAACATTTCAGGTGCATATACAGGGCGAGTCCAAAAGAAGTTTACCCGGATTGGTGATGTTTTAAAAAACACACAAATGACACTCGAGAGTTCAGTAAAGCATATTTTTAACAAGCATTCTCTTCTACTTATTAGGAAAAAGGAATGACACAAATTGATCATTGCGTAGAGGAGTTATGCCTATTTTAATAAAGGTACTCATTTTGCAAGCTGTCCACGGAATACTTGACCAAACAAATGTAAAGTACCGTATGCATTTTAGCTGCGTACTTTCCTATTGACCGAGATTGGTGATTATTTTCAAAACAAATAAATGACACTTTAATACAAGTTCAGTAAAGCATTTATTTACCAAACATACTCTGCTGCTTATTAGAGAAAATCAATGAAGCAAATTGATAATTCCTAAGAGAAGTTATGCCTGTTTTACTGAAGGGCATGGCATTCATTGTAGGTGAGTACACAGCTAAAATGCTTACTTTACATTTATTTTGTCAAGTATTCCGTGGACAGCTTGCAAAATGAGTACCTTTATTAAAATAGGCATAACTCCTCTTAGCAATGATCAATTTGTGTCATTCTTTTTTCCTAATAAGCAGAAGAGAATGCTTGTTAAATATATGCTTTACTTAACTCTCAAGTGTCATTAGTTTGTTTTTTAAAACATCACCAATCCGGGTAAACTTCTTTTTGACTCACCCTGTAGATTCCTAATTTTTGAAGTTAACTGGCTGACAACATATAGTTTTGTCGTAACTTGCAGATTTATTAAAGCGCGCTATTGAAAAGAATGTAAATTGACATGGAGCCATCTTTTGGAATAGTTTCAAAATCTACTGAATTGGGGGTAAACATTCTAATGCAATGACCGAATTCAAACCGTTGTTTTTCAATTAATAAATACATTATATTTCTATAATAGATCATTTTGAATAGGCCTATACTGGCACGTCTAAAATTCTTTTAATATGACACTTTCGAAAATTTTCCCAATTGTTTCTGAATCCCATGTACATTGTATATTATAGCGCTACAAAAATGTATGTTATTGTTATACTGCCGATACGAGTATGGGCTCTTCATGTTCCTCTAATCCACCAGTGAGTCGACTGACAAACTCGGGTAGCGTCAACATCGGTGAATCTGGTCTCGGGCTAGGATCCGGAGTTCCCGTTTCCGTATCTGACATCTCCGTAGATTTATCACTGGACACCGTAGACGTTGTCGATGAAGGCGCCGAGTAGCCGGCACCTGGAGATAATAAGTCACCGCTCAACGTGTTGAAAAGTAAGATCTTGTTTCCATCTGGGTCTACAGTTTGCCATCGTGAATCACTGATAGGACTGCAGGCATTGGGTAAGAGAGGCACCAATCCGCCAATGTTATCCACCTTGAATTGCAAGATTGTTGAGTCCAATAAACGAGGTTTGAATCCTAGAGGGAGCTTCTTGAAAGCTAACTGGACCTCTAGGTTAAGATTTCGACTGGCAAACACTAAGAAGTAACAGAAATCGTCTTTTTGATATTGGAAGTTTCTCGCCAGGACGGTGGAGTAAAAGTCGATCGTATCTTGCCAGTTGTTGTACGAGACAAAGACTTGAAATCGTAACCTATCTCGTCCGAAATGCACTTGTCTGACGGCCCACAATGGCATCTCTTCCGAATGTGCGTAGAAGTCTTGGTTATTGGTTGGGTATGGCACAGCATTGGCACCAACCTTCTCGCTGTGATGCACTGACCATTCCGATTTCTCTGACAGATATTTCTGCGCCTCTAGTATCCTTTCCATACCGAAGCCTTCATTGAGAAATAACATAACACCAGACGCCGGCACAGGGGCTTGTTTATCATCGTCACCTTTAGTCACATCGGATTTTCTCCTCATCTTTTCACTCCGTTCCACGTAGTTGAAGAGTTTGAGTTTCGGAGCTATGGAGTCGATGAGGGGCTTGAGAAGTTTCTTGAGTTTGCGTGATTTCTTGGGGTCGGTGATGAAGTGTATGGTGAGATGGTATGGGTCTTTGTATTTCTTGTTATCTAGTTCATCTCCTGCAAGAACAAAAATAAAAAAACAGAAAATTAAAATTACTATCAGTTTTTGATGTCCTGAAAGCATGATAATACAAATGCAGCCATAGTATGTTTGTTATGAAGATAACGTCGCACAGTATAATCAGTTTAATAAAAAATATATAGACTCGGACAAACTGACAATCATGCTTATAGGCCATCATCAATTGTTATTATTTACTTAGTTTAATAAAACATCTTTTTAAAAATTTGATTGGCGTCCGTCCGGAGTCTCTCATCAGTTGAGGTGTTGGGCACAAAAACTCCGAAATTAGGAGATTCTGTTGACTCTGTTATGATAACACTATAATACATGGATATAACCGCCAGCAATATCAGAAATGCGTTTGATTTTCATAATTCAATATTATAATGCTCTTATTGTTTAGAGTACAACACGTAATCTCTAAGTTTGTACTTTTGGTGACCGTTAATTTTGTCAGCGTTTATACAGATTTGAGAAACTCCGTTTTTGGAGTTTCTATGATGGATTTAAGACACTCCGAAAACGGATAACTCAGTGTTGATGAGACTTAGTATCGGTATAGTCTCCGGTGTTGATGTAACATGACGGGGTTTTCCGAGCTGGGCGAGCTCGTCATATTTTCTCTGGGCAACAGATAAACTGTAAGGTAATTAATTTATCCCAGATAGTCTGAAAGTGGCAGAAGAAATCATTCAAGGTGTCAAAATAAAATCGCGATTAACCGTGAACTCCTTCCGTATATAGGCTACAACTGGGTTACGACATGCCTACGGTCTGTTTATCCTTGCTTTCAAAAGTTATCCATTAGTGACTTTGTTTGGAGGTATTCCCGTTTAATCATATAAGAATATTACCATAGTTTTCAGAATAAGGTTCCGATAGAAGTTTCTTCATCACAGTGATATGTTCATGGTTTATCTTCAATGGCGCTTCCCAACGCCAAGACTCGAAGTTAAAAGTTGCAAGTACCATTCTGGCAAATAATCTGTTATTACTAACAAAATAGCATTCTGTCCATTGTCTTTGAATTGAAGATGCTATAGTATAAGATTATATTTCCGTTAGGTTTTTCACGTCATTCTATAGCTATTTGGTGATGACATTCAGTCCATCCTTATACCCTCTGACAAGTTTTTCCAGCCTAGACTTTATAATCATATGTCCGTTTATCGAAGACGAGGGTTGAAAACATAGTGATTACTGATTTTAAATTATGATCAGTGGTGAACTTGTCGATAATAATGATTCACGTCTACTAGTACTAGATCAACATCCGCATATGATCTACAAATGAACTCAGCACCATATCGACAAATATCTGGCAGCTTTATTGTATTTTGTTCACTCAAGTACCGGCGTTGCATGGGGGCAATGATCTCCGGGTATTGTCTTTCACATAATACATCGAAATATTATTGACAGTTAGGACAAATGGCCGCGGCAAATTTACCACGTCATCGATAAGTATGAATTGAGTCATGCATACCTGATCAAGTGTCTCTTCAAGCCACT
The DNA here is from genome assembly GCA_035610835.1 of Ophiura sarsii. Lineage (NCBI taxonomy): Eukaryota > Metazoa > Echinodermata > Ophiuroidea > Amphilepidida > Ophiuridae > Ophiura > Ophiura sarsii. The sequence continues at coordinate 623,574 of CM069451.1, read as the reverse complement.
TGTAATTTATGACGGACAGTTCTAAAGATGCTTTTACCCATAAAAAAAAGAATGATTTCGTACTCTGGTCAAAACAGTCAAAGGGTACTCAAGTCGTCAAGGAAGATCAGGGGGAGGTGCTGCCTACCGGGGTTGCATACGACACCATGATGCTTATAATGACAATGTCCATGGAAGTACGTCATGGAGATATCGTAAAAGATTTTAAACGTCATATCAATTATTTGAATGGATCACACAGGTTTATTGATGAAATAATTGCTTTATTGTACCCTTGAAGTACCTAACCAAATGATAGACAGTTTTAGATTTGGGAACATTGTATATGCGTGCGTTCGAGGCTTATCACGATGACACAATGCAGAGACAATCACATCAGGTGTTCTAGGTTTTGGTTCACTTATACACGTGCCAGTTCTTTATAATAAGCATTTTCAAGAGCATTTATTTCCTACTGAAGCGTTCAATTTATTTGAAGGTTTTATTTTTCATTGAATAATTATTCCATGTCAAGTCACAATAGTTATAGCATGTCATCTGGATTGATTGATACGGTACATGTTATGCGCTTACAATATTTAATTTTGCATATTTGTAAAAATTACAGTTTTGCAGACCAAAAAATCGGAGACCGTGTGCCTCGTTCAGGACTTTTATATAATGTAAGTTGGCTCGTCGTGTATCTTACACGCAAAATTTCAGAAACTTGAGTGATGCATTTTGACACATAACATGGCAACCTTTGGACTACACAATACTGTGAATTGAGACATCTCCGAAACAAATTTACACTATTTTAAAACAAATACTATAAAATAACTGCACTGGTGTGACTGTGAATTAACTTAACAAAGACGTTCAAAATACACGGTCTCGAACCCGGCCCCCTCGCTTTCGCGGATTTGTTAAACAATTAGAAATAACGCCCAAACGTTGCATTTTTACGACGCCACGCTTTGAAACAGTTAACTTCTCGAATGTTAATGTTGTTTGCATAAAAGGTTGTACACATCTCTCTCACAATCATACGTCTGTCACACGTCTCGTCTCGTCTCGTCTCGTCTCGTCTTGTCTTGTCTTGTCTGTATTTGTTTTATTTTCTCTTGTGAACACGTCACATTGATTTTTTTTATTGTCTTTATACCGGGTGGTTAAAAAAAAAGTTGACCCAAGTTCAAGGTAATCTTTCAACCACATTTATAGTTTCAGAGAATTTGTGTTTACTTAGCCTAGTCTCCACGGGAGCCAGTGGCGTATAGCTAGGATTTTTTTCAGGGGGGGGGGGGGGGGGGGGGCAAGATTTCTAAAAGGACGCTTCCGTGGACAAGACAGTTTTGTACATGCTTTCTATACTGATATAGGCTATACCAGTAGTTTACCTGATATTTGGAAGAACACGGGCCCATCACGGAACCGCGATTTGTTGGGCTTAAAATGTTGGTAAAATAATCCTCAACCACCAAATGAAAATGCACCAGTACCATTGCAACTGATGGGGACTTACAGTTTCCGTTTTATTCTCGTGCTTTTAATACAGAAAATGTCAAATTATTGAGAGAGCACATGATTGGATGTGTGTTTTAAATTGGGTATTTTTCATAGCTCGCAGTGGGCAAAGGTGACTATTTGTATGGATGGCCATACCGTCAATATCGCCAACTATCCGACAAATACCTCAAGTTTTCCCTTCATATAACGGTAGTTTCCCATCGGTTGCAGATGTGCATTTTCATTTTGTGATTGATAATGTGTTTACCTACATTTTAAGCTCAAAATATCGTGGTTCCGTAATATTCCCGGGTCATCATGGACTTTCGACTAGTCTATGAACCATATCTGAAAAACCAAACAAGCTAAACGTACCATTTTTTGAGAATAATTTTAAAACTTACATGCTGATCAAGACTAAGTAGACACAAATTCTCTGAAATTATAAATGTGTTTGAAAAGTTACCTTGAACTTGGGTCAACTTTTTTTTTAACCACCCGGTACAATTTCGTGTTTAAGGACGGTGTCAACCCTTTTATGATAACATTTATCAAGCGCTGTAACTTTTGAACTAATAACGTGATGTATATCAAATTTCACTAAAAATGCTGATTTTTTAATTTTGACCAACATTCTTTTTGGCTCGGTGTTTTTTTCACATGAACAAAAAAAGTGTGATTTGTTATCATTTTTTACGTCAAAATCATTTTTTTCACTCTTTGGTCAATAATTTCAAAACTAAAAATGTTTTATGTAAAAAACAACCGATCCTAGAGTAGTGTCTTTAGATGATTTGTGTGCAATTTCGGCATTTTAAAAAACACCTAATTTTGTTACGTTGACCGACAAAATTTGAGCCAAATAAGTGATTTTTTGGTCAAAAATTAAAAAGGCATTTTCAATACCAAAAAGGAATTCTGTGGCTCATTTCATTTCCAAAAATGTATATTTTGAAATATTTACACATTAATAGTTCAAAAGTTACAGCGCTTGATAGATGTTGCACACCGTAACAAAATAAATGAAAACAAAACAAAAAAATATCTAAAAATATAAAAAATTGTTGTTCTTTATCTTAGACGTTTTAAGCTAATTAAATCTAAATATAACGTAAAAAGGTTATTGAAAATTAGTTAATCATATTTCTCATATTTTTAGGCTATCATAAAATAAACGAGGGCGCCACAACAGCTGTCCAATTTCAGGGGCTTATTTCTCTGAACTTTCAATAACGCTATTTGATTTTTGCACAATAATGATCACAAAATGTTATTATATAAAGTTGAAATATCGAGTTTATCGAATTCATTAGCCAGAAAATAGGTATTTTGTGACCTTTCTTTCAATGTAAAACAATGGCGAGAAACCATAACCGAGATGCAATCTAAGTACCGGCCATGAGCACGGTATAACATGATGTCGTCTGCGTCTTGTAGCCTACCTTGGCCAATATTGCCGCGTCCTGCCTTTTTATTTTCAATCAATTTATAGCTACTTTCGGCTATAAAATGTCATTTCAAATGTTAATAATTACTTGCTTGTGCGACCTGATTTTTCCTAAGTAATTTAGCTACGCGGTATTTGAAATTATTCGACCGGCCATACATCTATCCGCTTCCTTCCGAAGAGTAAAACAGACGTTGTTGTTGTTGAACACTGCGTCGCCGCTGCGTCGTGATGGTTGGTGCTCTTTAAAATGATGTCCATCTTCAAATATATCCCAAAGGGGAAAGGGTCACCAATTGGTTCAACCACTTTCAGAACCTACTGAGAAAGCCACCTGATATATGTGAAAAGGATGAAGAAATAACACCAATCTTTGTAGATCTTGATATCAGAATAGGGCCTTTTGACCAAGATGAATATGACAAGGCTAAGAAGTCACTGGTAGAAGGGAAGACCTGTGGAGAGGACAATATACCGCCAGAAGTATTAAAAAGATGTGATCTAGATGATATTGTGCTGGGTTTCTGCAATGATGCAATTACAAATAGAGAGAAGCCGAGCCAATGGTCCAACCTCAACATTGTGCCCATTCCAAAGTCAGGAGACCTCAGCCTGGGCGGCAACTATCGTGGCATAAGTCTTAGCTCTATCGTCAGTGATCGTTGCGAAAACCTATAACCGGATGATCCTAAATAGAATTCGTCCTGAGCTGGATAAACATCTAAGAACTAACCAAAATGGCTTCAGGGTAGGAAGAACTACTATAGGGCATATACTGGCACTGAGAAGGCTGATTGAAGGGGTGAAAGCTAATAACCTACAAGCAATAATAACATACATAGACTTCAGGAAGGCCTTTGATACCATCCATCGTGGCAAAATGCTAAGAATTCTGCACGCTTATGGCATACCAGGACAGATCATGCAGATCGTCGATGCTGTTGGAGACATGTACGAGGGAACTATGGGTAAAGTGATTTCTCCAGATGGAGAAACAGATCTGTTCGAAATCTTAGCTGGTGTACTTCAGGGTGACACCCTTGCCCCATATCTGTTTGTTATTGTACTAGACTTCGCCCTGAGAATGGCTATAACAGGAAAGGAAGAAGAGCTTGGATTCCACCTTGAAGAGCGAAGAAGCAGAATGATTGGACCTGTAGCAGTGACAGACTTTGACTTTGCAGACGATATTGCCCTGTTGTCTGAAGAACTACACCAGGCACAAGATCTGCTTCAGAGGGTCGAGACATCAGTGGCTAAAGTTGGCTTGTCTATGAATGCAAAGAAGACAAAATTCATGGCATACAACCAAACAAATGCGGTGGAAATCAGAACAAATGATGGAACCAAACTAGATGAAGTAAACGATTTCAAATACCTATAGGTGCCTGGATGTCAAGCACTGAAACAGATATAAAGCAACGCAAGGCAGCAGCTTGGAGAGCCTGTGGGAAGCTGAACAAGATCTGGAAATCCACCCTACCAAGAAAATTCAAACTTCGCCTGTTCGCCGCAACTGTTGAATCTGTGTTACTGGCTGTGAGGCATGGACCACCACCCCTAAGCTAGCAAAGCAACTTGACGGCTGTTATACTCGTATATGCTGAGGGCTGTCCTCAACATTCACTGGAAGCAACATACAACTAACACAGAGCTGTATGGAGACCTCCCCAAAATCACCCAAAAGATCAGGGAGAGAAGGACAAGATTCTCAGGCCACTGCTTTAGGAGTCAAGAATGTGTGTCAAAGCTGGTTCATTGGATACCAAAGCATGGGAGAAGAAAACCTGGAAGACCTGCCCTAACTTACATCGATGTGCTAAAACAGGACACTGGTTTGGATGTAGAAGACTTAAATACAGCAATGCAGGACAGGAAGGAGTGGAGAGCCATTGTAGATCGAGAACACAACTCGAATTAAGCAAGTAAGTAAGCAAATATATCCCAAAATATTGTCAGAAAATGATGATCTTATAAGCAAAATGTAAATTTTAAACAGTAACATGTGACCTTACCTCCTTTAAAAATGCCGATAAATCGTAGCATTTTCGAAATGGCAATATTTCAGCCATACATGTAATGTATTATTTCTGACGACTGAGACTCGAATAGACTCACAACCTTTGCCGATATAGGTATTGTCAGTTTTACAATATTCTTTATGTTTACTGACACTGTTATAATTTCTTGACTGTTTGAATTACTTCCACTAAATTGATTCACAATTGAAAAATTGCTTATTGTGGATAAAAATGCATTTAATAGTACTCAGTCAACGCATTAGTCAAACGGAAATGTGTGAAAGATTTATTCACTCATGGTTTAATCACAATGGATTAGGCAATTAATAGAAAATAGAAAAATACCACGATTGTTGTTGCAAATTGATTTTGTGAAACTCGCGTAAAATCAAAAAATCAAAAAATATTATGATTGTTATCTCGTACCATCTCGAATGATGTTTATAATGAGTTTCCATTAGCTTCCTCCCCTTCTTCCCCTTCCCTCCCCTTTTATTATTGATTGATCTTTTCTTTTTGCATCAGCAAGCAACGTTGGTTGTATAGGCTATATCGATATATGTCTTCAAATTCCTAAATGAAGAAATCATCAGTTGAGACTTTTTATGCTTAAACTGTCTATTTTTTTCTTATATTAAAAAATTAGAAAAATGTGGGATGGGGGGGGGGGGGGGCAATAACTTTTTCGGGGGGGGGGGGGGCAATGTCCCCACATGCCTCCCCCCTTCCACCCATATCTCGAATAGACTCACAACCACATGCCCCCCCCCCCCCCCCCGTGGTGCCGCCACTGCTTTTTTGAAGATTTTCCTCCCGCCGGAACGGCCTATAACTTATAAGTATGTCCTTCCACCAATCATATTTGATCTGACACAGGCCCTTGTATAAGAAAGTGGACAGTCTCCCTAGCGGTCCCATAGAGGTTTCCGTGTGTTGGATTTGCTGCCATCTTGTCGGGAATAATATTAACCTGTGTTCAAGATTTTTTGAAAAAAGATACACCAATTTATGAGTTGACAAAAACGCACGCAGCTAGCTCTGTCAGTTTACAAGGAATTTTGATAAAAACCCGATAACCTTATCTGGACTTTCTAAGGTGTCGTGAAATAGAATTATCCTATGTACTTAAATTTAGGTCTATGGTGAACCGGACTGCACAGCAGCCGGGCACAGCAGCATCGTCTTTTTCGTCATATCGGATGAAATGATTCATCTGGTTTAGCTTGCTCAGTCAATGGGTTAATTGAAAACTTATTAATCCTGATTCCTGAGACGAATCAGGTATATTCGTATCAGGATTAATCAATTTTAATCAGTAGGCCTATTTTACAAATTTAAATGATAGAGATTCTGAAAAAGTATAAAACTGAAAGCAGAGCGCTGTGAGTGTAACTGTAAGGCCACTTATTAGATTCACGTATAAGCACGGGCCTTCGAAAAGTGAAGAGGGAGGGCGCGAGCGGTTTTTATTTTTTATCTTTTACTATATTGACACATAAATATGGCTGTATTCATGCCAAATTTATATTGCCGGCATCTTTCAGCAGCATCAGCAAAACGGTGAGGGCTCTTTTTTTAGATCCATTTTTGTTCAATAGAAACACTTGAAAGTGACTTGTTGTTTGATACATAATTATACCTATAGGCCTATCAACCATTAACATTTCAGTATTAGAAACTCAATAATGTTTAAACATTGCCAAAAAAAAGAAGAAGAAGGCGGGGAAGAAGGTTGACCTCACGAAATGTTTACAATAATGTTTTATGATTGAGGCAGCCAATTGCACAATATTTTAGAATCCGATGTTATAATCGATTTAAGATAATGCATCAGTTATTGAATGTTGATTTATCGATTCATTGGCGTATTCGTCGGTAACCTCATTTTACGAGCGGAAGGCAGTGTGTTCGTCTGGCGATGAAATCCCATAGGGTTATACTAGTCCCGCACCCTCGATCCTCTCTTTCAAATAAATGGTGTTGTTGTTTATGTAGGCGTAAACAATAAAATGCCGTCGATCCCGGACATTGAACCATGGTTCGGGATGTAGGCTATCAATCATGGTATCAATAATTGGAAATCTATTTCTCATAACCTTACCTTGAATGTAATCAGATTAAACATGTGTCTGAAATATATGACTTGAGAAGACTTTGAAAACATTTCCAGGTAAACTTTGAGTCAGATTGAATCATCTGGAATTTCCCAATTTTGTTTTTGATGTTTTTCCAATGTTTTTTAAATTCCGTTTCCCCATGCGTGAAGGCTAAGGCCAGTATAACACAACAAATAACAGAATCAATAATAGTTGACATTGACATTGTTTAAAACCATTTATAGAAATTAAACAAGGACACAGTGGACGTATCATAACACATTTAAACATAAAGGCTATCCGTGGATTAGCTGCCATCTTGACGGGAATAATAACAGCTGTGGTGGTTATTTTTCCAGAAAAAGGAAGACACACCTGTTTCACGATATGTAGGACAATTTGGTAACACGGTTCATTTGGTAACACGGTTCATTTGGTAACACGGTTCATTTGGTAACACGGTTCATTTGGTAACACGGTTCATGCACCGATTCAATTGGATGTTGAATAGGCCGGGTCCGGATGCGATTCCTCTTTGTAATCCGTTGCGCGTGATCAGGCCCGTAGGAAGGGGGGGGGGGGGGGGCGATGGTGGCGATCGCCCCCCCCTTTGAAAATCTTCCTCGGAAAATTTGTACACAGATGAAAAAATTTCGCGCGCTACGCGCGCATTTGTCTTCCCAAAATGCAATATTCTTTGCTACAAGTTTGTTTAGAGCCAAAATGTACCTCGATCGTGCAAAAAATAGGTGCAAATTCGAAAATTTTCCGGTGATTTTTTTTTTGAAAACGCCCCCCCTTTGAAAAAAGTGTCTTACGGCCCTGGTGATGGCTACACAATCTCTTTTGCTGCAGCAAGGCAAGCGTTTCCATAACTTAACCCTTTATAATACTTCAAACCGGCGTGATTTCTTACAAATGTTAAAACTTTCCACGCGGCTATTTATAGTTTAACCACGCAAAACAGATTTGTCAGAAACCTTTCCTAATTTTCAAAGTCTTATTTCATGAATTACAGAACCAATATCTAGGCGTATTTGTACTTATTTTAATACATTTCGCATGGTAATTCCTCGGGTGATGCCAAATATGGTGATGAAATGTATTAATGTTGACCTTTATGAAACATTTTGTGCAATTTTTGAACTGCCAGCGTGGAAAGTGATAACATACCTCACATTGAATTTCTCATTATTTTTGTGTGTGGAATTCATATCACTTCACAACATACAGGGCATGTCAAAAAAGTGTCCCATGGGAAACAGGATGGTTTTTTTGCCATGCAAATACAAAGGTTGGACGTGAAGTACTACTAATAATGTTCAGCAATCTGCAATGTGTCACAAGAATTTTTTTCTATCCATTTTGGAGATTTCGTTATCAAATTATGGCAAATCTACACAGGCATGTCAAATTCCGCTCTGACCACTTTACATGTGCAGAGAACTCTTTTATTAGAATCGCCATTCAGTGTGTAATTCAACATACTCATCAATAGAATCAATACAAATCTACCTACTAAATTTTCATAGTTAGTTGAATTTGAGCAGAAAAATATTTTTTCATCCATATTAATCATGACGAACCACAGAATATTTGAATTTTAAACAATACATTGACATATAATCATCATCGGAATCACAAAGCTATTTTGTCCTTGTTCATAAGTAGCCAAAGTGGGATTCGCACTCTTGTTACTGAATTGATCATATATACATGTATATCTCGGTAGTTAGGTGGTCAAATTTAATGGGACAAAAAAATGTAGGGGAGAGCGGGGATTGTTCGCCCCATTTTCATTTGATATGGCCTAATGGTAACATGTTGCGACTAATTCAAAGAATATCGATTTTTTTTTTTCTTCTTCACATTTTGATTAAAGCTCAATATTGTTTGTATTCCTATCCCCAATCATCATTTTACTGTGCATATTAGTTCCTCACGCAATTTACCCATCAGAACATAATGGTTGTCAAGGATAACTTGTTGAAATATACTATATCGGGAAGTGAATAAGCACAAACGTTTAAATTTCGTCGGATTCATTGATATATCACCATCAATAAACAGATTTTTAATCGAAATGGATCAATTAGGCCTATGGGTGAAACACTAAGAATGGACTGACAGGCATTATTTAGGTACTTCATGCAGGCAGATAAGAGGATCCATTAACCGGCATGCGCAACGGAGTACAATACAAAAGGGGAATCGCACCCGGTCATGATTTTGTTTGTAACTTAACGAGAGAGCCCCTAACCCTAACCCTAAACCTAATCATATAGCCCTAGTCCTAAACATAACAACACGTGTTCAATCCCCCGCTATTACGAAAAATAGCGGCAATCGGCCTCGGTTTTTTATCATTCAATTGAATCAGTGCCTGACGAAAAAGATCCACTTCAACCATGTATATAAAGATATCATGAAACTCCCTGGCCTGGAGACACCTGAATTGTTCATATAGACATTTCAACACCAGCTGGACACGTAAACATCGGGTAACCACCACCAAAACACTCAACATTTTGTAAAAAACTCCAACTCAATTAAATGTTCATTTACAAATCACTTTGAGAATTCAATCAAGCACTATCAGTGCTTGTAAAATGACATTTATTCATGTCTAATCAGGCATATGTCTATGTTACTATGAATAGACAAAGCCGGTACTTTCTATAATGGACACGACCGGGGGACACAACGACACACCTTTTCTTAACACTTTCCACGCGGCAGGCGTCTGCAGACGACATTCCAAAATTGCACCAAATGTTTTAATAATGTCAAAATAATTATATTTCATTACCATATTTGGAATCACCATCAGAAATGCATTAAAATGAGTACAAACATCCTTAGTATTGGTTTAGTAATTCATGAGATACACTTTGAAAATTGGGAAAGGTTTCTGAAAAATCTGTTTTGTATATGGTAAAACTAGTAATAGGCGCGTGGAAAGTGTTAAGACTTCTTTAAAACTAATTTAATCAAATCTATTATTAGGGCCAAAAAGTCAATTTGTGACGTATGGGAAATGTTTTGATAATTGTATTATATCTAACTCCCTAATTAGTATCGGCGTGATATGTGTATCGACGTTTTCAGTGGTTACTACTTCCCGTTGGTATAGCCTATATATATATATATAGATTTCGTGTTTGGTTTATTATTATGGACAACTAAGAAGGGTGATCCAATTATGTATTCATAAATATAGTGTTGTGAGGGGGGCGTTGGAAACTAAGAGGTCGGGATAAAAATTGACCCTCAAAGGGGATGGGGGGGGGGGGGGGGGGGTCGAGAAAGATGTCCAAGGCTTAAAAATTTCAACCAAAGTATTTATGAACACTAATAGTTATTATTGTCATAAACAAAATGTCTCATGATGATGTTTGACACCGCAAAATAAATTTTACAAACAAAATAAACCTTTCCATTTTTAATGAGAATCTGGAGGGCCTTCCCTAATTTTAAGTAGGCCTACTTGATTCAATTTTTGTTCTTCATTAAACAGGATTTTTGTCAACATTTCGTTTCTGTTTATGATAGATGTACATGTAATAGGCGAAATGCGTTTCAGTTATCGAGAGTTTAACAAAAACGAAATGAAGATAAACAAGACATCAAGGATTATTCCAAGTATACATGGACATACTGTACCAGACATGTAGAAAGGAATAAATGTTATATAGGCCTACCCAATAAATGCTGCTGCAACTGTAGGCCTATAATACAATACCACAAACTAATTTCCTTTTATTGGCATGTCATGGATATAGATCTTGTATTATTTTAGCCAACATGGACAATACGAGTTAAAACGATATCTTTTTCGCAGTGGCGTGGCCCGGAAAGGAGGGGGTGGGGTGGGGGGGGGGGGGGGGGGGAGTGGGGGGGGGGGGGAGGTGGCGGCTGGCGGCTGTTGAGTCGTGTCGGTCGCGACATTTTGAGCTCGATTTTTCGCGACGGTTATGGAGCTCGATTTTCCGCGACGGCTTAGTGAATGTCACACCACAACCTCACTGGTCATTTGGCGGCAACCTGGTAAATTGTTGTCGGTTCACTTTTATTCATGCCCCCCCCCCCCCCCCCCCCCCCCCCCCCCCAGCCCCATATAAAAAAGCAAGCTATGTCACTGCTTTTTTACGACCATTACTAATTTACAATGAGTAGAGAGGTTCAAATGCTTTGAAGTCGGAGTCGGATGACTTCAGTCGAGCTTTCGTCACGTGGCTCTGACTTCATCAGGACTGATGAAACCGTTACCCTTTTATGTACCGATAGAGGGCTCACTCACACTCACAGTGACTGCTCCCCATCAGACTGCTCCCCATCCTCTACCCCCGAAAAAGTGGTTCTCGGATGGGAGCGGGTTTTGGCATTGCGAAGTATCAGAGGGTGTTGTTCGATTGCATGATGACAGTGAAATTACACACGGTCATACAAAGTTGACGAGCTGCTGTGCAGCAGTTCAAAACATGACGTTGTTGTCGTTTCGGTAACTCCGACTCATTTCGGACCGTTTCGAACAATTTCGACCTATTTTGGTCAATTTTGACCAATATCCCAATTTAAAAGATACACCAAGGTAGATTTATAATTATAGTTATAAAGCTCCACCCTATATTTTTGGTTTATCATCATCTTTGAAAAGAGCAAATTGTTAGCGCTAGCACTGAAATGCTGAATATATATAACTAATCAGGATATGATCAATGTAATCGATGTGTAATATTTGTGGTGACACTCACTATTTACACACACAGCAGCAGCATAGGCTATACAGCCTACAGCCCTAAGGCCAAAATTTTTTTTGTTATATTGGCGTAACGGGCTGAACAAAAATAGGGTAGGTAGGTAGGGGTTTTTTTTATTTTTTTTTAGCAGCTGTTTTTGAACAATGTTAACCGAGTTTGAACATTCCCTATTGTTTGTTAGAAGTACCCCTCAGTACAAGTCTATATACAAATAAAACACAATAAACCATATTTTCGGAAGGAATTTCCGTTTATTCGAGGAGCACCGTCGTATTTCGTTCGAGAAAAAACATTTATTTTTTTCATCTTTTTATTTTTTAGGGTCGGTCGGTTGGTTTTTTTTTTTTTTTTTCACTGAAAAAAAGAAGAAAAAGTGTAGGGTCGGGCGTATTTTTAGGGTCGGGCGGGTTACGCCAATATAACATTTTTTTTTTTTTGGCCTAATGTTCAGTTAGCAGTAGTGATCCCTCATAATGCATGGCATATGCCTACTGCCTAGGATGTAGCAGGTAGACGATGGATTGATTAAAGTCCACGTCCATCGACTTTTGATACAAATCTGTTAATCCTGTTTAAACTATCCCTTACATGTTAAATTTAACGTGAAATGTATTCACAAGTTCTTAAACTAACATCACTTTATATTGCACGCACCTCATTATTTTAGATTGACCTATAAGGCCTACAGACCATACAGACTGTAACTAACAAAATATACCAAGTCAATACATTTGTCTCAAAAAAAATGAATACACGCTGCGCTTGCATGCAGTTTCTTAGTGCAAAATAAATAATATTATTGGTTTATCAAAGGTAATTCAGTTGGGGTTGGTAATTGTTTTTATCTAAAAGTTAAACCCTTTGAAACAAAGCGGTTATAAGACTAAGTTGGGCCGGCAGTTTCACCGTTTTTTAACATTAAAAAGTGTGTATTAATTGAAATGATTGGCTTTGTATGATGAGGAATGACGAGGCCATAACTATGGTAACCAGGATTTTTTTTTTTTTGGGGGGGGGGGGGGGGGGAATTTTGTCAAAAGTGGACCTTTTCCCACAACATGTGGACCTTTTTGCCAGGGGGACGATTTGGCCAAAAGTGGATATTTTAACAAAAAAGTGTAACCACCCAATTTCGTTTGGCCCAAGTGGTTTTGCGACTACTTTAAGACTATATTGGCCACATCTCCGTTATTATACTACCGACCGATTCGAACGAAACAAAGTTTATTTGGTAGAGGAATAAGGAATTTTGTTTAGGCCTACCGGTTAAAAATACCACAGAATAATAATTAAATGAATAATGTTTCTAGTGAGGTTTAAAAAGTGGATATTTGTGTGTTGGTCTCGCAGAGAGCATGGAGAGTGTCATGCAGGGTGTCTAAAAAAAAACCCGTGCACGTGTTTACCCAGCTTATTGACCGTGAACTTATACAATTTGGTGTAACAATTGTATACATTTTGATAGCCATAACGGTTAGCTTTCATATTCCGTTTATCTCATCTAATTTGGTTTTGTCAATCTTGAGATATGACCAATTAACTAAAGCTACCTAAAGTCAACGTTGTGCCACTTTACAGTTTGCAATGAATAGAAAGGGTTACTCCGGAGAGGGGGGTGTTACCACCCCCTAAAAAAATCTAATCCGAAATGCAGAGTATGCTTTTTTGGGTATACCATGTTATAGCTAGAGGTTCCTTCTATCCATGTACATACTAAAACAAGTACAAACATCCCACGCATGACGTCACAATGACGTCACCAAACATGACCGACCTCAAAATCCCGCCGTATTCGCTGGACAGTGAAATATCATAGAAATCTTCGCCAAAAAAGTTCTAAATATCGGAATTTCACCCGGTTTTTTGCTTATAAGTGATGGAAAGGGTGTTTCTAACATAGGCCTATGCTAAAATATTTCAGGAATATACAATAAAAATATTTTTCAAAATGGCGATTTAAAAAAAAATGGAAGGTGGCAACCACCCCCTCGGACTTTGGCGGCTTACGGCTTACCCTACCACCGGGTAAGGTGGCAGCCTCAATTTGTTTTCGTCAAAATGAGCGCAGGGAATGTAAAAGCGATCACCTAGACGCCCTAGGTCACTGTTCTTTGCGTTCTAGCGCAATCGGCGACCACCCTCCCTTAAGAGGACGAGGGTTTTAATGCATTCTTTCCGTAAAAGTGGCACAACTTCGATTTTAGGTAGCTTTAGTTAATTGATCATACCTCAGGATTGACAAAACCAAATTAGATGAAATAAACGGCATATGAAAGCTAAGTGTTTGGTCTATCAATATGTATATAGTAATGTTACACCAAATTCTAGAAGTTCATGGTCAATAAGTTGGGTAAACACGTGCACGGGTTTTTTTTAGACACCCTGTATAACGCGGTGAGCAATTTAGGCGCACGTGATTGTATTGTGTGCGTTTGTGCATTTTATTATATTATCTATAGGTCTACCTATAGCACAAGGAGACGAGAACAAATTATGTTTTACGGGCAAAACGACCTCTCAGGTAGGATCGGTCGGTCGGGCGGGGTTTTTTTTACTACCGGCCAGGCTGTCAACTTTTGAGAATTGCCACCGAGACTCAGAAATCGAGTTCAATAAAACGACATTAACTGTTTTTGATTCTGTGTTTTCTGGTTGAAAGAGTCGTGCATATATTATTATGATGACAACAGAATTGCATGTTCATTTACTTTCTTATAGGCCCTACCTACCTGGGATCATGATTACTCGACTCTGTAGCCAGTACTGTATGCAATACCGTACTATAGAACATGTAGGCCTATAGGCCGTTAAGGTAGTGAAGTACCACCAAAGCAGCTGTATACATTGCAAAAACTACAGAACTGCACATCAGACGCTTCACAGAACACATTCCGACGTGTTCTACACACGTTCAGGATGTGTCGGAAGCGCCCAAATGTAACAGATATTATAGAACATGTTATGTGATCAGATGTGTTATGTAGATGTTCTAATTTGTTCTGTAGGTGTTCTAGATTTTTGGACGCATCACCATGTGTTCTGCATGTGTGTTCAAGGGCCCTTTCTTGAACACATCAAGAACGCATCTGTAATAGCCAGGAACATGTTCTAAATCTATTTCATTTTTTGAACACGTCCAGACGCATTCTTGACATGTTCTTGACGTGTTCTCTACGCGTCGATGTGTTCTGTAGTTTTCGCAGTGTAGTATGCTATACTGTCACGCACCGCCCTAAACATATATAATTCACGAGATATACCAGCAACATTTCGGGGCACCAGCCGGGAATCGAACCCGGGACCTTCCGATCAAATGTCGAGAGCGCGCTAGTGTATAGACTAAAGGACTTCCCCGTCAAGTCTATGACACCAACACACTTATATATCGTGACAATACTGTAACGGTTACTTTTTGGTTGTATACCGGCAGGTACTACAGTTGTCTCAGGTGCTAAGCATACAATATGCACAGGTTCTGGCGTCTGAGTAACCATGATGCCGGGGGGGGGGGGGGGATAATTAGCAACTGGGATGATGGTGTAGGCTATGCATTAAGAATCAAGTTGATGATCCATGTGCTTTTGATAATGGAGACATCATGCACCCCGATGTCAGGTCCCAAAATGTATTGGGGGTGATCCTGGTGGGGTTTTCAACAGCGTATCTTCGCGATTACTCTAATCATGATCTTAGCCGTATCAAGGGAGTTCTATATATAATTGGGATGATCTTTTTATGTTTTTAAATGATATGCCGTGTGCATTTGTCGTTCTTTAAATATTCGGTGGATGGTTTTTATGAGAAACCCCCTATCGTATAATAATGGTATAGGCATATAAGGAATGTACTCTTACCATTATAGTAATTCGATTCTCGCAGCAATGTCATAGGTGAAATCGCCCTAGCTTGCCCAACCAATGGTACAGCTCCTGGACAAGCCCATGACGATCTTCTCCTTCCTCTCCGGGTGGCTTTATATCTAATCTCGTCCGCTTCGGCCAGGGATTCTGGTGGATTGGCGGCAACGTGATGAGCAAAGGGAATGCAGACAGATCCTCTTCGGGCGCTAAGTTTTGGTGCTCCAAGCATGGACAGGTTTTCGTGTGTGTTCTGATCGACAGATGGAGTAGTTGTAGGAAGGTCAGAGGTTGTCTGCGAATCATTTGATACAGTGTCCGGGTCGAGAGGTATTTGTAAGAGATTTACCCAGTGTTTCCTTGATTGAGAACCTAATGATGATCTTCTCTTAGTCAAGGCGTTTGGCTTGGAAGCAATATTACTAGTAGAAGATCTTCGTGATTGTTGATGCGATGTTGTCTCCAGTAAATTAACACTCTTATTAGGAGATTTGCGAGTTCCTTTGCTTCTGCGTCTTCGAGACGGTTTCTGTTGTTGGATTCCATCGTCGCTATCTTCGTTCTCGGATACGTTTGGAGATCGAGTCGTCAAGATACGTATCACTTCAATATCTGTGCTCAGACGTTGCGTATCATCGGAGTCAGAGTTATTATTCGGCTTGGAAGAAGGTCTCGACAGCAGATCATTGGGAGATAATGAATTACTCGATTTAACACCGGTACAAACGATGTTCTCACTTTGCACTTGTATGATGGGCGGGGACGTTGTGCTACGATGTTTTCGACGAGGTGGGCTACTAACACTCTCATACTTTGTCTTGTTCGCCAAATTCTTAAGAGCATTTGATAACAACGGGTACAGATCATTGTTTGTTTCCGATCCTCGTCCTCCCATCAGCAAGGACATTGCCTGTGCCAGTTCCGTAGAGGTGGTTGCCATGGAATTCCGGCGTCTTTCACGTTGACGTGGTTGCAGAAAGTAGTCGATGGTTACCTTCTGTTCCTTAGGTTCAGAATCTGAAGAAGATTCATCGCTGCTGGAACTCAATGTTATGCCAAATTTTCGACGAGATCGTTGCTGATCTCTAGACTCATTACTATAACAAGATCTTCTGTTGTCTATGCTAATATTGTTCACGTTTGCCTTCACCAGAGAGGGAGACGTAGATGGCGTAGAGGAGTCATTTCCTGCACCATCTGATCCGGATTCTTTCACTTCCTGTATAGCAGGAATTGAAAGGCGAAAGTTTGATGGAACATTAGCTGGATATCTCGGCGATGAGTTCTTCACTGAGGTTGTTAGTGACGATTCATTATGGTCTCGTCCACCACTACCAGATAAGTCCGGACCACCTGTTTGCGAATTTTGAGATGTATTTTCTGTATGTGATGCTTTGACGATATTCCCATTCTCGTCATCCGTGGAATAAATGTCGTTGAGAATGAATTCTACACCGAGAGAATTCCCGCTATCATCATCACTGTCCATATTATCATTCGGGCAAGCCATGGTGTAGTGTGCTTCCCGTGCGGCGAAGTCATCGACACTATAACGAACTGGCACTGTCGTATTCATACTTAAATTGTCCATCTGTCTCATTCCATTTTCCAATAAATCCATGAAATTTGAAATCTAATTAAGTTCAATGTAACGAAATAATCCTTTGCGTGAGGTTCATTGATCTCATTAACAAGGTAAGGTCAGTCTTCTGGTCGAAGAAATCTTTAAGACAAGGCATTGTCTTAATCAGCATTGGCTTAGTTCCGGGTATATCTGTGCTTGATACGCCGGCTCTATATACATGTTTGTACTATCAAACTATTCCTAAACAACATTTGGCTTTTGTTAAAGCTCGACATCAGCAGATAGTGTGCGGAATCAATACATTTATTACTGCCACACCAATGAACAATGTGTTCAACTTTTCATATCACACATTTATAAAAGTTATTTAATGCTTCGTCAGATCGCCACTTTTACCCATGATGCCACTGGGGTCCGTCTTCCAGGGTTGCCTTTTTGTATATACCGGTAATTTATTTTAATGCCTGTGAATGTTCTTTTAATCAAGCCGGTCCTTTTCTTAGGCAAATAAAAAAAAACCTACGTTTAGCGTCCGGGTTAAAAGGAGGAACCCTTTTATTAACTTGCGGAAAAATCGCCCTTATTTATTAGCAATAACACGTGTTTAAAACGCATCTAAGAATGAAGCAAAGTTGTTACAAACATCTAAAACTCTGAAACACATGACTGAAATAAATAACAAATAAAATAATAATTGAAGCGGACCCAAAAAAGGAAGCGGGAGGGGACGCTCAACACTGTTTATTTTTATTTTGCCTTAAAGGTGTGAACTATCTTCGAAATAATAAAGCAGACAAGGTCGCACTCTTTCATATATATCTATATTTAGTACGATACCTTGAACAATTAACATATTATGTTATGTATAGGATATTATAGACCCGCTTGAAACATCAGTTAATATAAAAGTTATTTAGTTATTATTATCAAATATCACGGTTAAAATAGTGTGTATAAACAAGTAAATAAATTATATATTATTCTTGGAAATCCAATAAATAGCCTTTTATAGTTGTGATTCTATTTTTGATAAATCAATCCCCGGAATCAATCCAATTACGTTGTCTGCCCCATATCCATACTGTATATTCAGTGACCATCTCGTCAACCAAGGAGTTATATTAAATAACTCCTTGCTTCAACATAGAGTTTTGAAGTCAAGTTGGAAGAGTTGTACCTGTATGTACACTCTCAGCAAAAAAGGTTAAACTTAGAACCATAAATGGTTCCTCCGTTGCCCTCCATGCATGGGTTTTTCCCAAGAACCATTTCATTGAAGAACCCTCTTGAAAGGTTCTTTAAAGAACAAAAAAAGTTCTTCAGTTTTGTTGTTATAGAACCCTTAGGATTCTTCAGAAATATTTAGAAATAGATTGTTTCAAGCACCATTTTAGTTTGCTGTTTGCACACTTTTCTAATTTCTAATGTTTCAACAAAGCATTTACGAATTCGCTCAAACTTACGCAAGTGTAACAAGTTACCGTGTCAACTTTGGACAATCCAAAGGTTCCGCGTGCACCTTTTCATTCTGTGAATAACAATAGATCTCCTAATTGCAAGTAAGTACTGTAAGGTTAATGCATACGTTATATAGAATACGTTTTGTGATGCACCACCACTCCCGGACGCCCAAAGCGCTTTATACAAAGATACTAAATACCATACTATAAGTTCACAACTCTTGATCTTGATTCAGGTCAACGGCACAATGCTATATGTAGGGATGTAAAATATCATCTCGTCAATTATAATACAGTCAGTGGCGTAACTAGACTTTTTCATTGGGGGGGGGGGGGGGGGGGGGCAAGAAGGGGCAGTGACTTGAAATGGGGGGGGGGGGGGGGGGGGGGCTCCTAATGGATGTAATGGATGGGTTCCATTCCAGTGTCAAGAAATGCGAAAATGTTCGACTTTACACCTACTTTTTGCACGATTGAGCTACATTTCGGCTCTAAACAAGCTTGTACCATAGAATATTGCATTTTGGGAAGACATGCGCGCGTAGCGCGCGAAATCTTTTGATTTCATTTGGGAGGCAAATGGGGGGGGGGCAAGGGTTCCAAGTGGGGTGGGGGGGGGGGGGGGCTCCAGCCCCCCTGGCCCCCCCCCGCTGGTTACGCCACTGAATACAATTATTATTATAATACAGTTATTATATTAGTGCTAGAATCCAAGTGCTAAAATCTACCTAGAGAGCACCACAACCGAAGCCTTCAAAATTCTGAAAGGTGTGAGACAAGGTGATCCAATCTCCCCGAACCTATTCACTGCAGCCATGGAGGATGTTTTCAGAAACCTGGATTGGCAAGGTATGGGAGTTGTAGTCGATGGTAAACACCTAACCCATCTCAGATTTGCAGATGACATCCTACTTCTCAGCCATGAGCCCAGAAATTGCAGAAGATGATCCGAGAACTGAGTGAAGGGAGCAACAAGGCTGGACTTAACATGAACATCAAGAAGACAAAGGTGATGATGTGCAACAAGCTGAAAGATTATGCTATAACAGTTCAAGGAAAAACCATAGAAAGAGTGGACAGTTATATATACATGGGCAAGAAAAGAAGATTTCTCTGAAAATGAAACAGCAGGGGAAGTGAACAGAAGGATTATACAGCTAGCATGGGTGAAGTTTGGTAAGCTGCTTTATCTTTCGTGATGAAGAGCTACCATTGTCACTAAAGCGACCAATTTTCAACCAGTGTATCATCCCAGTGCTATCGTATGGCTCAGAAACATGGACAACAACTAAGAGATTGGAGAAGAAGCTTAAAGTCACTGAGAGGGCAATGGAAAGGATATTGATTGGCGCTACAAGAAGGGACAGGATGACCAACACAGATTTAAGGAAGAAAAGAGAAGTGAGGGACATCATACTGGAAATAAATAAAAATGGAGATGGGCTGGCCATCTAGCCAGGAGGAAAGACAACAGACGGACTCATAAATTAACAGACTGGATCCCCAGAGCATTCACCAGAGGAAGAGGCAGGCCAAACAGACGGTGGATAGACGACATCATAGAGTGTGGCAATGTTACTTGGAAAAGGACAGCTCAGGACAGAGTGAAATGGAAAATTGATGAAGAGGCCTTCCTTCTGCAGTGGAGTGAAATAGGCCAGATAGATAGATATTATATTAGGGTAATGTATATTATATACCAGATCAGTTCAACAGAAATAACACTGCACAAAAACAAAGTATCCACTCTACATGTATTCGAGGCGCCCTGTGTTTAATTCTTAGGACCCTAAAGAAATTCGACAAGTGGGAAAGAACAGGCATATATCCCCCGCGCATTGTGACACCTCATTTGTCATAAGTATTGATGAAACAGTGGCCATTTAAATAAAAAGGAATGCAGTTTCCATTGTTGCACCTAACCCTGAACCCATGAAAACAGTAAATTTAAAGTGTACCACTCTTTCTCTCCATGAACAATTTCTGGAGTTTCTGTAACTGAGGTTGCTCATCGATTTGGAGTTACTAGAAAGGTTGTACGGAAATGGAGAGGACAGGTGTTGGCTTACAGACATCATGAATGATACTGGTCATTGTAAAGGATATGAGTCTCACACAGGTGTTGGAAACAATTGACGATGTGAGATGTTGGGACAATGATTGTCTTTTAACTGAGAAAAGAAGAGGTAAACTTTAGATTTGCTGTTTTGTTTACGATCTTTTCATGGGTATGGGTTAAGTGCAACAATATAAACTGCATCATTTTTTTTATTCAAATGGCCACTGTTTCATCATATTGGTGCTATTGTGACAAATGAGGTGTCAAGATGCGCGGGAGGAAATGCCTGTTCTTCCCACTTGTTGAATTTCATTAGGGTCCTAAGAATGAAAAACATGGTGTCTCGAAAAAAGTACTTTCTTTTTGTGCAGAGTTAAAGAACAATTAATCTACGAGTAAAAAGAGCAAACTTTATCAGCCTCATACACTCTCCGAAAAAATGGTTCAACTTAGATTCTTTTTGTCCTCTATATGGAACCCTTAAGAATAGAACCCGCAAAATGGTTCTTAAAAATTGAGGAATCCCAAAGGTTCTTAGATAGAACTTAGAAGAACCAAAAATGGTTATTTATAACCATTTTAGAACTATTAGAGGTTCCATATAGAGGACAGTTTTAGAACCCTTTTTGCTGAGAGTGTAAAAGACATAGGCCTACAATAAGTTTTTCGTCCTTCTTCTAAATTTATATTCATTCTTTTTGTTCTTCATTTACACATTATTTACATCACCATTGATCAAATTTCATACAATCACTTACAATGATAGGTCGAGTAAACGCAATACGTAAAAATGGCAGTGGATACATGTATTATAGCTGAACCAGGAAAATGACAGTACCAAGTCTCCGGACCAAGTCTTGCTTACCGCAACTGTTCTGTAGGAACAAGACATTCAGCAAAAAACACAATTCACGGCATTCTTTAAAGTCAGATACTCTATTTAACTTGCCAACAAACATTCAAGTCCTGTTGAGAGGGTCACAGAGGAAGTAACAAGTGACATGGGGTATTTATGGACATGACTCTTTTGAATGTTTTGATTCCATTGTTATATTATCATGATTATACTCTTGATATGGCGAGTGTGAATATCCTTTCTAACTCTGTCCCGAGAAGTTTGTTAAATTGTTAGATGAATCACAGCTGACAGTATAGTTTCTGTCGGAAAGTTGGTCTAACTCTCGATGGTGAGTGTAGAAAGCTTCTGTTCTATCCCCGAGAAGTTTGTTAAACATATTAAATACGGAAAATGTCTGCATTCCCGGAAGTTGAACCAGTCTTGACGGCGAGTATGTAGGAAAGCTTTTCCGTTCTGTCCCGAGAAGGTTGTTAAATTATTGGATGTAATCCCATAAGTGTCTGTTGGAAAGGTGATTCCAAATCTTGTGGAAGTGTCAGTCCTGTTCCCGAGAAGTTTGTTTAAAATCTGGAACGTTTGTGCCTTTTCTCAGAAGTTGAGACAGTCTTAACGGCGAGTGTAGAAAAGTGTCAGTGTTCTTTCCCGAGAAGTTTATTAAAAATCTGGAACGTTTCTGCCTTTTCTCGGAAGTTGAGCCAGTCTTAACGGCGAGTGTATAGGACAGTTTCTGTTCTGTCCCCCCGAGAAGTTTGTCAAATTGTTGGATGTAATGTAACTTCTCATTGCAGCTGCAGTTTCTGTTGGACGTTGCTCTAAACCTAGATCATGTTGATGGCGAGTGTGGGACGCTTCTGTTCTCTTCTTGAGAAGCTTATTATTATTTTTGGAAAGGTTTGCTCGTGAGTTGTTCCACCAGTCTTAACAACGACTGTAGGAAAGCTTCAGTCAGAGAAGGTTGTTCAATTGTTGAATGTGATCCCATCGTCGTTTCTAGAATGTTGTTCCAAATCGAGATGAAGAATGTGGCAAGCTTCTGTCCTGTCTTCGGGAAATTTGTTAACCCCTGAGCACAAACTGCCTATATATAACAGTATTGATGGTTGGTTAATTACAAGATACTCATCTGTGTTGAATAACCAATTACATTACAGCTTCTAAAACCTTTCGCTCCAAACTTTATCACGTTCGAAATTGCAATAAATTATATATATATTTATCTTTCTGACAAATCGGCAGGTAGCTCTCAGGGGTTACATTTCAATGTCAGATATTAGCAAGGTCTCACCCCCCCCCCCCCCCCCCCCCAAGTAAACAAGATGCACCTTTAGTGTCACAATGATTCAGTCACAAAAAACAGGATCAACATGGTGAAATCGTTATCCATTAGTCACTTTGTGTTTATTCAGAATCTGCGTCTATGAACTCGAGGAACATGTTTTAACGGTACTCACCCTGCACTATACAATCAGTAGCGGCACCAGCCTCATAATTTTTTTTTTGGGGGGGGGGGGGGGGGAATGGGGGGGGGGGGCAAGACATTTCTTTAGGGGGGCACGAAAAAAATAATGCGCGCATTTTTTGGCCATTTTACGCTTATATGGTCAAATTTGGTCTAATACTAACTAATTTGGTATGAAATGAGCTCGCAAAATTTAGTTGTTTTATGCTAAATTGTCAACAATTGGTCTAATTAAACCTAATTTAGTAAGAAAATGTGCACACAGCGCGAAAAAAATTGCCTTTTTATGCTTAAATTGTCCTAGTTTTTTTCTTATTTTAACTAAATTGAAAAGAATTTTTAGGGTTTGGGGAAAACAGGGGGGTGGGGGGCAAGAATTTTTACTGGGGGGATGCCCAATGCCCCCCTCCCGTGGTGCCGCCACTGTATATATATACAATATACAGATTGTCCCTAAAAAGTGAATACAGACCATAGATTTATAATTCTGTGGTACAGACAGTGTTACACCTTTTCAGAGGAAGATTTCGCAGCATTTTGAAACATCATATTTATTATTATATTGCAATATCTTGGGCAAATATGGTGAAAATTGGCGTTGAAATTGAAGCTCTAATTACAAAATAGTATAGCCTCAATAGTATAATGGTTAAAACCAGTTTGTAAAGCCAATGAAATGTACGTCAGCGAATCCTTTTTTGGTACTAAAAATGCTTATTTTTAAAATTGGCTCAATTTTTTAGTAATCATTTTTTAGTAAAAAATGCCGAAATTGGACAAAATAATCTAAAGATTATTTGGCCAATAATTTCAAACTAAAATGTTCAATTCTATTTTCACCATGTGCGTCCGCCCCTCCCCCAAATCCCAAGATTCCCCCAATAGTCCATAAAAAAAAAGGTACATAGCAAGCGAAGAATTTTTTTTAATACATTTTCGTTGAAAAAAGGTCCAAATGTGGGTAAAAAGGTCCACTGTTACCAAATTCGCCCCGGATAAAGGGGTCCAAATTGGGGGGGGGGGGGGGGGGGGGGGGGGGGTTCCGATTTTGACCAAATTCGCCCCTCCCCCCGAAAAAATCCTGGTTACGAGCTGCCCTTAATGTAAAAGTATGAATATTTTGGTCTTTGAGAATTAAGAGATTACTTCAAAAAGTGAAAAGTCATTCCACGTCCACATGGTCCAAGAGAGTTATATCAATAACTGTTTGAAAAATGAACGGGCCCCTCAAATTACTCCTGAGTCCTACTCATTGAAATTCACTCCATAAATGAGAAAGGATGAATTATTACTAAGATTGGATATACACATGCTTAAAAACTATAACCTAAAATCAAATAATAAAACAATATCAATTAGGCATCACTGTTTACCCCTCCCAGAGCTCCCATTTAGTAGACATGTATCGATTGAAACATTATGGTCAATAAGTTACCCCGTCTCACAATAATTCATTCGATGCGTGTTATAGTTGTCGAGTTGTAGAGAGATCGAATATTTTTCAAAAGAAAAATTGATATCCAAAGTGGATTTATCACATATGACAGTCGATAAGTACTCTTTCATTTTTATTTCAACTTTTTGTCATCGACATTCGTCACCGTTTGGCACAAAACAAATAGTTTTACGCACTAATTGAGAAACATTAATGCTATTCGGCTGTATGAGACAATTGTTTTGTTAAAGGGAACTGGTAATTTGTAGACGAGAACCAAACTAGTCGATATTTCGGCAACATAGTCTGCAGTAAGTCTTTATTCAATACCGTACATACAGTTACTAATAATGCACTGTCTTCAGGACGAGGCCCGCTGCGACATCGATTCAATGTTTAATCATGTTAATAATTAGCTAAGTACGGTTAGCATGGTTAGGGAAGCTCAAGTCACAAAGAAAATGTTGGGGCATTTTTCACAAAGTTGAGTGGACGAATAAAGACATTCTAACCCCAAATTGTGACGGTTTGGCCGAATATTACATAAACAAGACAATGAAGTTGCAGAAAGCAGCATGTAGACTGATACTACAGTGCAACAGAGCATTAATTACCAAAAGTGCATGTTATTGAAATAACGATCTAATTCAAAAAGTAACATGTAAGACAAGGAGACATTATCATATTATAGAATACAGCTTGGTGATTCAATATCATAGAGAAAAAAATAGCTCGACCTTATTTGCATATAATTAGCATATTATAAAGAAATACATTACCAATTTGCTTTTTGTAATTTCCAGCAAAAACTATACATGCCATTAACACCAAATTTACAGGATATGAAGTTCCCATCATTATCAACAATTCTGTCTGAGAAAAAGTAAACAATTATTTTTACTTTTTAAAAAAAGTCCAAATCTGTCTTTTAAGACAATTAAGCTTAATTAATGACCAAACTCGTGGAAATTATTATTATGTATCCAAACCAGACTTTGCAAGGTATCAAATTAAAGGTAAAGATGTGCTCAAAACAATGGTCTGAGCAGATAATTCAATATCTCTTTAATATTTAGAATATTGTCCTCCAAACATTTGGTATAATTATTTAAGGGGTGTGGACTCTCAGGTACAGCCTCCGTAAAACTGCCGTAACTTCTTCAATATTCATTTAATCTTTATATAAGTAGGGGAATATGGGGCAACTGGACCGTGGGGCAAGTGGTCCGAAATGAAGGATTTTGTAATTGTATGGGCATATACTGCTTTCTTTTGAACAGTACGACTTTTGTTGATACTTGACATATATCCTTACCTCCTACAATCCAAAACATTTGGAACTTTAGGGTATTTACACATGTGATTTTTCTCCAGATCTTTGAAGCCAACTCCTTGAGTGACTGATTGAAAATTCATAGATAGTATGGGCGATATATGAAGATGGGTTTAGATCATGTTTAATGTACTTTATATGATTGACAGATATGCAACAGTAAATATAAGTACAGTCGTCTTAAGATTCTAGATGCATATTGCATTTGATGGGTGCTATATATATTGTAGTGTGCTTAGGGATTTTCCGAAATATGATTAACATAGGCGTGCGCAGGATTTTTTTACCCGGGGGGCTTAAAAATAAATTTCTTTGATTCGCATCACTATCCGCGGTAACGAGTCTGAGGTAGATGTGCCCCCTTGGATTGGATTTTTGGCTTGGATTGGATATTTTGGAATATTGGCTATTGTCAAAAGAAAGGTTTAACCGTGAGTTTAACAAACCGTTCCTGAAGCCATGTTGTTAAGTTTGACTTATAATATGAAACTAATTTGCGCGTAGCGCGCCAAAAATGTCTTTTTTAACACTAAAAAGGTCCAGAAAACGTTTCTGAAGCCATCTTGTTCCAATTGAATAACAAAGTAGTATGATAATAATTGGCGCGGAACGCGCAAAAATTTGCTATATGTAAAAATAAAGGTTTAGAAAAACGTTCTTGAAGCCATTTCGTTAAGCTTGAATAATAAATAATCAGTGAAACTAATACGCGCGTAGCGCGCAAAAAATGTTTATTTTAACGTTTATGAAGCCATCTTGTTGAAATTGAATAACACAAAATAAAAAATAATTCCCGCGGAGCGCGAAAAAATTGGCTCTTGTAAAAATAAAGGTTTAGAAAAACCTTTCTGAAGCTATCTTGTTAAGCTTGAATAATAAATAATCAGTGAAACTAATACGCGCGTAGCGCGCAAAAAAATGTCTATTTTAACAATAAAAAGGTCCAGAAAACGTTTCTGAAGCCATCTTGTTCAAATTGAATAACAAAACATTTTTAAAAAAATGGCTATTGTAAAACGAAAGGTTAAAAAAACCGTTTCTGAAACTATCTTGTTAAGCTTGAATAATAAAATATTCCAACTAATTCGCGCGTAGCGCGCAAAAATTTGTTATTTTTACACTGAATGGTCCTGAAAACGTTCCTGAAGCAATCTTGTTAAGCTTGAATAATAAAACATTGAAAATAATTTGTGCAAAAACTGGTTATTTTAACACTAAAATGGTCCTGAAAAATGTTCTTAAAGCCATTTTGTTTAAGCTTGAATAATAAAAAAATGAAACCAATTGGCTCGAAACGAGCAATAATGTCTAGTTTACTAACTAAATTCGTCCAGAAAACGTTCTTGAAACATGTTGCAACGTTGTTATAAAGCTGGAATAAACATCGAAAGCAATTCGCGCGAAGCGCGCAAAAAAATGCTATTTTAACAATAAAAAGTTCCAGAAAAACGTTCCTGAGCGTACAAACTGTCACTTTTTTAAAACTAAAATGGTCCAGATAAACGTACCTTAAGGGGGCTGTGCACCTTCGCATAGCCTCCGTAAAACTGCCGTAACTTCTTCATTATTCATTTAATCTGAATAAAAGTATACATTTTTTTGCAGGAAAGGGTTCAATGAATCCAACTATGATCATGAAATTGACCATTTTGGAGAAAATTATAAAAAACATGTTTTTTGACCCATTTTAGGTTTGGAAAAGATAACTCAAAATATATTTTGTTAAATTTTGTCATACTAGTTTTATTATATTCCTCATGCAATTCCCTAGGAATCGTTTTTTTTTTTTAATTTTTACTTTATTATTTTTTGAGTTACAGACCAAAAAGTGCCAAAAAACCTGTTTTTTAACCTCCAAAATCGTGAAAATCACGTTTTTTGGTAAAAAATCATATTTTTTGGCACTTTTTGTTCGGTAATTCAAAAAATAATAAAGTAAAAATTAAAATAAAAAAACGATTCCTAGGGAATTGCATGAGGAATATAATTAAACTAGTATGATAAAATTTAACAAAATATATTTTTAGTTATCTTTTCCAAACCTAAAATGGGTCAAAAAACGTGTTTTTTATAATTTTCTCCCAAAATGGTCAATTTCATGATCATGGTTGGATTCATTGAACCCTTTTCTGCAAGAAAATGTATACTTTTATATAGATTTAATGAATAATAAAGAAGTTACGGCAGTTTTACGGAGGCTGTACCTGAAGGTGCACAGCCCCCTTAAGCCATCTTTTTATAACTTGAATAAAGAAACATTGAATCTAACTCGCGCGAAGCGCGTCAAAATTTCGATATAGTTTTTCCCCTAAAATGGTCCAGAAAACGTTACTGAAACCATGTTGTTAAGCTTGAATAGCAATGGCGTATTAGGTAGGTTGTTCATATTGGGGAGGGGCGAGAAATGAAAATGAACCGACTAGACTTTGTGAGCCAAGAAATGCGCGCGAAGCGCGCGAAATTTTTCGACTTTACACCTATTTTTGGCACGATCGAGGTACATTTTGACTCTTAAACAAGCTTGTAGCAAAGAATGTTGCACTTTGGGGACACATTATGCGAGCGTAGCGCGCGAAATTTTTTCATCTGTGTACTTTTTTGACAATCATAATTCCGTGAATCCTGTGGTCAAATGAACCGACGTCATATTGGGGGGGGGGGGGCGATCTTTCCCACCGTGACAATGATGAGGGGAACACTCCCCGCTTGCACTGTCTATGCTCGACTCGTTACCCTTCCTCCTTATCTTCCTTTTTATTTTTTACTCTTTTGCAAATGTGGGGGGGGGGGGGGGGGCTGTCTCCCTGGTTACGCCACTGGTGATTCAGAGGGCCGAGTTGTTGGGTTTTAACTTGCCTGGATGACCTGCTGGATGTCCTTGCTATATCAATATTTACTTTCGTTATAAAACACTCACATGGTGGTTCAGAGACGTAGAGAAAAAGTGAGAAACACTAATAAAAGCTCCCGGCCTCTCCTTTTCCCTCCCCTCCTCCTCCCCTCCTCCTCCCGGGCACTCAACTTTTTTTGGGGTAGGGGTGTGCCACCCAGGGTCTCAATTAGGGGGCTACAGAACTGAACTGAGTGGATTTTATGACAAAAAATAGGGTCTTAGGAACTGATTATTTTCTTCAATAAAGTAGGTCTTGAGAACTGGCCTATGGTTCAATTTTGATTAGCAAGAACGCAAATTTGCGATTTTTTGGGGCTTAAGAACGCAAAATGTTCAAAGAAATGGGGTTTGGAACGCAAAAGTTCGCGATTTTTGAATTTTCACTCAAATTGGAGTCTTAAGAACCGATGCAGGCTCAAAAGGGGTGTCATAAGAACTAGCAGCAGAGGGTGAAAAAGGGGGTCTTCAGCGCGGCACATACCTTATTATATCTTACCCGTGCCCCAGTGGCGTAGACAGAGGGGGGGGGGGGGGGGGGGGGGGGAGGGGGGCGATCGCCCCCCCCCCCCCCAATATTGATGGCGTGTCGGTTGAGATTGGCACTGTCGGTTCATTTGACCAGAGGAATCATGGAATTATGATGGTCAAAAGTACACATATGAAAAAAATTCGCGCGCTACGCGCGCATAACAGTCACCAAAATGCAATATTCTTTGGTACAAGCTGGTTTAGAGCCAAAATGTACCTCAATCGTGCCAAAAACAGGTGTAAAGTTAAAAAAATCGCGCGCTACGCGCGCATTCCTGGAATCAGAACAATCTTGTCGGTTCATTTTCATTTCTCGCCCCCCCAATATGAATAACCTGGCTACGCCACTGCAGTGCCCCCGGCTCCTCCTCCCCCCCCTTCCTCCTCCTCTCCTTTCCTCCCCTCCCCTCCCCTTCCCCTCCCCTCCTCCTCCTCTCCCCTCCCCTCCCTTTTCCCCCTCTTTTTTTTTTTTTACCCTCTGGGGACCCGGGGGGCTTGAGCCCCCAAAGGCCCCCCCCCTGGGCACGCGCCTGATAAAACCATAGGTTGTGGTTGAAATGACCGTAAAATGGCGCATATTGCTAATTTGGGACATTGGTGTTTGGATTTCCGATCAATATTGTCATTTAAAGAATGCTTCAACTTAAATAATTATGACGGGTATTCATTTGGTAGAGTTATTAGTTTATGAATTTGCAAATAACAAAGTACACCATTTCTTATTTTATCTAAAGACACTCGTCTACTTGTAGGACCCGAACGCCGTAATATTTGCGAATTCAAAGATACTCGCTGGCTACAGAAATCTGTGTAATGGCTAAAAACAAAAATGCAGTTTTGCCTTTTTTTCTGAAATGTATTGGAGTTATTGATTGTTTTGACAAATGGTGGTATGTTTTAAAACATTTTGGCGTAAAATTTATTACGTCACAGGCGTGTTTGAATAATGTTTCATCTCGACAAAGTGCTACGTCATTTGTTGGGGCAAGTGGTCCGAAGGGGTATGGGGCAACTGGTCCGCCTGCAAAAACTTAATCAAAATTGTAAAATTCATTTTGAAAATTAGTGGTTAGTGTCTATAAAACATGACTCGGTATTGAAATGTGAATAGAATATGAAATAATTCACATTCTTTCTAGTTCTTAGACATTTTGGGGCATTTTGGGTCTAATACCACTATTTCTGATATTAGAGGATTACAATATGACATGAAATTGCTTTAGAATGGTTTAAAACCTCGGTATTATGAATTACATCTTTATTGTATTTTAAATGGTGTCTGTAAAGGTATTTGCTATGACGAAATATCATGATTTATGTATTTTATCCACTGGTTTTTGTGTATATTAACCGTTGGGTCATCATTGTCATATTGACTAACTTCCTCTGTAACATGAAAAGCTGGCTAAATATCAAGATGGTTTATTATAAGTACTGAATGATGATTATATGAAGTAAATAAAATCATTAAAGAAAGGGGTATATAGACAAATGTATGGGGCATCTGAATATCACAACCATGTAACCATTTAACTACACTGCAAAAAGGTTGCTTAAAATACGTTGCTAAAAGTACTTTTATCATCCGTTGGTTGACGTGACGTGTTGATTAAAATTCATTCAATATATGTAGAAAGTTAGGCGTTGTATAAAAGTAAAAAATCCCCAGCGTTGAGCAATTCGTCGAAAACAATGTCCTTAACATGTTGGTGGAAACTGTTTCTGTTGCTAAAATATGTTGCGTAAAAATATTCCACTTTGGCAACTGTTGCATGAGCATTGAGGACAATCACGCAACAGTTGATGCAAGTTACGCACATGTGAATTTTAGGCAACTGTTGTCCAAAAAGCCAATTTCGTGAGCTGTTGCATACTTGAACAACTGTTGAGTGAATATAATTGCCTAACTTTTGAGTAACTAGAATTGTTCAACTGTTGGTGAAAACATGTTATCCAACGGTGTTGGGCAAATTTTACTTAACAGTTGAGCGGTTGCATACTTGAACAACGTTGTGTAAAATGTTGAGTAAATATTTAAGCAACCTTTTTGCAGCGCAGGACCACAATTAGATTTATTCTGTCTTGGCATTCAAAACGGAATACACTGACAAATAGTTTAAAATTGCCATCCTTGTTTGACATATATTTGTTTATGAATATCATTTCAACGGTGGTATAGCGACGTCACTATGGATGAATATTGAATAGTCGACTCTAGATCGACTGTTATAGCCAAAAAATACACGACATGGACATATACTGAATAGTTCATGTCATGTGATCTATGTGATCTATTTTGCACCAAAAGAATCACATAAATATGTTTATGTATTATATAATATGGACTATTTATACCTTCATACCCAGATAGCAAGACTACGTTTGGCAAACGTTCACATTAAAAACACCATTGATAAGAGATGTTAGATATCATGTATAAGCCTATAGTTTAATAACATGTTAAAATAAATTACAGATTCACCTCCGAACGGGAATAGTGTATGTAGCTCTGCTGCATCGCCTAGAATTCCCATTACAAGTTACCGGTTCACTACCGGGAGGAAGTGATGTATGTAGCCTCTGCTGCATCGCCCAGAATTCACTTTATTTTGCCTACTGCGTGTTGCTATACCAAAAATGCTCAATATAAAATAAAAACTTGACACAAATAAAATACCCAACATATGGCTATATTTGATAAATTAAGCAACAGTTGCTATACAAAAATGCTCAATATATAATGAAAACAATTCACAAATTAAGCAACAGTCACAAAATGCCCAACAAATGGTTAATTAATAATACCCAACTGTTGTTGTGTAATTCAAATTGTGCAACTGCTGAGTAACTGGAATTGTTCAACTGTTGGTGAAAACATGTTAGCCAACGGTGTTGGGTAAATTTTACGCAACTGTTAAGCGGTTGCATACTTCAACAACGTTGTGTAAAATGTTGAGTAAATATTTAAGCAACCTTTTTGCAGTGTAGGTTCATACCGTTTTATCTAATAAACGTGCAGTCGAAAATTGCGCTTGCTTTGTGCACCATTAGTATTACTGGTTTTTACACGTTTACCACGAAAACTGTATAAAACGTGGGTTTCATGAGACCTGTATCCTTTTTACACGTTAAATAATATGGAAATGAGTTTGTAAGAAAATACTGCCTAGTTACCGTGTTGTCAATCAATGATTTCTGTGTATTCTAACCGTTGGAACATATAGGACCAGTTGCCCCAATGATGGGGTAACTGGTCCGTGCCAAGTAAAAAATTTAGTTAGTGGTAATTGGCCTTTTGTTTGGATATTTTTTAACATTGATTATATGTTATATGTAAACAGTTACATGGGTGATATTTTTATAGCAATTCCATAAATATTTACACGAGCTTTAAGCTTTTATATCATGAAATATGCTTAAACGGACCAGTTGCCCCATCCTCCCCTATACAGTTTTTTGCAGAAAAGGGTTCAATGAATCCAACCATGATAATGAAATTGACCATTTTGAAAAATTATAATTATAATATTTTAATATCTTACTTATTTTGTGATTTTTTACCTCAAAAATCATGAAAATCACATTTTTTGGCACTTTTTGGTCTATAACTCAAAAAATAAATAAGATATTAAAAAAAAAAACCTGGGGAATATTATCAGGATTATCATAAAACTAGTAAAACTAGTATGACAAAGTTATCTTTGCAGAACCTAAAATGGGTCAAAAACGTGTTTTTTATATATATTTTCAAAATGGTCAATTTCATTATCATGGTTGGATTCATTGAACCCTTTTCTGCAAAAAACTGTATTCTTATATAAAGATTAAATTAATATTGAAGAAGTTACGGCAATTTTACGGAGGCTGTACCTGAAAGTCCACACCCCCCTTAAACCACAAATGGTGTTATTGTATTTTTCTCATGAATTAAACATCTACAATAAACACTAATCACAGAGAAAGATGTTTATGGTTAGCCACACAAATCTGTCAAGCCATTTGTTAACATGTTTGCTGTGTAATTAATTTATGCGCGTAATTAATCAATTAATTAGGCGTTAAATGGAATAATTTTGAACCACTTTTTGTATGCCCAATTAAGTTATGTAATGTTTCAAATTAATCCTTTAATTATGCTTAATAAAATGGTCAAGCCACAATTCTCAATTTCATTTGTCTTTTTCTGTAATATTAATCGAAACTTTAGATACATTAATTTCGCAACTTTTCTTACAATAACAATGTATTTCATACAACTGTGCACAGACTTGACAAAAGTCTATTAATATTTGTCCACCCATGCACGCAAACAATATAAGCAATCTTCAAAGACATGCTCACGCTAAGGGACCAATGTTTTGAAATCCGCGCTACAAGAAAAGCCACAGTGTGTAGTGTGCAGTCAAGGGTTTTAAGGGTACTGCACCACGGTAGCGACGCGCAGTGCCGCTGGCACTGAAGAGTCTATGACCCGATTCTGACGTCACACCTCCAAAAGGTCAAGTCGAGTCATTAGTCTGCTGATGAAAGGTGTAGTAACACCTGAAAATTCCAGGTAATTATTTCTTGTGTTGAGGTCGAAAGTTTAGCTTCATAATTAAAGAACAAAGTTGCTAACACTATAAAGTTGCCCGAAGAAGACGCACCAGGGAGTTGTTTAAACTTGACCAGCGATGCCTGCCACAATTACGAAAACAGATTAATAGAGCTACACAATCCTGGAAAAAAAAGTCTTGGAACGCTTTTCTGTGATTAGCGGTAGGCCTAAACGGTCACCCCCACTCCCCAGTGCAATGTACTGCAAACACTCTGGTGTTAAATGTGCAACACTAAATTGGTGTTAAGCGTCTTGGTGTTAATTAACACCACTTGATGTCACTGCAAAACTAGAGTTTTAAAAATGTAACACTCCGTGGAGTTGGGTTTCAGGTGTTAAACCTGGTGTAAGAATAACTCCCATGGGTGTCATTATTCTACACATGCGCACTAATGTTGGTTATATTGGATTCGTAACACTTTGGATTGTATATTTATACATTTCATCTAATGATTCGATCTGCAACATGCACCATTTCATAAGTAAGTGCATGGCAAGTAAAAACATTTAATTCACAAATACTATCAAGTTTTAATAAATTTGAACTGTTGAACAGTGAAATATTTCATTTGCAGGCATTTTATTTACAAGTACTTCAACCTTTCTAACATTAATATTTTACCACCAGAAGGTGTAAATTAACACCCAAGGGATTGGACGGACCCGTATTAATTCTCAAGAGAGATTAAATCAAAAGTTACCGTAGAGATTGGACCTGTATTAATGTGTTTTAACAACACCCATGGTGTTATATATTTTTAATACCCTAGTTGGGGGCGAAGCCACCCTATAGCATGGGATTTCAAAAACTTACACATTTAGGTCTTTCTAGACATAAGTGGGGGCCGCCATGTTTGTAGTCTTTGTAAATTACATGCACCTATGCAGTTTATTTTAACAGTACCCGCAGTCTGTGCTGGAGTCAAAGCTATATTTGTTTAGTTGATGCATAGATGTTGATGATTCATTTAGAGAGATGTTTATTAGACTCCCTGCAGAGAGACATAATAGTTTATCTTATTTGATCACAGATGGATAGACCAGGGAGGTGTCAACTACACCTCCCTGGTTTGACTATTAAGGAGAAATCTCCCAATTGTTGGGGGTTGTCTAATAAGTGGTTAGATGTGGATGTTTGAGTTTCGGGTTATATAATATATAATAATAATTCCTGGGTTGATTTAATGAAATGTCAATATGGATAACCATGATCGCGGAATGCCATTTTAATTAGTATTATAGCAATTCCTGGACCAAACGTTTCAGACCAAGTACAATGTCATATACCTAGATTGTTCTTCAGACACCCCCCCCCCCCCCCTGTACTATTTTGGACTGGGGTGTTTTGATTTGTATTTTGGTTTGAATTATGGAAAATACATACGGTACACCATTTCCTGGTATTTTGGTTTGCAACAGATGCTTCAGAAAATGGTTACAAAACATGCTTCTTTCTTTTGGATCGCCCCCATTCCATTTCAATGGAATTTTTATTTTTGCAGTGTGTTGAGGGATGCCAATGGCTTCAGCAGCTTGCGTAGAATGTCCCAACATTGATTGACGGGGGTGGGAAGGACAAATCTCATTTGAAGGTGTTCAGATAAGCACAGAAGATAATACGCATTAATCAAATAGCTTGGAAATATATACGGTATTATACATGGTATACGAGTACATGCATTAATATCCAAGAAGTGCGCTCATCGTTCCAAGCGCTTATTTCCAGATTTAAGGTACGCACAATTACCAGGTTTTACCCAGTCAACTCTGGCAAAAGCCGAGATCTAAAATGTCTAAATAGTATGCGTATAGTTTCTTTGCATTGTCAGCATATTATTATACCGTATGAAATGCGTTGAAAAAGGATGCGAATGAGTGATTTAATAGCTTTAATGTCGATTCTTTTTATCGAAATTTTCACCAAATCATGCTATATGATGTAGCCTCACGTGATATGCATAATTGAACAGTAGGATTAGTTATTGAATTTTGTGCAACGTGGGGTAGTGTACTTTTTATGCCATTTTACGAGCTAACTCCTTTATGACCATCTTGCCAAAATTAAAAATTAAAATTGCTTTTTTCTAATAGTAATAGACTGCATATAGGCCTAACAATGATATTGTAATACAAAAAATACAGGGCAGTATCGCGCATAAAGGTTTAGCTCGGAAGATTACAGAAAGGTTAAGTAGGCGTCAAAATAACCCTGTAATATACGCGCCCAACCGACCAATTTTATAGAATTGTAAACTCTTTTATTTTGGAAAACAAAAAATAAAATGCTTGAAATGTTTTGAAACAAATTGTTGCAATACCAAAATGTCACGATAATTTTATAGCATTTTTGTTGTTGTTGCTATACCAAAATTGTACAGAAAAACACACACACAAAATCCACCCGACCCTACCTGAGGTTCGTTTGCCATGTTTTTTCCCGTGGAACAGGTTTCCAGGTGGCGCCCTCTACCCATGATTTTTTTTTAAAGTAGATTTTCTTGGAGATTTACATTTCTGATCATAAATCATATATATATTCTGAGTTACAGAGCGATACGATTCCTAATTACTTCACAATCATGGTAAGGGTTGAAAATAGATTGTTCGCTAGCGAACAGTTTATTTTCACTCTAAAAAAGAGTAGCGTGATTTTCTCTAAACATTGTACTTTGTTCTTCATTATAATTATGATACCAAATCAATTTTTTTTATGACGATTGAACGATTTCTACCAACAACAACGTATGGATTACGAATTATAACAGATTGATTATTTCTAAAAATAATGACATGGGCTATTTATAACAAATAATGAGGTTATGAATTTAATATTAATTGATCAAAGCCCATGATGACCTGTGATACTTATCTATTATCTATTACCTGTTAATGTGAGGTCATATTTCATAAAGGTATAGTTTTACCATAACAAAACAGAATTTTCAGAATTATTTACCAACTTTCCAAGTCAGAATTACTGAAACAATAATAGGCATGTTTGAACTTATTTTAATGCATATCTCATGTTGATCAAAATAGGGTGATGATGTTCAATAATTCTGAGTATTTCTGACATTTTGGAAATATTTTGCGAAATTAAGGAACTGTCGTCTCCGTTACGTCTGCAGAGACGAGTGCCGCGTGGAAAGTGTTTAATACAGGAGTTTGCAAGTTAAGAAGGGTTCCTATTAAATTCGTAAGTAAATAATTAAAACTCTTCTTAGGATAGAAGAATATTATTCTTATATATAATTAATAAAAAATAATTCCTTAGTAACAAAAGAAACCAGAAGGATATTCTTATAAATTTGTGAGATCGAAAATAAGAATCTTCTAAACTTAAGAATTCAGGATTTAAGAAGGATTCGTTCTTTTAAAGGGAAGATTGCCAAGAAAAATGACAATTTGAAAAAATGAACTGTTTCGATAGAAGGTATACGTATAGAAACCCTTAATGATTTACGGTTGAATGATGGCGCTAGATAGAAATTTGGTTGAAGCAATTCATGTGATGAGTGACGATATTTCGATGTGATATCGAATACCAAATCGAGAAATGTTACATGATAGACGGCAAATTAGGTAAATAGTTTCAGTGTTATGGTTATAGTATTAATTTTAACCTATTACCAATATTGTAATTAAAGAAGGTTTCCGATCACTTTATTTTGCCCATCAACATATTTTGATATAATTATCAGAACAAGGCATTACAATGATCCTTATGACCCTGGATCCGGATCTTCCCCCAACCCGCGCGCGATTTTTTTTTTACTAGTAAACATTTGTATGGGCTCACATGTAAAATCAGTTGACTTTTTTAAAAAAAAAATTAAAAATCATTTTATTCAGTGAGTATTGCTTTATTCCGTATTAAAACGAAATAAATAAATTTTACAAATGTTTACTAGTAAAAAAAAAATCGCAACCCGCGCGCCTCGAATCAGGTCAGGTGGATATGATCATATCATGAGGCTTTGAAGTTAACCGTAGTAAAGTATAATTGAATAAATGAATTAAATAATCAGCTAAGAAAGTTGATTATTCATATCATTATTCATATTTAGCGTTAAAGGCCTATTATGCGCAGGGACAGGGATGCGATCAAAGTGACGCCCTCTATCCTTGATTACTCTGGACTAAAGCAGATTTGTTTGCAGATTTGCATTTTTAATCATAAATCGTAGAGATCTTGTAAGTCAGAGCGATAGGACTCCTAATTACGTCAAAACCATGGTTTGAAGAGGTTGCATAAACTTTCGGGGTGTGCGCCCTACAACTTATTTCCGTCTGATCACATTATAATCCTAAAATTAGTTAGTTAATCATTTAAATTGCAGTCACTCTCAGTATTGGAGCTACATAGGGGCTTCGATCTGCTCTGTCACCTTTTTAGAAATTATTTGTTAATTAGTTAATTATTTTAATTATATATTAATTAGTTTTAGACCTTTAATTGACAATTAATTTAATATGACTAAAATACTTAAAATTCAATAATGTAAACCTAGTCATTTGATGACGGTTTTGTTAATACCTCATAAATATTCACTTGATTCGCGGCGTGCGGGGTGCGGGTTAGAGAATCTGATCCACATACCACCAACCCAGTCGTGAAGTTGGATACAACTGGAATAAGAGACTACGTTTCGCTTTTAACTTTTGACCTCAAATTGAACGATGTAAACATACAAACATCATGACATTTTCAGTCTAGCCATTTGTGAATGTTCATATCATTCCATTTCTTCTACCAACAATCATCGTAGGACTGTCGGAATGTTTTCTGATCCTTTGGAATCTTTTGGCGATAGAGATCGAGATGTTCAATACGACCTGGACAAATTGCTAGTTATAGCATGTGCAAACACAAAAACTCCGCACAGTCATACCGACAAAGGAAAACGCAACAATCATGACAACAGCAAGTAAGCTTAACTAAAAATTGAATTAAAAATGCTAGTATCATCAATACAGATAGCCTAGCCGCTCAGAACTCCCCATTGGATTTTCACGTCGGGAAAATCTCTATTTAGTGCGAGTGTGGCCATTTTTTCTTCTTCAAGAAATCAAATGACTAAGTAATTGAATTTGATATTCATGAATATTGTTTGACTTTTTTGAGGAACTATTTGCATAATTAATAAATTAGGCCTATAGCAATAATGTGATCTTTTTCAATTTTTACATTTAATTTTTTTTCTATCCTTGAGCTCTGTGTAAGCGACATCATATGATTATATGTTTCCTACTTACGGAGTCTCTCAAAGACAGAAGGCCAAGGGCATGTGGATCATATTTTTTCTGCAACTTGATATTTAATATAGCCTACAAGTACCAGTATCAGTAGGGGCCAGAGCAACCAAAATTCAAGTTGAGCCGTTAATCATGTGCTTCATATTCCTTGAATCGTTCAAAGTTAAAGTTACTATTTTGAAAACAATTTGGCCCATGGTGGACCATTTCTTAGAAAGAGTAAAAATCTTGATAAACAAATTTGAGGTGAGGATCGGGTGAATAGGTTCACTTCACAGTACAGAAGGTATGTACCAGAGCTATGATTCCTGGTTAAAACATCTTTGGGTAACATATGGTCATATTTAATAATGTAATTTGGACATATCATGAGTACCATTTATATGTAGACTGTTTTAGGAAACCAATCAATACTTTGATTATTTTTTATCAATACCATAACTGTAAAAACATTGCATTTTTATAAATTTTAATATTAATTTCTGTAGGCCTTCTGTATTAATCTGTTGATGGCCAAATTGCGTAGAATAATTTGCTTTGCCAGAAATAGCCTCTACTCGCTCGGCGAGGATGATTGACTCCAGTGGCGTACACGACTTTTGGGAAACTGGGGGGGGGGGGGGGGGGGGGGCACGACCATAGTTGTACCGACGAAAGGCATGATGTACCAACAATTTTTTTTACAGACTCCCAATTTTTTTTGTAAAACTTGCACAATTTTTTCCCCGTCAGCAGCTGAAATCTTGATATGGGGGGGGGGGGGGGGGGGGGGCGTAGCGATGAGGTAACTGGTTTTTCACATAACCGGCAGAGAAAAAAAATTGCATGGTCAAAATCACAAATCTACCGACGGAGGGTCATGTTTACAGACGGGGTTATTTCAGGGGTGGGGGGCACCGGCCCCTGGACCCCCTGGGTTCACCACTGATTGACTCAAATCTGGAGCTAGGGTTAATGTAAAATCCAAGATTAATCATTCTCAACTATTTTTTCCATTAGGAGCCCAACCAAAAAAAGACACGATGAAGGCAACATAGACAGTGTAATCGATCTACTGCAAAAGGGAGCCAGTGTAAATGCTGACAGCTATATTAAAAAAGAGCTGTACTCAGGGGAGAATTATGAGACACCAATTCTGGCTGCTGCTAAACGTGGCTATGTGAAAATACTCAAACTATTGTTAGAGAATGGCGGTGAGTTAACAACTACATGGTTCATTATGTGTCAAGAAATTCTCTGTAACCCTGCTCTATTGAATGACATCCCAGTAAAAATAATGTTGCCATTGCTGTCTAGCCTGTCTACTGTAGATAGCAACCAATCATTACAGTAATACATTGCTATCTACTGTAGATAGCAACCAGTCGCCGTAGCCATTGCTCTCTACTGTAGATAGCAACTAGTCATTATAGCCATTGCTGTCTACTGTAGATAGCAACCAATAATTACAGTAATACATTGCTATCTACTGTAGATAGCAACCAGTCATTATAGCCATTGCTGTCTACTGTAGATAGCAACCAATCATTACAGTGATACATTGCTGTCTATTGTAGATAGCAACCAGTCATTATAGCCATTGCCGGCTACTGAAGATATCATCCAGTCATTATAGCGATTACTGTCTACTGTAGATAGCAACCAGTCATTATAGCCATTGCTGTCTACGGTAGATAGCAACCAATCATTATAGCCATTGCTGTCTACTGTAGATAGCAACCAGTCATTATAGCCATTGTTGTCTACGGTAGATAGCAACCAATCATTATAGCGATTACTGTCTACGGTAGATAGCAACAAGTCATTATAGCCATTGCTGTCTACTGTAGATAGCAACCAATCATTATAGCCATTGCTGTCTACGGTAGATAGCAACCAGTCATTATAGCCATTGCTGTCTACGGTAGGTAGCAACCAGTCATTATAGCCATTGCTGTCTACGGTAGATAGCAACCAGTCATTATAGCCATTGCTGTCTACGGTAGATAGCAACCAGTCATTATAGCGATTACTGTCTACTGTAGATAGCAACCAGTCATTATAGCCATTGCTGTCTACGGTAGATAGCAACCAATCATTATAGCCATTGCTGTCTACTGTAGATAGCAACCAGTCATTATAGCCATTGCTGTCTACGGTAGATAGCAACCAATCATTATAGCCATTGCTGTCTACTGTAGATAGCAACCAATCATTATAGCCATTGCTGTCTATGGTAGATAGCAACCAATCATTATAGCCATTGCTGTCTACGGTAGATAGCAACCAATCATTATAGCCATTGCTGTCTACGGTAGATAGCAACCAATCATTATAGCCATTGCTGTCTATGGTAGATAGCAAGCAGTCAATATAATCATTGCCTGTCTACTGTAGATAATAGATAGCAACCAGTCGTTACAACTATTGCTATCTACTTGTACTATACAGTCCTAAAAATAAATAACTGACCAGGTTATAAATATACTCTTAGAGGAAAAACTCAAAGATAGAGGGCGTTCCATGAAAAAGATCGCATAATATGCGTATAAATATCTTGTGATAATATCATTCCACGGGATATGATATTATCACAACTCACAAAATGTTCAATTTTTCTGTGCAAATGTGCTTCCATTTTTCGATATAAGCTTGAAAATGTATCATTTAATTTATGAGCGCTTTATTACTCACCCTTTATTCACACAATAGTTTCCTATCTCCTCATTCTAGCTGACGCACAGAGTGGCGATCGTTACAACGTCACACCCCTACACGGTGCAGCTCTTAATGGTCATAGGGAATGTGTACGATTACTCATCAATGCCGGAGCCAAGGTCAATGAGGGTACCCTAGATTATAACAGACCAGGAGCATTTAGAAGTAAGTTTACTCTGTCAAATGTTGATGGACACTGTACTGGGTGCCAAACTGCCTGGTTAAGAAGAATACTTAAGAATTCTTCTGAAGTTGAGCTCTATAAAGAAGGACATAGTTATATTATTAGACCCGAGGCCTACCATGAAGATCACCCATGAATTTATGAAAAAACTAAAAACTTACGAAGATTCACTCTTCCTAAAAAAAAAATCTTAGCTTTCATGTAATAGGACCGTCTTCAGGTTAGTCCTCTTTTGTCCAATATAAAATGCTCAAAAGAAATTTGGAATATTTTTCAATTACAGTTTGTTCAAATCTATCGGGATATGTTCATTTAGTGTAATATATCATTTAAAAGCTGATGTGTTCATCTTTACAATGATACTAAATTTAAAGCAATCCCTTGCTCCAGTGCTCAGCTACTTGCTTGAGAACATGGGGATGTCACAATCTGAATGTGCCAAAATCAACACCATTTTGTGCTCAAAAGAACATCTTTGTCGTCTGTTCAATGAAGTGTTACATTAACCACTACAGTGTAGTGTGATGATAAATTGATTTTTAAGCACAAAATAGTGTTGATTTTGGCACTTTCAGATTGCGACCTCCCATGTTCTCAGGCATGTAGCTGAGCACAGGAGCGAGGGATTGCTTCAAATTGGATATCATTGTAAAGATGAACACACCAGCTTTTAAATGATATATTACACTAAATGAACATATCCCGATATATTTGAGCAAATTATGATTGAAAAAATATTCCAAACTTTTTTTTGAGCATTTTATATTCAATATGATATACCTAAGGCAACAACAACAAACACCCTGCTCTACGGGCAAACAGACCTCTCAGGTCAAAAATGTCGCGAATTGTTTGGTGAATTTTCAACAATTTAAATTTTGTTTCCAAAAGAATTGGTTGGTCAGGCCTGTAAAAAAGGGGTTTTTTTAGGTCGCCTAATCAATGGTCTCCCCAACCTCTTGTTTTTCTAATTAAAAGAACCCCACAGAGGAGGGAGCACACCGTTACACATGGCAGCGAAACAAAACCATGCTGACTGTATTGAAGAATTGATCATCAATGGTAAGGCAGACTACAATCAAACAGATGTGATGGGGACAACCTGTATGAATACGGCTTGTCTCAATGGACACGAGGACAGCGCCCTCATGCTACTGAAATTGTCTAAGGGAATTGATCTGTTTGGAAGTGGTGCCATTGGCTCAGGTAGGTTGTGTAGATGTACCGGGGATTTTTGAGTGCCCAATTTTTGTATTCACTGCAGAATTAATTTGGGCTGTATAGAGAGTTTTATATTTACTCCATGCATGATTGGATTGTAACAAAATGCCTCATTGGACTGCTGCACTGAATGTATTTATGGACCATTCATTACATCTTTATCCCTGATGTTTATCTATTTGTTTGAAAGGGGATGACCCCAAACTTTTTTTTACATATCTAGGATAAATGCATAAAAATTAAGACTTGAGATGACCCCTGATATGATTCTGTAAACTGCCCGTCTGTATCTGTAGCTCTGATACACATGATGGTAGCCTTTTGGTAGAGGCCCATATATGAAAAATATATGTGTGATACCAAATCATTTGAAGCTACACCGTCGTGGCAATGCAAGAACGCCATAATGACATTTCAGTGATTTTGCAGTAAGCATTTTTGTGTTCAATTTGGTTAACTTAAGTATTGTTTTGTTTTTACAAGCTTAGTTATTTGATTCAAATAAATTGCTTCCAATTTCAAGACTG
Source organism: Ophiura sarsii (assembly GCA_035610835.1). Classification (NCBI taxonomy): domain Eukaryota; kingdom Metazoa; phylum Echinodermata; class Ophiuroidea; order Amphilepidida; family Ophiuridae; genus Ophiura; species Ophiura sarsii. The sequence goes on along the minus strand of CM069451.1, from coordinate 579,812 downwards.
GTAAAATCCCGGGGTGCTCAGTGGTCATAACAACGGGGTATCATGCGCGTCCAAAAATTCACGAAATTAGGGTAGTTTTTCAAAGAGGGGCACGTTACGTTCGTGATGTGAATATGGTATCAAATAAACAACATTAAGGTATACTTTTCATGCATTTCACGTATTTGGGGTCCTTATTTGTTCTGTGCAGTATAAATAGCCGCGATATATAGGCGGGATTTCCATCACATAGGGGGATCTGATCTACAAGATGTGATGATCTAGAACAGCTCATCTTTGTTTCATACTAAGGGAAGGAAAAAGGAGTTTGAAATGTATCATACTTAGTAAAGGTTCTACACAAATTACTTGCTTATGGTCCCAGGATTAGGGTATCAAGCTATATTTTGACTACTTGTTCAGTTCAGGGTTATATCAAAATATTTTCACTTCTTATTTAGGTTATTTGAAATACTGATATTACTTGCAGTCTCCATACTTGTTTTGGGGTGCTTTTTCACATTAATGCTATTACTTATTTAGGGTGCTTTTTGAAAGTCCTTGGACGCGCCCGATACCCTCTTGTAATGACCACTGAGCATTCCGGGAGTAATATGGTTTTGACCATATCTGATTTTTAAGAAACCTTTCTCAACTTTCAAAGTCTATCTCAAGAATTACTGAACCAATACTGGGCATGTTTGTACTTATTTTAAATGAATTTCTCATGACGATTCCAAATGTAATGATTAAATTCAATAATGTTGACATTTTTGAAATATTTAGTGCAAACGACTGCCGTGTGGAAAATGCTAACATTAGATCATATTTCCTCCTCTTAATCCTAGGTGACACAGTTTTGCATGAAAGCGTAAGATTTGGAATGCTGAAGTGCACCCGAGAGCTGCTACTGCGTGATGCTGATGTAAACTATGCCAACATATTGGGCTACACACCCTTACACTATGCCGCTATACAGACAAACAACAACTCCTTTGATATGGTGGAACTACTCGTTACATTGGGAAGGGATATTGATGTCAATGTGCAGATTGGGGGCAGAGGGAGTGAGGCCAGCGGATGGAGTTCCAGGGGAGGAACTGGTAAGTTATTGATATGGTAGAACTACTCGTTACATTGGGTAGAGATATTGATGTCAATGTACAGATTGGAGGCAGAGGGAGTGAGGCCAGTGGATGGAGTTCCAGGGGAGGAACTGGTAAGTGTTTGATATGGTGGAACTACTCGTTACATTGGGTAGGGATATTTATGTTAATGTACAGATTGGAGGCAGAGGGAGTGAGGCCAGTGGATGGAGTTCCAGGGGAGGAACTGGTAAGTGTTTGATATGGTGGAACTACCCGTTACATTGGGTAGGGATATTGATGTCAATGTACAGATTGGAGGCAGAGGGAGTGAGGCCAGTGGATGGAGTTCCAGGGGAGGAACTGGTAAGTGTTTGATATGGTGGAACTACTCGTTACATTGGGTAGGGATATTTATGTTAATGTACAGATTGGAGGCAGAGGGAGTGAGGCCAGTGGATGGAGTTCCAGGGGAGGAACTGGTAAGTGTTTGATATGGTGGAACTACCCGTTACATTGGGTAGGGATATTGATGTCAATGTACAGATTGGAGGCAGAGGGAGTGAGGCCAGTGGATGGAGTTCCAGGGGAGGAACTGGTAAGTGTTTGATATGGTAGAACTACTCGTTACATTGGGTAGGGGTATTGATGTCAATGTACAGATTGGAGGCAGAGGGAGTGAGGCCAGTGGATGGAGTTCCAGGGGAGGAACTGGTAAGTGTTTGATATGGTGGAACTACTCGTTACATTGGGTAGGGATATTGATGTTAATGTACAGATTGGGGGCAGAGGGAGTGAGGCCAGCGGATGGAGTTCCAGGGGAGGAACTGGTAAGTTATTGATATGGTGGAACTACTCGTTACATTGGGAAGGGATATTGATGTCAATGTACAGATTGGGGGCAGAGGGAGTGAGGCCAGCGGATGGAGTTCCAGGGGAGGAACTGGTAAGTTATTGATATGGTGGAACTACTCGTTACATTGGGAAGGGATATTGATGTCAATATACAGATTGGGGGCAGAGGGAGTGAGGCCAGCGGATGGAGTTCCAGGGGAGGAACTGGTAAGTGTTTGATATGGTGGAACTACTCATTACATTGGGTAGGGATATTGATGTCAATGTACAGATATTGATGTCAATGTACAGATTGGGGGCAGAGGGAGTGAGGCCAGTGGATGGAGTTCCAGGGGAGGAACTGGTAAGTTATTGATATGGTAGAACTACTCGTTACATTGGGTAGGGATATTGATGTCAATGTACAGATTGGAGGCAGAGGGAGTGAGGCCAGTGGATGGAGTTCCAGGGGAGGAACTGGTAAGTGTTTGATATGGTGGAACTACTCGTTACATTGGGAAGGGATATTGATGTCAATGTACAGATTGGGGGCAGAGGGAGTGAGGCCAGCGGATGGAGTTCCAGGGGAGGAACTGGTAAGTGTTTGATATGGTGGAACTACTCGTTACATTGGGTAGGGATATTGATGTCAATGTACAGATTGGGGGCAGAGCAGCCCTCAAATTAAGAAATGGAAAGGGCAAGGCAATTTCAGGCAATTTGAAAGGGGCACCAACTTCCACCAAGGCAATCATGTACTTTTCAATGGAGTAAAAACAGCCAGAAGTTGAGGGCATCGAGGCAACTAGGTGGGGCACCGACGGCAATTGCCTTCGGTGCCTTCGGTTAATTTGAGGGCTGGGGCAGAGGGAGTGAGGCCAGTGGATGGAGTTCCAGGGGAGGAACTGGTAAGTTATTGATATGGTGGAACTACTCATTACATTGGGTAGGGATATTGATGTTAATGTACAGATTGGGGGCAGAGGGAGTGAGGCCAGTGGATGGAGTTCCAGGGGAGGAACTGGTAAGTTATTGATATGGTGGAACTGCTCGTTACATTGGGTAGAGATATTGATGTCAATGTACAGATTGGGGGCAGAGGGAGTGAGGCCAGTGGATGGAGTTCCAGGGGAGGAACTGGTAAGTTATTGATATGGTGGAACTACTCATTACATTGGGTAGGGATATTGATGTCAATGTACAGATTGGGGGCAGAGGGAGTGAGGCCAGTGGATGGAGTTCCAGGGAAGGAACTGGTAAGTTATTGATATGGTGGAACTACTCGTTACATTGGGTAGGGATATTGATGTTAATGTGCAGATTGGGGGCAGAGGGAGTGAGGCCAGCGGATGGAGTTCCAGGGGAGGAACTGGTAAGTGTTTGATATGGTAGAACTACTCGTTACATTGGGTAGGGATATTGATGTTAATGTACAGATTGGGGGCAGAGGGAGTGAGGCCAGTGGATGGAGTTCCAGGGGAGGAACTGGTAAGTTATTGATATGGTGGAACTACTCGTTACATTGGGTAGGGGTATTGATGTCAATGTGCAGATTGGGGGCAGAGGGAGTGAGGCCAGTGGATGGAGTTCCAGGGGAGGAACTGGTAAGTGTTTGATATGGTGGAACTACTCATTACATTGGGTAGGGATATTGATGTTAATGTGCAGATTGGGGGCAGAGGGAGTGAGGCCAGCGGATGGAGTTCCAGGGGAGGAACTGGTAAGTGTTTGATATGGTAGAACTACTCGTTACATTGGGTAGGGATATTGATGTTAATGTACAGATTGGAGGCAGAGGGAGTGAGGCCAGTGGATGGAGTTCCAGGGGAGGAACTGGTAAGTTATTGATATGGTGGAACTACTCGTTACATTGGGTAGGGGTATTGATGTCAATGTGCAGATTGGGGGCAGAGGGAGTGAGGCCAGTGGATGGAGTTCCAGGGGAGGAACTGGTAAGTTATTGATATGGTAGAACTACTTGTTACATTGGGTAGGGGTATTGATGTCAATGTGCAGATTGGGGGCAGAGGGAGTGAGGCCAGCGGATGGAGTTCCAGGGGAGGAACTGGTAAGTTATTGATATGGTGGAACTACTCGTTACATTGGGTAGGGATATTGATGTCAATGTGCAGATTGGGGGCAGAGGGAGTGAGGCCAGTGGATGGAGTTCCAGGGGAGGAACTGGTAAGTGTTTGATATGGTGGAACTACTCGTTACATTGGGTAGGGATATTGGTGTCAATGTACAGATTGGAGGCAGAGGGAGTGAGGCCAGCGGATGGAGTTCCAGGGGAGGAACTGGTAAGTTATTGATATGGTGGAACTACTCATTACATTGGGTAGGGATATTGATGTCAATGTGCAGATTGGGGGCAGAGGGAGTGAGGCCAGTGGATGGAGTTCCAGGGGAGGAACTGGTAAGTGTTTGATATGGTGGAACTACTCGTTACATTGGGTAGGGATATTGGTGTCAATGTACAGATTGGAGGCAGAGGGAGTGAGGCCAGCGGATGGAGTTCCAGGGGAGGAACTGGTAAGTTATTGATATGGTGGAACTACTCATTACATTGGGTAGGGATATTGGTGTCAATGTACAGATTGGGGGCAGAGGGAGTGAGGCCAGTGGATGGAGTTCCAGGGGAGGAACTGGTAAGTTATTGATATGGTGGAACTACTCATTACATTGGGTAGGGATATTGATGTCAATGTGCAGATTGGGGGCAGAGGGAGTGAGGCCAGTGGATGGAGTTCCAGGGGAGGAACTGGTAAGTGTTTGATTTGTGTGATTGTTTGGTGTTTTTTATTTGTTTGTTTAATTTTGGTATTCCACATGAAAGCTGAAATGTTTAAAATCTGGTATTGATGAGCCAGAACCCATTAAGTTTGTTAGCTATTAAGCTATTACCAAGGGAAATAAAAGAAATGCACCTGCAAAGACATTGCAATGACAAGTGAACGAACACAACAAAAACAAAAACACCGGAAATCCAAAAGACCTAAGTTAAATATGTAGCCAAGGCGGCGAAAAAAAGAAACCTGTTGTATGAACCTGACTGACTTTTTTTTGAGAAATATGTGACAATTTTTTTTATGTGCAAATGAATACCGACCACATTAAATCATTTTTGCTTGTCATAAAATGGCAAAATGTTTACAGACTTTATTTGTTTTTTACAGATTTTATGTTTTTTACAGATTTTGTTTATTTTTTGCGGTCAAAAGCCAGAACGATCTTACCTGAGAGGCTCATTTGCCCATCACAGGGTCTGTTTTTTCATCGCCTAATTCCTAGCTCATTGCTTTGCTGTGCTGACAAGATGAGATTTGACACAGAGTTTGAAGTATACAAGTTGACTCTACATCTTGTATATCTATCAAAATGAACATTCTAATTTGTCATAATATAGTCCACCGCAAGTAAGATCTGAACGAGTAGTTACTGTTTTTCTACTATTTGTTTGTGTTTGAAGTGCAAAAAGGTGATATTTTGGATCAAATTCAGACAAAAAAAACACCCAAATGTCTGAAATTCATAAATTTAGGAAGCCTGTGTCTCTAAATCTAGAACGTGATAAATGTCCCAATAATTTTTCGGTAATATCTTTGAATTGCAAAACTTTTGTCGCCAGTAGTGTGTATCAGTTTATCAGAACAGCCTGATTTTACTAGAATGGTATATAATATATTTCACGAAACAAGTTTGTAAAAATAAAATGCAAAAAGTTTAACTAGAAGTCTCGTGTTTATTTATAATATATTTCATATTTCTATACCCCCATGGATCAGGTCTTCGTCCACTCCATCTCATGGCATTTGACCCGCCAGACACACACCATCATACATTCCACACGGCAGAGTTCCACATAGGCAGACACTTTGTCGGTACCGACCCAAAGAACCCCATCCGTCGTCCACAGTGTGCAGTACTTCTCGTCCAGTACGGAGCAGACTATATTTTGAGCTATAAAGGCTGTAGTCTACTACAACAAGAGATCTATACTCAGCAGGATATGTCAGTACTTGATGCTATTGTGCGTGCATCTATGACACTACAGGTGAGTGTAGTCTACTACAACAAGAGATCTATACTCAGCAGGATATGTCAGTACTTGATGCTATTGTGCGTGCATCTATGACACTGCAGGTGAGGCTATATTGATAGTGCACACTATATTTGAGTTAAAAAGGATGTAGTCTGCTCAGTGGCATAGCCAGAGGGGGTGGGAGGGAGGATTGAGATTGGCACTGTCGGTTATCAAGTTCGATTTTCACTTCGATTTGGGGGACAGCACCCCTCTCTGAAGTTTCTGATTCAATGGCAACCCTCCCTTCTTTATGCTTTGATTTGGGGGATGGCCCCCCTCTCCCCCACTCTGAAGTTTCTGATTCAATGGCAACCCTCCCTTCTCTATGCTTTGATTTGGGGGACGGCACCCCTCTCCCCCGTTCTGAAGTTTCTGATTCAATGGCAACCCTCCCTTCTCTATGCTTTGATTTGGGGGACGGCACCCCTCTCCCCCACTCTGAAGTTTCTGATTCAATGGCAACCCTCCCTTCTCTATGCTTTGATTTGGGGGACGGCACCCCTCTCCCCCGTTCTGAAGTTTCTGATTCAATGGCAACCCTCCCTTCTCTATGCTTTGATTTGGGGGACGGCACCCCCTCCCCCGTTCTGAAGTTTCTGATTCAATGGCAACCCTCCCTTCTCTATGCTTTGATTTGGGGGACGGCACCCCTCTCCCCCGTTCTGAAGTTTCTGATTCAATGGCAACCCTCCCTTCTCTATGCTTTGATTTGGGGGACGGCACCCTTCTCCCCCACTCTGAAGTTTCTGATTCAATGGCAACCCTCCCTTCTCTATGCTTTAATTTGGGGGACGGCACCCCCTCCCCCACTCTGAAGTTTCTGATTCAATGGCAACCCTCCCTTCTCTATGCTTTGATTTTGGGGACGGCACCCCCTCCCCCGTTCTGAAGTTTCTGATTCAATGGCAACCCTCCCTTTTCTATGCTTTGATTTGGGGGACGGCACCCCTCTCCCCCGCTCTGAAGTTTCTGATTCAATGGCAACCCTCCCTTCTCTATGCTTTAATTTGGGGGACGGCACCCCCTCCCCCGCTCTGAAGTTTCTGATTCAATGGCAACCCTCCCTTCTCTATGCTTTGATTTGGGAGACAGCACCCCTCTCCCCCACTCTGAAGTTTCCGATTCAATGGCAACCCTCCCTTCTCTATGCTTTGATTTGGGGGACGGCACCCCTCTCCTCCCACTCTGAAGTTTCTGATTCAATGGCAACCCTCCCTTCTCTATGCTTTGATTTGGGGGACGGCACCCCTCTCCCCCGCTCTGAAGTTTCTGATTCAATGGCAACCCTCCCTTCTCTATGCTTTAATTTGGGGACGGCACCCCCTCCCCCGCTCTGAAGTTTCTGATTCAATGGCAACCCTCCCTTCTCTATGCTTTGATTTGGGAGAGAGCACCCCTCTCCCCCACTCTGAAGTTTCCGATTTAATGGCAACCCTCCCTTCTCTATGCTTTGATTTGGGGGACGGCACCCCTCTCCTCCCACTCTGAAGTTTCTGATTCAATGGCAACCCTCCCTTCTCTATGCTTTGATTTGGGGGATGGCCCCCCTCTCCCCCACTCTGAAATTTCTGATTCAATGGCAACCCTCCCTTCTCTATGCTTTGATTTGGGGGACAGCACCCCTCTCCCCCACTCTGAAGTTTCCGATTCAATGGCAACCCTCCCTTCTCTATGCTTTGATTTGGGGGACGGCACCCCTCTCCTCCCACTCTGAAGTTTCTGATTCAATGGCAACCCTCCCTTCTCTATGCTTTGATTTGGGGGATGGCCCCCCCCCTCTCCCCCACTCTGAAGTTTCTGATTCAATGGCAACCCTCCCTTCTCTATGCTTTGATTTGGGGGACGGCACCCCTCTCCCCCACTCTGAAGTTTCTGATTCAATGGCAACCCTCCCTTCTCTATGCTTTGATTTGGGGGATGGCACCCCTCTCCCCCGCTCTGAAGTTTCTGATTCAATGGCAACCCTCCCTTCTCTATGCTTTGATTTGGGGGACGGCACCCCTCTCCCCCGTTCTGAAGTTTCTGATTCAATGGCAACCCTCCCTTCTCTATGCTTTGATTTGGGGGACGGCACCCCTCTCCCCCGCTCTGAAGTTTCTGATTCAATGGCAACCCTCCCTTCTCTATGCTTTGATTTGGGGGATGGCCCCCCTCTCCCCCACTCTGAAGTTTCTGATTCAATGGCAACCCTCCCTTCTCTATGCTTTGATTTGGGGGACGGCACCCCTCTCCCCCGCTCTGAAGTTTCTGATTCAATGGCAACCCTCCCTTCTCTATGCTTTGATTTGGGGGATGGCACCCCTCTCCCCCGCTCTGAAGTTTCTGATTCAATGGCAACCCTCCCTTCTCTATGCTTTGATTTGGGGGACGGCACCCCTCTCCCCCGTTCTGAAGTTTCTGATTCAATGGCAACCCTCCCTTCTCTATGCTTTGATTTGGGGGACGGCACCCCTCTCCCCCGCTCTGAAGTTTCTGATTCAATGGCAACCCTCCCTTCTCTATCCTTTGATTTGGGGGACGGCACCCCTCTCCCCCGCTCTGAAGTTTCTAATTCAATGGCAACCCACCCTTCTCTATGGTTTGATTTGGGGGACGGCACCCCGCTCTGAAGTTTCTGATTCAATGGCAACCCTCCCTTCTCTATGCTTTGATTTGGGGGACGGCACCCTTCTCCCCCACTCTGAAGTTTCTGATTCAATGGCAACCCTCCCTTCTCTATGCTTTAATTTGGGGGACGGCACCCCCTCCCCCGCTCTGAAGTTTCTGATTCAATGGCAACCCTCCCTTCTCTATGCTTTGATTTGGGGGACGGCACCCCTCTCCCCCGCTCTGAAGTTTCTGATTCAATGGCAATCCCCCTTCTCTATGCTTGGTTCAGACATAATGAAGAAACAAGTGACTGATATGAGTTTCTCTTCTCTATTTTAATCAGGTACCAAGCAAGCCTCCAGGAGTAACCAACTATGAGGCAGAATCAGCGATGGTACAACAAAAGCTGGTTTGGTTGAGGGCGCTGTTTGCATCACCTCGCAGCCTCCAACATTGTTGCCGTTACGCCATCCGGAGGCAGTTGACACCGCAAAGATTGAACCGCGTGAGAGAACTCTATCTGCCGCCCTCTTTGCAAGATTACCTTCTGCTCAAAACGTGATCCAAATAGTGATTTGGTATTAGTAGTCAGCTGCAAAGAAATTCATCACTTTTTTGATTGTATCTACATAGTATGGCGTCAAAAGCGATCATTATTTATCATGTGCATAGGGCAAGTGCCGAACTTCTCTGACGGCGACTATGTATGTCAACTTTTTTTATTGCATATATTAATGATCACATAACATCAGTTCATATGTATGTCAAATTACCATAACTTTATAAAGGCCTGAGAACAGTAGCGTAGCCAGGGTCACTTGTCAGGGGGGCAAAAGTATTTTTTCCCGGTGAGCACCAGTTCGACCCGGTTGGGGGGGGGGGGGGGTTAAGGTCAAAAAAAATCGCACGGTCCAAACAAAATCGCACACTCAAAAAGTCGCGCAGTACAAAACACACCACAGTTTTGGCCAATCCTCCGGGTTTTCATCAGTTTTCTCTATAACATTTTTCTTTATTTAGCCGAAGTCCTGCTACAAATAAAAATTGACCCGCCAAATTTCCCCTGTTGTGCGCGCTACTGCCTTTTCCTTTCCTTTTCCCTTTCCTTCCCTTTTTTCCCTTTCCTTTCCTTCCTTTTCTCCCTTTCTTTCCCTTCCCGATTTTCCACTGCCTTCCCGATTTCCCGGTCAAATTATTTTTCAGGGGGGGCACTCTGCCCCCCCCTTGCACCCCCTGGCTACGCTACTGCCTGAAAATTTCCACTTAAAGGCATATTATGTGATCTTTTCCAGAGAGCACCCTCTATTCATGATTTTTTTTAGAAAGTAGATTTTCTTGCAGAATTACATTTCTGATCATAAATCGAACATACATTCCAAATTACGGAGCAATACGATTTCTAATTACCTCAAAATCATGGTTTTAGAGTGAATTTAGCCCGGAATTTAGGGTAAAAATATAAACTGTCGTGTTATCCCGACAGTTTATTTTCACTCCAAAATCATGATTTTGAAGTAATTAAGAATCGTATCGCCCTGTAACTTGGAATGTATGTACGATTTATGATCAGAAATGTAAATCTGCAAGAAATTCTGCTTTCAATTTTCTTTTTGGATGTCGAGAGCCACCTTGGAAAGATCACATAATAAACCTTTAATCAGCTGATTTCTGTTATTCTAAGATTTCAATTTGCTGCAATTTTTAAGCCTCCTTACAGCAGTGAATTAATGCAGAGCGCGCATGGAGGCAACACACAGAATGTACGACATGTGGATGCGACAAAACAGGGTGCGTGTGGCCGTAAGGTAACAAAAAAACACACTCCCTATTGTACAGGCAAATGGATCTCTCAGGTACCACAGTAGGGTTGGGCAGTCTGGTGCTGTTTTTGGTTGTTTGTTTTTTCAAAAAATGTCTGAAATTTGTGGTGAATTTTCAACATTTAAAAAATCAAAAAAAATCAACAGATTTCCCCAACATTTTGGTCGTCACCTACCGGTAATCGAGCACATACGCTTGGAATACTTTTGCGCGCGGACAGATAAAAACTGAATATTTCTCGCCAATATGGAACTGATTAAACTATAATTAATGCTGAAGATGAATTCAATATCTTGTTTAATCTTAAAAGAATACGTTTTGGATTACATGAACCCTACTGACACGAATGTAAATGCACAAATTTGACAAATTTGTTGCATGTTGTGTACCAAAGTCATCAGAGTCATATTTAAGAAAGGAATGGCACTTTCCTGATTACTATGAACTGGATTGACCAGCGTTTGGTTGCCCTACGAATATGTATTGTACGCTTTTCCATTTCACATTTTTACATGCAGCTGAAAATGGAAACAAAATTGATGACCTTAAAAAGGCTCTTATCTCAACCATTTCGGTGATACCATCTGTGGTGGCATTTTTCATATTGGAGATATTTATATTGCAAAAGAGCCGAAACTGTGCTGATAACAGAACTGTTTAGATCATTTTTCTGTGGTCCCTATTCAAAGTGAATGCCTTATTATAATTTGCACTATTTCAATGTTATTATTTATACATTTAGTATCAAGCATAGGTCTTGAGTGCCAGCCAGCCTCCCTTTCTCACAACTTTCCCTTTACAAGTTTTCAATACCACTAAACTCTGTTTTCTTGCCCATGTCACATGAACGACAATGTCACACAACCACTGTGCTTGTGTATAACATGAATGGTTAGTTATGTAATAGTAGATAGAATAAACTTTTTGAATGTGCCAAATTCTCTGCCAATATAAAATATAACTTGTAGGGAAAGACGTTGCATCCAAGCAGTACATCTTATCCAGTTTTGAAATTGTTTAGCTGATAATTTTATCATCTAGAATATAAAAAGTACAAGATTATCCGTGATATAGGTTTTAGAAAACAATGGTTTACAAGTAAATTTAGTATGAGATTACATGGAAAAAATACTGATAGATGCACAGTATCAATAATGCAAGAGAATCATGTTACACCTAAAGTTGGGTATTTCTTGTTTTCCACAAAAATCAGGGGTGCAGGTTTTTGCCGCAAGCGTTTTAAACCATGGTTTAAACCGCGGTTTTAACCATCCGGCAAAATACCTTTTCGCCACTTAAAGTAGCAAAAGTGGCAAAACTAAACAATTGTAGTGGCAAAATGCAAAACATTGGTGAATTGATCTCAAAAGCCAATGAAAATTATAAATATTTTTCTGAGCGTATTATATAACTTTATAAGATATGTAAAACATTAATAGATTATGTTTGCTGGCAGTTGCTATGGCAAGCGCTTTTCTTTCCAATGGTGACCAGTACATACATTTGACATATAATTTTCATGTATTTGTTCTCAATTTTAGGGACTTGGTGAAACTAAATGTTGGCTGAAATGATTCACTAATTATTGTTGATGTGTTTTCTGATGTATTATGAATATGTTCCTAGCTATGTTAGGGATTTTCCTAGTTTTTGCCAGTTGTTGCCTTTTAGCCGGCAAAAACCTGGCAAAAATAGGTTTTTGCCGTTTTTGCCGGCAAAAAAAAATAATTGCAATTAGGCCAAACAAAGAAGAAAGTCTGTCTCAGAAACATATTGTGCAAAAAAGCTAAGTGCTGTACGTTTTTTTATTAGAAAATAGGCTATGAGGTATGCGATTATTTGTTTGCTTTTTTTGTTGTTGCTTATCCAAGCTTACAGAGAACTTTTTTAAACTTTTTTTTTAAAAATCCCAACAAAATAATCCAGAAAAAAAATCCAGAAAAAAGGAGGGTTTTTTTAGCCCCCAGCGCATGCATAGACCTACGCGCCGTAGCTCATTTCAAATACCAATGTGGGCGGGCTTCTGAGACAGACCTTCTTCTTTGTTTGGCCTAACCGAATCCTGAAAAAAAGGATCTAAACCATTCAGAAGAAGTCCACTGATACAGTAGGACAGAATATCAATTCATGTCCATGTCAGTAAACCTCAGTGGTTTTGACAAACGTAATATTTATCTAAATGTTCCCTCTATACAGTCCTAATGAATCTTTTAACCGATAATTAAATCTCATTTCAAGTCAACGTACTGTTAAAATAGCAGCTTATTCATGCTTTTAAATATCTAATAAAGTGATTGACTTTCGATGTTATAGCTATTTATTTAAAATACTTGTACTCTTATCAACCATTTCATGCAGAAATTTGCATACAAATACTTTTTTGTATGCATGCTGATGATGGCCCTGACTCGGCTTAAAACTTGTCTGGCATTTGGTACTTAAACTATTCAAAATAGGTAGTTGTGTATAATATTAAGCATTTGTATTGTTTATGTTTTGTAAATAATATTATTTTTAAATACTTTTTACTTGGGAAGAATGCTACAAACTCTGTGTATAATACTCAATATGGAGAACTATAATTGATATTACATTTGGAAAAAGTGTATTTTTTTAATTAATTTTTTTAACTGGAAGACATTTTCACAGAATTATAAGGCAAAATAAAAAAATAAACATGTTTGTAAATATAGCGTCCCTCCCGTTTTTGGGTTTTCTTCAATTTTCTTTATTTCATTCATAATTTTTTTGTTCAGGAGTTTCAGAGTTTGAGATGTTTGTAACAGCTTTGTTTCTTTCTTATTACCATTTAAGCAAGATTTGTGGTGACCGACCCCTCAGAACCATGAAATAAAAACAATTTCAACAGGCTTCTCCTTTTCAAGGTTCACAAAGTTGATCACAAACAGGGGCGATTTTGCAATAAAAAGTTTAAAAAAGAAAAAAAAGAAAGGGCCTCCTTCCTTTTTTTTGAAATCGTAAGAATGCTAAACATGTTTGTTTTTTACTTTGCCTAATAAGATGGTACAAATATTAACCATAAAATGAGAAGATTAACACTTAATGAATTGCCTGTGTCTCCAAAGAGTTAATCATATGTTTCTTATTATGTTCAGAAACCAGACCCTTTAGAAAATAGCAAGGTTGATTTTTTTAAATGCCACCCATGAATATAGATTCTTCCTGCTCACAATGCTGTTCCACAGTGTTTTTTTCTATCTCTTGTCAATGATGTGAGCATGCCATTTGTAAGTTTATCATGATGTGTGCTTCAAGTTTAATATGTGTGGTAAGTTATTGTCAGTATTCAAAGTAATAGAACACATGCAGTTTTGTTAAGTTGTAGAACATAAAACCAACATGCTGTTGTAAGTTGTAAAACAAATATGTCATGTACTCCTGTGTCACGTCAAGTTGACAAGTGAGGTCAATTCGTATTCTGCAAGCACTTCATAATATTGCGCGGGAACTCCAAGAAGATGGCATTTGTTTCTGCTCGATCAAGGAAGAATGTAAGTCCTGACACGGTATTGTTGCGCACAGTTTAGCCATTTGTAAGTTTTAGCATAAGTCACAAGTATTCGCCCATTTCACAGTCCGCCATTTGCGAGGACAGCCTCGAACTGGTACCATAACATTGAATGGGACTATTCCATAACATTATGTAGTGGTGTAGCCAGGGGGAGGCAAGGGTGAGGGGTGATCACCCTCCCCAATAGTCAAGTCATGTCGGTTGTCGGACTGGCACTGTTGGTTTATTGAGCTCGATTTTTCGCGCCAGGTTTGTGGGATGCTACGTTCCAACCCCAAATACACCCCCCTCCCCAGCTCTAATTGTTTGGATTCGGCGTCCTCAAGTTTCTGACTCTGTGGCAATTCTCAAAAGTTAACAGTCTGGTTAAGTCCTTGTCGGTTCAATTTCATTCGTTGCCCCCCCCCCCCCCCCCCCCCACAAGGAAAAGTAAACATGGTATTGAAAAGGGGAAACTTTGTGTGGGTAGCCAAGAGTTTCCCTTTTCGTAAATGTTTTAATCTCTCAAAACGCCTAATTGTGTGTGGATTTATGCACACAAACTCGTATAGAATCATGAAAAGTCCCACTTTTTGAAAACATCATTTTTGTCAAATGTGACTATTTGGGGGAAATTAATAAAGATATTGAAATGGAGAAACTTTCTATGGGAAGCCAAGTGCTTTTGCTTTTCTTAAGTGTTTCAATCTCTCAAAACGTTCAGTTGTGTGTAGAGTTATGCAAACAAACCTGATCAAATGTTAGGGTGGGGGGACTTACTTTTTATGAAGCCTTTAGTCCGACATGGTAATGAGACATTGTGAAATGATGCAACACTTTCATTCAATCTGATTACAGTTCGAGGCTCTTCTCGCAAATGGCAGATCCGTGCAAAGAGCAAATACTCCTTTTATCTACCTCTGTGCATTGACATCAGAAGAGATTCCTCTGACTGACACAGCATTTATGGACAAGTGTCAGGATTAATCTTGTGGGTGCATACGCCAGGGTATTACAGTTATGCATGCAATAATAAGTTGTAAACAAAAAAATGTGCTAATGTCACCACTGCACAGATGTAGATGAAACTACATTCTATTTCTCTTCCTCTGGACAGTGATGTAATTTTATAGATGCAGCATTTACGCACGCATCGGTATCTTCCGTCTTTCTGAGCTTGTGTGTATACATTTAATTGAATGGTCACTATAGGCTATTAGTGATAGGATAGCAGGTTGTAGGTAATACATATCATTTGCATTGTATATTATACTATAAAGTGGTAAATTGTATCAGTATTGTATGGTTGTGTGCAAAGTACTTATTTATACAGGCAGCTGTATATGTGCAAATTCAAAGTGGTTGAGTACTTCTTAATTTAGATCATGTGTCTGTTTTAGTTGTAGAACAACACAGTGAAAGTGAAGAAAAATAATCCATTTATGAAAATTAAGAGAGTGCATGGGATGGAAGAAAAATAATAAAAGAAACATTTCTTGGCATCAAATATTTCCATGCATCACATGAAGTATGCAAATATGTAGCAATTGCTTTTACTTCATACTTAATTGACCACAGTTTGAGGGAATATAACATATTGGTATAAGTGTTCCTGGAAAAAAAACCTAAAAAAGAATACCTGAACTTTTTGACAGGAAGTATTTTTCCTGATTTTTTGAAAACAGGACCTGAATATTTTGACTTGCCCTGTATAATAAGGTGGTACACTTTGAGCGTGTTTCTGCTGGGGCACTGCAGAAAGTAAACGCTTATAAACGTTAAGTTTCAATAGGTCAGATTTTAATCCCCCCTGTTTCTACTCGCGAAAAGTTACCGCTAAGTTTATCGATCCTAGTCGATGGGCCACGACATTTGACCTTTTGTAATACCAAACAATGCCACCGCACCTGAAAAAGATTGCTTTACAATAATGTGTATAACCCAGCGTGACACGGTTCACGGCGCAAACCACAAAGAATCGCCTTTCTGTTTCTAATAATAATAATAATAAACCATGCTTATTAAGCGCACTCCGTCGCAAGACCCCAGTGCGCTGAACAAAAACAAAAACAAAAGAAGAAAAGTACAAAATATGAACAAAGATACAAAACATTATAAAGTCATTTGCTGAAAAAAGTGAGTCTTGAGCGAGCTCTTGAATTGCTGCAGTGATGTGGCATTTCTAACATGAGATGGGAGCCGGTTCCAAAGTTCAGGAGATGCATGAGAGAATGATCTTTGGCCATAGGTGACAGTGTTAGTTTTCCTCCGTTGTAAGATGACAGATGCATTTGACCTAAGAGTGCGTGTGGGTTCCTTGATGGAAATAAGGTCGCATAAGTACTTTGGAGCCTGGTTATTTAGTGCTTTGTATGTCAAAAGCATAAGTTTAAAAACAATACGGCTCTCCACAGACAACCAGTGAAGATCTTTTAACACTGGGCTTATATGTACACGCTTCTTTGTCAAGGTTACCAACCGGGCAGCGGCATTTTGGATGCGCTGTAATTTGCTTAATTGAGAAGCTGGAAGTCCATATAATATACTGTTATTTGAGTCCAGACGAGAAGAGACAAATGCATGAACGAGTTTCTCAGTGCTATTACAGTCCAGATATCTGCGGATACGGCCAATTTTTCTGATAGCGTGTGAAGCGAGACGGCTGATGTTATTTACATGAGGGACTAAAGTGAGATGCTGATCAATGATGACACCAAGATCTTTTGCTTTAGTGACAGTATCAACGACAGAGTCACCAACGTTTATGGAGGGGGTGGGAACATTTTCAGAGTAGCGGGATGATAAATGAACAACCTCTGTTTTACTATCATTCAAGGCAAGCTTGTTCTTCAGTGTCCAGTTTTTAATCTCTTTGATGCAGTTCTCGAGTTCAGTTAGAGAAGGAGAGGTATCATCATTTGGATTCACACTGATGTACAATTGGGAATCATCAGCGTAGTACATACCACTAACTCCAGGGAAGCGTTTCACAATGTCTTCAATTGGTGACGAATATAGGGTAAAAATCTGCGGACCGGCAACTGAACCCTGAGGGACACCGCTGAGTAATTGATGAGGATCTGATTTAGAGTCAGCAATCTTAATCACTTGTTGTCGACCGCGAATGTACGAATCGAACCACCCGAGTGCATTGCCTGTTAAACCATATCTAATCTTCAGCCGCTGGATGAGGATGTCGTGGTCGATGGTATCAAAAGCGGCACTTAAGTCCAGGAGGACAAGTATCGCATCCTTTTTTGTATCAAGAGTCAACAGAAGATCGTTCGAAACACGGAGAAGTGCCGTTTCACAGCTGTGGTTTTTACGATACGCACTCTGAAATTGAGGGTACAGATCATTCTCAGCGAGGTAATGCTGAAGTTGCTCAATGGCTGCTTTCTCCGTAGCCTTGGATAAGAATTTCAGGTTCGAGATACTACGATAACTCTTGAATGCTTCAGCATCGAGAGTGCACTTCTTAATGAGAGGAATAACCTCAGCAATCTTGAATGTTGATGGGAAATGTCCAGAAGATAATGAGCAGTTTATGATTTGCGTAATTATGGGAAGGAGTTCATTTGCGCACTGCTTAACCAGCGATGTTGGCATCGGATCCAAAGGGCATGATTTGGAAGGCATTTTGTTCAGCAACTTGCATACTTCGTCCTCAGACAAACAACGGAAATTGCTGAAACTATTTGATGTTAGTCTTTCAGAGTCTGGCAAATCACCTTGGGTTTTCACAGACTGATTTAAGTTGCCATGCAGTTTTTGCACTTTTTCTTCGAAGAAAGTGGCGAAGTTATCAGCTAAGATCTATTGGGTTTATTGCCGATTATTGCCGGTTCCAAACCTGGTTTGTGAAGGTTTTTGGGATTACCAAAAATTGCCAGGTTCTGCCTGTTTCTACTGGGTAAACTTAGCATTTATTAGCGGTTTCTTCCCCAGCAGAAACACGCTCTCTTTGATTAAAAATGTTACTCCTGGAGCCTAACATGGTGTGTATTACATAATCATATCGCACAGCGTTGAAGAAGAGGCCGAGATGACCTCGAACGCTACACACTGCTTTACAAACGACTCTAACAGTGTAAAATTCCATAATAATATTGTTTAACAAAATGTTCAAAGATAATGTAGGGTATGGTATTGGAACTTATATTTATGTATTTTGGTGTAACATGGGATAAACTCCCTACACGTACCTTTAACTATTATTTGAAAGAATTAACATAAACAGTGAATTATATGTAAATGTGTATTTTGTAAGTAGGACTAAATGATAAATAATTGCCCACATAGGATAATTTTGTTTTTCACATAATGATCATTAAAAGAACACTAGCAAAATACACTGTGTGGAATAACATAATGGTTATTCAATTGGTATGCTCCAGAGCCACTACTGTGGATCAGACTCTCTGAAACGTACAGTTTGGGCCTGGCAATTGTTATGGGTTGGATAGTACAGATAGAAACAGTGTTTGAAATGTGCTGATGCTGTGTGTGCTCTCAAAAGCAGATAATGTACAACTACAAATTATTGCCAACTGTGCTATATTATCATTAGGCCAAAAAAAAAAATAGTTGTGTTGCCCTCATCCGGCCGGGTCAAAATTCTGAGAATGTGGGCCGGGTATTTTTTTTTGTTTGTTTTTTTTCAAGATTTTTTTTTTTTTTTATCTCTTTTTTTTAAGATTTTTTCTTTTTTTTTCTTTTTTTTTCAAGATTTTTTTTCAAGATTTTTTTTTTTAAGATTTTTTTTCACGATTTTTTTTCTCAAGATCTTCCAATCTGTGAAAAGAGATGGGCAAGAAACCAAAATATTCACCATTGGGTTGAAAATACATCCAGTAAGCGTTTTCCTTAGTATCTTCACACATGTTGACTGAAATAATAGGTATAAAATCGTTGATTTGGTAAAATTTAAAATTAAAAAAAAAAAAAAATCCGTCCGGCCGTCCCTCCCGATTTTAGGCTTGTGAGGGCAACACAACTTTCTTTTTTTTTTGGCCTTATCCCACTGAATGATCTGACCTCCCATAATATTAGTATTTCGAATCGTAAAATGTGTGTAAAATAGGATAGGGTACTCAAGTAATTTATATAATTTATATACTACCAGGGCTGTACTTAGTACCTGCCCGCACGCCCGAGGCGAGTACATTCTGTGTCGGGCGGGTAACTTTAAAAAAATACAAGCCCGGCTGGCCGGTAAGAATGTTGCTCGTGGTAAAAATGCGTCCGACATTATATCTGGAATCTGTGATCTGTTTAAAAATTCTATCGTAATATTTCCAGTCCATGAAATAATATGTAACATACGACGATACAATACATAATTTAAGAATGGAGACATTGCCGGCGCATTTAGAATAATGTGACATTAAATTTATCCCCATGACATTCCGTACAGGCTTCAGATTATGATTGTGTTGTCCAACGAATCAAACAACACTTACGAGTGATATTTTGGCTTTTGATTTTGCTGGACCATGTGGCCGGCACGACTCTCCTGTTTTTTTAATGTATCAAAAAAGAAGCCATTTGGTACAGGGCACCACCCAGTAATTAGAATGTGGCAATTCAGAAAAATAAAGGTGATGCTGATTTAAGAGTTCAAAATCTTTATTAAGCTTTTCATCTTGTCAAAAGAAATAAGATTACTTGTTGGCTGGTAAGTTAATATTCGGGCTGGTAACTTTTACTTGTTACCTGCCCGACTGGCTGGTTGGAGAAAAAGTTGAGGTACACCCCTGTATACTTCCGTACATGTACCTAGTACCTCCAAGTTGAGGATGGTACTTGAGTGAGGGAAATGGTCAGTTTTACTTAAACCAATTCTTGTCAAGTGTCCTGTGCTCTTTGTTAAGCCTTTCACACCGAGTGGAAGATCAATCATTGGGCAATCAATCCCTACTCATGGGAGTCAGATTCAAAAAGTCAGTAATTTAACAAATGCATAGACAACTTCTACCAAAAGTCATTTGTTAAAGAAGTGTAGTCCTTGCCCAGTCATAGGCTGCAATAGCGGCTGTAATTGTTAAAGAACAATTGACCGTTCCTAGATTGATTATCAGCTGAATGTGAAAATGTGATGCAGCACATCAAAAAGGGGGGGGGGGGGCTTTGCGGGTGAAGTTAATTTTGAGTTAATTATGGTGGCTCTCAGAGCAATCTCTAAGTTTTAAATTGATCAAAATTGATAAAAGCATTCAGATTTTACGAGTGAAAATGACTCCTAAATTCATATTTTCTTTATTTGTTTCTGTCCGTTTTCATCTATATCTTGAAAAACACAAGCCCCCCTTTTTGATGTGCAGCATCACATATGATTATTCTGTTATCAAATATTCATAAGTCTTAAGTTTCATCTGAGAGTCATTTGATCAGATTGTGGTGCAGTACTTTACTTTAATTAACTGTGCGTGTTACAAATATCAGTTTTACAATTGTATGATGTATTCAATCATGATATTTGGTATTGGCTGGTACAGAAACCTAAGTATCTAAAACTTTGTTGTATTTTATTGCTTACATAGATGATGTATATTCTTACAAAAGTGTTAAAGAACACAAATTTATGTCCTCATTATTGTTTTGCATTTTGAAATAAGATTTCATCGTCTTTCCTACACTCGGATTTTAATTAAATAACCCAAATGTTGCTACAGCAAAGTTGTGATGGCCACCTTGTTAGGCTATATTAAAAAAATCTTTTGTCTCAAAGCTCTTCAGTTTTTCAAAACCTAATGAGGAATGCATTTTTTTAAAGTTTTATTTTTAAATATCAAATATTGAAATCCTTGTAAAAGTGACCTTTTTGTATTTAAATGATGTGATCAATGAAAATCTGAAAAATCTGTGAAATGTTGGGATTTTTTTTTTTTTGAAAAAGAAAAATCCACCTAAATGCATATTTCATATGAAGCTAAAATTCACCATAAAATGATGTTTTTGTGTGTTTTTCTCCCCAAATTCGACCCCCTAACCAAGTAAAATATCGGCAAGATTTTGAGTTATCTTTTTCTTGAAAATGGCCGATTTTTGTTGACCACTTTAAGCGTGACGCACCTAAGAAACAACCCTGATTACACATTGTTTTTTGTCCAACCCTCCCCCCCCCCCCGGGTCTATATACACTCATGTTGTAAACAAATATTTTACTACATGTATCATATATTTATGGTGTATCATATATTTATAGTATAACTGTTTCCACCTTTCTGTGTATATTGTGAATGTGTGTAAAGCAGCTGGAAAAATAAAGAAGGAAATATGGAATATTGAGTTTTTTATTCTTTTGTGATTTTGTTTACTAGCAGGGTATATCAAATTATCAAGTAACATAAAAAAGATCATTTTCTCGAGAATTTTGTGACTAAATGTCTATATAAATATCACTGGTGATACACAGGAACGGTAAGGCCTAGAGTAAATGTCTTGAATTGTACAATTGTTCAATATTTGGTCCTTATTTTCCTTTATATTCAGTGATTTTAAATAAAAGTCCCAAGGCACAACAACGATTTTGCATGATAATATACCAAACCCAAGCACTAATAATTGGTTGCATGAAAGAATGTGCATAATTCTGATGCAAGGAATGCAAGCATGTTACTGTACAGTGCAATTTTATTCCATGAATAACAATTTATAAATCATAAAAAAGCAATTAATGAATAGAGTTTTCTTAATAAAAATAACTCAACATCATGTGAGGAACCATTCAAATGTTTTTGTTATTGTAATGTTGTAAACACTTAATGTATATGTCTAATACTCTCACCTCAAGTTGAGGGGGAGGGGGGAAATTCCCCCAGTCAGCTCAACAAGCCCCACCCCATTCCCCCCCCCCCCCCCAAACACACAATCTTAAATGTTGACTTTCAATGTTAAAATTACCTACAATTAGCTTAAATTGTTTTGAAAGATCTAATTTCAGACCAAATTAAGCTAATTTCAGGCAATTTTGACATTAAAAGCCAACATTTTTGCATGCTTCTCACCACAATTATTTCTCTTGCCCCCTCAGATTTGATCTTTTCCTCCTGTCCCCCCCCCCCTTTCCCCCAAAAAAACCCATAGCTGGTGCTGCCCCTGCTAACTACCGTTTGTATGCATTGTTGCACCCAAGTCCAAGGCTTGACCGAATGATTCACTAAATCAGCTCTTTTTATAATGTATCATGTAGTTGATGTATCATTAACACTGAGTGTCTCATTAGTTCTCTCCGCATTACGCAACCCTTCATTCCGTGTACATTTTGGATAGGGCACCTCTACGTCATTAATGTCATCAATCAATACACAATCAGTATCTTGTGATGACTTCACCTCATCACACAGTATATCAGGATTGTCTTCCCAGAACCGATCTCCAATAATGTCACAATAGTCATACTCAACCAGCCTTTTAGTCCTTAGTCCTGTCAGTTTTTCTACCGACTGTGATGACGACGGTGCTTCCACATTTTGATGTTGTGTGTGTTTCACATCTTCGGCAGATTTTACATCATGGTGTTGCCTGGCTGCATCTGATCCGTTTTGGGTCGACTTAACATCTGCACTCTTTCCCTTATTATGTCCTTGTTTTCTTTGTACATTTGGATTCTTGATATCTATCTTGTAGCAATACTGCAAATGATTAAAGTAGATACGATCATTTCGTTACAATATGAAAACTTGAAAGATAAAAACTTAATAAATGGATTGGTGATAAGTTACGATTGCGCATGTTGCATTGTAAGTTACAAACCTAATAATGGTATTTATGTTTGCAAAAAAGGGCCTTATAGCTGGACGCTAAGGCAACAAATAATAAAACACTTGTTCCACGTGCCCGACTGACAAATTTGGTAACAATCCTCCCAAAATCCTGAAATTGTTGTTTAAAAACCAACAACGCCCGATCGCCTGACCCTGAGAGGTCCGTTTTCCGGTAGAACAGGGTGGTTTTTTTGGTCGCCTAATCCTATTTTGGGTAAGCTTTAGAATACCCTACCATTTGTAATCCTCACTGTGTATAAAGTGTATGGGTCGTTCTTTAAAAGCCCCCATTGAAGACATGCAGTGGTAGGGTACACTAAAGGAACTCCCATATTTTTTATATATTTTGCCAAAGTAGTAAAACCAAAATGGTGGTGTTTATACATAACATTATGTCTATATATCTCACCTTGCCCCACGTCAACACGGTTCCTTTACGATATAACGCTGTGATATCATTGTAATTGATGTCACATTCACTAAACAGTAGTTCATTCTTGTCACTGGAATATGTGCCCTGGCAGAGGAAAGGATGTATAAATATAGAAACCTATATACAACATTTATAATACAGATAGTAACTACGAGGTCATTCAATAAGTTCTACCTCCTACCTCATAACTTTGCTATTATATAAGCCAGTCTTATGAAATATTACACAATTGTAGCTTGAAACCTCAGCTACAAATTCATACTAAATTGATCCGAGTAATGGTTGTACTTGTCTGAGATGCAGAGAAAACCAAACGTTCATTTAGTGTGACGGAAACGGATGAAAAACAGCAAAATATCGCCTAAGTGATATTCATTTGGCAAGATTCTAAGAGATAAAACGTACCTATCGGTCAATTATAACCGTTCTAAATGTCAGATATTTCTTTAAAAGACTATAAACAATAATTGTGACTGATTTCTTAGAAAACAATATGCCCTCTGATTAGCCAGAACCAGATCAGGACAACCATTAAGTTTACCCCTCCCCTTAGAGCCTGCAAAAGTCATATTTGATTTTCGTAAGAATTAAGAGATCTTCAATCTACAGGACTAAATGTAGGGATTACAAGTTTCTTGAAGAGATCATTTTCTACCATTGACTACCTGATTGACTAATCTGAATGTTGTCCATAAGAAAAACTTTTAAAGTAACTATCATGTTAAAATTTTAACATACAAGGCATCCCTTTGGCTTGACTTGTAACAATGACAATTTGACTGATTAGCAGTATTCCAGTGTGCCAAATGAATAGTAATACATTTGAGTTGATATTT
Organism: Ophiura sarsii; assembly: GCA_035610835.1. Lineage (NCBI taxonomy): Eukaryota > Metazoa > Echinodermata > Ophiuroidea > Amphilepidida > Ophiuridae > Ophiura > Ophiura sarsii. The sequence continues at coordinate 555,872 of CM069451.1, read as the reverse complement.
CACTATTTGCAAGCCTACAGGAGTTTATATTACTTACAATCTTATCTATACATAATAATACTGTAATACATTTAGATATCATTGATTTCTTTCCATTTTCAGTATTGAAGTCGTGCTCTTATATCTAACAATACAATACGAAAAAAACACTGAAAAACATTATTTTGAAGGTAATTTTCCGTTTCTGCTGTCCAAAATCTCTCTCTGGCTTTGACTCCACCATAACAAAAGTGAAACAGATATCAATTATGATTTTCTATAAATGTGTAGCTATGATTCTGTGCTACAATCATGACAAATGCCATGAGACTGGCATGCATATTAGCTATGTTATGAGTGAGGAGGTAGAACTTATTGAATGACCCTCGTATATGACATATTTGGCCCATTACAAATTTAAAAGATGCCTTATTTAAGGGAATTATTTTAGATTCTAACATAAATAATACATGTTGTACATGGGTTAGATTCGTTCATACGAGGGTCGGTCAATATGTAATGAAAGTGATCTTAGTATAAGATGCATGAGTGATTATATTGAGGGATAGTGTGATCAATGCAAAGTATCAACCTTCTTTCAATTAATACACTTTTAAACAAATTCAAATTTCCTGCCAAATAACCGATTTGGCAGTGTCCAAAGTGTGCTTACTTGCTAATGCTATGAAGTCATAGTTCACACATAGAAATCTAAATAGTATTGTATGAAAGACAAAGATTCATAGTTTGTATTGATCACACTATCTCTTAATAGAATCATTCATGCGTCTCTCACAACAAGATCACTTTCATTACATATTGACCAACCATCGCATAGTCTGAGAGTCAAATCACCCATCTGTAACAATTGAAGTACACAATTAATCAAGCACTCTGATAAAACCAGATGCAGAAGTTCAAACGCTAACAAAGCAATACCATAAAATGAATTGTTAGCATCAACAGTATATGGTCATGTGTTTTAAGCTCACCTCCTTTCGCGATACACACGGATTTTGGCTTTCGCGACATGATTTTAACTTTACACTTTTATATGTGTTTGTATACCCCCTGAGGTAGTAAAAGTATACATTTTCTGAAAGGAAATTGCATGAGGAAACCAAATATGCCATTAAAATTATAGTACGACTAAGAACTAAAATGGTATGATCGGAAATGTTCGGGAAAATTTCAGAGTTTTTTTATTTTAATTTGAGATCCATATATTTTTTATTACCCCTATCATTATTTACTTTACATATTTGAATTCCTCATGAAATTACCCATTAGATGATATATAGTTGTCAAAGTTACTACGTCGGTATGGTAATTATATACCGGCTAGTGAATATCTCCAATTTTTATTTTATATATTTTTCTGAAGTATTTGTTTAAGGATGAACCCTTTCCTGATATAAACTGCATTTCTGAATTCCTCTAGTTACAAGCTTTCTAAAAATGTATACTTTTGCTATCAAAGGTTGAACACTTTTTCTGTCATAGTCATTTTTTATAAATCTGGTAAATTGAGGCCGATTATTCATGTCGACTGTTTAGCGAATAGGAAGAAAGCTGATGATCATGGTCTATCCATAATTAATTAGTTGTTACTAATAGTTGACAAGTCTGTTGAACCACATACTTAAAGACTACTAAATATCCTTTAAAATGGGACCAAAATGGTGTTTGTAACATTAGGGGATGACTAGTTATTGTAAAAAGAACAAAGCATGGGATTATCCCCATTGAGTTTGTACAGGCGGCACCCCTTCCGGCGGCACCCTTTCCAGCACCACCCCTGGTCCCCAAACATCAAACAGCTGTATCTCCATTTCTGTATTAGCTATACCAATGCCATTTTGCAGACAGATAACTTGTTATTAGGGCTTTAAAATGATACCATATTTGTTGAGATAGCTTTTGTGGTTTTAAAAATATTTGAGGAAAATGACAGCATTAAACTGAAAAATGTAACAGCACCACCCTATTGGGAGGCGAGTTCATAACGCGTGACCATATATGTAAACCTTGATATTGAAGTTCACATAATTTGCATCAATTTGAAACTCTGGAGATCTTTTAGTTTCATGATTGTACATGGGACTGTGCAAAAAATCCACAACCATTTGACAAAACTTACTACAGAGGGTGCTCTTTGATCTATTATTATGGTTTACTATGACTTTCAAAAGATATGGTTGTTTGGCTATATTAAAAAAATCATTTGTCTCAAAGCTCCCGCGTGCGTTAGTTAATTGATGCGCGTTAGAAGAAAGTTTTTATTATGGAGGGGGGTCAGAAAAAAATGTCCCCCAAAAGGGGGATCACAAAAAATGTTGGGACTTAATAGGGGGGATAAAAAAAGATCCAACTTGTTGGGGCTTCGCGCACACACAAAAGGGTCTACATTTGCCCACCCTTTGCGCACAAAAGAACCCACATTTTTACAATTACATGCTCCATGCATGGTCAAATCTAATAATGCTTGGACTCTTGGACGTACAGGAGGGGGGATCAAGAAAAAAATAACCATAAAAGGGGGATCAAGAAAAAAATTAACGGTGTTTGGGGGATCAAGAAAAAAAATATGTCCGAGGCTCAAAATTTCCAACTGCCTCCCACCAAAGTATTTCTGAACACTCCCTTATCAAGGTTTGAGATAAGTTGTTTTCACTTACCCTTAATCTTGCCTCAGACTCCCGTGGTGTCAGACCCTTCTTACTCACTAGGCCCCAGAATGTTGTGTTATACAGGTTATTTATATGACCTGTAATAAATAATAATAAGCAAAATCTCACTCATTTTTTTAATAATAGTTCTTTACAATCCACAAAGTTATCAAAAGAAGAATAATTCTGAGAGTTGAGCGCCAGAAGTAAAAATAACGTAGCAATAAAGACCGACGATTCACTCTTCATCAGAGATAAAATTTAAAAACTAAAGTAGTAAGAATTATGAAGAAGATAGTGAACTAGACAAGTTCACCACTATAATTATAGCACAATGTCAGTGAGTGATGTAGCTTACTGGACAGTGAGTAGTGACAGTAAGTAGTAACTTGGATGTCCAGTAAGCAACATTACTTACCCAAACGTTGGTCTTTATTGTTACATTATTTTTGTTGTTTTATTGCGCCAAAATTGTTATTGCTTGTCCGAGTGCATATATCCATGAATTATTGTTATTTGTTTTTATAGTTCAGTCAATCTAAGACATTTGAATTTGAAGTATGGTGATTAGGGGACCTTGATGAAATACACTGCAATGGAAACAATTCTGCTGCAATCAGTGGTGGGTGTTGGTACCATTTTGACTGGACTATAATTAGTGATATCGATTCTCATTGCTTGCCTTAGTATATTTCCTGGTTTTATCGCTTTATTATCCCTTGTTATTGCTTGTTCCTCCACACAAAGTTGGTATATCTTGCTTTTACTCTTTGCATTTTACCTTTTTGAGATATCCTCTATCTTGTATCAGTTTTCTGATCCCCAGTGTGTTTTGTCCCTGCGTCCGTTGGATTTATCTTTTTACATTTTTTACTTTCAGATACAGTTTTTTTGGTTCCATTTGCTTGAGAAATCAATAAACAAGAAATGATGCAATAAATTCCAATTACGTCACAAATATCCTTAAGATTTTAAATTTGAATAAGAGACACATTTTGCATACTATGCCTGTTTTAGGTGTTTCGTTGACAAACATGAGCCATAAAACATGGAATTTCAATCAAAAGACATTTTTGTTTTACAAATATATATATGTGCTTACAATCAGCCTGTCGCCAGCTGAGATAGTCTCTAAGATTCTTGTTGCTAGGATACTGTATGACGCGTCCATCAAATCCCGGTGGATATTGCAGACGTTGACCGGTATCTTGAAAATATTTGTCCCAAAAGAACACGTAACTAGCAGAAAACTTGGACACCACATTGGTCATAATTTTGCTGAAATAAGAAATGTCTCAGCATTATTTTTTTGAATTAATCAACTTGAATAATTGAAATAAATATCCATGAGATGAAACAATTAAGACTGTGAAAGTTGAGAAGGAATAATAACAAAACCCTTGTCAGGAATTTGGAAAAATAGGGGGTTCTTTTATTCAGTTAGATTTTTTTTCAATTTTTCAAACCCACAAACATGTGGAGTAAATTCCAACAACTTTTAAAACCTAACAAAATAATTCAGCGTGTTTACTGAAGTAAAAAAGATGGCCTATGTCGGATATTGGATTAAAATCCCCAATAAAACACACACACTTCATCCGGTATTTGCCCGCTTATAATAAAGGATAATTGTGGTTGATTTTGGTTAATAGCTGTTTTTCGACAATACCCTCATTCCAGCTGATCGTGTTTGCTGCTGGAAAGCAGAAGTTGGTACAATCACGTAATTTGATCTTTCACTGGCATTTAAAGTAATGAGGTCATTATCAGCCAGCAATGCCTGTCTATCCCACAACCAGCTGGCAATAAAAACCACATCACTCTTGCCCAAAATCAGTTAAAGGTAGATGTTCCGATTTTCAACTTGAAGTTTTCTATTCGACATGAAAGGTCATCCTCAAAAAAGTCGTATTCCAAAGTTTGAGTTGCATAACTCTAATGGTTCTTATTTTAGACGCACAAGATGCCGTGAAATGTGCCCATTGAGTTGTACACAAACTATATTGGTGGTTAACCACTTTTCGCGGTAATTCGATGTTATTTTACCGATTTCTTCGTAATCATACTGATTTGGACCGTCACATTTCAGTATGTTAATCAGAAAAATATGATCTTTCATATGATATGAAAATCTCCATATGTTTGAGAAAAATCTGTGTTATGAAAATGTGATCGGGTCATCTACCTTTAACAGTCTGCTTTTTTCAACCAGAAAACTCTTTAATAAAAATACTCTTGATTGAAACCTACCTGGCTCTTCTACTGTAAAGCGTTGAATCTTTCTTGAAGACAAAGCTGTACTCATCACTCTGCCCATAGGCAATCACAATGTCACGGAAACTGTCCATCACCGTAGCGGCAGCATGGTTCATAAGTCTCAAGGCTCGTTGGTCATTTGGTTTCTCAAATTTGTGGTCATCAGAAAATCTATTTGATTAGTGAATAATTTAATGTAAAGATTTGAATCGTCTTCACACTTTCCATGCGGCAGTCGTCTAAGTTCCAAAATTTCACCATTTTTTCAAAAATGTCAATATTATTGAATTTCATCACCATTGGTATCGCCATCAGAAATGCATTAAAACAAGTACAAGTATGCCTAGTATTGGCTCAGTAATTCTTGAGATGGACTTTGAAAGTTAGGAAAGGTGTCTGAAAATCTTCTTTGCATACGGTAAAACTTATAGCTGCATGGAAAGTGTTAAGGGGGTAAAGTACAACTGTATCCAGGCTATAGTTTAATCAGTTCCAAATTGGTGAGTAATATCTCTGCGAACAAAAGTAATCCAAGCGTGTGCGCGCGATTAAGAACACACGCATACGATTGTGGACGCACGCACGCATCACACATATGAAGTGCACTTGTTGCCTTCATATGCTCCCAACAACCTTTTGTATTCATTCGCAGTTGTAAGGAGGCTTCGCCAATTTGGAGCTGATCAAATTATAGCTTCTAAATTGTCTTGCTCAGTCAACTGACATGGCATAAGTCATATCATCTTTTCTAGATACCAACTTACAAAATCATGAAGCAATATACCGTCACCTGGATTTTAACAGGGAACATCTGGCATAATATGCCAACTCCTTAACCGCTTGGTCATGACAGCTCTGTGGAAAGGGCAGGTCACAATCCAATGCATAGGCAAGAGATCTTGCCTAAATGACTATCCAATGAAAGGTTGTCCATGGACAGGCAGTTTTAGACAATCAATAAACAAAATGCAACCCCAATTTATTATAAACACACCACCGTTAAAACAAGTAAGCTTGCTCATTTCATCTGACTGTTACGACATTTAACGATCTCGAATCATGACTTGGGCGCAATATTGGGCTACTATTTGTACCTAAATCAATTCGGCATAAATTGGGCGCAACGAGATGATATACACTTATGTTCGCAATAGAAGTACTACGGGAGGGTTCAAATTTGGCTGGGCAACTTTCAAATCCGGGCTATGACCCTAGGTGCAGTTGTCGATAAAATGCATTTTGAGATATTGATGGAATCAGGCACAGAAAAACAAAGAAAATAAAGACAATTTTACAGCAATTTCTCTTTAATAAATCAGAAAGCAGGCTCCAATCTTGACCACAAAAGGTGTTATTTTGAAGCCTTAAAAAAGCTGATTTTGTTGGTATTAAAATCTCAACTTTTTATTTGAGAGACAACTGTTGCAGTTCACATATATCAGATATGAATCTGTTGATGAGAATGGTAAATAAACTGATCATTTTAATTAGTTATAATTACCATGTGTGGGGACAACAATTAAGTATGGTTTGAAAATGATATTTTGTTGAACAAATCCACGATGTGTACTCATATTTAGACGGTTTTGTCAACCAGTTTGGTTGACGTCTTCAGTAATGGCTTGATCCACTTCTTTTTCCCCGCGAGAGATGCTTTTCTCTTTCCCAGGATGCAAAGTTGTGATGAGTGGATCAAACACGTGACTCGGAGAATAAATGCCATCTTCGCAGTTGAGTATGTTAGGCCCCTGCCGTCGTATCCAAATTGCTTCTCGTATCCATCTTTTCTGCTTGTCTGGGTCTTTGTCGAGGATTTTTGCCCCTGTCAAGTTAATGGTGTGATTTTCCTGTGAGATGTGGTCTGTCACTGCTGATTTGTGTTGTTCAGTTGTTGACTCTTTTCTGTTGGATCGTGTGAATTTATTCTCTGAGTCACATGTTTGATCCACTCATCACAACTTTGCATCCTGGGAATGAGAAAAGCATCTCTCGCGGGGAAAAGAAGTGGATCAAGCCATATTACTGAAGAAGTCAACCAAACTGGTTGACAAAACTGTCTAAATGTACACATCTATAGCTGTGTTCAACAAAATATAATTTTCAATTTATATCTACAATCCTGATGAACTTATTCAAAGAATTAAGTATGGTATAAAGTATGATATCCTTACTTGTGAAAGTTCTTGCCATCAACTCTGACAACCAGCCAGCAGTTTGGAAGACACTTGTCTGGAATCTCAAACTGACGGACATATTCAAACTTGCTGTTGGCCATTGCCAGGAAAAGATTGGTCTGCCAAAAGGTGAATATCTAGATGAAACTGGTGGATGAAAAACACAATTGGAAAAAGTTAGCTTTTTATACTCTAAAATAGCAGTGGCCTTACATTAGCTCGGATACATGCATGTAGCTCTTACAGGCATGTGATCTTTTCCAGGGGGCGCCCTCTATCCATGATTTTTTTTAGAAAGTAGATTTTCTTGCAGATTTACATTTCTGATCATAAATCGTACATACATTCCAAGTTACAGAGCGAAACGATTCCTAATTACCTAAAAATCATGGTTTTATTTATTCGCATTTTAAACAAGTTTTGTGGCGACCAACCCCTTAGAACCATGACAAAAAATAAATTTAAAGATGCTTCCTCATCTGTTTAAGGTTTGCAAAGTTTATCGCTAATACGGGCGATATTGCGCTAAATAGGTGTTAAAACAAAATATTTAAACAAAAAAAGGTCTAAGCTGGAGAAAGAAATTAACAGAGGACAGAGGTATAAGAATATGGAGATATTTAGATAGACAGTGTATGATGAATTTCAATGATTTCTTTCAGGTGCATGTTAAATAAGTTTTAAAAAATGATTTATACATTACAATAAATGTGGTTCATAATCATAGGGATATGTTTATAGATATTTTATAACAGAATAACTCTCATTCAAAACTAGGAACAAGCGTAATAATTACATGCTGCATTAGTCGTTTCCATAAGAAAAATATTGCACAATAAATAGCCCCTACTAATCACACAATTTCGCACATGCTAGATGTATAGGCGATCATTCAAAAAGCCCTATATTTTAACTATTGCCGTTTTATTTCAAATTTCATAATTCACAGAAAAAAATGCATTTGTATCTAGTTTTAATCCCAATTCCAATGTTTAACTAATCGAACAACGTAATTTGTGACAAATTTAAAAGGGGAAAAAAAGAGGGACCTGTTCAAGATTTGAACCCACAAGAAAAAGTAACAGTCCGGCGCCTTAACCACTTGGCCATCGTCTGATTCCATGTTGCATAACATTTATAAATACCTAAAGGACACGTAAATACACAGTAATTTTGAAATTACAAAGATTTTGCCAAGCTCTACTATTTTTATTCCTCTGGTTTGTAAACCAGAAAGGATTTTGTCATCATGTAATATGCGTCTGTGTGTCTGTCAGTCGGGGTGTGCCTTTTGGTTAGTCTTTTCCCCGAATGCTGTATCTTTTGAACGGATGAACGGATTGACTTCAAACCTTCAGCGATAGGTAGGCCATGGTCATGATGGTCAAACACTGTGGCTGCTTTTTTGGGGTCTAATTTGCAAAGATCATCTAAGGTCAAAGGTGTCAAATTGTCAAAGTTGCCCAATTGACTTCAAACTTGCAGAAAAGAAACATGAACACCGGGTGAACATGTCTAAAATTAATTCGAGGTCAAAGGTCATCCAGGGGTCAAATTGTAAAAGTTGCCCGATTGACTTCAAACTTGGAGAAAAGAAACATGAACACCGGGGGGGGGGGGGGGGGGGGGGGGGGGGTGTCTTAAATTATTAGAGGTCATCCGAGGTAATCCAAGGTCAAAGGTCAACAAGGGGTTAAATCGTGCGATTGACTTCAAACTTGGAGAAAAGAAACATGAACACAGGGAGAACATGTCAAAAAATAATTAGAGGTCATCTGAGGTCAAAGGTCATCCAGAGGTCAAAGGTCATCCAGAGGTCAAATCGTAAAAGTTGCCCGATTGACGTCAAACTTGGAGAAAAGAAACATGAACACCGGGGAACATGACCCCTATGTGACCTTTGACCTCATTAAGGTCATTAGAGGTCAGCCAAGATCAAAGGTCAACAAGGGGTTAACTCATGCAGTGAACACCGCGGGAACATGTCACAAAATAATTAGAGGTTATCCGAGGTCATCTGAGGTCAAAGGTCAAATTGTAAAAGTTGCCCGCTTGACTTCAAACCAGGGATACTATTAATTTTGGGATAGGAAAGTCCTATAAAAATGGTTCCTTTTGCATATTTACATAAATTATGGTAATGTGTCGGTGACCGGCGTTTAACACGTTTAACAATGTTTGACCAGGTTTAACTTAATATTTGGTCGGCATAGGTTTGAGGGCGCTGTGGATTTACACAGACGACGGTGGCCACGCGAAACCTAAATGTTGAATACGTAATGAATAACACGTAATCGCGAATGTTAATCTTATCATTTTGACAAATTCATCATAATTAGAAGAATTGTTATCGTTAACCGGACGATGACTGTTAAAAATAATTCAAAATAGTGCACTCCCGTTGACATATTGGGTCGTCTGAGAGACGCGTGGCCAGCGTCGTGTCGTCTGCTACAATCACGCCTGATCGGTATAGCGCCACCAGTTCTATGCCGACCAAATTTTAATTTAAAAGTGGCCTCCGATCGGCAAGCTCAGTGGCACACCCCTGTTCAAACTAGGAAAAAAGAAACATGAACACCAGGTGAACATGTCTAAAATTAATTAGAGGTCGTCCGAGATCAACAGCTATTTGAGGTCATCAAAGGTCAACAAGGGGTTAAGTCATGCAATGAACACCGGGGGAACATGTCAAAAAATAATTAGAGGTCATCCGAGGTCAAAGGTCATCCAAAGGTCAAATCGTAAAAGTTGCCCAATTGACGTCAAACTTGGAGAAAAGAAACATGAACACAGGGGGAACATGACCTCTATGTGACCTTTGACCTCATTTAGTTTATCTCCCAGCCAGGGGGATTCGCAAGTTGTTTTAATATTATATTAATTATTTTTCCACAATAACATTATTAGCAACATGATATATACATTCATTTTTTCGTATCAATATCTCATATGCATTTTAAAGACATCTGGGTACAAATACTGATTTTAAATACATTTTTAAAAGCAATTCATAGACTCCGCCACAAATAAAAAGCTGAATCTGAATTCTATTACAGGGAGCACAGCACCAAGACGCTCTCCATAGACTTTACTGTTAGGAAAGGCTTTCTTAAATGGCTCTAGTTTCTATTAGTGCGTTTGGTTCAATGAAATTTTGATATGTTTTACTCACAAGGGTAATCTACAACATATCTGAATATGAAGGTGACATTACCGTGCACTTTTTTTGATATAAGCCGTCGCATAACAACGTAGTGATATGCCTACCTAAATTTGGTCTCCGGTCTGGATATCACCGCATGTGTAAATCGGTCCGTGAAATTAAAATTGACCTCAAATCACTTAGTTTAAATGTCAGAACATCAACTACACATTTCAAACACAATATATTAGTGAAAAATTATATCATAAACCGTCAAAAAATAACTCTCTTTCCCGCCAAATAGGAACTATTGTCGTACTCAACTTTGATTGATCGCGTCGATAGCGTGTCGCGATACCTATTTGGGTATGTGCTCCCTACAATGTCAATGTTGTGACCGACATTGATAATTGACAAAACAAAAACGGCACGCTCCTTCATTTTGTTTGAAAAAGTCAGGACGCTAAACTTTTTTTATTTTAATTATTTGCCTATGCCTACAGATCAACATATTATAATTATAAAATAATAATATAATTATAAATAAATATCAATGATCATAATTTATTTATCAAAAATAAATGACATCATCTATAACTATGATATAACTTTAAACTACTAGGCTTAGCTAATACAAAGACTTGGCTAATACTAGTAATAGACAAACTTACAGATCTAAAAGACTTTCAGTGAAGTCTACTCTAATAAAAGCAGAAGCTTTAAAATAATCTAAAAAGCTAACTAACTTACAATAATTTAATAAGCTTACTATACTGTATTAAATTAGATAGTTACATTATTTCAGTTCTAGCAGGTGGCAGAATTGTCCAGCCCTGGCAAATTTGCCAGTGCACTGGCAAATATGCCCGCTAAGTGGGCATATTTGCCAGTATTTACAGTTAATCCAAAAGAAGCGCTTCCACACACAAAATATCATATTCTACCCTTCATAAATCAATTGTTAACTCAATACCTAAATATTTTGTGTCGCTTCAAAAAAAATTCTTGGTTTTGTTTTGCCAGAAAAATGATGACATTTCCGTCATTTTGTGGAAAGTGGACATCTTGCCAGTATTTACAGTTAATCCAAAATTAGCGCTTCCACACACAAAATGGCATCTTCTATCCTTCATATATCGATAGCTGAACTTGATACCAAAATATTTTGCATCGCTTCAAAACAATTCATGGTTACGTTTAAAAAAAAAGATGCAATTTCAGTCATTTTTGGCAAAAACTATTTTTGAAATTTCATTTTCAAGCTTTCATTGAAAGTGCACTATTACATTAATAAACAGGGAATCCTCTATGCTTATTATGTACTTAATGGTGTACACACACCAATCCCCTCCCCCACCACAAACCCCTCCCACATGCACAAACCCACTCAACCCCAACCACCTTCCCACAATGTCCCCTCCACATCTAAACCACCCCTACAACCTCCCCTCCACAAATACCCACCCACCCCCACAACCCCTTTACCATCACAATCCCCACCACAAACTGATCCCTCTCATTCACATTCCCACCACAAACCCCATCCCCTTCATAAACCCCATCCCCATCACAAACACCCCTCCCCATCCCCACCACAAACCCCCTCCCATCCCCACCATAAACCCCCTCCCTTTCCTATCCCCACCACAAACCCCTCCCCTCCCATTCACAAAACCCCTCTCCCACCACAAACACCCTACCCACCCCACCCCACCACAACCACCTCCCCATCACAATCCCCCACCCTAAACCCCCTCCCCTTCCCAACCGCACCACAAAACCCTCCCCCACCACAAAACACCTCCCCCACAACAAAACCCCTCCCCACCACAAACACCCTACCCTACCCACCCCATGCATCCACACCACCCTCTCCCAGGGCCATCTTATTCCCATTCGCCACCACAAACCCTGCCCTTTACCACAACCCCTCCCCACCACTAACCCCCTCCCCAACCACAACACCCTCCCCATCACTAACCCCCTCCCAACCACAAATACCACCCCCATCACTAACCCCTTCCCAATCACAAACTCCCTCCCTATACCCCACCTCACACCCCCCCCTATTACTAGTACAAAAATCACAAGGTATTGATTATCGTTGCGCCCATCACTACAAAAACTTGTTTACAATAGACAAAACTTTTGATTGATGCTGAATCCTGAATGGATGTTTCTGACTACACCCCTTGTATTTCATTGGCCACAAGTACTCATTATTAGGCTAGTGGATCCACCCTGATATAGTGCTGGGAGATATCAAGCCTCTCAGTCTCAAACCCAAAATCCCAAAATGTTACATACATACATATGGGTCATTCCATGAAGTTGGTCCCTGATGTGTGACATGGAGGTCAAAAATTCAAATTGCATATTAACCACAAGGGATGTTGTATTTGAGTAGCCTATCAACTTAGGTTTAATAAAAAAACATAAATTTGCTATGTCCCTTTCATGAAATAATTGAAATAATGTGTTAAATCAGGGCTAACCCAAAATAGTCAAGATGTAACATCGGACACCATCCTTTATTTCAATGAAGTGAGATTTCTTAAATAATTGTTCTGTCATGAAAATGTATAGATACCTATAGGTCAAATCATACTTATCCAACTATTAATCTGTAAAAAAATGAATTTCTTTGACTCCAATCAATTCCCACCTCACAAAAATACATATCCGATATGCTAATCAGACTCAAATATACACAGATATTACTTCTTAGTTGAAACATCATAAAACACCTTCAGAATGTTGAAACCCTATCAATTTTGAGTGACTTTACAATTTAATGATGCTTTGAAGTTATCTCTAGATATCCACCTCGAGAAAAAAAATCAACCTGATTATTTACGTATGTCCTTGTGCCTTTTATTGCTTAAAACAAGATGTAACAGGACACGGTGTCCGGTTACATCTTGTCAACATTTCATCCAATACTTGTTAATTATAGATCATTGAGTACCCATGCCTGATTTTTTAGATTCAAAATGAATTATCTAACGTTGATTATAATGGGTTTTTTGATAAGAAATTCTTAAACTTGAATAAGACATGATTAAGGTTCAAGATGTAACAATGCGTTTTCATGGACACCGTATCCCAGTTACACCTTGTTATAAAATCCTATAAAAAGTATACATACTGTTTATTGATACTTTGAAAAACTATCAAAATCATGAGTAATTACTAAGCCAATATAATTGTATATATCTGATGTAGCTATATTATCAATTTACGAAGTTTGATGTGATGGGTGTCAAGGTGTAACATCCGGACACCACTAATTGAAAGCAGTACATGCAAGAGAAAAAAGTTATGGGAAAAATAGTTAGTGATATGAAAACACCTCACCTATTAGCTCACTATATAAGTAGTGTAACTTTATATGTAAATGTCAACTTGGGTTGGGAAGCACTTTGGTGTTATTACCGTGTCAAGATGTAACTGTGTCGACCCGGACACCACATTCAATTTTCTTTCCATATTTGAAAAAAATACGAATTATCTAGCTTCTCTTGCATTATTTTTCAATGCACATGTCACTACAATGATATTTACTCAACTTAACTTTGAATATAGCATCTACTTTGGCACCAGGAGCTATATTTAACAAGCATTTTAAGGTGTAAATCTCGGACACCACGAGTACATCTTGATGTCAATTTTTGAAACGATTGTTGACAGAAAAATTCTTGGAATAATTGGAAAAGTTTTTTTTTCTAAGTAGGACAATACACTTCTACTCAATATTTAGTATGTAAAGTTACTTCATATTTCATTTTAGTTTTGGAAAGTACTTTTGATCAACTGTGTATTTCCATGTCACAAAATTACCTTATGAAATGGGTGGGACACCGCTACCTTTGATGAAAAAAATATAATATTATTTTGTCAGAATTCACTATATTTGGTCTTATTTTAAAGTTGAACTTGGTATCTTCAATTAAAAATGTTAATTTTATGAAAACATATCAGATATATCCAGGGACAACCTATTCCTAGTTGTCCATTGCCAAATATTAGCTGTGAACCAACTTCATGGAATGACCCATATATGTTCTTCATCTCTTCAACAAGTATCAGCATTTGCTTTTTAGGAAATCAAAATTAAACCTTTCCCTAGCAGATTTTTACTCCATTGGAACAATTATTTTGGGTTTCAAATATGAAAAATAGTGAATTTATTACGCATTTTGTCTTGGTGGCCATATTTGCCCACTTATTCGGTGGGACAATTTGGCCACCTGCTAGAACTGATTTACAATAACAATGATACACAAAACTCACAACCGTGTTATGATAACCTCTTAAAATGATCAATTACCAAAATCTACAGGCTTTTTACAGCGTGACCCAACAGCTGTCCAACCTAAAAATACCTGCTGCAATATAACTTCACCAAAGACAAACAGGTTTAAATCGAGTTTAGATGGTGCAATCAGGGTTCATATTATTTCGTCATGGGCGCTGACATTTTGTTTTCGCTTTGAATGATGGGATACAATAAGAACCGAAAATATGAACTGCGCAAGCGTAGATCAATTAAACCCTGACCCTTGACCTAAATTGGTCAATAAACTTGTTGACCAAAGTGCATTGAAGGCTGAAGGGGAAGTCCGAAGTGCCTCTCTGAAACACCTATTTCAAGTGAAATATTGCCTAATCGAAAGACACAGCTTGCATAGATATGTTACTGTAGGTGACATGTAAAGAGTGTACCTGATTTGGCTAAGATTGGATTGAACAGGAGGCCGAATGAGCAGCATCTGTTATTATCTCACACTCCCAGCAAGCAACGACAACGTAACGACACGAAAACCAACGCAACAGATAAGCTTATGATTACGATCAATTCGATCACTACGATACGTTATGAGTATGACATTAAATGACTCATTGTCACTACCAAATTGATAAATCAGTATCACAATTTACGGTTCAGCAACAAGAAGTACTATCACTATTTTATTTGTTTTGTATAGTAACACTAACAGACTACACAACCAGTCAGTAAATCACACTGACTGATTTTAAATTGGAATTGGATGCAAATTTTTATTTAAATGTTATGATTTTGTAAACTAAACAGTTAGTTAGTGAAACTGGGTTAAGCTAGCCTATATAGTAATGCAAACATGAACAATTTAACATTGTATGGTGTTGCTTCGGGAGAAAGAAGATCAATTCATCAATCATCGTTGTAACCAAAGAAACTGTTTTAGACTTATACATCAGAGCAGGCAATTAATTGTTCAGCTCTCTGTGTGGTAGAATTTACATTTGGAAGAATCTCCCACAAGAACAATGAGTGGGAGTCGAGTTGATTTGAAAGTAGTATTATTGGGCAAGGAGTATGGCGGTAAAACCAGCTTGGTGGAGAGGTATCTACATGATAGATTTCACGGTGATGTACCATATCAGAACGTGAGTGTGAGTTGGTATCCAGTTTTTATTGCATTGCCTTTGCTTTCATTTCAAATGCATTCATCTGATCAGAATGAAGCCTGGCATGCGCATATCAAAATGTATGAAGTATAGCATCTACAATGTATCTATATATTTGCTTGCACATGGACTTTATAACTAAGGTTCGGGATTTCCCGTGATCGCAGAATTTTGCTTTATTTCGTATTTGAAGAGCTTTGTTGCAAAAGGGCTATGGTGCATTTTTTTCACAAATGAGTTTGATATAGAAATGTATAGGGAAAATCGTATGTTTCAAGGAAACAAAGTATTTTTTAAATCGGGATACAGGCCCTTTTGCAACAAAACAACAACTTCAATGGCTGTTTACAATGAGATGTAGGTATTTTTGAAAAAAATGACTTTATTTCCTTGAAACATAGGATTGTGACCTATACATTTCAATATCAAACTTATTTATTTTCAATGATTAAAATAAATGATTTTTTGTGTGTGGTATTTTTTCTTTATATGTACAAACAGATGGAGTTTTGTTGCAAAAGGGCCTACATCCAAATTTTCAAAAAATGTAAACATGATTTAAAAAAAAATTAAAACTAGCACATTTAAAATTTATATCAATTTCAATTAGTATGTAGTGTACCTCTTTCATAATCCATTCAGTTTTTCAATTGCTCAACTTGAATATTTAGAAACAGTTTTTTGACTTTTTCTCAATAAGAGCCGAAGTGGATGTAGGCCCTTTTGCAAAATACCTCTTCATATTTGCTTGCACATGGACTTTATAACTAAGGTTCGGGATTTCCCGTGATCACGGCATAATTCACGGCATAATTCACAGTTTTCATGCTAAAAAATCACAGATTTTGTAAATTGTACCATGAAATCACGGAATTGCTATTTATTTTATTTTTTGAACTATTTGACAGCCCAAACGTACCGTTTTAAGAGACCAAAGTGTATTCAACCAGACCAACTTCGTTTCATCGTAAATCTAATCACTTCAACATCATCTCCCAGTACGCAATTCCATGTAACATGAATAAACTAAAAAATATATAGTGTGAGAAAATATTAAAATCTTGTTTTGTTGAATATGTTTTCCAAAATGTTGAACAACAATAGCATTGATACTAATTTAAACACTGTATGAATATTCCTCTTTTTGTTGTTGCTGCATTTAGCAAAAAAAATGAAGTTATATTAATACTTTCATGTATTTATTTCTAACGAAACTCGGCAAACTCGCGCATCAACGCAACGTTTTTTCTTGAAATCTGAATATTCACGGTATTCACAAAAACTGCCCACGGTTTTCACCTTAAAAAATCACTGGAAATCCTGAACCTTATTTATAACCCCCTTTATATAATGAACTATAGTCTATATACATGTATACTGTAGTGTAAAAGTGAAATGTTTGGGCTACATATTCATGCTTTTTGCGCTCGAACCAGATACCGCGAAAACAATAAACACAATTGGTGTATGCAGAGAGATTTTGGTCTATGGGATGAAAATATAAATCGCAAATTTAACAACATGAAAATCTGCAAAGAGCAAAAAATTTATTGCATGAAAATTATACGAATAGCCTGCATTGTGTGTGCCTTCTTGGATTGAACAATTGGAGAAGAGTACATCTTTTTGGAGTCTGATCAATCATAAATGATATACTAAAGCCCTGAACATACTCCGCAACGCTTTACCCTCTCACACATGCTCATAACAAAGTTTTAAACCTGCCCGATCAGGGAAACGTATTCTGATAGGTTAATTAGTCTACGCTTTAATGCTGGTTCAATCAAATTGATTGCACCAGCTGTCCCAGCATTTAAGCATAGACTGATACAACTATCAGAATACGCTTTCCTGATCAGGCAGGTTTCTTCACTTAAAAAATGATTGGATTCCCATTATGCTCAAGCAGTGCTATTAAAAGCAAATTACATATTATGAAGTTTCACATTGTACATTATGTTTACATCCCATTTAATTACCACTCTTTATTCAATTAAACCTTCAACCATACATTCCATTCCAATTTGTTCCAATTTGTTAGCTGACAATTAGTTCTTTTCATTTAGAAATTACCAACACGATAAAAAGATACTCACATTCTTTCAAATGGTATTGTTTTTCAATCAACAGACAATAGGTGCCGCATTTGGTGCCAAGAAAGTAGAAGTAGACGACAGAGTAGTCACGATGGGTATATGGGTAAGTAATGGCAAGGCTAAGTTCATGCAGTAACTAAAGCCTAAAATGTTTATGGTTTTACCAAACCGACTCATCTGTTAGATAATTCTCTCACTCAAAGGGTAATAACAGCTTGGGCCCACTAACATGTTCAAAACCCTGGTGATTAGTTGGTGCACTGTATCTGTGTATTTGTATAAAAATCTGTAAGTAGATATTTTCACTCTCAAATGTAGATATTTTGGCATTAATTTGCATTAATTTAGTCAATAAATGATGGAGTCACCCATGCAGGTAACCTGTTTGGGTGACTCCATCAAATGGGGTTACCTGCATGGATGACTCCATCAAATGGGGTTACCTGCATGGATGACTCCATCCAATGGGGTTACCTGCATGGGTGACTCCATCAAATGGGGTTACCTGCATGGATGACTCCATCAAATAGGGTTACCTGCATGGATGACTCCATCCAATGGGGGTTACCTGCATGGATGACTCCATCCAATGGGGTTACCTGCATGGATGACTCCATCCAATGGGGTTACCTGCATGGATGACTCCATCCAATGGGGTTACCTGCATGGATGACTCCATCCAATGGGGTTACCTGCATGGATGACTCCATCCAATGGGGTTACCTGCATGGATGACTCCATCCAATGGGGTTACCTGCATGGATGACTCCATCTAATGGGGTTACCTGCATGGGTTACGCCATCAAATGGGTCATTAAATAACAGTCGAGCACCTACATGTAATGTATTAGATGGGGTGACAAGTGCCGTCATGCCAGGCATTTGGTCGGCGGTTGCCATCTATAGCAATAATGGTTATTAAGATTCATGTCTCTCAGTATTTGAGTTTCTCAAACATTTTCAGAGTGTATATGGGTATGTATGTCCATGAAGTTGGGCAATTTAAGAAATTGTGCTGATTTGTGTAGGATAAATGCATTTTCTGACAGTTTGCCTGAAGTTTATTTTCACAAGTAATATAATTTAGAAAGACCTCATACTAACATGTCTTTTAAAAGTCAAATGAAAGTTATAGCTCCCCTGTAATTTTTTTTATGCTTCATTAATAGTTGGTGTCCGGCCCTTTTTTAGTCAAAAAAGTGTGACATGAAAATAGAAAAAATGCAAAACATAATTTTGTAAATATAAATGTCATAAAATCATAAAATCATAAAATTACTACATAATCTATGAATATATGTTCCAATTCACCTTTAAGTAGATTATGACAGAACAGAAATCGGCCAATTTGATATGACATCTTCGGGAAATTGCCATACCTATGCTACAGAAAGGAGTCCACCCCAAAAAAGCATGTAGCATCGGTATTTTAAGCTCACCAACAACACAGATGACATTTGAACCCACTGATTTTGGGTCCTAAATTACCGTATCACATTCATAAGAAAGTTTGAACAACAACTGTACCCATAGATGATGTTGTTTTAAAATTATTTGAGGAAACGTCACTGATTTTTGACGAGGTGTCCGGTGTAGCATAGGTACATTTACAATGATTGCCCCTCTCAAGTAAAAAGATCCTTTCACATACTGAAATGAATGGCTCCCTGCAATTAAGTGTTTTACTAGAGCTTCTCATTGGGACCAGTTTTGGGGTAATTGGTTTTATTAAAGACAGCAAAAAAACTGAAAACAAGCGAGGTGTCCACCTGTAGTGCCGGTATTACCATGTAGCTTAGGGACAAGGTAATTAGTTTATAATGATGGCACCCATAATTCTTTTTCAAATATTTCAATTCTACTTGAAAATATATGGGAAATAACATAACATGACAGTTTTTAGTGAGATAACTCACAATATTTGATACCATTTTTACCAAAACAATGTACCTGATGCTACATGGACACTGTGTCCATGTAGTGCCGGTAATCAAGTACATGTAGATATTGGGTATCAAATTAAAAACATTTTATACATCACTCTTATTTTTAGTAGTAATTGTAGTGGCTATTGATATAAAGAGGAAGTGAAATGTGTCTTACTTCATTTTATGTTAGTTATCTGTAAAACAATAGAATTTATACCTATACTACAGGACATGGTGTCCATGTAGCATCAGGTAAATTTCTTGTATGTTTAGCCGTATGGACAGAAGCTTTTACTTTTTATTTAATTGTAATGTTACTAAATCAGTTAAACAGTTATCAGTGATGATAAAATTATACAAAATATGTGTGTCAGAAGCAATCCTTATTGATTACAGACATAAATACTACATCAAAAAGGCTTGAACCAAATTACCCCACAACCCTCAATTTGCAAAGCATCATATCACTTTTTGTGATGTAGAGTAGTATCAATTGTGTGCTTTTATGAATCTGACCATGAAAGTGCAATATAAATCTATATAAGAATGGTGAGTAACCTGAACTATTTAAAAATAATGCAAGGGAGAAGTGTCAGAATGGTGTCCATGTAGCATAGGTATTTTTACCATAATAACCTGAAACTAACCTGCAATCAATGATTATTTTCATACTTGAGAGCAAAAAGCTTACTATTTTTCAAAAGAATGGATATTGTCGGACCTAAAAATAATATCAGATTAACAATTGAACAATTTTGAAATTTTGTCCTCATGTCACACTTTTTGGCCCAACTTCATGGACATACCCATATACATGTACATTATTTTTGGGGTCACTCTAGGTCACAGCCTTACTAACTAAACTAAACATATATATTTAAACACTTTATATTTTCAGGATACAGCGGGATCTGAA
Source organism: Ophiura sarsii (assembly GCA_035610835.1). Lineage (NCBI taxonomy): Eukaryota > Metazoa > Echinodermata > Ophiuroidea > Amphilepidida > Ophiuridae > Ophiura > Ophiura sarsii. The sequence goes on along the minus strand of CM069451.1, from coordinate 535,258 downwards.
AGATATGAAGCAATGAGCAGAATATACTATAGAGGCGCTAAAGCTGCCATAGTGTGCTATGGTAAGTGATACAATGTAACGTAGGGGGCTATACTATAGAGGCGCTAAAGCTGCCATAGTGTGCTATGGTAAGTGATACAATGTAACGTGGGGGGTTATACTATAGAGGCGCTAAAGCTGCCATAGTGTGCTATGGTAAGTGATACAATGTAATGTAGGGGGCTATACTATAGAGGCGCTAAAGCTGCCATAGTGTGCTATGGTAAGTGATACAATGTAACGTAGGGGGCTATACTATAGAGGCGCTAAAGCTGCCATAGTGTGCTATGGTAAGTGATACAATGTAATGTAGGGGGCTATACTATAGAGGCGCTAAAGCTGCCATAGTGTGCTATGGTAAGTGATACAATGTAATGTAGGGGGCTATACTATAGAGGCGCTAAAGCTGCCATAGTGTGCTATGGTAAGTGATACAATGTAATGTAGGGGGCTATACTATAGAGGCGCTAAAGCTGCCATAGTGTGCTATGGTAAGTGATACAATGTAATGTAGGGGGCTATACTATAGAGGCGCTAAAGCTGCCATAGTGTGCTATGGTAAGTGATACAATGTAATGTAGGGGGCTATACTATAGAGGCGCTAAAGCTGCCATAGTGTGCTATGGTAAGTGATACAATGTAACGCAGGGGGCTATACTATAGAGGCGCTAAAGCTGCCATAGTGTGCTATGGTAAGTGATACAATGTAACGCAGGGGGCTATACTATAGAGGCGCTAAAGCTGCCATAGTGTGCTATGGTAAGTGATACAATGTAACGCAGGGGGCTATACTATAGAGGCGCTAAAGCTGCCATAGTGTGCTATGGTAAGTGATACAATGTAACGCAGGGGGCTATACTATAGCCGCGGTAGAGCTGCCATAGTGTGCTATGGTAAGTGATACAATGTAACGCAGGGGGCTAAACAAAAGAGACCAACTGTAAAAGTGGACATTTTCGCTACATATATTTTTGAGCTCGACGCAGCTACCAGGAAAATAATAACACACAAATGTGTTTCTTTTGCATATAGGTCTATGTGGCGAAGTTGCAAATCACACATTTAGAAACATGCAAAATAGTTATAAATCGTGATTCGTTCGCATCTTGTTATAACATGTATGATGTATTGGAAGCACACTTTCCTTTACATTTTCAGCAATGGATGTCTTGCCCTACATAGAACACTGTTCTACAGGCCTGACCGACCCATTCTTTAAATTTATTTTTAGATTTTTTTTGGACCTTTTTGGGAACATTTGATAAAAAAATAGATTTAAAAAAAAAAAATTGAAAAAAAATGGATTTTTTTGTGTGGATTCTTTTGAACATTTCAAAAATTGTTGAAAATTCCCCCAAGATTAATTTAAAAGTTGTAACCCCCCAAAAAACCGCCTGACCGACCGAATCTACCTGAGTGGACTGTTCTTATAACCACAAGATGGTTTATCTTTGTAAAGTTAAGAGAATGGAAACAACAATTATGCATGATCATGATGGGCTACATGATGCTAGATGAATTCCTCATGTAAAGCTACATTTTTTTATTATACAAATCAATATTACAGCTTTGTTTGTTGTATGTGTTCTGTATGTTTTTTGCAATTGAGGTGTCCATGTCATTCCCAGCGTTCAATTTCCAGCATTTTTTTTGTGTAGCAAAAAGTGCGATGCACTATTAGTAATAGTCTATTACTAGTTTTGTGTAGCAATTCACAAATTTTGTATAGCACTTTTTTTCTAGTAATAAAATTAATATTTCATCAGCTTTGTACGTTCTACATAATCTGGCATGCGCACGTAACACGGTTCAAAAATGCATGTATAACCCGTGTCCCGTAAGCAAAATACAGCATACGTAATGTGTACACGATCTAGATTTTACAATTTGTACTAACACATTTTAGTAATAAAACACAAGGAAATAATTGTTTACATCATCTTTTTATAAGCGCCATTGTGTATGATTCCTTCAAGGAATTTCCTTGTGATCGTTGTTTTATTCAAAGTCATTTTTGTTGGCGCTTTTTCGATTCGCCTTTTCGTAACACTCGGCAGCTTGGGAACAAGACTAGCATGAAAAGTGACGTCATGATATAATGTTGCTCCGATGTGTGCAGAAACCGCTATTTTTAAAATTTTAAACCGACAGTAAAACTTCTGCGCACGTGCGTGTAAAGCAATACGGTTTTTTACTCTGACAAAAACGAAATATGAACTGCCGATACTTGAGGATTTATCATACTTTGTTTAGTTATTTGAAGATGAAACTCTTTTTAGGTTTGGTTTTGATGGAACGTGATCAAATATCAAGTAGGGAATCTTCTTGCGTCGCACTTTTAGCTACACATCTGTGAAATTGAATCGCAATACAAAAGTGTGGCGCATTTCGCGATGCGACACCGGTTATCACGAACGCTGGTCATTCCTCTCTTTGCCATGAAAGTGTATTTCCCACCAGGACTTTAAAAATACTTTTTGATTACGTAGCCCTCGTGTGTACATATCCCATTGACAAATAATATGCCACAGGGCTATTTTGTGGATAACAAGGGCTAAACTGCCTGTAGTGTAGCCTCTGTGTATTTTGGGCCCTGTTTCCCACCTTAAAATCATGGTAAAAATTGGTTTCTGTGCTATTTCTAGCTGGATGACAAGAGCACTCGCCATTTCTACATTAAATCAATGCATGCATATTTTGTGCACTGGTGTTAGTACTATAAAACAGATAGTTCCATATTTAGTGCACTGGTGTTAGTATCATAAAACAGATAGTTCCATATTTTCTGCACTGGTGTTAGTATTATAAAACAGATAGTTCCATATTTTCTGCACTGGTGTTAGTATTATAAAACAGATAGTTCCATATTTTCTGCACTGGTGTTAGTATTATAAAACAGATAGTTCCATATTTTCTGCACTGGTGTTAGTATTATAAAACAGATAGTTCCATATTTTCTGCACTGGTGTTAGTATTATAAAACAGATAGTTCCATATTTTCTGCACTGGTGTTAGTACTATAAACATAATAGTTCCAACTGACATATAAATATTCTTGTTTATTTGATCAGATCTTACAGAATCTAGTAGTTTTGATAGAGCCAAATTCTGGGTAGAAGAACTTCTAAAAAATGAAGAGGTAAGTTCATCATCTGCTTCTTTCATAAGGCTGTGTGTTTTAAAGTTCGACACCCTTACCGTTGCATGCCCGATTTTTGTCAATTTGTCTTCAAAATATCGTAAAAATGTCTAATTGATTACCTTATTTACCATATTATAGTAGGACGTACCATAAAAGAGTTATGTTTAGACAATGTGTCAAATCATTTTGAACTTGTTCATTTTAGTTCAAGTTTAATATTTTTTGTACTTACACTGACCATTATTTTCTCTTCATTTTTGGATTCCTCATTAAATTGCCCACCAGAAAATGTGTACCTGTTTGATGTTACCTACTATGCTAATTATGATACATTGTTCCAAACATTTATGTATTTTCAAGCATTAAATATTTGATTTTTTTTCTTCTTCTCTGTAATTCAATTTTTAGAGCTTAATGTTGATAGATATTCACCAGTTTTATTAAATATTATGCAAAGTTTAAGAGCCAATAAATAGCGAAATTATAAAACATTTGAAATTGGGGTACAATAATCAATTTTATTACCCTTAATCATTAAAAAACTTAAAATGCAAGTAGTTCATCTCGCATGTTTTAACTGTAACTAAAGATACATGCATACATTACATGTCGGACATAGATTCTACATTTACGTCATGCATTTAAAAGTAACTATTGATAGAGTGAAATGTACTAAAATTAATTTATCAATATTATGCATACCATCCGATTGTCCAATTTATATTTGCATACCATGTCATTTCGGTGACATGTAGTGTACGTCACTATGCTAAAACGATATTTTTTTGTACACCAAATTAATATTTTGATTGCCAATTTTAAATAAATCAAATGCTGTCTTTGGAACTTGGTAAAAACAATATTTCAACACGATAGGTTGTACATTACAAAAATAACCACAGTTTACCATACGTCACTTGGTAATACCACCGACCATATGTCACTCTGTAATGGCACTGACAAATTGTCCAGTTTCTAAGGTCACAACCACAAGTTTAACTGAACAATTACTTCTCAATTTTAATTTGCGATCGCGCATATAATATCCACGTAATCATCATTGGATTAAACAAAAGTAGATTGACATTTTATAAGTTCAATACCAAAATGAAGCACACTGTCCTTGGGTATGACTGCTTTCAAACGTGGCTTGGCCTTATATGTGTGACTTCGTTGTAAGATAGTTTCTGCTTCATAATAGTAACCACATATAACCTTTGTTTCATGTGGATATTAATTGATGACGAAACTCGTCTGCTGTGCATTCAATATTAACCACTCCTTCTGAAATGACCTGGAACAGAGAGAAATCATAGAAGGAATATGCACTTGGTCTGATGGCCACAACCTATCTATCTATCTATATCTATAACGTATACTCTGCAAAGTTGCAAAATGCAATATCTAACAGAGGAATGCATAATGGCGACAATTGAAAATAGACATTAGAATACATAATCCTTGACATAAACCGAATCCTTGCATACAACAATACTGGTAATGTCGAACACCTCCGGGAATTCATTATGTTCAATCTCATTGGGCCCTTCAGTATCACTTACAGAAGGTTCTTCACCACAATCAGAGAAGTTGTCAACTCGGTATTGTTCAACATATTCTTTATTTTCACAAATCCCATGTCCAGTTCTCAAACTTGAAGTCTACCTGGTGTACCCACTGATTTGATACAGTGGAGTTTTCGTGTCCCTCCAATTGTGGAGAACATTGGTTGTTCTCGTTGTCTGTTTACGTCATCATCCTTCACCAAGTAAAAACATTTCTTATGCAGCTTACCATTACTATGTTGATCAGGATCTCTGAGAGCTGTATTATAGCAAAGTTATACAGGTCTTCAGCACACCTGATTACAACCTTGTCAGGGTTATGGATTATTGCTCTGCGAGCGCTGGATTTTAGATACCCTGCCGCACTGTCAATTTTGCCTTTGCCATGCCCAGAGGTACTGAAGTTGGTTATTATGTTGACATTTGTGTTTTGTTTAAAGCAACTTATATCTCCAAATGCATATTTTGATTTGTACTGTGAAGCACAACCGTCTGTTCTTTGATGAATTGAATTATATTTGCAGCCAGCCAATTGATGCCCACTCTGGTACAATGACCTTTTCTAAAGTATAATTAACACAATTATAATCGTGTGCCAGATCATCAGAGACAAGGAGCCAGTGCTCCTTCACGTGAACATCATTACAACTGTCACCTCCACCATTATTCGCCATAAAACACAAAACTAGATTGCTATCTGTGGTGGGTTCCAATGCATAGATTGCGCTTCTTCTTGTGCTATGGTGGTGAGGTTTTCAGAGAAGTCCATCTCCAAAGCAAGATGATCATTCGGCAGACTTTGCATAAGGTTGTTCCATTGGGTCTGTTGCCACCTGGCTACAAATAGATGATAGGGAAATCCCACAAGTGATGTAGTGATGGAGGTGTCTCTTTCTTCACCAAATCAAGATGATCTTGACTCTTTCCCATCTCTTGTTGTTCTCACTCTCATTTTAAAACGGTACCAAGTGATAAGTCTGGTTAAGGATGAGCATTCTCTATCACAATACTTCAATTTATTTATTCCACAATTGTCACTCTCCTGTTTGATACATGCTAATTTATGAAATTGGTTTCCATCATCCTTCGGGCACAGGGTCGATTTTGATCATGGAATGCACGTAATTGAAACAATATGTACATTTGTGACATATCTTGAAGTTTTCCATGGTGCGAAATGCTTTTTTGACCGTAACACGTTTTTGACAGCAACACTGTTGAAAGTCTCTTGCCACAGCAGGTCGCACATAGAATGGCTTACATCAGCGAAATGTTGTTTCACTTATATTGATTTGAGGATGTGCTGATCTGATTACGTTTTTGTCATAATGTGACAACGGTGACATACTGTAATAGTTGCTGTTCTCTTTTTGATTTCTGCCTGTGTGGAATCAGTTGTAGGGTGACTTGCCTCGCCTTCTCAAAAGTTGCAAATAACCTGCTTCCATTCATCTGGAATCATCTGTCCATGCATTTTGCAAACAATAACAAACAATGCCGATTCATCTCCAGACATGATCTGGTTTCGGACATTCTTCTTGGATAACTTTAGAACTGTTTGTTTGCATAAAGGGGTTCAAATTCTCTCCAAGAGATGAGCTGATGCTATTTACGATCTGATTGTCTATTCTAAAGGTTTCACGAAGGACGATCGCCATAGCTTCTTTCACTCTTTTCCCCACTCAATGATCCGCGACTCTCACAACAAATCGTAAGTCCTGTATGAGGGCAGTATTTATTTCTAAAAATATCTCATCCTTGTGACGTCATCAAGCTCTCTATATTGGTAGTTATAAATGTATTTTACCTCCCAAGGTCTAAATTATTGGTGTTTTATTTTTTGTTTTAATTTCTTTCAAATTGTATACACTAAATGTTGAAAACAGTAATAGAATCGGACAGAATTTGAGCGAGAGATAACTTTTTATAATATTCCTATTTTTACTGACTGAACCCAGCTTTTGATTGATATTTCAAGCACAAAATCATGATTTTCCCAACAATCCCCCAATTTCTTTTTTTATGGAAACGTAAGTTTAGATATGGCTCTTAAAAAATATATTAACGCTGTACGGGAAAATGGGGAAAGAATATGGTAATTATTTCATGTCACTCGAACGTAGGATTTCATATAATCAATAATCGATACCAAAAATCTCAGATATACATTAAATGAGCAAATTTCTTCTCCGTAGTTACCTCATTCATTAAGATCAAATGGATAATTTTTACCTCCAAAATCATGAAAATCACATTTGTTGGCACTTTTTGGTCTATAATTAAAAAAATAAATAAGATATTCAAAAACAAAAAATAAGCTTCCTAGGGAATGTTATCAGGATTATAATTAAACTAGTATGACAAAATTTGACAACATATATTTTGAGTTATCTTTGCAGAACCTAAAATGGGTCAAAAAGCATGTTTTTTTATAATTTTCTCCAAAATGGTCAATTTCATGCTCATGGATTCATGGAACCATTTTCTACAAGAAAATGTATACTTTTTATAGATTAAATGAATAATGAAGGCGTAACAGCAGTTTTACGGAGGCTATACCTGAGGGTCCACCCCCCCCCCCCCCCCCCCCCCCATGCCCTTAAGATGAAGTATATTTTCTTTCCTTGTGAAATTCCCAAATTTAGTGTTTTCCCCTATTTTCACTATTATTATTTAGGATATTTTAGCAAGTTGAATGTGCCTGTTGGCTGAAACTGTCAGATATAAATGTATCCATTTAACACTCAATGATATGTTTACCCATTGCAGAAGACAAAACAACATATCATCTCTTTGTGATCTGATGAAACCCTTTATTTTATCTACACAGAATTGCAAGATTTATTTAAGTGGAAATAAATATGACTTAGTAAAAGATGACAAGAGGAATAGACAGGTAGATTATCACCAAACAACAGATTATGCAGATGGTAAGATCTCCACAAAGATGATCAATTCTATAGATAAGAGATGCCTTATTTAATACATAGAATACAAAAAAAGATGTTTCTCATCAGGGGCTTTTATGTTAGCATTAGCAATTAACATCGATTGAAATAGACCCACCGAAAACCGCTTCGGCCAAACAAAGAAGATTGCCTGTCTCAGAAGCCCGCCAGCATTGGTATGTGAAATAAGCTATGGCGCGTAGGTCTACGCGCTGAGGCCTAAACAAATTGTTTGGTTTTTTTTGGATTTTTTTTGGATTTTTTACAATTTTTTCTTTTTTTTTAAAGTCTTTTTAAGCTTGGATTAGCAAAAAACAAACAAACAAAAATTGCAAACCTCATAGCCTTTTTTCTAAAAAACAAAATAAAATCACACAGCACTTAGCTTTTTTTGCCAAATGTTTCTGAGACAGACCTTCTTCTTTGTTTGGCCTTAGTAAAGTCTTTTCTTTTGGCCTACACATCAAGCAGTGGCATAACTAGAGTGGGGGCAGAGGATCATTTACCCACTGCCAGATGGCTTGCCCCCCTGATTCCCCGCAAATGAAATGTCAAACTACTCTATGTATATTAACAAGAAATACACTGAGCCAAAAAAGAAACTTATAAAAAAAAGAAACTTATAAAATTTTAACAGATCACCAAATAAAATTCTGTGCATGAAAATGTACCAAATTTGGATACAATATTACTGCCATTTGCAGTAATATTGTATCCAAATTTGGTACATTTTCATACACAGAATGTTATTTGGTGATCTGTTAAAATTTTATAAGTTTCTTTTTTTTTATAAGTTTCTTTTTTGGCTCAGTGTAGTTGGTTATGCCCCACCTTGATCTCCGGTCTGTCCCCTCAGGCCTCCCTCCAAATTGAAGACCCTAGTTATGCCACTGACATCATATGTTTACAGTGCGTACACCTGGCATCCTGCAAGTTGTGCAATAGTTATGCCACTGACATCATATGTTTACAGTGCATACACCTGGCATCCTGCAAGTTGTGCAATTTATGGTATTGTCATTGTGAGTTATACGACCAAAGAGGCTGATCGGTTTGTCACGGACGGACGTTTGTGCAAAACATGAGCGAAAAACAGTTTGTAAAAAGTAACTACTGACATTTATTCAACTTTTTATGTTTAATGTTATAGAGAATCATCAACTTTATTGAAATACACACAAAAAAATAAGGTGTGGTTTGTTACTAAAAATAGAATGACGGAAATGTTTGTGTCACGGACGGACTAGATAGAAATAGGGTTCTCTACCTTTTAGTGCTTCTTTTTCATTTCTATCTAGTCAACTCCATATTTCCCAATGCTTTCCAGGTCAAATAGTAAGTAAGATACATGGTTTGAATATCTGATACACAGCATTTGAAAATATTTCTTATTTTTTACAGGGGTAGGGTAACAAACTTTGTCACGGACGGACATTTTTGAGCGTCACGGACGGACACAAATGTTAACTACATAAAAAACTTTGAAATTGCCACTTATTTACACTTTAGTATGAAAAAATTGTATCAAATACTTACAAAATACTTAAATAGTAAGAAAAATGTTAAGTCATGAATTTTCAGTCTTAGTAATAAAAAGCAGTCAAGATATTAGTCTTTTTCCAACACTACGGACAAGATAGAAATATGGTTCTCCGGACCTTTAGTACTTCTTCTTAATTTCTATTTAAACAATTCCATATTTCCAAGCTTTCCAGGTCAAATAGTAAGTGAGATACATGGTTTGATACGTGCAGCATTTGAAAACAGATTTATTTTTTATAGGTGAAGGGTAGACCTAGCAAACTGTGTCACAGACGGAAATTTGTTAGCGTCACGGACGGACACAGATGTTGAAGAACTTTGAAATTGTCACTTATTTACATGACAAAATGGTATCAAATACTTACAAAATAGTAAGAAAAATTGAATGTCATCATTTTTCAGTCTTAGTAATTTAAAAGGATCACAAGATACCAAAACCAGTGTGATGGTTATATTCAAAGGTTGCAGAATTTGGCACTTTGATAGCAGAGGTCAGTTCAAGGTTCACATTGGTGTGAAAAAAATTCTTTTTGATATTGATATTGAAATGTACCTCGCAATATTGGACAACATCTTGGCTAACTGAAACTGTATTCGAAAAGACGAAAAAATGTGGAAAAGTTTTCGGAACAGTCCATTATTGCCCAAGGGGTAGAAACAAGATGCGTCATGGACGGACATTCTTAGTAGAAGTTGACCTTGCCATATTTTATGTTAATGAAACATTTTCAATTTTTTTAATTAAAAATTGATAGATGGCACATTTATCCATTAAATAAGAAATGTATTTTAGAAAAAAAGTTCTGGGAAGTAATTACCCTGCCCTTGTGATAACTTGTTGATGCAGAGCTGTCCGTCCTTGACGCAAAAAAGTTTTAAAGTTTTACAACTTTTTTCAAGGAAAGAGAGAAAAAATAAAAACATAGTGAGCTATCTCCCCTATATACCCCCTTTCTCATGTAGAAATGAAACTTAACAATGGCGTCAATAAATAAGTTAAATCAGTGATTAAAAGTTGTCACGGACAGACACAAATTTTGTCACGGACGGACATTATTCAGTTCTGAGTACAAATGCCAAACTAAATCCTGCCCCTCTTACCATAAATGGCAAGAGATAGACCTGCTGCATCATGTAAATAGACTGTATGCTGTGATACAACTTTGTAAAACAATTTTGACTCTTCTTTGATACATTTTTTTCGATTAATTGTGTAAAAGACTGTATGCTGTGATACAACTTTTTAAAACAATTTTGACCCTTCTTTGATAAGTTTTTGTTCAATTAATTGTGTAATTAAAGGTTAGTGATAATGGATACATGTACATGTAGGCATCCAACCGTGTTTTGGGTTTTTCAAAGTTTCATGAAGAAAAAGCCTGCAACTTTTGATAGTGCAAAGCTTAAAATTAAATTTGTGCTAACATCTCCAATGATACTTTCTGATTTCAATGCTGTTACTTTCTTTTATTTTACATACACTTATTATATGGGGCAATTTTAAACAGTGTCTTTTAACTGATCTCATGCTACCCCTTTTATTTGCAAGCATTATTTCAGCATGTACAGGCAGTAAGGTTAACAAGCGCAAGCTATACTACAGATTCACCAAAGAAGATCTGCTGAGGGTTCACAATATGCGCAAATAAACAAATGACTTCATTTGACTTCAAGTAATTTTACAGTGCACCTGGTGAGCATCATAACATGTGCTCACTGCTGTAGCAAACCTACTCATTTGCATAAAGGGCATACCTGTATGGACTAGTTCATTTAATGGTAAGAGGGGTGGTATTCAGCTTTGCTTGTGTGCTCAGAACTGAACAGTAGCTAACAGTGTCCGTCCGTGACAAAATTTGTGTCCGTCCGTGACAACTTTTAATTAAAGATTTAACTAATTTATGCCTGCCCTAATTAATCAATACTCCTGCATGGGAAAGAATACATATAAGGGAGATACTTCACTATGTTTTTAATTTTTTACTTTGTCCTTGAAATTAGTTTAAAAACTTTTAAACTTTTTTTGTGTCACGGACGGACAGCAAAACATCAAAATGTTAACGCAAGTCTAGCGATATAACTTCCCCAGAACTTTTTTTCCAAATATTTATCTTATTTGATGGAAAAGTGTGTCAGCTATCAACATTACATCACAAAACTCTGAAAATGTTACATTAACATAAAAATATAGCATGATGAACTTGAACTAAAATGTCCGTCCGTGACGCATCTTGTTTTCACCCCTTGGACAATAATGGACTGTTCCGCGAACATACCGCTTTTTAATTTTTTTTAAATGCAGTTTCAGATAGCCTAGATATTGTCCAACATTGTGAGGTACCAATCAATATCAAAATCAGAAATATATTTTTTCATAACCATGTTAACCTTTAACCGATCAGCCTCCAAACCTTTCAGCTCATTTGGTCAATTAACGGGCCTCAGAAAAGGGAACAAGTTTGGTATTTAAATAATTCTACAAGTTTCCTCTACCCAAATATGTTATCAGTTTTATACTACAAATTATTTTACCGGAGATATACATTTTTAAAAAGGTATCAAAACTTTTGGGACACCCTGTACTATATTTATGGTATCAATGATATTGGCCCGTATTCTTGTACGTAATTAAACACGGTTTTAAGCTGAACAGGCGTCTAACTTTGACTTTAGACATATCGTTTAACTAGACGTAATTCTCAAAAAATTGTTTAACTTAAATACACGTCTAACTCACTTAAAAGTGTCTAACTTTAAACATGGGTATGGGGGTAGTGTAAAGCGTGTTTAACTAAACTCATACACCAACTGTATGTCTTGAATAATCACTCAACTGTGCCTGCTGCAAGCTGATGTCAGATCGTGTAGTATTAAAAATACACTTGCTTTTGAGGTATTCGGACAAAATCTATTGTAATCCATTAGGGCCACAACAAAAATAAATACCTGTATACAGTAACGCACGACCACTCTGGGGACGAGATTCGCAGAGTTTAAAACCATGTTTTATTAAACACGTTGTTTAAGAGATAAACTAGCGTTTAAGTTAGACACACGTTTAGTTAGACACAGTTTTAAGCTAAAACCATGTTTAGTGTTTAGTACGAGAATACGGCCCATAATGTTTTCAACTAATTGTTTCTTATTTTCTTTTCAGTAATCCATGCACATGTATTTGAAACATCTAGTAAAACAGGCTATAATATAAGTAAGTGGATTTGTCATTTGATTTGATGTACATCTGTCTTCAGCTTTAGGCTGAAGTGAAATAAAACAGCAATTACATTATTTCAGTTCTTTCCGGTATTGTTTTTAGCCTCTAGCTGCCATATGTGTTACCCTATAATATAAAATGGCTGTAAGTATTGTTGAGCGGGACAATGAAATGAAGCACAGCTGGAGTGATTTATGCCAAAATAGTGTTGTAATATGGCATGATAGATATGTGGCATGTCTTTGATCCAATTGGTTAAAAGCAGTTTCCAGACAAATACTGCACATTGAGTAGGATATCCAGACAAAATGAACCAAGCACTGATTATGTGCTTGTTCAATCCCCAAAATGTACCAATTTTCGGGGAAATGGACCCATATGTTTACCGGAAGCCCATAATTTTCCTATATATTTGATCGATTTTGCTCAAATTTCTGTGAAAAACGGCAAAATTAAGGATTTTAGACACATAAATTTACCCATATGGCTATTAAAAGGGGTCATTCATTTACCAGACGGGTGAAAAATGGGACCCTATTTGGTGGCACATCCCTGTCACCTCATATCCACTAATTTGTATAGAAAATTGTTTTCAAAAATGTTGATATTTTGACTTTTGAATTATTTTGAAATGTTCTGACCTTTTCTTTTAATTAAAAAAATTGTTAAAATTCACGAAACATTTTTTTTTTGGGGAATGCCCAACCAACAGACCATACCTTTGAGGTCCGTTTGCCCGTAGAACAGGTGTTTTTTCCATCGCATAAAGGAATGTTGGGTTCATTTTACATCATTTGTTGGTTTAGGCACAAGAATACAATATAGATAAGTATGTCTTTGCTTTTCCTGTATAATTATATCTAAAAGCTTATTGTGGTTTTTTGTTTGTTTTGCTCCTGCAGAAGAATTATTTTTCAAGATAGCCAAAGATTATGTAGAAACAACAAAAGTTCAAGAAGCTGGTAAGAATCATAACTTAATATTTAAAGGATAATGATTGTGTATCAGTTATTTAGATATAACCGTGAAGAATCAAAACATTAGGGGAGAGTAGCCCCGAAGTCAATTCTGAGGTCCGAAAGTAAAATATTTGATTTTTCACAGTTACCAACAAAACAACTGATCAAAGTCATTATCCTGATTCAAAATCGTCAATTAAAATAGTCATTTAATGATACGGACGTTACTTATTTAAAAAGTTTACAGCATTTTAACCATGATTCATTCATTACAAATTGATCAATCTGATCAAAAAACGTGCAAGCTAACCACACACACGTCGCGTAACGACTGCGTTGTGCAAATACGCCATGCGTTCTTGGCATTACGAGAATTGTTTAAAATCATGAAATTATTTTGATCAATCAGTGGCCATTTGTATTCAATGATGGAAATGTAATTAAAAAATCAAATGTCCAAAGATCAAACATTTAAATCGTTGCGAAAAGGCTTTTTGATTAATATGACTACTTTTGAACTGGTCTTTTATAAACATGATTGCTTGCTAAAAGATCTCATGTCACCAACCGATTTAACTTTTCATTTGTACATGAAATTTGCTCCTTGATGACAGCCTTTACAGGGCAGAAGAAAATAACTATTTCCCCAAAGAAGGCCCATTTTTATGCTCTGACTGGGAAAATCTACCCTCTGACTAGGAAAATCTACCCTCTGACTAGGAAAATCTACTCTCTGACTAGGAAAATCTACCCCTCTGACTAGGAAAATCTACCCTCTGACTAGGAAAATCTACTCTCTGACTAGGAAAATCTACTCTCTGACTAGGAAAATCTACCCTCTGACTAGGAAAATCTACCAAAATAAAGATATTCCCCCTTTAACAAATTACCTTTCTTTTGTCCTATAGGTACATGCTCTATGTTTCATTTGAATTATATTGTAAATGATTTTTGTTGCCATTAACCCCCTGAGAACTACCGGCCGATTGGTCAGAAAGATAGATACACTGAGCCAAAAAAGAAACTTATAAAAAAAAAGAAACTTATACAATTTTAACAGATCACCAAATAAAATTCTGTGCATGAAAATGTACCAAATTTGGATACAATATTACTAATATTACTATTAATATTGTATCCAAATTTGGTACATTTTCATGCACAGAATTTTATTTGGTGATCTGTTAACATTTTATAAGTTTCTTTTTTTTTATAAGTTTCTTTTTGGCTCAGTGTAGATCATTTATTGCGCCAATCAGAGACAGTGTTAGAATAATTATATCCCTGATAAAGATGGAGTGAAATATTTTACAAGCTGCATTTTAATTGGCTATTCAAATAAGTATATCTTGCAATATAATACAGGGCAGAAGAAAATAACTATTTCCCCAAAGAAGGCCCTTTTTGATTAATATGACTACTTTTGAACTGGTCTTTTATAAACATGATTGCTTGCTAAAAGATCTCATGTCACCAACCGATTTAACTTTTCATTTGTACATGAAATTTGCTCCTTGATGACAGCCTTTACAGGGCAGAAGAAAATAACTATTTCCCCAAAGAAGGCCCATTTTTATGCTCTGACTGGGAAAATCTACCCTCTGACTAGGAAAATCTACCCTCTGACTAGGAAAATCTACTCTCTGACTAGGAAAATCTACCCCTCTGACTAGGAAAATCTACCCTCTGACTAGGAAAATCTACTCTCTGGCTAGGAAAATCTACTCTCTGATTAGGAAAATCTACACTCTGACTAGGAAAATCTACCCTCTGACTAGGAAAATCTACCAAAAATAAAGATATTCCCCCTTTAACAAATTACCTTTCTTTTGTCCTATAGGTACATGCTCTATGTTTCATTTGAATTATATTGTAATGATTTTTGTTGCCATTAACCCCCTGAGAACTACCGGCCGATTGGTCAGAAAGATAGATAGATCATTTATTGCGCCAATCAGAGACAGCGTTAGAATAATTGTATCCCTGATAAAGATTGGAGTGAAATATTTTACAAGCTGCATTTTAATTGGCTATTCAAATGAGTATATGACTGTTTATCCAAACATTCGCCCCCTAGAATGTAAAGTCACTATACCTATAGGCATGTTGCCGATCCAACGATCACGATATCCGTTGCGTGTCTGAAAAAACATTAAGTTGTTCAAGACAACTACCAGCGTTTGCAATGCAAACCAGAATTCGCACAAGCATTGGAATTAAAATTAACCGTTGCGTTCGACAATACCCGATTATCAGCTAAAACCGACGGTTGTAGATGTATTCATACTGCCTCCGATTCCGTACATCCTGTACCAGAGGATACATGATTAAATCTACAAAGGTTGGCGATATATAAGCTCAACAAACAAATTAGGACAATGACAAAAATGGTCTATTTTGGCAATGAGTGGGCATAGCCGTTTATTCACAAAATTCAAACAATTTCGGCGGATACCCAAGCTCGTTAACCGGATGACAATGAAAATTGAACCCGAGGTTCGGCCAAACCAGTTAAGAACATTACAATTCCAATTCCTATCACCTGATAAGACACTAGCATAATTCAATAGTGTTAACTGTCGTTACGCAAACGCGGCTGCTCACATCCTACTATGAGAGGCTCACATAAACATTACCAAAATGTTCATTGGAGAGTAACATACTCACTGTATGCCGAAGATAGATGCTTATCTCTCTACTCTCTGCGTACGGACAGTTAAATTGCAGTTATAATTTCTTGATTTTGAGCTTAGATACCCGCATGTCATTAATGTATAAATATAAATCAATATTATGAACGGGCTATACCAGGCATCATCTTATGACGTAAATTTTCATATTCCATAATGCCATCATTTACAAACGTGAATATATAAATTTCCACCATGTCTGCAATGCTGGCTGTACTTTGCCACCGTCTCTTCCAAACGTTGACGCCTTGACAAGGAAATTCGATTCTGTAGACGTTCCTTTGTACCAACATCTAATAAAGTGAAAATAAAACTGAGAAATCGCTGATTAATATTGGAGGACTCGATGTCGTCCAGCCTATTTTAATAAAACGGGGTGGGTGGGTGTGGATTTAAAATTGTGTGAGCGTACTCTGATAAACGTGTACAGTATATGACAGCATGACTCGGAGTGGACGTGGCATGAAAACGGTAGGCAAATACCACACTCTGCTGTCAATCACACAGGCGCGCGAAAACGCCAAAGGAGGTGGGCGTAGCTTTAGATAAATCTATGTAATGCAGATAAACTGCATTAAATTCTGATTATCCAAACATTCGCCCCCTAGAATGTAAAGTCACTATACCTATAGGCATGTTGCCGATCCAACGATCACGATATCCGTTGCGTGTCTGAAAAAACATTAAGTTGTTCAAGACAACTACCAGCGTTTGCAATGCAAACCAGAATTCGCACAAGCATTGGAATTAAAATTAACCGTTGCGTTCGACAATACCCGATTATCAGCTAAAACCGACGGTTGTAGATGTATTCATACTGCCTCCGATTCCGTACATCCTGTACCAGAGGATACATGATTAAATCTACAAAGGTTGGCGATATATAAGCTCAACAAACAAATTAGGACAATGACAAAAATGGTCTATTTTGGCAATGAGTGGGCATAGCCGTTTATTCACAAAATTCAAACAATTTCGGCGGATACCCAAGCTCGTTAACCGGATGACAATGAAAATTGAACCCGAGGTTCGGCCAAACCAGTTAAGAACATTACAATTCCAATTCCTATCACCTGATAAGACACTAGCATAATTCAATAGTGTTAACTGTCGTTACGCAAACGCGGCTGCTCACATCCTACTATGAGAGGCTCACATAAACATTACCAAAATGTTCATTGGAGAGTAACATACTCACTGTATGCCGAAGATAGATGCTTATCTCTCTACTCTCTGCGTACGGACAGTTAAATTGCAGTTATAATTTCTTGATTTTGAGCTTAGATACCCGCCAAAAAGAGCGGTAACTAATACCGCGAATTCGCCAACCAGTTACATAATGCACGGGCTAAATTAGCTGTGAAACAGGCATTGCACTCCTCACTCAAACGCAGCCAATCATGAATGTAAAGGTGGGTGGACTTGTAAGAAGATTATGGATGCGGGATATAAACCACCGACCTGATTGACTAGTTTTTGGGCCTGGCGGTTGCAAGCACGACGGCATTTGTCGATAGCTTTATTACACAAAGCCCCCGGTACTATGGATGGAGGGGGGCTCGGATGCAAGTTAGGGACGTTACCTTTGCATGAGTGGCATTAAAGTTGCTTATGCAGCTCTCCGCACGATACTACTCCCAACAACCCATATCCTGCCATCTGTAACATTTAATATATGCGAAATTAAATATAAAAAATAAATAAATGAATAAATAAATAAATAAATATCAACATTATTGATGAACATAAATTTTGTGTGTCAGGTGGTGCCTGTAGGGCTGCGGAGGTTAATTTTTTTTTTTTTTTTTTTTTTTTTTTTTTTTTTTTTTTTTTTTTTTTTTTTTTTGAAATGACGACTGATATAATCATAATGACTCCTGCCTTGAATAACTGCCATGACAAGGCACTGACCTGTCAACAACCCTGTAAATGAAACAACATTGTCAAATCACTGCATGCAAATTATACCCCGACATGGGATTTGAATATATGACTGGTAGGCGTCAGACTGCCACCGCCCCATAACTTTGATAGTATTTCCAAATATGTTGTTGTACGTGGCCGTTGTCGCGCCGCCAATCCGAACATGCCGAAAGGAGTTGAATAATTTGAACTAGGGTGACCTAACGTGGTGTCGAGAGCTTTCCGCAGTACGCTTTGTACTTGGGAACGAGTGAGAGGTGATTTATCAAAGTGACAGATTAAGGTTGACAAACTTCTGTAATGTGATAAAATGGGCAAATTGGGGTGATTGCATTGGCTATGATTTTCAGAACGATACCACGGCCGAGTTGATCTGTTTTCGAGAAACGCACCTTCACCTCTATAATTGGAGGCGATGAGTCACGAAAAGTTATACCGGATAGTTGCAAAACTTTAAGAATAGGGGCCTTCCTGCTTGGCATAGGAAATTCGCTGATTCGTAGCAATGCGAAAAAGGCTAAAAGAAATTCTTGAGCAAGGTGAATTTGACCTCTTAAAACCTTCCAAGATCTTTATAATAATGAAATGGGAAGATAAACACGTCATACCCTTTAACTTGTGTAATGCACTTATTGCTGCTAAGTAAGGTTTCACGGTATTAAGTGATCGTCCGGAAAGATAGAGGAATACTATAAACCAAACAAAATGGTTAATAGGAACTGGCCACATATGAATTAAAGAATGATTAGTTCTAAATGAATCAAAAACAGTCAAACCAGTCTTGTATGCTTTCCAAGTTGATCTGGCTGCTGACTCACTCAGTAACCCTCTAGATTCCGCTCCAAGAGCTTCCAAATCTGCTCTGGGAACGGTGTCCTGTCCTTGTCTGCATGCGGGGCCAGCCTCCGAAATCTCTGCATCTGAAAGCGAGAAAGTGCATCACGTATGTCATTTAATTTTTCAGTTATGTGCTCAGCACGTAACAGTATATTACATTGTGAACATTTGAGAACCAAGAAACGCAATAGCGCCATTATGCGTGGGCATTTTGCAGTCTGTTTATTAATTACTTGAACAACGCCTTGGTTATCGCAATGCAAGATTATTATTATTATTATTTTATTTTTATTTTTTCACCCCATATTGATAATGCTACGCATTATAGGAAACAACTCTTAGAAAGCAATAGTTTGTCCTTTACGTTCACTGAGAAAGTGTGAATCCCAGGAGCCTTGAGCCCATCTGCCACTGAAATAGGCCGCAAAACCCACACTACCACTTGCATCGGTATAAAGATGTATGTCAGAACTAAAGGACCATTCTCGATCTAATAATGCCGACACACCATTATAGTTGTCGAGAAATGTTAGCATATATCTTGAGGTCACCCTTCACCCCATTTGTTAGACGCTTAAAATTATATGGTTTGTTCACACCCCGGTTCACACCGCATGTTAAGTCAATCAGTCGCCTCATTAAAACAACCTATTTGTGTTAAGTAACTATAGCCTGGTACTAAAATCAAGCAAACTACGCTGAACATTAAATAATCAAACACATTAATGTCACACTCATTCGGTTCGACGTTCGATATCGATTAAAGTATAATTGTGTACTATAACTATACCAAAGTTGTACACCCACGTGACAAAGCCCACGTGATAAACGCACTTGTTTGCAACTCTGGCCTATTATACCAATTCCTAATGTATCCCAAATAAATTAGGATTATTCAGTATAACTTGAACGAAAAACACTCCAATAGCTTGTCAACATGTTCAATATTTCAATTTTACCTCATTATGACTTCAAGTTGTAGTGAATTCTATATAGTCATTAGTAACCGTACCAATGGGAAGTTCAACTTAAGTTCAGCATGAACACTATTGCGTTAGTAGCATACCGTTACCAGCACCAGAGTAAACACATACACCGCGATACAAACGTATCTTCAACAAAAAACAGATGGTTATCAGATTGGTTCGTAAAGCTAGGCATGACCTAAGCATGCCCTTACCAGATGCCAAAAGTCAAATGAAATTCACTATTATACCTGTGAAACTGTATTTTATGAACCGTTAACAAATAATAATACCAGTCAACTAGTACACCGCGTACAAAAAGAAAATGTGAGATGTATGACATGATTCGAGCATTTTGAATAAAACATTCAAAGTCAATACAATTAAATTATGACATAGGTATCTCCGAGAATTATTAACTGTCTGTTCTAAACTGATAAAGCCTAGTACATCCGAGAATTATTAACTGTCTGTCCTAAACTGATAAAGCCTGATTTCAAAATAACAATTTATCAATGCGTATTAATGTCAAGAAAAAATTCTAGATTAAACTACGCAACAAAATCCTCCTATACTACATGAGGAGATACCGATGTCGACAAAACCGGGGGCGTTACCCCCAGACTACTTCCTTACTTGATTTTGTCGCAGGTACTGCCTTTAAGCTTTCGCCAGACGACCCCTTTTGAAGCTCTGGTCTTCGGCATATCAAACAAATTTAATTCTACACAGCACAAAAATTAAGAAATTTAAAGATACTGGAAATCCAACAAACAATATTATACAAACCAACAAGTATAATTCCTAGGTACAGCACAGGAGCTAAACGAAAATCTTTCGTTAGAATAAAACGAACATTGTTTTGAGATAAATTAAATTTAAAATTGGCGATGACTAGACTGTTGCTGCAATAAAATCTGACCAGGGGTTGTCATAGGGTTAATTGCAAAGTTGTACTTGAGAAATGATTCGTTAGCTGGGTTCGCCACTGGAAGTAGCAAAGCGAGTTCAACAAAGCTAGATGCACGGATTTTTGCTTTCACCGCTTCTGAAACATTGTTACCTAGCAATGAACATGAGGATAAAAGAGAAAATGGTACGGGGTTATTCATATGCGGAGACACAGAATTCAACAACAGTGGGAGATGGGGGGCCGTTGGCTCGGTATCAAAATTTCCAGTAGACAGATGAACAAAGACCGCTGACTGAATCGCCGGATCAGGCACAAATCAGCTGCATTTTGGGAGCCACTTGCGAATTAAGATCAAGGACCACAGATAGGAGGTTTAGTCCAGTCACAACTACCCCTTACCTGGTGTTTGCGCTGATACCGCCTTAGCCTTAGCTGGACGCCCCCGCCCCCTTGTTGAAGCTCTTGTCTTCGGCATATTATATATCCAATTCAAATCACACGGCACAGGAAATAGAAATCCAACACTGGAACCTCAGCAAACAATAGATCAAACAAGTATTCCTAGATACAGCACTGAAAATGAAAGATAGTACTATGTTAATATTTTGTAAGATTAAGTTAAAAGTGTTAAGTTAAAATTGTGTCACTAACAATTTAAAATTGTGTGAGCGTACTCTGATAAACGTGTACAGTATATGACAGCATGACTCGGAGTGGACGTGGCATGAAAACGGTAGGCAAATACCACACTCTGCTGTCAATCACACAGGCGCGCGAAAACGCCAAAGGAGGTGGGCGTAGCTTTAGATAAATCTATGTAATGCAGATAAACTGCATTAAATTCTGAATATCTTGCAATATACCAATCACCACTGTAAGATGTTTGTTTCTCTTTTCTCATTGCAGTGGAAACACAGAGAACTTTGAAATTAGAAGATCAACCACAACAGAAGAATTGTGCCTGCTAAAAACAACTCATTTATGTATAGCATTGTATGTACATGTGTATATAAACTAAAATGTATGGATTATTGTTAGGCGTGATATAACAATTGATTATGATGATGTAATGTATGATCACTGTTTCGGGGGAGGGAGGAATTGGAGAAATAAATCAGGAATAGTAATATGAGGAGAAAATTCAACTTTTGGTCTCGGAAAAAATACCTGTAATTTTCAGTTATTGTTTCAAATTTCGTCAGCTGACTTCTGAATGGATCTGACCTTTGACCTTTTAGGGAACGTGACGTCAGAATTGGGTCATACATGATTGTAGACTTTTGGCATTGGCATAGACCAGGTGTCTCGAACACAGATGTCCATGTTCCACCTTGTCTAAAGTATCCAAACACATCCATATCGAGTCCCCTTGGACATCACCTAGACCAAGACAAGGTGTCAAGAAGTAAAAGGAGTTAACCAGCACATCACTCAACAAAGATGGAAGTAACTACCGATTGTTGAGACCAAAAGTTGAATTTTCTCATCAAGGAATCTTCTGGTAAAGTGTCCTTAAAGGGGCATTAAGAGATGTGGTGGAGGCAGCGCCCTCAATTACAAAAATATATGATAACAACTGGGATTTGTATATTTTTACAATTCTATTACACGTATGAACTTACACCTATAAGAATTAAGAAAAATCAGCCCTCTTTGTACAACAAAACGTCGATTCAAAAATGCTGATCTCCGGCAGATCAGCATTTTTATACATGGTTAAGGGTGGTATTCCAACATATTTAAAACACTGTTTTTAATAATCAAGTGTTGCTGGGTTTTTTAGTAGAAACAACAATAATGGCAATTTTTAATGTTCATCTTGAATTCTGAAGTAAATTAATTAAAATTAAATTTTTTAACATGACATTGTGTCCCTTTGAGGTCCAGACATGCAACAATTAGACGATATAATGATGTGCCCCTCAATAATTGTATGATGTGCTTTATCTGTTTAAGACTCATACATGAGTGGGACCTAAACTACACTATATTCCTGACCAATTCGCTTGCCACAAATTTAGCTTCCAGTCATTTGGGCTTGACACTGAAAGTGAGGTCCACTTTAGCGAGCAAAGTGAGACTATCATATGCTGTAAAAGTGGGAATTTTGTCACAATTAATAGTTCACGCTTTGCTGATTTTCAACTGTTTTGCATGTTTTTAAATTCACAATTTGTAGTTTCATTACATACATACGCAAAAGAAATATAGTTGTGTTATTATTTTCGAGCAGCTGGTTTGAGCATGCAGAGTGCGAAAATAAATTTTGCATGAAAAATGTCACTTATACAGTATTTGAATGGGAAGTGTCCCTGCTCATTTTGTGGACTGTATATGATGTGGCTGCATACATGTAGTAGACACTGTATAAGCAAGGCTCAAGATAAGCGGGCGCTGGGCGATTTTTACCCCTCGGTCCTTCTGCCATAGCACCCGGTAATGCTGAAAAATAAACAACCGAGCGCTGATATTTTGTCCAAACCAGCGCCCGTTGACGATCGGAAAGCTTGCCCAAGACATTGGATTTCGAGTTGACAATGCTGCCACGCTGGATTTAATTAGAAGTTAGCTCCCGGTAGACTGAAAGTAGCTCCCGGTTCTCAATAAATCCCATGATCCAGGCGCTACTTTTGAAAAAAAGTAGCTCCCGGTTAAAAACCTGTTATCTTGAGCCTTGTGTATCAGAAACCAACATTTGTATTGTAAAGACTATTAATATTGTTTGAATGATACAACTCATACATCAAATGCTTGTTGCACATTTTGTCCATTTTTAGGAGGAAATTGAAATTAAATAACTGTTTTGTAAGGCAGTGAGGGCTTTAAATACACCTTGGAATATTCAACATTAAGACATTTGAGATTTTGACAACATGTGACAGAAGTTTAAACAAACTTTTCAATGATACCTAGTTTTTGAAAAATTAGACGTAATACTTTTGGAAACATGAGGAAAAGAAGGTAAATATTTCTTTTTCGCGTCCATATATTCTCAAAAACTATTTTGCTGTATATCTCACAATGAGCCTGTACCAATGATGGGATGCACAAGATTAAAACTTGAAGTTAAAGATGTCAAAATGTTTTCATTAACTGCAAGAAAAAAATTCAGAATTTTTATCTGTAAAATAATCTAGCCACCACTTTGAAACATATACAAATTGAATGTATGGTTCATTTTACAGTTTGTGTTGAAAAGTACAATTTTCCAATATGTGTTGATTCATTTTAGTTGAAACGATGGAAGCAATTTATACATTGATGTGGTACAATGTCACACTCCATAATCACTATCTAATAAGCATACAGTGTTAGGTATCCATCTTCATTGAAAGACGCTATTAAATTTCGGGAATTTGCCATGGATAAATCCCAGGGTTTGCAAATCAGCCATCATTCGCTATTCATAATCATTGATTATCTTTATACAATAAGGCCATAAAAAAATAATTGTTTGCTTGCCCATAGATGCCCTCAAAAAAGTAGGGTCAGTCGGTCAGTAGGATTTTTTTTTCCCTTCCAAATTAGGTACCTGAATAATAGAAATAAAGGGGAAAAATAGCGTTAAATACATTTTTTTCAATTTATAAGTTCTAAGCAGGGCTTTAGATGATCCATATGGGGTCACATGTGTCAATGAAGGTCATATATGTGTAAAAAAAATGTTTAAAAAAAAAACAGTCGGGCAGACGAGGGCAAGCAAACAATTAATTTGTTATGGCCTAAGGATGATAATATGTAGGGAGGGAAATGGCAGTCTCTATGTTTTGCTTATAACTTCATTATATTGAATCAAAGGGATAATCAGCCTTGGTTGAGACTCAATTCTGATAAAAACCTAACCCAATCCAAGATTTTTGACTTATTTGTAATGTTTCCCGAGTTAGAGCTAATTTAAATTTGAGGAATAAGCATACAATAATGGGTTACTTAAATATGCCTGCTCAAGTTGTTGAGTTAGAATTTTTGAAAAAATAATGATGGTTAAGGGAGAATATTATTGTGCTATTTATTTATGCCATTTTAATCGTGCACAAATTGACCTATTTCACAATTAATACTAATGTATAATTTAACAATTATATGGGTTTGTTTTACCCTAACACCCAAAGAGGTTTTCTGGAAATATAATAACCAGAAGGAAAATGAGCCAGTAATAACCAAAAAGGGGACCTTGCTAGGTTGCTGTGGTATTCAAGAATCCTTGGCGATATGGAGTTCATTGCATGTTACTTTTAATACTAATAGTGATTAAAGGGATTTCTAAAAACAAACAAAAAATGAAATATCATTAGGCCAAATTAAATTAATTGTTTGTCTCAAAGCTCCCGCGCGCGTTAGTTTATTGATGCGCATTAGAAAAACAAAAATCTGAAAAAACCTTTTTTTTTCTCTTTTTTTTTTTTTTTCAAAAAAAAAGAAAATCTGCAAATTTCACAGATTTTTCAGAATTTCATTGATCACATCATCTTAAATACAAAAGTTCACTTTTACAAGGATTTCAATATTTTATATTTAAAAAAATAAAAAAAATAAAAACTTGAAAAAAACCAGCATTCCGCATTAGTTTTACAACAGGAGAGGAGCTTTGAGACAAACAATTAATTTAATTTGGCCTTACCCTTGTTTAGATAGATGGTATAAAAGGGTTCAAAAGAAGTAAGCCCCCCCCCCCTAAAATTAGATCATGTTTGTTTGCATAACTCCACATAAGAAAGCTTCCCCTTTTCAATATCGTGTTTATTTTTCTCAAATAGTCACATTTCCCCAAAAATGATGTTTTCAGAAAAAGTAGCACTTTTCTTCAATGCTTTTATAAAATTAATTTTAAGTGTCTTTATTTTCAATTAAAAAGAAAGTCTCTTATTTCTGTAGAGGCTAGTCAATCATTTCCCTGTAATGTTGAAAAGTGCCACTTTTTCCTGAAACATCATTAAGGGGAAATGTGTCTATTTTGGGAAAAGTAAACATGATATTGAAAAAGGAGAAACTATCTATGGGTAGCCAAGCATTTCCCATTTCATAAGTGTTTTAATCTCTGAAAACGTCGTGAGTTATGCAGACAAACTTGTATGGGAACATCAATTTGGTGAAATGTGACTATTCTGGGAAAGTAAACGTAATATTGATAAGGAGAATTTTTCTCCCCTTTTCATAGGTGTTTCAATCTCTCACAATGTCTAATTGTGTATGGGCTTTTCTCTTTTTGTATCTTGATTAAAAATTATCACAATTGAATCAGAGAGGTCATGACTCTGCTTCAGATAATAAGTCATGGGTGGTCTTTAAGGTTATTCGTGATAAACATGAAACGAATTTAGTAGAAGCCATCGGTGGCCATTTAGATGAATTTGGTTAATTTTGATAGGATCAACATCAACATAAACAAATGTATCAAATTCATGAATTTAACATGAAAGATTGCAAATTAAGCTCTAAAATTTCAGGTGGTAGACCTTAGAACATGTGTAAGCATAACGTAATGTGAAAAACACAACTTCTGAAAAAATTGAGGGCTCCCTCTAGCCAAAGGATCTCTCAATGCCCCTTTAAATAATTGTTTTTAATTTGTGTCGAAGCATATTCTCATGCAAGACCCACCGTTGTATTGTAGTATGTATTGCAATGCTATATTGTTGTAAAAGGGTGCAGTTGTCTCTCAAAGAAAGGATCTTTAAAAGGTGGTATACTCGGCTACGTTGTCCGGCATTGATTTGCTTCTAAATAGCAGAGGATGTGTATATTGATAAGAAAAGAAAAATATGCCCAAGTTTGAATTTCCATTAACCCTAACCCCGGTTTAGGGTTTTTGACCGGGATCACAATTTTCGAGGAATAAAACACCAACTAAATCTCCGGGAACCTGCCGGGATTCGATCCAGGAACCCTCCGTTCTCAAGCCCCACGTCCCACCCACTAAAGCCACGGCCCTCAGCTACACTCATTCGCGCAGTACACGGCTCGGTTGACTACGTCATTGAAAATGGGAGGTGCATGCGCTTGGAGAGGGGCTTAGGATTGGCATTTTTTAGCATTCAGGGGGGTTAGGGTTAATACCAACAAAAAGGTGCTTTTTGAATGCTTCAAAACAACACCTTCCTGGTTCAGATTGGATCATGCTTTCTGATTTTAAGAAGAAAATTGACCGTAAAATATTCTTTATTTTCTTTGTTTTTCCGTGCCTAATTCCATTAATATCTCAAAATGTATTTTAACGACAACTGCTTTTGCCGCGACAATACACAAATATAGACCATAGATATATTGTGAATATTGTTATATTAATGTTATTATAACAGCATTATTTTTATTGATAAATTGTAAGTTGTACATGTTGATATAAAGCATACCTCTTCCAACTTCCAATTATATTTGTTTTAAAGGAGAACTTTTCAGTACAATTAAGAAAAGTGCACATTTCCATAGCATTTGTATACAGCACAAAATAGTTTTATTTTAATGAGTGATTGATTTAATTTCAATATGCAGTACTTTGTATAGTGTTTGAGTTCACTAAGGAAGAACAATAAAGGTCTGTCTCACATACATTTGGGATAATAGCTATGTTATGCGATCTTAAAAAATATAAAAAGACAAAATAGCTATGCTAAATGCCGAAATACTTTTTTTATTGTGTTTTTGCCCCACTCCCCCACCCCCTTCCCAGCCAATTGTTTTCATTTCCCCCCCAGACAGCTATAATAATAAAAAAAAACCAAAATAGGGCAAATCGCGTATGATTATGCAGCAAAAGTGACTCCACATACTTATGCACGCAGGGTATGTGAGACAGATCTTATTTTCTTGGCCTAAGTTCCATCTATTATATCCTGAGCATTAAAGATGTTAGTGAAACATATGCCAGTGTTCTATAATATTGGATATTTAGATAACCCTATAAGGCAACACAAAATAAGACCTGTCTGACAGGTGGCAGGCCTCTCAGGTAGTGTCGGTCATTGGTTTCACAATATTTTTGGTCAAAGATTTGTGTAAAAATGTTCAAATCTTTTTTTAATTAAAAAGGGGGAAAAACCACCAAAATATTTAGAAATTGAGAGTACATGTTGTTGTTTTTTTTGTTTTTTTTGCCTTTGCCTTATTTTAAAAAGATCTAATGAAAAAAAATAGACCAAGCCAATGAAAGACATTAGGCCAACAAAAAAAAGAAGTTGACTTGCCCTTTCCGACCGACCCGAATTTTCGGAAATCTAGGGTCGCTATTTTTTTAAATTTTTTTAAAAAAATAAATAAATAAAAAGATATTTTTAAAAATTTTGAAAGAAGCACATAACAATAAAGAAAGATGAAACGTGTTTTTAAGTAGTATCTCTGCTTGTTTAAAAATCAAATCAAAAAAATCGATCTTTAAAACGTGTTTTTGAAGTATCTCCCTGTTTAATTTTTTTTAAAAACACCCCAGATAGACTCTGGCCCTGAAAGGGCAAGTCAACTTTTTTTTGTGTGCCTTACTGTGGTATTCCTGCAGTAAAACAGTTTTGTCCTATGATTGGCAGTTGCTGCATGAAGTGAAATACTACTTTATCATCACTGTTCTGTCCAAACCTTGTATGTTTTTCCAGCCCTTCAGCATGTATAAAGTAAAACTGCCCAACGGTTATGCATAGGAAAGTATTAGAGAAATTTATACTTAGTTTTCTATAGAATGATCAAATTGCTGTGAATCTGATGCAAAGGTTGCCAGTTCGAATCCAGTCAGAAGCACAAGGGGTTTTTCCCAGCGTTTATGTGCACTGTCCTACACTCGGGGAAGGCATCATATACATGCAAATGAAACTGCAGTAGTGGAAGAAGCCATCTTGTTTTAAAAACTAAGTTGAAGTTTGAATTTTTTTAAACTTTAATATAAGAATACCTTATGTGTGACTAAATTTGTGTGAAAAAATGAAGTCAATATCATTTTCCGTTTGCCTTTGGTAAACCTTTTTACCCGTGCAACTATTTCACACGTTTGTCCACGAGATACCCAAAATATGCATCAGATCGCAAAATGTGGCTCTCATTCAAATTTGGAAACTTGAGCACGTTTGTGATGTTTTTGGAATTTGATGCATCCTTTCTTGTTTACATGTGAGTTAACATAATCAATTTACCCTACCCGTGCTATGAAATGCTTATAATGTTCTATATTTGGATAAAAACTGACATTTTCCAATTTTTGTTGGCGGGATATTCAAATATGAAAATGCAATAAACATGATAAATATGTTCAGTTTCATTTGAAAATCACTGTGCTCGTAGACAAACAGGTCAATTTGGTTGTGCAGCAAAGAGGGTCACCAAAGACAAACGAAAAATGCGATCGACTTCATTTTTTCACACAAAATTAGGATTAAATACGTCATTCTTGCAACGTTAAAAAGTTTTAAAATTCATTCTGGTTTTGAAAACAAAATTGTTTCTTTCCACTATTGCAGTTTTTTTGACTCACCCTGTATATTACTATATAACATGCTGAAGGGCCAGATGGAGATACAAGGATTTGACAGAAAAGCGACGTTAAAGTATATGTAATCTGTAAATTGTTTGCTGCGGTTTAGTTGTGGTTCCACTGCTCCATGGTAAAATCAAGTGAATGCTTGAAGCATTGGTGTGTACTATCACTATAGACATGTGACAAATTGCTATTTTGTAAAGCCCACATTCCTCCGCGTTCTAAAACCAAAATTCTGTGTTCTAAAAATGCTGTTTTCCGTATTTTCTGTTTTCTCAAATGGCAGGCATAAAACATATACAACATGTACCGTTTACAAGGGTATATGGGAAATTTAAAAAATAGGAATCAAAACAGGCCATAATAAACAGCCTGTTTAATAAACAGTCTCTGTATTAATGTTTTCAATCGAAACCAGGTATTTTATCGTGTAGAATCGACCGAGATGGGGCATGCAAAAGAGATGATTTGATTAATCGATGAACAGACATGCACGGTACGTGTTGTGGCAATGGCAATCGCGATAGAGTTAAAATAGTTACTTGGGATGTTTATTTTTCAAATATTTTATTATAATTACCACAGATTCCACAGATTTTAAGGTTATTTTTAAAATATTTCATGATTTTCCGTTTTCTAACCCCGATTTCCGTGAATTTTGTCCGTTTTCCGTATCGCGTCGGAATGGAGGCTTTGCCATGCAGCAACATTCACAGTTGGTCAGAATGATGTTGGGTTTTTTTCTAAAAATATATATCCAGGTACCGTAAAACGGGGTGAATAGGGACATGGGGGTGAAAAGGGACAAAAATAGGAAAAGTTTTTTAAATGTCACCCGGCCAGTTTGTGTACCGTAAAACGTTGTGAATAGGGACATGGGGGCCCCATGTCCCTGTTCACCCCATTTTACAGTACACAAACTGGCCGGGTGACATTTAAAAAACTTTTCCTATTTTTGTCCCTTTTCACCCCATGTCCCTATTCATCCCGTTTTACGGTACCATAGGAAAATATTGTAGCATGGAATATTGGCACACAGTAATGTGGCAATCAAGAAATGTTTACGCTACCAATATGATTAAGGCCACTTAATAGAAAATCTTGTTTCTCATAGTCCTCTTTCCTCGTCTTCCTGATGCTGCTGAAAGACGCTGGTAATATATAAATGTTGCATGAAAACAGCCATATTTAAGTGTCAATTTAGTTTAAAATAAAAACTGCTTTCCCTCTTCGAAGTCCGGTGCTATGAGAAACTAATAATTAATTATGAGTGGCCCAATATTGGCAATTTTTTTCATTTTTATGTGGTGAATATATCAAGCTTGACGGGTACTTGTTATCTATCTACTATCGTAGGATTCATTTCTTGCATCAATGGGCAAACTTGTTCAAAAATGATGTGGCAACATTGCCCTGGATCTTAGTATGATTGTGTTTAGAACTTAATTTAACAATTATTTTTGTCAGTTCCGATTCCCAATCAATTCAATGTCAGAAAACTTTGTTGGAAAGTGCAGAAGATAATGACATTCATCAACATTTTATTAAAAAGAGAACTGTTCTAAGATTTGTTTCCATGATTGTGTGCACTAGGGGCATAGCACCATTGATAATTGGCACATTTATACAGTATAATATTTAAATTATGAAGTTTAAACGCTTCAATGACCATTACTATTATGTATATTTAAATGAATATGGGATTTGTGGTTGAGAAACATGTTTTATATGGCCAAGTATATTTTTTCGGACCCATTAAAAGCCTTTAGTTGTTGTCATAATGACCCGGACAAAATGCAACCAACTTACACACGCTGAGAATGAATATTTAATACTTACAGAAAATCACTTCTGGATACATGTAGAAAATCACTTCCGGATACTTGAAGGCTACACTTACTTGCCTGTTTGGAACTTTGCCCAAAACACTTGTGACAACAACTTAAAATTTTCTCCAATTCAAGACATCTGATTTAATGCTCTTCTAAATTAATTTGCAATTGATATATGGATTTAATGACCCCTTTGGCAATCTCAAATGTAAAATGTTGATTTTAGCTGTGTTTGTAAATGGGGCAGTGGACAACCATATTATGAAATCAGGTTATTCGCCAATGTTTTTGGTTGCACAATTGTGAGACATTTCATTATGTATGTGTGCTGCCTGCTAACATATTGAATCAGACAGATGCAGTAGATGTTGAGTACCACATGTGTTTTGTCTAAAGGAAGGACCTTTGTTTTAAACTAGGCCAATGGCAATTAATTGTAAGTAAGAATTGTTGAAAAATTGATGAGGTCACTCTTCATTAGTCATTATTTCCCATATAGTACCAATGTATAACTTCATTTTGTAAAACTGTGTAGAACAAACAAAGTTCCATTGTAAAACAATCTAGAGCACTCAAATCAAACACCACCAGAATTCAATTTCCCCGTCAAAACATGATGCATAAATGCCGCTATACAATCACTACCTATGAAATGTGTTCCAGTAGTGTCGGTGCAATTTCTAGATTGTATTTGTCTCGTTTTGCAATAGAAATAAAATGTTTGATGATTTTGCCATAAGGCCAACAACAAAAAATAGTTGTGTTGCCCTCACAAGCCTAAAATCGGGAAGGACGGCCGGCCGGATTTTGATTTTATACCTATTATTTCAGTCAACATGTTAGAAGATACTAAGGAAAATGCTTACTGGGTGTATTTTCAACCCAATGGTGAATATTTTGGTTTCTTGCCCATCTCTGTGCAATTTTCACAGATTGGAAGATCTTGAGAGAAAAAAATCTTGAAAAAAAATCTTGAAGAAAAAAAAATCTTGAAAAAAATAAATAAATAAAAATCTTTAAAAAAAGAGAGAAAAAACCCAAAAATCTTTTTAAAAAAAAGAATACCTGGCCCACATTCTCAAAATTTTGACCCGGCCGGATGAGGGCAACACAACTTCTTCTTTTTTTGCCTAATGTTGCACTGCCAAATCACGTTATGACTTCAGGGTCTTTGGTCTGTAATACAAAGCTGTTTTAAAACCACTTTCCACGCGGCAGGCAGCTGCAGACGACAATTCAAAAATTTCACAAAATGTTTCAAAAATTTCACAATCATCAAATTTCATTACCATATTTAAAATCTTCATGAGAAATGCATTGAAACAAGTACAAACATGTCTAGTATTGGGTTCAGTAATCCTTGAGATAGGCCTTGGAAGTTGGGAAAGGTTTCTGAACAATCTGATTTGTACATGGTAAAACCAATAGCAGCATGGAAAGTGTTAAGACAGTGAAACATAATGAAATAGTTAAATAATATACTTGTGATATATAATACCATGAACATTTTGTAACAAATTTGTATTTGCCCAGAGTACAATATTGTGTTTTGGTCAGCTACATGTAAATACAATTATGATAACTGTGAAACATGTATAGCTTAAATGTACTATGCCAAATACATTGTTAACAAAAATAGGACTTTTAAAAGTAAAAAATAAATGAATAAAAACACCTGTTTATTGCACATGTATTATTTTCATTGTAGAGTTACTTTATTTTATGTATTATTTCTCTAACAAATACTACAAAGGCACTATTTTAGCTCAGTGATTAGATTCATTAGGTTTGTGTAGATACATGTAGACTCCTCAAAATAATTTAGTCCTTTCTTTTTCCGTCTTCAATTTTTCGTACATTTTTTGGCATATATTCATATTGTGTTGCATATATAGATGGAAAGCCAATGTGTTTTTCTTTCCAATTATACCACATTTATAGTAATCGGAGAAGGGGGAGGGGGGCACTGACATTCGAAAAGGGGTATAGGTATGTGCTGCCCTGAAGACCCCTTTTTCACCTTCTGCTAGCTCTTGGACCTCCCCACCGTTTAAGCCTGCATCAGCTCTAAGACCTACATTTTATTGAAAATTTTAAAAATTGCAAAAATGTTCATTCCAAAGCCCCAATTTTTCGGAAAATATGCATTCTTACTAATCAAATTTGAAAACAAACCAGTTTCTTAAGATACACTTTTTTGAGAAAATCAGTTCTTAAAATTATCTCAGTTTAGTTTCGAAGCCCCCGCCCCCTTTTTGAGACCCT
The DNA here is from genome assembly GCA_035610835.1 of Ophiura sarsii. Classification (NCBI taxonomy): domain Eukaryota; kingdom Metazoa; phylum Echinodermata; class Ophiuroidea; order Amphilepidida; family Ophiuridae; genus Ophiura; species Ophiura sarsii. The sequence goes on along the minus strand of CM069451.1, from coordinate 501,969 downwards.
GGGCGGCACACCCCTGCTCCCCCCCCCCCCAAAAAAAAGGTTGAGTGCCCCCATGGTAGTAATCCCTTGTTTTCATTATAGATTATAGTTACTTGTACATTGAAATGTACACCTAGCACATAAAGTCTCTGACCAGGTGCTTTGAGGTTGGCTAATTCTCGGTCACCTGCTAGAAAATGTGGGGAAGTCTCAATCAAAATGAGCCATATTCATTACTCTTTTGCGCTCAAATGAACAACTCTGTCGTCCGTCCGTTCAATAAAATGTTATTACATAAACAACGACAGTGTATTGACTTTTGAGCTCAAAATAGGGATGATTTTGGCACATTGAGATTAAGACCTCCCTATATTCTCACGCAAAATTGAGCACCGAAACAAGTAATTGCTAAAATTTGATATCATTTGAAAGATAAACACATCAGCTTTCACTGATATACAACACACTATGAACATCTAACGCAATAAACGAAAGATAAAGCAATTCAAAAAAAAAATCTGAACCTTTTTTTGAGGGGTTTAGATGACATTTTTGTTTGTCAAAACCAGGTGTACACTTGTATAACGGACAGATTATAGTTACTTGTACATTGAAATGTACACCTAGCACATAAAGTCTCTGACCAGGTGCTTTGAGGTTGGCTAATTTAAAATATATAATCGGTACCAAAAATCTGAGATATACATTAAATGAGCAAATTTCTTCTCCGCAGTTTGATACCTCATTCAACAAAATCGAATGGAAACTTTTAAAGTTATGGTGATTTCAATGACCGCGCATAGCAACAGAAAAGTTGCACTAAGTATCATTGATTTGTGTGTGATTACTGTCATAACTGTGTGCTATCTGAACGAGACAGATGAATGGGTCTGGCGTGATAACCGCAATGTGCGGGACAAAGGGTGCATCTGGCTGTGAAGAATACAAGTCTTAGCTGATTAGCTGTGAGTTTTTGTAGTGCGTAATCACACACAAATCAATGATTTCCTATACCTAGTGCAGAGGGTCACTGGATCGATTCCTGGGGAGCGGCCATTTATTTGATCATCTTCAACCAAATCCTCGTTTTTGTTTAAAATCCATGTTAAGGGTAAGGGTTAAAGAAGTTTGTCATCGGATGAGTTTATTGGTCAAGCTTCATTATTATAACTATCATCCAACTTTGATTCAAATATGTTTAAATCTTTCTACCTGTTGCAGATTGCTATTGTGAAAGCATTTCCAATAATAATTCCATCCACACTAATGTTAGTCCCTTTATGAAATCAAACTGTTTTTCACACAAATAGCCAGTGTAAGGAAATAATTACGAGGTTGTCTGATGATATGAACATAATTTGTATTTATATCAAAAGCATTTTGCCCTTGAAGAATTTGGCCACAAATTCATTGCCGTGGGCCCCATTATAAGGGTAGAGGGGGGAAATTGCCACATTTTTCCCAATGAAAGTTAATTTAAAAAAAAATTGCTTCAGCTCAATGATTGTTTAACATTTACTCTTTTGAACAAGAGTGCCATTTACACCTTGCACTACCCCTATACCATAGCAACATAAGATAAGCCAATGGTTTCGAAGCATGCAACGATCAGTTGGTGCACCCCCTGCCTGAATACTTAATCTTTGTCAAAGATCGTCGCAATATTCTTAACTAACCACCGCAGCCAAATGACGGACGCATGAGAAAAAGACTCTAGTCGCAATCCTATTCACTACCCGCCAGCCACCTTACCAAGCCTTGTGTGTCAATTACTTTATGTCGCCGTGGAGAAGCGAAAGAAGTACAACACATTTTCACTGATGACAACATTAATGACATAACCAATAAAATTGCCATTTGGCATCAGCAAACGTTATGGGCAGTATTCTCGTACTAAACGCGGTTTGGGCTCAAAACCATGACTAACTAAACTGGTGTCTAAATTAAGCGTGAGTTTATCTTTTAAACGATGTGTTATAACGAAACCAGAGGCGTACAATTGGTGCACAAGTTTAACTAAGTGTGCGTTAAACTTATACTCATGTTTAAAGTTAGATACTTTTCAGTGACTTACAAGCGCTTGTTTAAGTTAAACAAACGATGTGTTTAAAGTCAAAGTCAAATCTGTGTTCAGCTTAAAACAGCGTATAAAGGCCCAACCAAAATATCCTTGTTTCCCATGGAAACAGGGGTGTACCTTCATTTTTTTCTCCAACCAGCCAGCCGGCTGGTAGCATGTAAAAGTTACCAGCCCGACTGTTAACTTACCAGCCAAACAAGTAATCTTCATTACCAACAGCAAAATTCTTACCGGCCAGCCGGGCGTGTATATTTGAAAAGTTACCCGCCCGACGCAAAAGTTACCCGCCACGGGCGTGCGGGCGGGTACTAAGTACAGCCCTGCATGGAAATGGAGTGATGTGTTTGCATATATCCATGGTCCCCAGAACATGACGTGTACTGAGTCATTTGAAGTGACAGTTCACCATATCATTCTGTAATGCAGTGCTACCAACAAGGACACATAGGTTTATTCTAAAGCAAGTACATTTTTTTTGCGACATCACATTTTCATGATGCAGAATAACCCACATTCTTACAGCATAAAATGTTTACAAATGTACACATTTCTAATAATGTATAATAAAAAAATTAAAAACTTGTGAGTATGACAATTTGCATATCTTTGCCAGTCGCAAACATTTTCATACACACGAATATTTCATGCAAACTTTGACCATGTTTAGGGACACCCAGTTCATGTCACAGACCCTCTGAGCTTGGTGGTGTGGGTTAGCCTGTCATGTATAATTATGGAATAATAATATCTGAGACCACATTTGTAATATATGTTTAACATCTGGGGTTTTTTCTGTTGGGGGTTTAAATACGTAAGAGAATACGGCCCTATATGTTTAGACAATGTTCACCAACATTCAATAAGTTATAGCCAGTATCACAAGGCCTCATCTCCATCTCCCCAATGTGTTTAAAAATCTTAAAAAGTCTTTTTCTCAAAATGGTCAAAATGGAGATAAGGCCTTGTGGTTCTGAGCCCTCGACTTGTCAAAAGCACTGAAAATGTGCCTTGCCCTTGAGACCTTTGATTTTCAGTATGCTCACAAGAGGGCACTATCACAATGTTACAATGTCAGGAGTTCTTGGAATCAAATATCAAAGTGCTTGGTTAGAGACTACTGAGTACTATTATATACTTAGAGATGGAAATGTTAGTTTGGTTGCCGAACTATGGTGCGATAATGGATGGGTAGGTCTATATTTTGAGTATTGGATGTCGGCACCACTAGGATGACAATATGGACTTGCTAATCCATTATCACACCATAGTCCGGCTACAAAACTAGAATATCCATCTTTTATTCTCTTTCTTACGCATAGTATCATAATTATATCTCATCTTTTTGATGCTTTACACATTAAACCCCTCCTGCGTAAAAATAGGCACATCCAAGGTGACTAATTAAGCCCAACAGAGGTGCCTTCCCATCAGCACTGGGCAAAAGTCAGTATCAATTCATTCCTATACATGTATTATATCAAGTTCTTATCTGTTGCTCTTGACAAGGTCTTCCGACTTGTGTTGACACAGCAGTATTCCAGTCATGACATAGAGCACCCGTCACTGTCAGGTGATTGGTGGTGAAATATTGCACTAATGTTGGTGTATCTCTCGTATCTCTGTCTCCATGGCCTAACTGACCATACTCTCCCCAACCCCAGGTGTATAAATGGCCATTATCTGAGAAGCAAAACAAAAGATCAGATGAAATATGTGTTAAATGCATATTATGTGATTTTTCCAGGGGGCGCCCTCTACTCATTTTTTTTTTTGAAAGTAGATTTTCTTGCAGATTTACATTTCTGATCATAAATCATAAATATATTCTGAGTTACAGAGCGATACGATTCTTAATTACTTCAAAATCATGGTTTAAGGGGTGTGTGGACTCTCAGGTACAGCCTCCGTAAAACTGCCGTAACTTCTTCAATATTCATTTAATCTTTATAAACGTATACAGTTTTTTGCAGAAAAGGGTTCAATGAATCTAACCATGATAATGAAATTGACCATTTTGGAAAAAAAAAATAAAAAACACCTTTTTTGACCCATTTTAGGTTTGGAAAAGATAACTCAAAATATATTTTGTTAAATTTTGTCATACTAGTTTTATGATAATCCTGATAACATTCCCCAGGAGCGTTTTTTTAATTTTAATATCTTATTTTTTGAGTTACAGACCAAAAATTGCCCAAAAATGTGATTTTTTACCGCCAAAATCATGAAAATCACCATTTTTGGGAAAAAATAACATTTTTTGCCACTTTTTGGTATGTAACTCAAAAACAAACAAAAATAGATATTAAAAAAAAAAAAACGCTCCTGGGGAATGTTATCAGGATTATCATAAAACTAGTATGACAAAATTTAACAAAATATATTTTGAGTTATCTTTTCCAAACCTAAAATGGGTCAAAAAACATGTTTTTTATAATTTTTTCCAAAATGGTCAATTTCATTATCATGGTTGGATTCATTGAACCCTTTTCTGCAAAAAACTGTATACGTTTATAAGATTAAATGAATATTGAAGAAGTTACGGTAGTTTTATGGAGGCTGTACCTGAGAGTCCACAGCCCCCTTAAAGAGTGAAAATAAACTGTCAGGTCTGCGCGACAACGTATTTTTCACTCTACATGTAAATGCACTCTAAAACCATGATTTTGAAGTAATTAGGAATCGTATCACTCTGTAACTCAGAATATATGTATGATTTATGATCTGAAATGTAAATCTGCAAGAAAAGGCATATTTTATGTGATCTTTTGGAGGGAGCGCCCTCTATTCATGATTTTTTTTAGAAAGTAGATTTTCTTGCAGATTTATACACATTACACACATTCCAAGTTACAGGGCGATACGATTCTTAATTACTTCAAAATCATGGTTTTAGAGTGAAAATAAACTGTCGGAGTCTGCGCCGACAACTTATTTTTACTCTAAATTCACTCTAAAACCATGATTTTGAGGTAATTAGGAATTGTATTGCTCTGTAACTTTGAATATATTCATGATTTATGATCCCAAATGTAAATCTGCAAGAAAATCTGCTTTCATTTTTTTTCCTGAGGATTGAGGGCGTTCCCTGGAAAAGACCACATAATATGTCTTTAAATGACAAATGCATATATATACAGGGCATGTCAAAAAGTGTCCCATGTGAAACATAATGTTTTTGGCCATGAAAAATATAAAAAATATGATGTGAAGTAATGATAATCATGTTCAGCAATCTTTAATGTGTCATGTCATACATATTTTTACTATCTATTTTTGGAGCTTTCGTTATCAAATTATGGCAAATCTACTCAGGCATGTCAAATTCTTTGGCCACTTTTCATGTGCAGAGAACTCATTTACAGAATTGTCATTCAGTGTGTAATTGAACATAATCAATAAAAGCAACTGAGCCTAAAAACCTATTTTCATCATCGTGGGATTCATACTCTTGTTACTGAATTGATCATATCTCTGGAGTTAAGGGGAAATTTAATGGGATCAATAGATCTGTCCGACACAGAGGTGGGGTATGTGGTTTTGGTTGAAGTTTTATGAATTGCTTTCTTCCTTATCCATGAGTGGGTGTGTCGAAGTAAAGGTTACGAAATAGGTGCCTCATTTCTTGTTGTAACCAGGCATATTCAATAGATCTCACCTGCTATTGCAGCTGAATGTCTTGACCCACAGCTGACCTTTGACACATTTTGTCCGTTTGGCAAATCAAGAAGCGCTGGCAATAGCTGGAAAACTATGCACTCTTTGTCCGTTTCAAAGTTCACATTTTGCACATTTGACAGTTCTGATTCTTGAGAATGCATGTGAAATTGCTCTCCCTTAACGGCCTTAACAATGTCCGAGTCTGAGGATGATAGTTTGTGTGGGTTTGAAGTTGAGTCGTTTTTGTAGATGGAGGAATCTAATTTGACCTTTGACACTTCACTCGAATGTTTCATCTTGAAACCCAGTTGACCTGATTCATTCCATCCCCAGATGTAAAGATCATGTATATCTGAAATGAAAAAACAATAAAGAAATACAAAAATTATCAATAAATTTATCAATACTAGCCAATTTACCAGTCAAATGATCCTTTCTTTCCTGTAAGGGGTAAGGATGAATTGCTCAATGCTAAAATTCTCTAGTCATTTAAGTCATAATGGTGATTAAAAAGACTTTCCTAAATAAAACATTGATATTGTCCTTTTTGATCCTTAATTATAAGAGAAAGCAGAAGTGTACATGTAGCCTAAGTCCCAGAGTTGAACATGTTTGTTGGCAAAATGGTCCAAATTTTGGGACCAAATAACGAAATGGACACACGTCACATGAGGTAGACCTCATTACAGTCAAAGAGTCATCAACAATTCCTGTATCAATCAATACTTGTAACCATTTAAAAGGCTTTCCTAAAGGAAACATTAACATTGACTGTGAGTTAATACTGTGAGTGAATTAATTGCCAGTAATTTAGTTGACGTGGTGATGTAAAGAGTGGTGTGCGCATTGAACAGCTCACACGCAGAGTGTATTAGATACTTTCAATGCACTCCCTGATAAATTCTTGCTTTCTTATTGGTTCAACACTTCTTAGAGTGTATGAATATAACAATGATGATCATTTAATCAGTGGCGAAGCCAGAGGGGGGCGATCGCCCCCTCAATATTGACTGTCGTGTCGGTTGAGATTGGCACTGTTGGTTCATTTGACAAGGGGAGTCATGGAATTATGACTGTAATTTTCGCGCACTACGCTCGAATGTGCCCCATCAAAATTAATGTTTCTTGATAGATGCTCGTTAGAAGCTAAATTGTAGTGTAATTATGGCAAGAATTAGTATAAAATAGTAAATTTTCATGCGCTACGCGCACATTTTTGGGTCAGGAAAATCAGAAAATACCAGAATAACTTATCGTAGAAATCCCATACCACATATTCCAAGGACATCATTTTTGTTCCTCAGCCTCTTTTAAACAATCCCCTTTTTGTAGGTATAATTGTATAAACGTATTACACCAAACTTTAGAACTTCATGGTAAACAAGTTGCACAAACATGGGCACCCTTTTTTTAGGGACACCCTGTATGCAGGAAAACTTGTACACGCCGCACATAGATGCATGCAACGCATGATGGTCATAAATACGAAGAAGTTATGTTTCCTACTTTTTAAGTTATAAGCTCTCCAGCTTTTGTACCCAGAGGTACACGCTGTATATTGTGTTAATACTCACCACTTACAGCAGCGGAATGCCACCCACCAGCACTTACAGTTGCTATAGAAACGGCTTCCATTGCCTCAATCAATTTTGGATGTTGTTGTTTATCAGTGACTCCATGACCAAGCTGACCACGACTGAAATAAACGGATCATTTAATTTAAAACATGAACTTATCTTACACGGCATTTGGTCAATGAAAATTGATTTACAGTTTAGGTTGAATGAATGTACTGGCAAACAAATCTACAAAACCTAGTTTTTCCAAGCAAAGACAGTGATAGGTGATGTTCACACATACATTGCTCAGGGCATTGCTTAGGGTGTCAAAAAGAAATTGGGCGGAAAAGGTATGATATTGAGCTTAGAAATGCATAAGGGTACAACATGTAGGAAGAATGAGAAGAAAGTTGTTGAGTATATTTATGTGACACAGGAAAACACCTGTTAAGGCTCCATTCCAGTCTGGAAATCTATACACAAGTGTCCCAAACGGCCCATTGCCCGCCATGTCACCTTTTCCTTTGCAGTTTTTCAAATGGTGTCAAGTGTGGGATTGCTGTGTGTTCATCTGGCAATGAGCAAACCTCATCATGATCATACATAGAAATGGATATGTTATAGTTTGGCATTGTGACTGCATAACAGGGCATGTTTGGGATTACATCCTTGTTTCATGACATATACCAATATGGCCATTTCTATTACTTCATTTGATACAAGAAATAAAGGGTATGCTCATTGCCATGACTAGCACCATTTAATGAAAATCTGTGCTGTTTCCAAATTCACATTTTCAACAAACTATGCAGGGAGAAAAGACTACATGTTACCTGTTCACAATCAAATAGTCGCTCGCTCAGGCACGAACCAACGCAGTCACTGTGTGATCAATATCCCTTTCATTCCTGGTCATTCAAGTACCACACACACAGCATTTTCTCGCCGCTTGCGTGCGTTGGAAATGTGAATTTGGATTTTTATTAAATGGTGTTAATAATGGTTTATCTTTGTTGTTTTGTGGCATGTTTGGTACCAAATTGTTCCGAAACGATTCATCTAAATGTCTATCTAGCCTGTTTGGACAAACAAATAATTGGAAGACATTCTATAGGACATAAACAAAGCGTATAACTTTCTTTTGTTGGGCACTTTATAACATGTCTATTGCCCACCACGTCACCTTTTCCTTTGCAGTTTTTCAAATGGTGTCAAGTGTGGGATTGCTGTGTGTTCATCTGGCAATGAGCATACCCTTTATTTCTTGTATCAAATGAAGTAATAGAAATGGCCATATTGGTATATGTCATGAAACAAGGATGTAATCCCAAACATGCCCTGTTATGCAGTCACAATGCCAAACTATAACATATCCATTTCTATGTATGATCATGATGAGGTTTGCTATCTACTGATGATGGGTAATCATAAATAACAATCATATCGTTGCTGTTCTCTCAAAACCTTGTATCTCCATCTGACCCTTCAGCATGTATAAAGTAATAATCCATATTTATAACCTTTGGGCAGTCTTCTCTAATCATGTTAAAGGGCCAAAAACACATCTATCAACACCTTGTGAGTACTCTTGCCCCTGAACATGTATAAAGCAACGCTTGCAACACTGTGCATAACTACTTTATACATGCTGAAGGGCTGGAAGAAAATATAATGTTTTAACAGAACAGCAACAAACACTGTATGGAGCTGTACAACTCAATTGTGAGATGAGGGAGAAACGATTTTGAGAGGAGGGGGGGGGGGGGGGGGGTATATCCCCCAGACACCTATACTAGATCACTGTAATACAGTACACCCAGAATTCCTACCTTCCATAGCCATAGGAGTAAACTTGGCCATGTGTTGACAGAAGGAGAACATGTTCTTTACCACAACTGACTTGCTTGCAGGTCACAGATGGTACAAATGGCCTGAAGATATGGCTAGATGTCTCCTTAGTTATACACCCTGCAATAGTTGTATCTAGAATAGTAAGTATACAAGGTTAACAGATAAATGAGTGTATATGCTATACATACCCAGGATATGTGTGGGTGGATTGGCGCTAAGTGGTCGTTACATGAAGAGGTGTCTAAAGATTGTATCATTAGATGCCTTACACCCTTGGCTTTAACCAATGATTCTAACCCTCCCCCAGGACCACTGCCCCCTGCATATAAGGATTCAGAGACAACTCACTTACAAACTGGCAAATTTTCAGACTACTCCATTTGCCCCGTAGCAGGAGTCTTTGTGAGTGTGTGGTGTTTCTTTGGTGTGGTGGTTTTTTGTTGTGTGGTTTTTTTTTAATCCATTTGTTTTATTTGGCAGAATTTATTTACAGTAACAACTATTGACTTCAAAACCCTCACCCTGATATGGCTACTATTAAATGTACAACTGGGGAATGGAATTTTATGCATATAGTCGCATCATGTTTTGATCTGACCCAACCAAAAATATCATACCCATTTAGACCTGATCCAAAATATGATTCCTGGCCCAATACAAAATGACATTTCATAGGTAGATAAACCCATCTCAACAGGATTATTAAAATGTTACTTGTCACATCAAGTATTTACAACATATGTGACCCAATCACATCAACATAAACCAGCTGTCTCCAGAAAGGAAAATCAATATTTTAGTTTCATAATACAAACTAAACTTATTGAAATCGAACATAAAAGACAGATTTTTTGTAGCTTGAGATTTGAGAAGTGATCAATTACTTTTATTTTCCATCTTCTTTTGTTCTTTTATGCCGACAACTGGTCTGTGTTGATACGATGGGTCACATAATATTAACTATCATTTTAAAACCAGCTATCATCATATTATAACAACCCTACCAGTTATTCCAACAGTGTGTATATCTCCTGCAGATACACATTTGAGTTTCACTTTCTCCTTTCCAGCACCCCCCTTGACAATGGAATGTTCCACAGCATCATGGCTTTGGTCTATTACATTGCACAGTCCATTTGTAGAAATAAGGTAAGTTGTATCATCATGCTGACAGATCATGTGTAGATGCTCCTCAGGGTTTTCATGATGGTCATCAATACCTGAATAATCAAGTAAACAGGAATCAATATTGAAAATCAAATCAATTACTTCATCGTTATTGTTTACTCTCTATAGATGTTAGACCACAATAACTGGGCCCCATTTGCGTTGCATGGTTGAGGATTCTGGAGAAATGGGAGGGTTTGCCAGTGACTGGATGGTCTAGTGGTCTGTGTGGATCGAGCTATAGTACAAAATGGTACCTCACTGTGCCTTGGTGCAAATTGAAATAAAATATGTACCAAATTTAGAAATTTAGATCTGATGATAATCATCGCCTTAGTCCAATACTGTCTAGACTGAAGTCGCCATCGCTAGGTATGTTCATATCATTGACTATAGAGGGCGACATATTTGACCAAAATATGTAGAAAACTCATGTTTACCTCTTTTAAATTCAGCAGAAAAGTACGAAACTGCTGGGATGTATTCACTGATGTATAAATAACCCCACACAAGCAACTAGACATCATGAAAGTAAACCCTTAATTTACCTAAAATTGGTTTTAAAATGTGCATGACTTAAACTACTTTTGGTTATAACTTTTTTATTATTCAGCCTGCAGACAAGGTTGAACCATCATTTTTTATTGTAAAGTACTTTGTTTCCATATATTCCATTTTCAAAGAGATAATTTTATTTTCAAAATTTTATGAACATGCCTACCATCGCGGAACTTCAGCACTTTCCCTCAAACCCTTGATAAATAATGATCGTGTTGAGTGTGGGCGGTAACATTCTTTATGCCATAGTCTATAGATACAATTGGGCCAATTGAAAGCTGCGCTATTTTAACTCCACAAATGGCAAAGGCACTCCCGTATTTACGCTTAGAACGCGGTTGTAACATATTTAAAAAGTGCTCCAGTCCTTTGAAGCCAACTATAGTATACCACAAAATACAGATCTACATGTGTATAAATGACAATTGACATGTAGTGCGCTACAGTACAAGATTATATGACTTATATAAATGAGATAATGAGTCGTCGATTGCATATATATATCACAATAAATAATTATGGTTTACCAAATGACACATGCCAACCTTGCCTACCTTTTACTGATATAATTTTGTCTAAATTGGAATAGAATAAACATCTCAGATGATTGGCATTGCCATGTCCTTGACCATCTGGGGCAGAATTCGGAAACCTTGTTTTACATTTGCATCCGACATGTCTGAGCGGTGAAGTAAACAATCGCTGTTTCTTTGCTTGTTTGTCCACTTTGCCTAAACCATTATATCCCCATACAAAACTAACTTCATTTTCCATTATTCAACGTTATCATGAACTATATCGAAGACGGTTTAAGCAAGAAGCCTAGTCATCTTAAATACAGGATTCGTGAAAACAGCTATCACTCAGCTCAGTCAGCTGTTTGTTTTGTTTATACCTCCTGTGCCGAACCGAACAGAATTATGGGATCAATTACTTTTGGTCGCAAAGGGTTATGGGATATTTTTATGCAATGACATTTAATTTTGATATTCGCGATTCTCTTCATTTAAACAACCTAAAGCATATTTTTAATAAAAATATATATAATTAAATATTCAATTAACTTTTGGATGATTTAATTCAAGACTTTGCCGTCGTTTACAGCAGTTATTAACAAAATTCATATTTATCGATATGTCTAAAAGGACTTTGAACTTGCCACATTCCCAATGCATGCTGGGAAGGAATTACTAAATACGTAAATACACATGATCAGCAGTACGCACGGTACCAGAAGCTCGCACGGTGGTACATGTACATGCTCGCATAAACACACACACCATGGCGGCTGGCATGTCAGATTTACGCCATAAATTGGATTCTTCTTATCGTCATTCAGGAGATCGAAAGCGAAAACCTTTCGACGATGAATATGATTCGTCTAGACGAAGAAGAAGTCGCCCGTCATTACAGCGACGATACAGCAGCGAGGATGACATCGAGGAAGTGAAAAAGATCCACGAGGGATGCCAGCAGAATCAGCTGTTCTCAGATGCCGACTGTCGCGAGATCGAAGGCAAGATTGATCAGGTGGTTGAGATTGGAAAAGATGGCAAATACAAAGAGCACACTGTCGACAGAGCACCATTACGTATCAAGTATTTCTTTGGTGAAGGTTACACGTATGGAGCCCAGCTGGCTAAGCGGGGTCCTGGACAAGAAAGACTCTATCCACACGGAGGTGTGGATGAGATCCCGGAGTGGATCTTCGATCTGGTCGTTTCTCGTCTAGAGAAGGCCGAGATTGTTCCGAAGGGGTTCGTCAACAGCGCAGTGATCAACGACTACCTGCCCGGTGGTTGTATCGTATCTCATGTGGATCCAATTCACATTTTCGACAGGCCGATAGCGTCGGTGTCGTTCTTCAGCGATTCTGCCCTCAGTTTTGGTTGTAAATTCAGCTTTAAACCGATTCGAGTGTCCAAGCCAAAAGTTTGCCTACCTATACCAAGGGGATGTGTCACTCTTATCAGGTACATATTTGATCTCAAAAAGTCATAATACAATCATAATGTAAATAGGCTTTAAATTTCAAATAACTAATAATTATGGAGGTTTCTCCCGCCTACAATCCTGCACTTTAGGTAGACCCAATGGTGGCTATACTACCGTTCATGCTTCACTATACTATCGCCACAACACCCTCTATAGACGCACGACGTCGCGAAAATCACATTTTGAAATCAAGATTTTCACATCAAATATGATTGAAATCAATCAAAATGCACTCACATGTTGTTCCAAGAACTCTTAGTAATACATTGAGTTCATTAATTTTGATCAATCATCCTCATTTTGGGGGAAATATTGAGGTTAAAAAACGGCAGTGCTGACACTCAATGTGAATTTCGCGACGTCGTGAGTCTATGGAGGGTAGTGGTACCGTGTATCAAAGATACACTTGCACTACGGTACCGATTGGGACTACACTTTAGGGTACATTAGTTGACGGAATAAACGGTATAGTTCATGAATTTGACTAATTGATGGTATGAAATACACAGTTTTTCTGTCAAATAATGTATTCCTTTTAAGTGCAGTTTTTAGTGCCTCTCCCTTAAATATTTAGATATTGCGCAACTTTTTTCAGCTTCATTTCTTTCATTGAGGAGATAAAGTTAGCTCTGGTTCCGAAGATTATACTTCAGCAGATAATACAAGTTTCAATGATCAATGATAGGGATGTTCATATAATTGACTATAGAGGGCGACATTTTTTTTGAATTTTTAAAAAAAAAATATGTAGAAAACTCCATGTTTACCGCTTTTAAATCCATCGGAAAAGTACGAAACAAGCTGGGTGTATTCACTGATGTCTAAATAACCCCACACAAGCAACTGGACATCGTGAAAGTAAACCCTTTTTTACCTAAAATGATTTAAAATGCGCATGACTTGACCAGTTTTCAGCAATATGAGGCAAACTACTTTTGGTTATAACTTTTTTATTATTCAGCCTGCAGACAAGGTTGAACCATCATTTTTTATTGTAAAGTACTTTGTTTCCATGTATTCCATTTTCAAAGAGATCATTTTATTTTCAAAATTTTATGAACATGCCTATCAATGATTTTCCACCTTGTTTTTCACAGACAAAGTTCAAATAAAATGTAGGAAAATTATTACTATTCCACAGATTATATTAAATCATAAATTATATTATAATATAAACTGCAAATAAACTGTAAAATTCAGAATCAAGTAAAACTTTAAAGGTAGATGACCCGATCACATTTTCGTAACACAGAATTATTTCAAACATACGGAGATTTTCATATCATATGAAAGCTCGTATTTTTCTCATCATCATACTGAAATTTGACGGCCTAAATCGGTATAATTACGGAGAAATCGATGAAATAACGTCGAATTACCGCGAATGGTGGTAACCACCGATATAGTTTGTGTACTTCTCAATGGGTACAGTTCACAGCATCTTGTGCGTCTAAAATAAGAACCATTAGAGCTATGCAACTCAAACTTTGGAACACTACTTTTTTAAGGATGACCTTTCATGTAGAATAGAAAACTTCAAGTTGAAAATCGGAAATGTGATCGGGTCATCTACATGTACCTTTAAGTAAATGAAATTATTAATTTACATTTTGATAAACGTTAAATTGTATAATTGCTCAAGCGTAAAATCACAAATCGATTAATAATTTCCACATGATCAGATGTTTCAAATATTTAATTTCCTGAAATTGCCATGGAAACACAGAGCTTGAATATACTGTACACTAAACAATAATTGAATTAGTGGACTGTAAATATGCTGATTCCATTGAAATTTACAGTACATTTACTCACAATATCCATCACAATATCCTATCATGAAATCATGCAGAATATTCCATGTTGCCATGTTTACGCTTTCCTGTTTGGGGATAGGGAAAATATGCTATAGCGCAAAAGCACATAATAGCACTTTTTGCACAAAAAAGCTCTTTATCATCCCACAGCACATTTTTTTCAAAAGTTGTCTTTAAAAGAAGTAATGTCTATTTTTACCAAAAATCAATAAACTGCTTATTACTGTGGAAGTGTTTATTCTAGACTTTGTTAAGTTTGAATTTAGTTTTTAATGAAAAATGATGGTTTTAACAATTAAATAAGTATTATGTAAACATTGAAATGCGCAACATAGCCACATATTTTGATTTATTTTTAATGCATGACATATTTTTTGAGAAAAAAGCACTTTTTCCAAAATCAGGCAGCAAAAAGCTCAAATTTGTTGTAGAATGTGTATCCTCAAGAAAAAAAATACAAATGAAATGTTATTGTTTATTACCTCTCTCCAATTTTTTTATTAATTATATCCTTCACTCCAGCCCTCAAATTAAGAAATGGAAAGGGCAAGGCAATTTGAAAGGGGCACCAACTTCCACCAAGGCAATTATGTACTTTTCAATGGAGTAAAAACAGCCAGAAGTTGAGGGCATCGAGGCAACTAGGTGGGGCACCGATGGCAATTGCCTTCGGTGCCTTCGGTTAATTTGAGGGCTGCTTCACTCTTGTAAATGTATAAGTTGACTAATTAACTGAATATTGATTGAGCGATAATTGATGATTAATTGATTGATTTTAGATTTAAATCTGAGACATCTACAAAGGACTCTGTTCACAAATTGTGTATATGTGATGCGATCTGAGAAAACCCGTCGGATGTCGCAAAATGTGAACTAGGGATTATGGGTAAAATAGAAGAAGAAAAAAAAAAAAAAAAAAAAAAAAACTTTTTTCTTTTTTTTAGATTTTTTTAAAGAAAATTAGTTTCCAGTACTTTGTGTCATCATCTTTCATGAAATTTCACCTTGACAAACTTACTTAAGTCACTTTTATTATTAACCTTATAATGTTATTATATTGAATTATGTATCTTTTTTGACCTATTTTCATGATTTCTTGTTTTGTAGCTTTTGGTGACATCACAATCATCATTCACTCATAACTTTTTTTGTAGTGATCGTAGAAAAATGATCGAAACAGTTCTGTAATCAGCACAGTTTTAGCTTTCTTATGATATAAATATCTCCAATATGAAAAATGCCACCATGTGGCGGGTTTTCACAGATCGCATCACATATAATACGTAGCGATTCACAAAAAAGACCCCAAGACTATCGCTTATTCGCTTTCCTTATTTTGAAGATGATTTAAAATATTTTGAAAATCTGGGAATAAAGTATGTGTAGTATTAGTAAGATTTGTAATTGATCAGTATTTTATACGCTAAATACATATAGGAGGCAGGTCCAGAGAGCATATCTCCAGGGAGGGGTATGGGAGATTGTAAATTGCAACCCATGAAACTCATGTCGTCGTCTACGCTTTCCGGCTATGTTGCCATTGCGCTCGCAATGATTGCGATATCTGCACCATTAATCCTGTTTTTCATATAACCTTTGACCTTTGTATTCTTTCAGTGGGTATGCAGCCAATGAGGTGACACATTGCATTCGACCAGAGGATGTAAAAGCAAGGAGAGCTGTCATAATATTGCGAAGGTATGAGCAGAAAGTCAAACCAGGAAAGATGGTCAATTACCCAATGGTCTACGTTAACCCAATTGAGAAATATACATTGTATCTGCCTAATTGTCAACAATATGGTATACATTATTCGATACACCACTCAGAGAGATTGTCAGATTAATTGCATGAGCATGAAATATTTCATAAGCCATATTATAATTGGTTATTCAAATGAGGATGTCTTGTAATTCACCAATCAGTAACACCAATGGCGTAGCCAGGGTCACTTGTCTGGGGGGGGGGCAAAGGCCCTTTGCCCAAAGGGTATTTTTTTCCTGGTGAACACTAGTTCAACCCAGTGGCGTAACCAGGTTTTTCATGTTACCTTTTGATTTGCAGTCAAGTAAGAAAATGTCAAGGGGGGGGGGGGGGGGGGATTAGAGGCATTGCGTCCATACCATTATGAAAAATTGCAATTTTCCAACTAATTTGCCTGTCTTCCTTTCTGTTCCTTTCCCTTTTCCCTTTCCCTTTTCCCTTTCTTTTTTCCCTTTCCCTTTTCCTTTTCCCTTTCCATCCCTCGTTGTCACCTCTTCTCCCTTTACAGGAGGGGGGGGGGGGCTTCTTGCCCCCTAGCTACGCTACTGATTAACACTGTTATATAGACAGGTAGTGCTCAGGGGGTTAAACCAATCAATTTAAAGAATATATTTGTTTCATAGCGTGTGGCCTTAAAACAATTGTTCCTTTCGTTCACTGTAGGCCCCATATGCAATGATAATACATTTGGAACCAGGATTAAACTAATTTTAGAACCAGGATTTCCATAATTGTTTGGCCATCCATCCTTAGGTAGGAGGTACGTTTTTACATCCACAGCAGTGCCAATACTGCATGAATCAGCACGATGCCTATTTCAAGAGGTGTTGAATAAATGTAGGATTGTAGGTCCAATCCATTATAATAAATATTCCTTGACTCCCTTTTATAGGCAGAGCAAACAAACCCCAGTCCAAAATTCCCACATCTGCCGCCAATTGGGGACTTTTTTACTACTTACACAAATCGAATTCAAATATATTTGTATCTGAAACATTGTTTTCTTTCACACTAAATCAGTGTTTACCAATCAATATATAACTGGAGGAGTTACCAAAAGCCCATTCCGTTCTATGGGTGGCTGTGTAACTATATTTAAAATAGAACTTACTTCTCTATTGAAACTAAATAATAGTTTCGTTATTTTAAATATTTTCTTTGACAGCCCTTTTTCTTTTCTTTATTTTTTAAATATTTTTTCTCTAGAGTTTTCCCTGATGCACCTCGGTTAGAGCCGATAACCATTAGCAGCGATAACGACAAACATACCACTGCAAGCAGACACAGTCCTGGATCACGACGAGAACGAGATCCCCATACCCATCATCACCATCACCGGTCTCCAAGGGAGACATCATCGAGTAGGTCACGGTCAGAGCGAGATAGGTCAGAAAAAGATAGTAGGCACAGGCACCGGTCTGACAAAGAAAGGGGTAGGTCTTCTGCCGAAAAAGATAAGGAAAAGTCTGAAAAAGAAGAAGATAGGTCTGATAAAGAAAAATCTAGGTCTGAAAGGGAGAAAGAGAAAGTAGGGTCTGAAAAAGAGAAGGGTAGGTCCGAAAAAGAAAAATCTGCAAAAGATCATCAAAGATCACGAGAGTTATCTCCGTCCAGAGAAAGTATGAGCAAGTCACTAAACGGTATCGCTATCAGTAGCCCAGTATCACGATCCAGTCCACGTCATCGCAGCAAAAGGGAGAGTAGCTGCAACGAGAGCATGTCTAGCGAAGAGGGAAAGCAAGGAAACACGCACAGCCATCTCAAAAGATCGAGGCACAGGGATGATGATGATGATGATGATGACAGCGGTGTAAAAGAAGTGGAAAAGACTGAACCAGTTCCTCCAAAAAAAGTTAAGATTAATAGGCAACAGTTGTCTACTTAACCAGGTGCAACAACCGCTGATCAAGTTACAGCGGTTTGTTGCATGTACAAGATGTACGGTATGTACCTCCTTATTTGGTCGTGAGAGGAGCCTGTACCTCCTTATTTGGTCGTGAGAGGAGCCGGTGGCTCAGGTTTTTAGCCATGAAGGCTATAACATATAGGTGCCATATTAAAAAAACCAGTGTTTTTTGTGTTTCTCAAGAGTGTAAAGCAAATATTTTATAAACAAATGATAGGGTAGCTGCTGATTGCAACATACAAACTATTGTGTAGTCTATTTTACTTCCTGAAGACCAGTGGCATAGCCAGAGGGTGGGGAGCGATCGCCCCACCAATATTTTGAGTTCGTCTGTTGAGATTGGCACTGCCGTTTTATTTTACAAGGGGAATCATGGAATTATGACGGTCAAATTAGTACAAAGATAGCAATATTTTGCGCGTATTTTTTAGGAGCTTGTTTAGGGCCAAAATGTACAAATTATGGCCAAAAAAGTGCAAATTTCCTTGTGCTATGCGAATATTTTATTAGTCAGTAAAGTCTTGTCGGTTAACTTATATTTCTCGCCCCTCCAATATGAAAAACCTAGCTTCGCCACCACTCAGGACAGTAAGTGACATAACTTTGCAGGTCGCAGCATCTATGCACAAGCACGCCTTCTGTCGTTGTCATGTGTGTTTATGTCAGCGAATTTGAGAAGGCACCTGCGATGTACTACAATCACTCAATGATGCATAAAACATTGTTGTCTCGATGAAGTAAAATAGATTATGGACACAAATCCAGCCTAAACCGAGTGCTTTATACTGTCTTAGACTCGGTCAAAGTCGAGCGTCATGCATGCATGTTGTATTAACCAGTTACCCTGAAAAAAGTCTGCAAAACACAGGTGTGAGTTTTGACGTAAGGCCATGAATATGTATGCATAAATAAAAATATTTGTGTAATGTACATGTATGTAGCATATATGGCCATCTTAAAGCCGTAGTTGAGAATGCTTTGAAATATATCATTGATTTATCTGATATTTTTATATAGTCAGCTGATTATTAAAATTATTTCTTTCAAATATTTACATATTATTTGAATAGGAGGATTGTAGGTGTACTTGTCCTTTCATAATTGATTACAGTGTTGCCATTTTACAAGCCCAAACATTAGCAGTACCCCGGTAATGTTTCATAGAAAAAGGTTTCAGTAAAACAAAAGTGGCTGCAAATTATCCCACTTCACAAAATTCTTCATTTATTGAAGCAGCTTTTTGTTGCTGTAACCCCCCTCCCCTCCCCATGGGCTGATAAATTGTACATTAGGTGTGAAAACTAACAAGGTTTGTTTAACGATACAACAATTGAATGGATAGTTGCATTTTATCGTCAGCATTAAAATATATAACTATGTACTGTTCTAATTTAAAGTAGAAATATATTACAAAATGATTTTTGTACTTGAGTCTCAGTCATATGGTAACAGGGTTGGCTGATTTAAATCACTCATTTATTTAAAGGTGGATGTTCCGATCACTTTAGCTTTTTTTTGCCCATCAACATATTTTGTTATCAGAATTAAATCATATTTTTCTCATTATTTGTGTAACATGTTTGGCGCAAGATATTGCATTTAGACGTTATAGGCCAAAATGCAGTGAATTACTGCCGAAGGTGGTTAACCACCCGGCCAGTTTGTGTACTACTCAATGGGCAAATTTCATGTCACCTTGTGCTTCTGCAATAAAAACCATTTGAGTTATGCAACTCAAACTTTGGAATACCCACAGGGTTTCAATTATTTCTAGACCATTTCAAGCAGGATGATCCAACCAATTGTGTAGTCTTACATAGGGTTCAATTCATTTCTAGATCATTTCAAGCAGGATGATCCAACCAATTGTGTAGTCTTACATAGGGTTCAATTCATTTCTAGACCATTTCAAGCAGGATGATCCAACCAATTGTGTAGTCTTACACAGGGTTCAATTCATTTCTAGACCATTTCAAGCAGGATGATCCAACCAATTGTGTAGTCTTACACAGGGTTCAATTCATTTCTAGACCATTTCAAGCAGGATGATCCAACCAATTGTGTAGTCTTACACAGGCTTTCAATTCATTTCTAGACCATTTCAAGCAGGATGATCCAACCAATTGTGTAGTCTTACACAGGGTTCAATTCATTTCTAGACCATTTCAAGCAGGATGATCCAACCAATTGTGTAGTCTTTACACAGGGTTTCAATTCATTTCTAGACCATTTCAAGCAGGATGATCCAACCAATTGTGTAGTCTTACGCAGGGTTTCAATTCATTTCTAGACCATTTCAAGCAGGATGATCCAACCAATTGTGTAGTCTTACACAGGGTTCAATTCATTTCTAGACCATTTCAAGCTGGATGATCCAACCAATTGTGTAGTCTTACGCAGGGTTTCAATTCATTTCTAGACCATTTCAAGCAGGATGATCCAACCAATTGTGTAGTCTTACATAGGGTTCAATTCATTTCTAGACCATTTCAAGCAGGATGATCCAACCAATTGTGTAGTCTTACGCAGGGTTCAATTCATTTCTAGACCATTTCAAGCAGGATGATCCAACCAATTGTGTAGTCTTACATAGGGTTCAATTCATTTCTAGACCATTTCAAGCTGGATGATCCAACCAATTGTGTAGTCTTACACAGGGTTCAATTCATTTCTAGACCATTTCAAGCTGGATGATCCAACCAATTGTGTAGTCTTACATAGGGTTCAATTCATTTCTAGACCATTTCAAGCTGGATGATCCAACCAATTGTGTAGTCTTACATAGGGTTCAATTCATTTCTAGACCATTTCAAGCAGGATGATCCAACCAATTGTGTAGTCTTACATAGGGTTCAATTCATTTCTAGACCATTTCAAGCTGGATGATCCAACCAATTGTGTAGTCTTACACAGGGTTCAATTCATTTCTAGACCATTTCAAGCTGGATGATCCAACCAATTGTGTAGTCTTACATAGGGTTCAATTCATTTCTAGACCATTTCAAGCTGGATGATCCAACCAATTGTGTAGTCTTACATAGGGTTCAATTCATTTCTAGACCATTTCAAGCTGGATGATCCAACCAATTGTGTAGTCTTACATAGGGTTCAATTCATTTCTAGACCATTTCAAGCTGGATGATCCAACCAATTGTGTAGTCTTACATAGGGTTCAATTCATTTCTAGACCATTTCAAGCTGGATGATCCAACCAATTGTGTAGTCTTACATAGGGTTCAATTCATTTCTAGACCATTTCAAGCAGGATGATCCAACCAATTGTGTAGTCTTACATAGGGTTCAATTCATTTCTAGACCATTTCAAGCAGGATGATCCAACCAATTGTGTAGTCTGTCTTACACAGGGTTTCAATTCATTTCTAGACCATTTCAAGCAGGATGATCCAACCAATTGTGTAGTCTTACACAGGGTTCAATTGAGTACATCTTAGAGATGTCCCTACATCTTTGAATAGTTTGGGGCATTTTAAGATCTTTTTTTACAAATTCAGGTTGTTGTTCCCACTTCTTATTAGTCCTCGCAGGGCCATTATTTTAGAAAACCAGCCTATCCAGGGAAATACTAAGATATAGAAACATTGAGTCATGTCATCCTAGTTGTAGAAACTATGTCGGGTTGATAGCGGTTCTCGGGTTGATAGCGGTTCTCGGTTCAATTAGGGTAGTCCTATATTAGGACTATTAACTTATTTTGATGAAAGTATTAGTATAACAGCAATTGAAATTTCATAGTGATTTTGACACCAGCTTAAAATGTACAAAATATAATCTAGATTGTTTTAAGTTTAACACTAAATGTGCCTTTAAGGCCACGAAAAAACACACCCTGTTCTACGGATCCGACCAACCCATTTTTTTTCTTTTCATATTTTTTTTATTCGGATAATTTAGGGGAAATTTGACTTTTTCGTAATAAAATGTGAACACTTTTGATTTTTTTAACAATTTCAAAAATTGTTGATGAGATTCATCAACAATTCCTGATTGAAGATTCACCAACAATTCCCGAAATCTTTTGGGAAAACAATACAAAACAAACAAAAAAATGCCCGACCGACCGCCCCTAGCTGAGAGGTTCGTTTGCCTGTAGAACCGGGGTGAGTGTTTTCATGGCGAAGTCACTGATTTATTCCTTGAGCAGCAAACATGCATGCTGTTTATTGTTAGGTGAATAAAAGTTGTGTTTCTTGTGATATTACTTCAATATTTAATTAAAACGATGACCAAAATAATCAAGATTTTGTAAAAAAATGATTCCAATTCATGATTCTGATCAATAAGGAAAACAAATGTTATTGAAGGGGTTCAAAGTTTACAAATCATGAACAATTTTAGCCATGCTGGTGTAATTGACTTTCTTTGGCCTAAAATTGGAGATAAATTTGTTTGCAAAATAATAAAACATAAATGAAGTTATGTTATGTAATATGTTATAAATGTTATAAATCAATTTTTACAGAATGATTTGACAGTTTTGTTTTGTGACCCATTGATCTTCAGAACAAGCTTATAACGAAGAAGTAGTATAATATTTATTCTGTATCATAACATTGTGGATTACCAGTCATGACATTGTCAATAATTGTCAGGTGGGATTTATGCTATATATATGGCTATTATGGGGTACAATCATGAGCCGGAGGTGTATTAGGCCTTAAATATGAGTGACATAAATTGAGTGTATGTATATTGCAATCATTCACGATAGTGTAGTTTTATCAATCTACAATGTAGAGGCACTTAATACTATTTGACTCAAATAGAGTTTGCATTTTCAATCATTATTTTCTCAATTGTATTAAAGGCTGCAAAATTTGGCACCAGTAAGTGGCGGCCATCTTGGATGGGCTCTGTCCAAATATTTATGCTGATATTATACATAATATTTTACATTGTACATTCAGGCTCATAGCAGAACACCTATACTTTGTATTATGTGCTGTTGTCAATTCAGATTTAAAGATGGTTCAACATTTAGGGAACCTCATTAAAAGAAATTATTGTTGCCCTTGTTGCCTATAGAGCCAGTTGTACTATTAGCATTTTCTATTCTGCTTAAAATCCATATTGAAATAGTTATTGAAATTGTTGCTCTCGCAAGTCTACTTATTTAACAGCAACTTGTGTGCTATCTTGTAGACTCTTGATCGTTATATTTTAAAACAGGATTATAACGGTGCATCTAAGTGTAAGATTTTAAAAACGCATACAATCAGAGATGCCAGTTTTTTGTCACTCCCAATTTCCTACTCTTTTATTTGTTTTCAGACCGTTTTGGGGGCATTTTTTGAATCACATTTTATGTTAAATTTCAGGTTTTTTACAACTTTCAGGTTTTTTGAGTTGTACTGACTGGTATCTCTAGATGGCACCCCCACCACAGAATGCTCGCCTAATAATAATATTTACATGACACAACTGTCTTGTCTGTAAATGTGTGAATAGTCACAAGACCATCTGCCACAAATGGGATGTAAATCTGCGAGATATTGCGCATAAATTCTCCTGAAAATCAGCTTTACAATTATATAGTACATGTCCATATTGCTTGTTACATAATGTAGTATAAATTCATTGAATATTTCTTTGTTTTTTATGTTTATTGGGCCATATCTCAGAACATACTCGGCCAACTTTATGACCCCTTTGTGCTGGATGTCACATTTTTACATTCAAAGGTTTATTTACATAAATGGCACAATGGATGCATCATAAATTGGGTTTGCTCAAACTGCATAGCTACATAACTAAATGTTTGGTGAGCTCAAAATGTACTCCCAGTCAAAACGAATCACCCTCCCACTGCATTACTGCAATCATAGAATATATTCACTGTGGTATATCGCCTGTAATTTGGAAAGACCTACATGTAGTAAGTCTGTTGAACGCAAATTTGAGAAAACAACAGGAAAACTGTTCCCATATTTTTTCCAGACTAGGTTTTTCCATACTAGATTCCTTCAGATGAAAAACTGCCCGCGAAACATTTAGGTCTGTGTACTTTTGACCATCATAATTCCATGATGAATGAACCGACAGTGCCATTCCCAACCGACACGACAGTCAATATTGGGGGAAATTGCCCCTCTCCCCTCCCTCTGGCTACGCCACTGTGTCACCCCACTAAATCAATTCGCCATTTGTGTATCCGGTTAAAACGGGCCGCATCAATGGGAATTTTGGGATTGCTTCGCGGGCCGCAGATTAGAGGCTGGCGGGCCGCAGGTTGCACACGTTGGATTTAGAATGTCAACGGACAAGTCCACACAAGACATTTCTGATATACCATTTACAAAATGTAATAAATGTAGCTATTTATAGGTGATTGATAATATTACATTGAGCGGGTGTTTTGTTGTTGTTGACCTGGAGTATATTGTTAGTATTGCATTACTGGGAGAATTGCTGCCATTTGTAACACACCTATTTGTCAAAAGAATATATATGTATCATTATCAATACACTAAACCCAAAGATGTTAATTTGAGTGGGGGGACAAGGATGATTATGGTTCTAGGTAGTTACCAAATGGCTTGGAAATACTATATATCATCGCTGTTCTGTCAAAACCTTGTATCTCCATGTTGCCCATTAGCATAAATTAATACTTCCTGTGTATAACTTAGGGCATTCTGCTCTAAACATGTTCAAGGGCCAACAAACTCATCTATTAAAATCTTGTAAAAAGGTTCTCTTGCCCCCTGAACTTGTCTAAAGCAACACTTCCTATGTATAACCATTGGACAGTTTTACTTTACACATGCTGAAGGGCCGGAGATACATGGACGGTTTAGACAGCACAGCAACGATATGTGCCATTTCAATATTGAAATTGATGTTTAGCTGATCTTATCATTTGAACAGGGTGTCTCAAAAAGTTTTGATACCGCTTTAAAACTGTGTATTTCTGTTAATAGTTCGCGGTATAAAAAAACCATATTTTGATATAGTTGTTGAAACACAACTACAATTATAGAAAAAAAGTGTACTTTAGGTCCCAGATACTGGTATACCAGATACCAGTATCGTTCAATACTAGAACATAAAAGTTGCCAGTCTCACTCGATTTTACTGTTCCAGCATCACTTGATTTTACTGTTCCAGTATCGGTCGATACTGGAACACCAAATTGTATTCCAGTTTCAAACGATACTGGAACGTTTTTATGTTTTTATGACGATACTAGTACACATGCTACCAGTGTAATTTGTCCCAGTATTGAACGATACTAGTACATGATTTTGTTCCAGTATCAGACGATACTGGTACACAACTGTGTCGAACGATACTGGGTGTTCCAGTATCGAACGATACTAGTACATACAGTCCAGAATCTGGAACCTAAAGTACACTTTTTCCCAATTATCTTATGTATCGCTGGTGCACAGATATGGTATTGCTGTTTATGCTGTTAATAAATTTCAATAGACAACATGTAAGTTCATACTGTTATAAAAGAATAAAGTAATGTCATGTCTTGAGCAAGTGAACCATCTTACACTGAATTGATCATACTTTGATCTATTGCCGCTATAAGTGCAAACTATTTGGGCCATTTCAAAAGTGTGCAAACATTTGCCCGATCATCGGTCATCGTATTCACGCAGAGAAGTGGTCCGTTTTTGGTGATTCACCATCATAGCGATAGCGATTGTTATTGCGTGAACGAAAGGACAATCAAACGTAATGGTCCGTATTATCGTACATATTTACAGGCGGTGTGGCTTAACTAATCGCAGTTCTCAAAAATGAGTTTAAATTAAACAGTCGTCTAACTCAATGAAAAGTTTCTAACTTTAAACATGAGTATGGGGTAGTTTAACGCATGTTTAACTATGAACTCGTGCACCAATTGTACACCTTGAATGATTACTCAACCGTGCCCGGTGCAAGCTAAGCTAACGGTGCAGATCATTTAGTCTTAAAAATACATGTGCATTTGAGCAATTCGGTTGATATCTATAATTGTAACCCATTTGGGCCACAGTTTTAATTGAATACCTGTAAACAGTGAACGCACGGCCACTCTGGGGACGAGAATTGCGGTGTTTGAAATCAGGATTTATTAAACACATCGTTATAAAAGATATACTTGCTTACTCATGTTGAATTTAGACACAAGCTTAGTTAGACACAGTTTTAAGCTACAACCATGTTTAGAACAAGAATATCCATGCAGCTATATTTTGAGTACAGGTTTTTTTTAAAATGTGAACATGCCATCTATAAGAAGTCTTAGAAGCATTTAAAGTCCAGGAGGAAACCGACTTATGTAAAATATTGTTGTATCTACGCAGAAATCACTTGTAAAATGGTTAAATTTGTATTACTTCTTTTACATTTAAAGACGAAAATAATAAGATGAAAGTAAGATAGTACCCTGAACTGCTTGTATCCGCAAGTTATGTATTTCACTAAGTCCAAGTTATGACTAATTATCAAAAGTGCTGCTCAAAGTGGAATCCTTACATGTGATGCAACCCATCAAAAAGGGGGACTTCGCGGCTGTATGTTTTTCAAGAAATAGATGAAAACGGACTGAAAAAGAAGAAAAAAATAATAAGAATTTAGGAGTCACTTTCACTCATAAAATCTGAATGCCTTGATAAATGTTGATACATTTGGTGTCACTATGAAGCTTAGAAGATGCTCGGAGAGCACTCATAATAAACTCGAAATTAACTTTTCCTGCAAAATCCCCCTTTTTGATGTGCTGCATCACAAATGATTTGCATCCAAGCCACAATATTAAGTACAGGGTGAGTCAAAAAGACTGCAATAGTGGAAAGAAGCCATTTTGTTTTCAAAACCAAAATGAATTTTAAAACTTTTTAAACGTTGCAAGAATGATGTATTTAATCCTAACTTTGTGTGAAAAAATGAAGTCGATCGCATTTTCCCGTTTGTCTTTGGTGAACCGTTTGACCAGTGCACCCATTTTACACGTTTGTCCACGAGATACCCAAAATATGCATCAGATCGCAAAATGTGTCTCTCATTCAAATTTGAACACTTGAGTTCATTTGTGATGTTATTGGAATTTGATGCATCCTTTCTTGTTTACATGTGAGTTAGCATAATCAATTATAATCGTACCCATGCAATGAAAGCGTATAAATGTTCTAAATTTTAATAAAAAACTGAAATTTTCCATTTTTTTTTCTTCAAATATGAAAATGCAATGTGTGCCATTTCAAATGAAAATCACTGTGCTCGTGGACAAACAGGTAAATTTGGTTGTGCAGCAAAGAGGGTCGCCAAATACAAACGAAAAATGCGATCGACTTCATTTTTTCACACAAAGTTAGGATTAAATACAGCATTCTTGCAACGTTTAAAAAGTTTTAAAATTCATTTTGGTTTTGAAAACAAAATGGCTTCTTTCCACTATTGCAGTCTTTTTGACTCACCCTGTATGTTAATTGAGACTTACTTAATCCATCAAAAGGCTTTGAAGGTTTTTTTTTAACCACACAACTATTGTAAATGGTGATCCTATCAGCCTAGGTTATGTTTTCATCAATGAACGTCTGTCTAAGAAAAACCTAATGCTGATTGCAGACTAAGGTTGCTGATTGATCCAGATCGTTCCCGTTGACGTACGTGTCATTAATATGTCATTATTGCACCAACAGCACGGCAAATTATAGGCAGCTATAGTGGAGACAAATCACTACAGATTGCAAGGCCCTAAACTACCTGATCGCTCTGTATAATAGAAGTAATCTACCGCCCTAAATGCATAAGATACACATACCACAGGCAAAATGAGTCATGTCACTATTAGGAGACAGGAAAAAACACACCCTGTGCTAGGAACCCATTTTATTTTTTGTAATTTGCCAAAAACATCTTCTTTTCTTTTTTAAAGTTTAAAACAAAACTGAATCGCACAATTAATTCATATGTTCATTTCACTCTAAACTCTCTTTTAATGACCTATATCCTTTGCTGTGAGTATGATTCGTGAGCTATTCCTTATTAAGGGTCACATATTTTCCTTCTTAAACAATCCGCGCTAAGTGTAGTTTTTGAGAGAGGATTCACACGGATGATTACAACTTTTATACATGAGTGCACCCCCTCCCCCCGGGCCAATATTAAACATTTGTACTTGCAATGATGATGGTATTTTCATATCATATGAAAGCTCGTATTTTTCTCATCATCATACTGAAATTTGACGGCCTAAATCGGTATAATTACGGAGAAATCGATGAAATAACGTCGAATTACCGCGAATGGTGGTAACCACCGATATAGTTTGTGTACTACTCAATGGGTACAGTTCACAGCATCTTGTGCGTCTAAAATAAGAACCATTAGAGCTATGCAACTCAAACTTTGGAACACGACTTTTTTAAGGATAACCTTTCATGTAGAATAGAAAACTTAAAGTTGAAAATCGGAACATCTACCTTTAAGTGTTTATAGCATATGTGCGACTCTTAGAGTGATTACAACTTTTTGTTGGTTGAACTTTGAGCTTCCGCTGGTATGAGAAAATTAAAAAAATTAAAAATTAAAAATCTGCCCACACGCCCTCCTCTCTGTGGAGGACAACATTACCTTCTTTTTGGGGGGCTTAATTGCATTGACTTAACCCCACTGAAAAACCAATGTTTAGGTGTCCCTGGACCTTCAACTTTTTGCTTTTTGACAACAAAGAAAAACAATTAACAAATCAGTTACTGCTCTCTACTCAACCATACACAAGATCATTCATAGTGATTGTGTGAGGCTGTTTAAGCCACTGTTGTTTACATTAGCAACATTTCCAAAAATGTTTCGCACAATTTTCGGACTTTCAACTGTAAAAAACATGTAAAACTTGCATTATGTGTAAATATGATAACATGAGTATGCAGAATAATCCCATGGGCAAACGTTCTGTTCGATGGTACAAAAAGGGCTATATTTTAGCCGTTTTGGTGATGGTGCAATCTGAAATTCGTTGACTATTCATGTTGTTTGTTGTCAATTGCATGCGACGTCATTCCAGGCCGACCTTTTTCTTTTAGATTATTTCTGATTGGTTGTTGATAACATGACATTTATAAAATAACCATTTGGAATAAATCTTGTAAATTATTAAAGGTAATTTGCCACACTATCTCTGATTGGCTTCATCAATCTTGCTTTGCACCCAATCAGCAAGTAGACATTTTCACAAACAGACAAGACGTACCTGTTGATATAATACCTCGCATTCATGTAATAGCGTGCTAAGAAATCAAGTATTATATTTTAACAATTTAACACATTTCTTATCTCTGTAGCTGTAGGTCTAGATTTGTAACGTTACTCTTTCTAACATATATTGTTATAAACTGCTCCCAAAAAAGTTCGGAAATTTGTTTTCAATGGCCAATTTTGTTGAATATTTCGTGATATATTCATATTGTGTTTCATATCAATGAAAAGTTGATCAATTATGTTCTTCTTTCCAACGATGACTCGTTCGTAGCAACCACTTGTTTCAGTGCCTGCTTTTGAATGTGGGGAGGTTCATTCAAAATGTGCCAAATTCACCACTATTTTGTGCTCAAAAGAACATCTCTGTTGTCTGTTCAATGAAGTGTTATATTGACAGCTACACTGTAAAAATGATATTTTTGTTCTAGAACCCTACTTAAACAAATGTTTAAATGTATAGATACGCAGAAGTTGTGTAAGCAGGGTACTTGAAGAACTCCTTTTGTTTAAAATTGTTCAAACACCCCTACTTGTAATGACCTGCAAACGAGGACCAAACGTGGTACTATCCAAATGAGGACCCACCAACCCGGACACACCGTCACACCGAGGACCAAAATAGCGGTTGTGTTGGGTGTCAAACCGCCAACTAGACTGTGCTATCTAACGGAGGGTGTATGGGGGAGAGTATCACCAAAGAGGACCTCGTTTAGATAGTATTTTTATGTTGTTTGCAATACTTTGCACGTATCAGGGAAACGAGGACGTCCGCATTTGGTGGTGTGTCTGCAGTTGGAATGTAAAATACGGGTGTGCGTCCTCGTTTGCAAGTAAATACAGACGCAGCAGTTTTTGCTGTATTGTAACGAGATGCTCTTTTTAGTTTGAGGACAAAATAATAATGATTTTGGCACATGCAGATACTCCCCATATACTCAAGCACGTGGTTGAGCTCTGGAATATGTTCATATTGTGTTGCACATCAATTAAGAGCTGATGTGTTCATCTTTCTAGTGATACCACATTTGAAGTAATTACCTGTTTCAGAGCTCGGCCACTTTGTTTGAAGATCTAGTTTTTCATTAGAAAAAGATAGTGTTGAATTTGACCATTGCATCATGTTACATCAATTTGAGTAGAACCTGGTATTTTAAAGCCAAAAAAACCCTCAAATTGAAAGAAAGGGTCAGTCAGACCCGCAGAACAGGTTTTTGTTGTTGTTTCTTAATGGTTTAAATTATGAAGGAGTAACAGCTGATTTTGTCAATCCTGTGGAAGACGATTTAAACTTTTAAACTTACGGTACTTGAAATTTTCCTATTATAACAAGATGTATTGTTAAGTTAAGTATTGGTTATTATATTTGGATCAGGGCTTAAAATACATGGGAGTGAACGGTGCTATGCCCCCAGTTTGCACAAAATAGCCCCCTGAGAAAATGTTGGCCTATGGTAAAATGTACTAAAGGGGCATTTCTTGGCAGAATTTACTCAAAGTAGCCCTCTTAGCCCAAAAAGTATTTTAACCCTGATTTGGATATAAAATTCATGTTGGTAACACACTATATTTTCTCTGCTGAATCGATGAATATTATATTAGATATTTGTTGTGCCAAATTACTTTAGCAGAAAGAATCGGTTCTTGGCTGTGGTCCTCCACATAGGACTTACAATTTCTTTTTGAAAAGTTATACAAAAATCAAGAAGGTTTACTCTACAAAAGATTGATTTACCTACCCTAAATGTCCAAATTCCATAACAGAATGGGGTTGTTTTCCTTCCGAGTTTTAGCATTCATTGTCTTCATACTATGAAGTGTTTGAAAAATAAAAAATTGTCAATATTTTTTGGTAAGATATCAGTAGAATAATATTTACATACCTTTTAGGTTGGTAAATAAAATTATAGCATTTTTAAAACAATCATTTAAATAGATTTGTGCTCGGTCTCCTAAAGGAATTGTAGAAAACGGTGAAAACCACATATTTCTTTTATGGTTAACATTTTTGAGTCCTTGGGTAATGCCTGTCAAAGGGTGACCACTGCAGCAAGGATATTCTGACACTTTCAACTTAAAATTGATCATATTGAGTTTATTATTGAAAGAGATGTTTTATGTTTCCCATTATTAACTAATGTGAGAGTTATGACATGAATAAAGTATACATAATAGTTGATTGACATTATTACTGTACATTAGCATCTGTTATTTATTCATTTTCTTAAAATTTACATCAAAAGAATGTACCTAGTTTTATCATGGTTTTATAGAGGCCGTAACTGTAAATCTGATCGTTCATAAATCTGTTGGTGACATGCGGATACTGTTTTCAACCAAAGACTGGACATTTGTCCCAAATTTTAAAAACAGATTATAAAAAGGATTCAGTTTCAGTAGAAACACTAGTGTCTATTTAATGTGCACATGTGTATGAATCATATTTATACTTGCATCATCATTTTCATTAGTACTACAGGGCATGTCAAAAAAAAGTGTACCATGTAAAACATAATTTTTTTAGCCATTAAAAATAAAGAATTTGACATGAAGTACTAATAATCATGTTCAGCAATCTTTAATGCGTTATAAGAATGTGTTTATACTAGTATCCATTTTGAGCTTTCGTTATCAAATGATGGCAAATCTCCTGGGGCATGTAAAATGCGGCTTTAACCACTTTTCATGTGCAGAGAACTCTTTTATTAGAATCGTCATTCAGTGTGTAATTGAACATAATCAATAAAATCAATAATAATCTACCTACTAAAATGCTAATAGTTGGTTTAATGAGAGTAGAAAACATATTTTCATCCATATTATTTATGACAAACCACAGAATATTTGAATTGTAGATGTATTTTAAACAATACATTGACATATCCTATAATCATAATTGTAAAAAGAACAAAGCATGAGATTATCTCCATTGAGTTTGTACAGGCGGCACCCTTCCGGTACCACCCTTGGTCCCCAAACTTCAAACAGCTTATTATTAGGGCTTTAAAATGATACCAAATTTGTTGAGATAGCTTTTGTGGTTTTAAAAAGATTTAAGGAATATGACAGCATGAAACTAAAAAGTGTAACAGTATCACCCTATGATTGGGAGACGAGTTCATAACGCGTGACCATATAGCCTAAGCATATATACCAATCTTTTTCAAAAATAAGGCGTAAATTAAGTCAGTAATCATCGATCTTATAAACAAAAAGCAAAAATGGTCAGACGGTAAAATTGAGAAGGTAAGTATCAAACCATGTATATTATAAAAAAAACTAGGTACCATTTTATGTTTGGTTTAGATAGATCTGTGGCATAGTTTAAACACATAATCTGTGGTCTGAATAACCTTGAATACATCGAAGTTCATATCTTTAATTGTTTTTTGATAATACGTGAAGAGTAATACGAAGCTTCAATAATGTTTTTGGATCCTTTTAAGGGAAGTTGAGCTCATAGTGAGTTCCCTTCGTTGTGAGAAAACTACATGCAGAACCCCTTCACTACTAAAGTTGTGTTTGGAGCTATCTTCAGTAGATAGCACACCGCTGTATCAGTCATCCTAAATGAAAAATGTTTGGTGCCCGGTTTGGTGATGCTCCCCCCCCCCCCCCCCCCCGCCATATCAGTCGGATCTAAATGCAAAATCTGTTTGGCTATCTTCAGTAGATGGCAATCGCCGTCCGTCATGTCTAAATGCAAAATCTGTTTGGTGCTATCTTCTATAGATAGCAACCGCTGAAAAGTGACAAATGTGTTTTGAGCTAATCTTGAAAGGATCTTCCAATATTTTGCAGCATGTTCAATAATGTTCCAAGGTGTTTATGTGCAAATATGTTGCAACTATGTGCAAGGGAAGTTATGTGCCAGATGCTCCAATATGTTTTTCTATTTTGGTACTTCTCCGACAAATGCATGTTGAGTTAAATAGTTTGTACCGGAGCTGATATTGTTTTCGGAGTAGCGGTTATTTTTTTATTTTTGAAAAAGCGAATGAGGCTAATTTGATTTTCGGATAACTTGCTTGGTCGAACCAGGGAGGTCGAACCATGGACTTATTTAGCAGAATGAACTGGGGTGATGAGTTTTGGCAAAAACTTTGTGTGTGCATAGACTTTATGTGTGTGTGACCTTTTTTCAGAGGATGGCCATCAATATTGATTCGCTCTACATAACAATGGACAAGTTAATGATGGTGAACAACCATGGTACAATAGGAAAGGGAGGCCTGCCTAGTCCTTTCTGATAAGTCCATGGTCGAACGGTAGGCAAGTGTGCAATCGATCAGCTCAATCGTCAATGCATGTACATAAATCCAGTGGTCAATGTTTATCAAATACTGGGGCCTCTAAAAAACTATTTTTTCAGTTGTAATCACTCTACCCGTAGATTGGTTTAAAAATAGGCCTACAGTAGGGCCTACAGGGTGATAAAAAATATAGAACAGTTTTTGGTGATGGTTTATTAATCCTTGTTAAATCACTGAAGCATGACCAATTTTTATTTCAATGTAAAGTACAACCGATAAAGATAAAATCCTGAAGAGATGAGAAAAATCCATCATTATTAAGAAACTATGGTGACCTATATATTAGGCAAGGCAATCTATTTTGTAGTGTACAATGGACCAATGGTCATTTACACAGCAGTAGAGTAACATCAGCGCGCACACTATTTATGCCAATTCTACTTCTTATCACGCTAATGAACCATTTAGAGGGTTCGAGAACTTTTTTAATTGCACAGAATAGGCATATGCATGCATCTGATAATTCTGATTTGTGGATTATTTAGCCCGTATTGATTTGTTGGATTACCAAACTTATCTTTGCTAATTGACTTATAGATTATTTTCTATGTTTATAATTATTGTAACGTTTTGAAACGTCAACCATGGTCTACAATAAATCCCCGGATTGTACAAACCATGCAGAAATGACATGGTTTACGCAAATTATGCTAGTTTTCTTATTTTCATCGCATTGATCTCATATTTTCAGGATATCATAATAATTAATTGGGCTTTACATTGAGACTAAATTGCTCATGGTCCAAGTTGTCCCCCAAGTTACTGCTTATTCATAATGCGCCATAGATGTATGTGTGGCATTTTTTCATCAATCAATCAATCAATCAATCAAACAAGTTAGTGTTGCCATTATTACCATAACCGACCCTGTCTGGCGCGCGTACACATCAACAGCGTTCTTGCTTGGAGGAGAGAAATTAATTAATTCCAAAAATGGCGGTGGTGTGAGTGGTTACCAAGTGTAAACACTCGGCATCAAGTGGTTTTCTACCTTATGTGAGGCGTGTTTTAGACCAAGAAATTACAATCATTCTACTCAGATCAGTGACTGCTTTATAATATTGTAAGTACATCGTAAAGCGTAACACTTTGATGGTGAAAACGCTTTACACTTGGGTAAATATGAAATAAGCTTTAAATAAAATTAATAATAATTTGCTTGATGCTTGATGTGGTAATTCCTTTAACAGCTGTAAACAGCTAAACTATTATTTATAAATATCGTATTTTATTTTTTAAGTGAAAACATTTTCATGCTCCGGTGATTCAATTTGTCTGCATATCTTGTTGTGTCCAAAAATATCCTAACATACCTCTCCATCCAGACTCTGGTTAGGAATAATTAAGTATCATTTTAAACAATATTATAGAAATCAAAATGCACTTGCTGCAATCTTTCGGCGTGTTTCCACAGAACTGAACTTTCCAGTTATTGCCATGTAAGAAATTGCAATTCCGGTAAGTTCTCCTGTGGAAACACACAATAATTGGATTATTGATAAACAGATTATCACCCATAAACGGTTTATTATAACCTTCTCCAGAGGTGGTTATTTCCGCTTAAAAGATTGGCACCACTGCTGCTGTGGAAACACACCTGTTTATGATCAACCGTTTAAGCTGAATTTGGAATCATAACGCGCCCCGTAGTGCACCCTACCTTTCACGTGCGCACACATTGTGCGCCTCACGGCTCGCACAGTTGTACGCTCGGTTCTACCGTTCTACGTAGCCTTGTTATGGCAGCGGCGCAGCAGAGATGCCGTGCACCGCAAGGTTTTTAAAAACGGTTTAAGTCAGGAGGGTCGGGAGCCGATTATTTAAACGGTTTATTGCGCTCTGTGGAAACGTGTCCGTTAAGCGCCGACACGGAATTTTCATTCCGGGTAAGATAAACCGTTTAACTAGCTCTTTCCTGTGGAAACACGTCGATTGATTGCATTGGTTGGATTGGAGCCTGAGTCAGTGTAATAATTTGACAGTGTGTAGGCTACATTGGGCTATAATCAATTCAAAACAAACGATTGTCGATCAGAGCATCTTGATCTGAGCGCTCATGAGTTCATAAGGTTTAACGCGGTGTGGCAACGCACTGCATTCCAAAAACAACAGCCGCACAACGCTGTTGTGGTCACGTAGATGTCGCACACGCGAGGCAGAGGGAATGATTTGGAAAATGAAAATGATCGACAATTATTTGTTTTGATTATAGTTTGTAGGTCTAAATACAAAAATCAAAACAAATAATTGTCGATCATAGCATCATAATCTCAGCCCTCTCGTTCATCCAAAGGTTGAACACAGTTTTGCGATGCACTGTATTCCAAAACAACAGGCGCACCAGCCGTTGCGATACACTACGCACCAGTGACCCTGATAGTGATAGAATCGTGACGCTATGAATATGATCAACAATTATTTGTTTGATTAATATAATTATAATATTATAATTTAATAGTATAAAATTTGTATTGTAAATCATTCACTTTCGTCAATACAAATAGATCACATCAGCCATTGAAAATTAAAATTGAATTTTCTTTTAGCATTAACAAACATCAAAAGTAGCTACGAAATGAAGCATAGACAGTTCACGTCGCCGTTTTACTGTTGCGTGAATTGGACGATCGAAATTGAGAAATCAAGTATTTTTTGGAAATAGTTGTAGCCTAGGTTGAGATATTTAACCAATACGTATACATATTAGAACATTAAACATGATATCTGAAGCAAAAGTTTTACTAATTTTATTCAGAAAAGTTGAAAAATATTGATGAAATATTTGACCATCCGCGATGCCGACTCCTATGCTTTCATTCCATGTAGCTCTCCCACAGAGAGCTAGGATTCAGAGCTACATCAAAAGTAGCTCCTGGCATGGTATTATACTTTGCTGTGCTAAATTTAAAAACATCAGAGGACTCGGCCGGCCCGTAAGCAGGATATTTTTCTTCAGTCAAGTCAGACATTTTGAGAGGGGGGGGGGGGGGGGGGGGGAAGGTACATTTGTACACAAAAAAGGTACATTGGTGCACTCGGGTTTGGGAACTAAAACTAATATCAACCAGCTCCTGCTTAATTTGAGGCTTGATATGAACACATGTGAATGAAGTCTACATAAAATACATCATACATGTAGACAATGTGCGTTATATTAATAATTAAGGAAATTACCCCCAGACCCTGGATATGACTGACAAAACGCAAACAAATAATTTTGCGGACGTCACCACGCCATGCAAGAGGTCGCCTATTTACAATGGCTATTCAAACCATAAACATAGATTTATGGGTCTAAAATCCTTAATGTTGCTGTTTTTCGACGAAATTTTAGCAAAATCTGTCAAATATATAGGAACATTATGGTTTCTGGTAAACATATGGGTCCATTTTCTCCCAAAAATTGGTAAATGTTTGGCTCTGATTTTCATTTTGCTGGCGTCATGTCCCTACCATAAAAATATCTGAGTACCCCCCCCCCCCCCACTGGAAATTGAGGTACACTACTGGAATTTGTTTGTATAAAGTGTTAATTATATGAGTAACAGGTTCACATGGCACAATATTGAGTCCCCAATAATTTCCTGTACTATTTAAAATAAAATAAATTAACATTTTTTTTAAACATTTTTTTCTTCTTCTTCAGCTATGAATGATACAGCACGTTCCATTATCAAGATGATTGATTTGTACATGTTTAAGGTAACATAGTTACAATGCCAACCACCTATGATAACGAGGTAAGTCAAAAGTCCCATTGGGCAGTATATGGAGAAGTTTATTTCCTGTATATATTCTAAAACAACTTAATTTCACGGCAACTTAATTTAGCGAATCAGAATTTAGTCAACTTTTTTGCGGAAATTTAATTTCTCTAATTTGTATCATCATTCATCTTCTATTAACCATGGTTGTCAATAATAACTATATATCCATTATAAATAATATAATTGGCGGCAATTTAATTTGGCGAATTGGACCTCCTAGCGAAATTAAGTTGCTAGCGAAATTAAGTTGTTTTACAGTTAGTGCATGCATTTTGTATTAGGAGGTATTTTAACTGGTTTTTATTTTATACGGAATTACCCCACCATGACGTTCAAATCATCCAGAGGATGAAATACAAAAGCATCATGGAAAAATGAGTGAAACATGAATATATGATGCTGTTTTTTAAAGATGACAAAGCTTTTACATTTACCAGTAATGTAAGACTACTATGAATCAAAACAATCCAAAATGCAGTCAGATGTCTCTTACCATGTAAATACAAACCCATATTGGCCTTAAAGGTGTATTATGTGATCTTTTCCAGAGAGCTCCCTCTATTCATGATTTTTTTAGAAAGAAGATTTTCTTGCAGATTTACATTTCTGATTAGAAATCGTACATATACATTCCAAGTTACAGAGCGATATGATTCCTAATTACCTCAAAATCATGGTTTTAGAGTGAATTTAGAGTGAAAATATAAACTGTTGTGATAACCCGACATTTTATTTTCACTCTAAAACCATGATTTTGAAGTAATTAAGAATCGTATCGCCCTGTAACTTGGAATGTATGTACGATTTATGATCAGAAATGTAAATCTGCAAGAAAATCTGCTTTCAATTTTTTTTCCGATGTTGAGAGCGTTCCCTGGAAAGATCACATAATATACCTTTAAGGGGTGTCAACCCTTTTTGTTGCCAAATTTATCAAGCTCTGTAGCTTTTAAACTATATTTATGTGATGTACATAAAAGTAAACAATTTTTGAATGAAATGATTTTGGTATTTTTGCCCAAAATGCACTTTTTGGCACCTACATTTTTCGGACAACCTAACAAAATCAGTTTTTGGTAAAAAAATCCAAGAATTCACCAAAATCATCTAAAGTCAAAATTTGATTTTTATCTAAGTAAAAATATTCACTTTTTTGGCACTTTTTGTTCAATATTTTCAAAACTGAAAATTTTGAAGTCAAAAAGTAATTGACTTAAAGGGACATTAAGTGGTGTTGACAATTTTAT
Source organism: Ophiura sarsii (assembly GCA_035610835.1). Lineage (NCBI taxonomy): Eukaryota > Metazoa > Echinodermata > Ophiuroidea > Amphilepidida > Ophiuridae > Ophiura > Ophiura sarsii. Next base: position 463,095 of record CM069451.1, on the reverse strand, counting down.
TTAAAAAAAAAAATTTACTTCAGAATTCAAGATGAACATTAGAAATTGCCATTATTGTAACTAACATAAACACAGCGTTTTTGTTACTAACATAAACGCAGCGAAAACTTGATTTAAACAATCCATTGGATCACAAGACCTCGCATGGTAAATCTTCTGAAATTCAAACCTAAGCGATCTCGTTTCCCAGTCTCCTGCCACAAGTATTACCCGGAGTAGCTCGGGCCTATACAAGTGTATAATCAAGTGCCGTCCTCCCTGTAGAGGGAAAATACATAGAAATAATAGGCATATACGACGGGTATTAAACAAATTATAAATATTTTAAACAGGTTCGCCGTCGTGGATAGAAAAGAGACAATTATGGGAAAACGATCTCGCCCGGGAATCGAACCCAGGATCTGTTGCTTGCTTGGCAACTGCCTTATCCATTGGGTCACAAGACCTCGCATGGTAAAGCATCTGAAATTCAAACCTAAGCAAAAAATGTTGGCGCTAAAAAAGGGCAAAAATGTAAGAATCACTATTTTTAGTGGAATTTGATACCAAAAAAGGATTCTCCGACTCATTTCATTAACAAAATTGGTATACTTTTATGTCCATTACATTATTAGTTTAACATGTAAAGTGCTTGATAAATGTAATAAAAAAAAGGTTGGCGCTTCCCTTAATTATCCCAATCAGGTAAGCCTAGAAAATAATTAGTATCTCACCTATAATGTATAATATGTATTGTCACCTTCAGACTTGTTGACTGGTTGGCATATGCGTGTGAATTTCTACAATACAAAGCAAGTTGGGGGGGGGGGGGGGAGGCATCTCACCAATCCAATCACTTACTTGGATACAGCCATTATGAACTCAGTATGTTTGGCATACGGTTCACATCCAAATACTCAACATACCACTACAACCAAGTGAACCAACCAGGTATTCAGAAGGCGACTAATACTGGCGCAATTGTTTTTACGTATTGTACAAACTAGTCTAGGTTCAAAATCTTGCTTAGATAATGATTGTTATAGGGGTCTTTCTGTCTCATACTTGTTTGTTTCAAATTTATTGTAATTTTCATGGATATATAGATGGGGTGACATGTGACGTCATGTCGGGCATTTGGTCGGCAGTTGCCATTGTTCTTTGCCCGGCGGTGTGCGCACGTATCCTGTTTTGTTTTGGACCTGTGCTTTAACAACTCGCGCCAAAGCATTATAAAGGGCAATAAGGCATAGTGGACAGTGTTGTGGTCATATGCTGTTCCCTCAGGCATGTATCAACAGTCCAGTCCCTTACTTTTGTTGATAAATATTGCTGTCACCTTATTTATGCTGTACATTTTGCATTTCCCCCAATACATTTATGTTGCAAAATATTGATTTGTGTATCTTTCCTTACTTCAGGATATAGACATATTTTCTGAAGATTCTTTTTCTGATAATTCTGAAGACGAACTCAAAGCTAGAGCAACACCGCAGTCCGGCAGGCCCGGGAGCGCCAAGGCGCGTCCTGGGAGCGCACGAAGAGCGCCACCCAACAAGCCACGTAAGTGACCGTTTTAGATTTGAATAAGCTAGTTTGACATTGTCCAGGCTGTTTATGGATAAGCAACTTGGATTCTGCTATTCCATTGGATGTTAAAAGTTTAATGATGTTTTATTAGGATTGTACATTATTTGGGTACATTATTTTTAGGGTTAGCGTAGTGCAGGCTTTGTCAACTAGATTTACATTACATTTTAGTAACCAACTTGTTGAAGCTCCACTTGGTCATATTTTTTAGAATTTACAATGGCAAAATTCCCTTCACAAAATATAATAACACATATGTAGGCAACATAATAACTAATATTACTCTTTTGACGCGCGCCACCATTTGAGATTGCCTGGCGTAGTGAATGCAACTTAATTTAATTTATTAACTCAAGTGATATGATGAATTTATGTGAACCATCACCCAAACTGTGAACAAATCAAACAGTTTGTACTATATTATTCCTATACTTGGATGCAGCATCTCCGTATCTGAGCAGAAGTAAATCGTCCAAAAAACGTCCCGGCTCGGCTGATCCTGGTAGAAGGGCTAACAAGACAGCCAACGAGCTTTATCTGCAAGGTCTCAGGCAAGGAGCAGGTGGTATGTATTTATAGGTGTACCATATTAAGCAACCATAACCAATAGCAAAGTCATTTTAGGTGAGCCCCTATTTTTTACTTTTCCTGAACTTATTTTGCCTAGATTACAGATTTCAACAGTTTGATATGGTGTGATTTGATATTGCTGATGTTCCTTACCAAAAGAGGAGTAATTGATCACTACAACTTATGAATGTGTATTGTGTAGTTTTGGACAGTGTGTACTATTGGGTGTACTTTTTAAGCTCCTCCACACTGCCAAATGCCTTTCGGAAGTCCAAGGAAGCCATGTACCTTTTTACCTTGAAAAATATAGTGGCGAGTAGGCGTGATGATGGTAAACCTACTACATGGCTTTCTTGGAGTTCTGAAAGGCATTTGACACATTGTGGAGGAGCTTAAGAAGTACATCCAATAGTTCTCGCTGTCCAAAACTACATGTTCATAAGGCCAACAAAAAAAAAAGTTGTGTTGCCCTCACAAGCCTAAAATCGGGAAGATCGGCCGGCCGGATTTTTTAAAAATTTTTTAAAATTTTTAAATTTGACCAAATCAACTAATTTGTACCTATTATTTCAGTCAACATGTGTGAAGATACTAAGGAAAACGCTAACTGGATGTATCTTCAACCCAATGGTGAATATTTTGGTTTCTTGCCATCTCAGTGCAATTTTCACAGATTGGAAGATCTTGAAAAACAAAATCTTGAAAACAAAATCTTGAAAAAAAATCTTGAAACCCCCTCCCCCAAAAAAAAAAAAACGAAAAGAGAAAGAAAAAAAAAGCAACTCTTTTTAAAAAAATTTAAAAAAATGCCCGGCCCACATTCTCGGAATTTTGACCCGGCCGGATTTTTTGGAAATAAATCAAATCTTTTTTATGCTTTTTAAAGTACAAGCTTATTTTAGGGTGAGGTCTTCTTCGTATATTTATGCAAAGTCAGATGAAAATTTGGGGTGGGCCCTTATTAGAGAATGGGCCCTTATTAGGGATAATACAGTAGTTGTTAGCCAAATTTCAGTTACACACTCTGTTTGATGACATTTTAGGTCCCCCCTTGACCGACCCTAGTGACAGGTACGCCGGTAAAACAGGTGTTTTTTGTGCATTACAAAAGATGTGTCTTGAAATTTACATGATACACGTGGGTAGTACAGAATCTGAGGTGATTTTAATTGCCTCTATTTGAGGCAATCAGTGTTTTGATTTGATTTATTTCAGTGACTTTCACTTGAGAATAATTGAGACATGTCCCTTCATTTGTAACTTGGTCACCAGTGTCAAAATACTTTTATCAACACAAGAGCTATTTTGAATACAGAGATGTAACTCTTCCGTTTTTTACCGGAAATCCAGGTTCTACTCTACACTTAAAAAAATGCTGGTTTTCTTTTTTTGGGCTTAAAAATATTTTAGTTTTGAAAATATTGACCAAAAAGTGCAAAAAATGTGAATTTTGAGATTAAAAACAAAATGTTTGCACTTTTTGGTCAATAATTTCAAAACTAAACATTTTTAAGCCATCCCCCTCACCCCCACCCCTGATCCGAGACAATTGGACTTTAGATGATTTTGGTGAAATTTTGGAATTGTTTACCAAAAACAGATTTTGTTAGGTTGTCTGAAAATTGTTGACGCCAAAAAAGTGATTGGGCAACAATGTAAAAAACAATATTTTGAGTGAAATTTGATACCAAAAATGAATTCTCTGACTCATTTCATTTTAAAATATGTATACTTTTATGTACATCAAATTTATAGTTTAAGAGTTACAGTGCTTGATGCATTTGGCGCCAAAAAGGGTGGACACCTCCATTAATATTCAGACCTGAATCTTGAAACTGGTTTTAGCAATTTTTGTTGCATAAATGCACACATTTCTTGTGATTTCAGCCCAATTTGCTGTTTTTCTGCTTTTTTTTAAAGCATATTCAGCTTTTTTCCAGGTCTGCATATTTCATTTCAATTTATTGTTAAGGATTGTTCCTTAATACAATAACCTACTTGATTGTAATTGAGCTCAGTGGGTTCGATCTATTTGTGGAGTCATTAGGGAAACCATTATCCTGACTGAGTACCTCAATTTAGAATAGTTTCCCATGTAGTTGTATTTTGTAAAGAGGAGTCACATGTTAGTGCATGATGTCTTTTTGTTTAGTTCGCAGTAGTAACTACGTAGGTGCCGTCAAGACAGACGCCTGGAGTACGTGTAGTGATTATCTGAAGGAGACGGTGTTAGGAATGCCGCCAAAACGACACACAAGAGGGTCCACATTGGATGGTAAGAAACCAATGATTGTATTCATTGTAAGGCCAATAAAAAATAGTTTCTTGTCCGAACTTTTTGAAAAACGGAGGATGCGGGCACTGTTTTGTTGTTGTTGCAAAATGGCCGATCCAAGATGGCAGAGAATATTCCAGAGAATATTCCACAGAGGATTTGATGTATTTGGATAGACTTATCACAGTATTTATAGTAGCGTCATTGGTAGCATTTACTCCACCTGTAGGGAGCACACAACCAAATAGGTATCGCGACACGCTATCGACGCGATCAATCAAAGTTGAGTACGACAATAGTTCCTATTTGGCGGGAAAGAGAGTTATTTTTTGACGGTTTATGATATAATTTGTCACTAATATGTTGTGTTTGAAATGTGTAGTTGATGTTCTGACATTTAAACTAGGTGATTTGAGGTCAATTTTAATTTTACGGACCGATTTACACATGCGGTGATATCCAGACCGGCGACCGAATTTAGGTAGGCATATCACTACGTTGATATGCGGCGGCTTATAGCAAAAAAAGTGCACGGTAATGTCACCTTCATATTCAGATATGTTGTAGATTACCCTTGTGAGCAAAACATATCAAAATTTCATTAAACCAAACGCACTAATATAGAAACTAGAGCCATTTAAGAAAGCCTTTCCTAACAATAAAGTCTATGGAGAGTGTCTTGGTGCTGTGCTCCCTGTACTTAGACTGCAAAAGAGAATATTTTCACGATTGAGAAAAAGTGCAGATAGATTGCGAAAATGACTCAGATTTTCGAAAATGTCTTGAAAAAGACAATGAAGAAATAGAATGAATGCGGCAGCCAAAACGGATGCGTGCGTGGACGAGAAACTACTATATATTTTTTATATGGCCTAATTCGAAGCAATTTCATCAGTAGCTTTGCACCATTGGAGTGATAGGTTTTGATTCGGTTTTGATTCGTGTTGCATGATTTGAATGAATAGATTCGTAATCCATCTTTGCTTCTTCATGAAGGTTTCTCCAAGGTCAAGTGTATTCAAAATCGGAAACCATACCACTTGCGGATAAACACATGTTCAACTGTGAGATAGTTTGGTGTGCCCAGAAATCTTTTTAAAAACCCTTAGGGTCAGTAGTTAGTGTGCGAAGAAACCTCCAAAATAAATTGATTTGACATTTTTGGCTTGAAACTGCCTAACACCTACCAACCATCCCTGACCACTTTCATATAAACTATAATTCATTTTTACTTTGGAGATAAGTGGAGTCACCTAACTTGGACTTGTCTTGACCTTCCATTTCTTTGTATGTAAACACAAATGTATCGAGTGTGGACCTGTGATGTTGGGAGATCATCTCGGAAGGTCATCTCATTACAACGACAAATTGATATATCTGCTTGTAGACAACGACACCGCAAACTTCACAATAAATAATAAAAGACAGTGTTGCTAAACTAAATTCGCTAAGAATCACAATGCTACTACATGTAAAAATAGCTTATTTTTGCTTATGCTTTTTTATTAAACACAAATTTGATCCCAATTTAGGTTATTATGGGAATAGAAACATTGAATTTACCAATAGTGATCTCCCAAACAGGGGTAGCATTGACCCTTGATAGCCTCCAAAATTATGATTATATTTGGATATTTAAAAGCTCAGGGGTGAAATCTAACCCCAACTTTAGGGCCTGTAGCTTATGGTCGCTATATGGCAAACATGTGTTTCGCCCTAAAAAATGCATTTTCGCCACCCATTTTTTGATTATTTGCGTGCTTGAGGGTCAAAACAGACCCCCAACTTTTGGGCCTTAATGATACCCTGCTACCACAGTAATATGTTGGATTGAAGGTATCCTGTTTTAATATATAATGAGTTTGACGTTGGGAATATTAATTTTAAATGTATGGAAACAAATGATAGAAATTCTTTTGTTTTCGATTGCTTTAAAAACCCTTCAATTACTCATCTTTGGAATTCAGTGTCTATTTATAATGAGGCTTTGTGCAAAGAAAGCGTCGCAAATACAATCAAATAGAAAACTTAAAGACATTTTTACTTCAGTTCACTTGAAAGGTTAAAAGTAGCCAAATTGGGCTAGTAAGTAATTAAGAAACAGGCAACACTGACCATCCAGTATTTATAAGATAGAATGCTCCGAGTAGGTAACAATTGTATGGACATGTATACAGTGCTCACGCTTAATTAAACACCGTTGCCATGACAACACCTGTTGTAAACCATGCACCGCAATACCACTGGCATGTGCGCGGTATCCGCTTTATTGTTATTGCTTTCAAAACAAATATTATTCATTTTATTTTTAAGAAAAATAATCTACATTTAATATTGTGTAAACAAATTTGTGTTATATTTGTCTGAAGGTGTTTTATTGATTTGACTGTTGTTGGTGTATTTCGGTAAAATTGTATGCAGGTGCAGGTGGTACATTTGATTAGTGCAGAGTCAATAATTTTTAAAACAAGTTTAAATATGCACTAAAATATATTGATTTGAGATGACTAGATGCATCTAAAATGAGCTTGGTCTGAAATGTCTAATTTCAGACTAAATTAAGTTAATTTCAGACAATTTTGACACTCAAGGCCAGATTTTTTGTGTGCTCCATACACAGCTTACCTTCTTTTTTTATCTTGCCCCATATTCATTCTTGCCCGTATTTGCACCAATTTGTTGTTGTTGATGCTGGTGCCGCCACTGAGGACTGCTAAATTTGTGATTGTTTTTTGTATTATAAGTTTGTTATTCTGTTAGTGTATCTAGCGTTGACCATGTCTGGTATAGTAGTGGAGCAAAATGCTATTCAATTTTATTATTGGTAAATTGTGTAGCAGTGGCAAGTATTTAAAACATTGACGGTTGCCAATGTTTCGCAAAACTAGGCGTATCAGTTTTAGCTCCACATAAAAGGCACTTAATGGGGAACGCATCTGATTCTGCTTATGTCATCAAGGTCTGTCACATTCAATAAGTTGTTTTAGCATCAGAATTTCTCAAATAGGTTTATTTTTAGTCGTGACATTATGAAATAATGGCAGCATTTGATTGAAATGTCACCAAAGCTTATACAACACATTTACCTTATAATACAGCTTCCCACAGTATTTGAAATCATGAAGACACTTGTTTCATTTTCATTTTCTATTTATATTTCATCGCAGGACCAATGATGGCACGACCAATGAAAGGTGTGCCCAACTACAAGCCCCAAGAGGAAATGTATGATGACATATTAGAACTCAAAAAGGTTAGTGATGTACACATTGGATCAAAGAATATTTCTTGTGCAGTCCGTCCAGCATATCACTTTCCACGCGGCTATTGGTTTTACCATATACAAAACAAATTTGTCAGAAACCTTCCCAAACTCTCAAGGTCTATCTCAATGATTACTGAACCAATACTGGGCATGTTTGTACTTATGTCAATGCATTTCTCATGGTGATTCCAAATATGGTTATGAAATTTAACAATTTTGACATTTTTGAAAAATTGTGTGACATTTTGGAATGTCGTCTGTAGCCGCCTGCCGCGTGGAAAGTGATATGAAGCATCAGTGCATTATTGCCCACATGTCTTTTTCACACAATGAGCAGAGGCAAACTTATAAGGTGAGACAAAAAATCCCACCTGTTCTACTGGCCTGATCGACCCATCTTTTTCTTCATAATTTCATTATTTTTTCATTTTTTTCTTCATAATTTAATTTTTTCATTTTTTTCTTCATAATTTCATTTTTTTTTCATTTTTGTCTTCATAATTTAATTTTTTCATTTTTTTCTTCATAATTTTTTCTTCTTTTCATTTTGTTATTGTTGAAAATATCTTGAAAATTGCGGAAAATTAACCCAAATAATTTCCTAACAGTGTACTGTCGTTAATCGTGCTTGACTCGGCAGCATTTCCCGGGAATTGTTGAAGGAAAAAAAACCACGTCTGACCGACCGACACCTACTTGAGAGGTTTGTTTGGGGTTTTTTTGTCGCCTTGGCACAATTTAAACCCAAAATCCAACTTCTTTGAACAAATTTAAATAATGCGTTATTCTAATAATACATTTGTTTTCTTTTATCATACTGTAAAGTGGTAATTTTTGTGCGATTAACTTTTCACGTTTTGCTGATTTTGAACTGTTCTTCATGTTTTTAAATTCACAATTTGTAGCTTCACATCACATAGACCTATACGCAAAAGAAATATATTTGTGTTTTATAATTTTTGCGGTAGCTGCTTCGAGGGTGAAAAGTGTGAAAATAAAGGTAGCGCAAACATTTTCACTTTTACAGGACTTTATTTTTTACCCCATATACTTAGAAATGCAGGCAAGAATATTTCTGATAAAGCAGGAGTTCATGTTTTTTGTCACCAAAATTTCCCAACTTCATTCATTTTTACTAGCTTGTATGGTTCAATTTCACACAAATTGTCTAGTTGATTACACATCTCCTGTCCCCCCCCCCCCCCACCAATGCAATTAATTCTCATGCCCCTGGATGACAGACAGCAAATTTGATAATAGCAGACTTGACCGAGTTAAGTAGAAATTGTTCAAGTTCATTTATTGTGACCCTTTTATTTGCCCCCATATTTGTCCACAACAGTGTGTGAATGCATTGAAGCGAGATAACGAGAGACTGAAAGCTCGAAATCAACGCCTGGAAGATGATCATGCAAAGAAAGAGAGGCAGATTGAACAGCTCTTGGATCCAAGTCAAGTAAGTCATATTGATTATAGCCTATTGTACATTCATAAACATTGGCCTATTGATTTGGACCTATTCCATTTAACGTGAGAGGAACCACAATGGACCAATCACAACGATATCGGAATTGTTTAGATGCTGTTGTTTTTTGCTGCGATATAATGGATTTCAAAGTGTTGAAGCAACATCATCCCCAAATATCAAGGGTCCATGCATGAATTTAAACTACCCAAGCAAAAAGCACGCTATTCAAATGTACCGTCTTAACCCAACCCCCCTGAGTGATACAAAATACTACTTCTGAGCCTATCTGCAAGCGTATGTGCGGACGGTTTTCTATGACATAATCAACGAAGCCTATAAAGTGAGCGCTGTATACTGTGAGAATGAGTAGCTGAGGGTCGTGGCTTAGTGGGTGGGATGACGGGCTGACGTGCGGAGGGACCCCTGATCTATTCCTGGCCAGACCCCGGCAATTAATTAGTTGTTGTTTTCTATTCTAATATTGTGATCCCAGTTAAAATCTGGTTAGAGGGTTAGGGTTAACAAGTGACACATATCATTATTTCTAATCCTCCTTGTATAGATGAGGATTAAATGCAAAATAAAATCACTTTGGACAACGGCACAAGAAAACTTTGTCACTATTTTGGGTATGAACTACCTAATTCTGATTTAAAGAAAACCAGTGACAATATAATGTGGGCCCTTTCAGAAAAGTTAGAAGAAGGAGTCCTGGGATGGGGATAGAACACATTTCATATCAGACCAAAGATGGGTCATTGAATTATGAAACCAAGCTGTGTGTGAGTTTCCCTCTCTTGGGGTCAGGAGGGTCCTTTTTATGGAATGAGAGGAGGTGGGGAAAGGGTAAGGGCAGCAGTGGCGTAGCTAGGTATTTTATATTGGGGGGGGGGGGTGGAGGGCAAAAATTCAAAGTGAACCGACACAGACTTTAACAGGTTGTCAACTTTTGAGAATTGCTGCCGAGTTAGAAACTGACACATGGCGTTCCCAACCGGCGCAGAACATCGAGCTCGATAACAGACCAACACAACTTGAATATTGGGAAGGGTCACCCTCTGGCTACGTACGCCACTAAGGGGAGGCATGTAATGTGTATGTTTTAATATAAAATATCTTTAGTTATTTCTTCAATTATGAGCTGGTGTGACAACTACCACAATTAAGTTTTGTTGTGAATTTATAATAGCATTTTTTAAATTTTTGTTTTCCCTTCAGGCTAACCTCCGAGCAACTCTGAGCAGTAAACAACCAGACACTGCTGCAGTAAGTACTTCATATCAAATGATTGTATTCTTGCTTTATGTCTGGTCCCTTAGGCCAAACAAAAATAATTGTTTGTTTCCAGTTAATGGAAAAAAATTGGGCCGGTAGGTAGGAAGAATTTTTGTTTTGTTTTTGAATTTCAATATCAATTGGTTTTTATCTCACTCATTCTAAAGAAAAAGACAGATACCTAAATGTGCCGTATTTCAATACTATAAAAATGAGGGAATCCTACTTCGTGAAACAGACACAGTAACAGCTATACCAGTAATTAGTAAATTTTGTATCGATATAACGTCGAGGAAAACCTTTGACATCGATAAAATATAACTTGGGTTTCCAAATTCTGCAACTATTATAGTCTATCTGTACCGATCAAAAACGTCAGATAAAGCCTGATCAGATCGGGATCGGAGGAAATATCCCTATCAATGATGTTCCCCACCGTCCCGATAAATAACTTGGAAAATTGGCCGAAAAAGTCATTTAAAAACGTTAAATGAAGACTAAAATGAACAAATTCCATAGAAGCTTGCGACAGATGGTTGCCATCTTTTAATTAACGAAAATCAGTTGACGCATGCGTGTTATCGGGTTTATTCGATTTTCCGAAACCCGATACGAATGACGTAATGCTATGAAAATCATCTTTACGCATGCGTGTGACATTTTTCCCATTCACAAATTTTACTATTCAGCTTTTCGATCTTCCGAAACCCGATACGACTGACGTAATGCCAATTATAAATGGCGACCTCATGTTTGTATTAAAACATGTGCTGAACTCATCGGAAAGGCGCGATTCAACCAATGTGGATTAAGCCTCCGATTGACCAAACTGCGCTCTCTGATAACGTGGTTGTTTTTATGATTAATTTAAATACGAAATACGAGCGGCGTTGACGTATAAATAATACGTTGCATGTTGCATGGTCTGGCAGTGGTAGAATGTGACAGAATACAAGAACAAGATTCATATCCGTTTTGATTATATTTATGTATACTGCCGTGAGTATTATGGAATCTGTGGCAACATTTTTTAGGCATTGTCTTATTTCCGTTTTATACACGAAAAACATTAGGTCGGCCTCAGAAAATATATTTCATTTTATCATTGTTGTGCCTTTTGAGCTGGTAGAATGTTGATATGGTGTAAGTTCAAGGTCATTTACCAATATGTGATGCAACACATCAAAAGGGGGACTTTGTGGCTCTGTGTGTTTTAAAGATATAGATGAAAACAGACAGAAAAAAGCAATGAAAATGATAAGAGTTTAGGAGTCTCTTTCACTTGTAAAACTGAATGCCTATAATATGTCAATTTTGATAAATCTGAAAGCTTGGAAAAAGCTCTAAGAGCACAAATATAAACTCAAAATTAATTTTACCTGCAAAGTCTCCATTTGATGTACGAAATCACATGTACAATGATATGCAGGCAGCCCAAATATTATGCATTTTGTGGGTCATTTGGTAGATCGATGCATTCCATTAAAGCAACAGCTGTTGGCGGATTGTTCCCAGTTAATAATACGTCTGGATTTGAACAAGTGATCCTTTGTTATAGTGAATTTAATAAAGCGTTGTAAATTATTGTACTATTTATATCATAATGAATGTTATTCTTATATTCCTATCGACAGAAAGTGAATAGTTTAAAACAGAAAACACTTAAATTAGAGATGACTTTGAAGGACAAAGAGGCAGATTTGACGTAAGTTATACACAGTCAGTTAATTATATAATGTGATATGTTGTGCTTCTTACAATTATGTTATGAAGCTTTTGTTTAATTTTCTATTAACCATCAGGCCACATTTTATGAAATAAAGGTGTGTGACCCAGTCAAATTTACTTTTTCCAGTCAAAATTGAGATTTTGATATCAGAAGAAAGCCAATATTTTTGACCCATTTTAGGTTCTGCGAAGATAACTCAAAATATATTTTGTCAAATTTTGTCATTATATTCCTAATAAAATTCCCATGGACTGGATTTTTGTTTTAATATCTTATTTATCTTTTGAATTATAGACCAAAAAGTGCCAACAAATATGATTTTTTACCAAAAATGTGATTTTCATGATATTGAAGGTTTAAAAATCATGTTTTTTGGCACTTTTTGGTCTATAATTCAATTTGTTATATTTTTTTTATTTTAAAAACCCACCATTCATAGGGACTTTTATTAGGATTATAATAAAACTAGTATGACAAAATTTGACTAAATATATTTTGAGTTATCTTCGCAGAACCTAAAATGGGTCAAATAATGGTTGATTTATAATTTTCTCCAAAATGGTCAATTTCATGATCATGGTTGGATTCATTGAACCCTTTTGTGCAAGAAAATTTATACTTTTATAAAGATTAAATGAATAATGAAGGAGTTACAGCAGTTTTACGGAGGCTATGCTGAGGGTCCACACCCCAACGTAACAAAACAATTAGGTTCGGCTTACAAATACGGAAATAAGATTTTGTTAGAATGCTGACTGGCATTTGTTTTATTTGTTAACCATTATGTGATGCGATCTGTGAAAACCCGCCACATGTCGGGATTTTTCATATTGGAGATATTTGTATCATAAGAAAGCTGAATCTGTGCTGATTACAGAACTGTTTTGATCATTTTTCTACGATCACTACAAAAAAAATTATGAGTGAATGATGGTTGTGATGTCATAAAAAGCAACAAAATAAGAAATCATGAAAACAGGCCATAAAAGATACATAGTTCAATAGAATAACATTATAAGGCTAATTAGAAAAGTGACTTAAGTAAGTTTTTGAAGGTGAAATTTCATAAAAGGTGATGATACAAAGTATTAGAAATTAATTTTCTAAACAAAATATCAAAAACAAATTTAAAAAGTTTTATTTTTTATTTTTTTATTATTTTTATTTTACCCATAATCCCTATTTCACATTTTGCGACATCCGACTGGTTTTTACAGATCGCATCACATATGTGCCTGTTAATAATAATTATTAGTTTTATATCAGGTAGGATACAGATAATGTACAAATTGTTTTATCACCTCCCATTATTTGCAGTAAACTTCAGAATGATCTGAAAACCACCAAAATGGAGGAGATGAGAGTGGCCATGGAATCATTTTACCAAGAGGTATGGGAATGGGGGTTTTACCAAGAGGTATGGGAATGGGGGTTTTACCAAGAGGTATGGGAATGGGGGTTTTACCAAGAGGTATGGGAATGGGGGTTTTACCAAGAGGTATGGGAATGGGGGTTTTACCAAGAGGTATGGGAATGGGGGTTTTACCAAGAGGTATGGGAATGGGGGTTTTACCAAGAGGTATGGGAATGGGGGTTTTACCAAGAGGTATGGGAATGGGGGTTTTACCAAGAGGTATGGGAATGGGGGTTTTACCAAGAGGTATATGGGAATGGGGGTTTTACCAAGAGGTATGGGAATGGGGGTTTTACCAAGAGGTATGGGAATGGGGGTTTTACCAAGAGGTATGGGAATGGGGGTTTTACCAAGAGGTATGGGAATGGGGGTTTTACCAAGAGGTATGGGAATGGGGGTTTTACCAAGAGGTATGGGAATGGGGGTTTTACCAAGAGGTATGGGAATGGGGGTTTTACCAAGAGGTATATGGGAATGGGGGTTTTACCAAGAGGTATGGGAATGGGGGTTTTAAGTTGTTATCTTTGTGGTGTTGGCTCAAGATGTTAGGTATATCATGGAAAGAGCATAAGACCAATGAATTTGTCAGAAGCCAGATTGGGGACCAAACTTCTCTGTGTAATAAGATCATGCGCAACAAACTGCAATACTTTGGGATATATTGCTAGACGAGCGGGTGACAACCTACAAAAGGTGATAACTCAAGGAGCTATCTAAGTAATGCATAAACCTGGCAGACCAAAATTCTGTCGGCGGCAATCCTCAGCCTGGTAAAGTTGTAGTCCCCAGGAAAAAGTTAAAGCCTACCGGGAAAAATACCCTTGCCCCCCCCCCCCCTGAAAAATACATAGGTACGCTTCAGCATATGTGACCCGTCACAGCAAAATGGATATGTTGGAGGTCCAAGTCAAATCTGAGTTATTGGTATGACTTGAAAGAGCACATTGTAAGCTTTAAAATGATACCATGTTGAAGGTTATCGGACTTTGTAACAGTAATCGCTCGATATGATTTGAAGAAGTATATGTTTCTATTAATTTTCTTTTTATTTCACCAAATATATTGACCTCTATATCAAAACTGTGTTTGCCGACAACTTGTCCTTTTTGATGTGACTGGTCACATATTTATTTTATACAAATATTTTCATTCTAAAAAATAATGTCAACTTGCTTTCTTACAGGTGCTGAGATTACGACATCACATAAAGAGTGGAACAAAGTAAGTTCATTTCCTATATATCAATTGTGAAGAAAAAATATGTTTAGAAATATACCTGAAAAACTTACTAATTTACACTTGTAAGCAAGAGTTATTGTTAACTTATAGTGGGTGTGGTTATGGATGTCAACAGGCAATTTGATTGGGTTTTGGCTGATTTTCACTATACACACTTTATATTATGAGACCGATATGTATAGTTTGGGGCAGGGCTTAATTCATAACTTCAATGCGTATGGTCACCTTCAGTACGTATCCTGCACAAAGTTGCTTTGTGCATATAAAGCAGAGTTGCTGTGTGTGTGTGCGCTAAAGAATGTGATTATTCGAAGCAGGAAGTTGGTACTTGCTGGATTTGCTGACTTTATAAAGGGGGATATTTCTTGTTGTATAATAAATTTCACAAACTTTATTATTTTTATGATAAAAGATAAAAATAACCAATAAACTAAATGAGAATGAGAATAAAATATAGTTTTTAGCTGTTTTGCTATATATGTTAGTCTCATAATGTATAGGCTGTACTATATTTGTGTTGTTGTGTATGGTACAGCCTATACATTATGAGACTAACATATATAGCAAAACAGCTACAAACTATATTTTATTCTCTTTAAAACTTATATGACTTGTAAACAAGAGCTAATCAAGACTAAGAAAAAAACGAAGTGCACACCAATAATCTTACATGTGGGAATGTCAACAATTAATCTTTCTCATGTGGTGGTAAAAACAAAATTGTATCTCCTGGAATGGGGATTGAACGTGGGACCTCCAGAACTCATGGTGGTTGCACTACCAATTGATGAGCTATTGGCATCAAAGATTAAATCTTAAGGTCTCAGGTTTATTTCAGTTACTTTTTCCTTTTCTCTAACGACAAGCGTGACGTAGAGAAACAATTACTGATGCTATTGAATTAAACATGTTATCAAAGGAAGTGTTGGCTATTATCCATTAAGTATGAGTATCAGATATATTTTCGCTGTTCTGTCAAAACCTTGCATCTCCATTTACCCCTTCAGCATGTATAAAGTAATACTTCCTATGTATATTATTTGGGCAGTCTGCTCTTAACATGTTCAAGGGCCAAACACAAGTTCTCTTGCCCCTGAACATGTATAAAGCAACACTTCATATGCATAACCGTTGGGCAATTTTACTTGCTGAAGGACCGGAAGAACATCCAAGGTTTTGACAGGAACATAGAGGATATGATATTATTATTATAAAATCTCTCTTATTACCAAAATGTCCTACAGGGCTGGCAAAGCAGGTCAGGATGCCAGCAACCCAGCCAGACTCAAGGCTCTCAACCAAACAATCCTCAGACTGACAGAGAACAACCAGAGATTACAGAGTGAAAATAAGCTATTAAAGCAAGACTTAGACCGGGCTCTTGATGATGGGGTGTCACCCAATGACACAATGCAAGGGAAGAAACGCAAAGGAAAGAAGAAGGAATACGAGGACATGAATCGCAGGGAGCTACTGGCATCCATTGCTGATTTGGAAGAGGTAGGTCTTTGATTAAGGGGGGACTTAACCCTAACCCACCCGGTGGATTTTCCAACAAAAAATTTTTCAAGCGAAAAAAGCACACACAACAAGAGGTGCCACGCCCCGGGGTTTGAACCCACGACCTCTCGGTTGGCGGGCGAACGCTCTACCAACTGCGCCACGGAGGAAGCTGTGCTGGGCGAGTGTATTCGCCCAGCTATATAGCCCGGGGCCATTATTTCGGTGAAAAACCTCAGCGCCAGGTGGAACCGACAGGCTGGGAAATGGGATTTCATGGGATCCGGGGCTGTAAGGGTTAAGGAAGTTTTTTTGGAATTTTGTGAGTGCTGTAATTATTGAACTATTAATCAAATGCATACAAAAGTATACATTTTGGATGGGATTTGGGTCAGAAAATCCATTTTGGCATCAATTTGACCAAAAATGTTGATTTTTTGAGAAAATCACTTTTTTGACAATTTCTTTTTTTGACAAGCAAATAAAATTATTTTTGAGTAAAAAACGCCCAAAATTGCTTGATTATACTATTAAGACACTAATTTAGGGACGATTTTCTCATTTTTTCTTCTAAAGCCGTATTGTTGGCACTTTTGGTCAAAATTTCAAAAAATACAAGTTTAGGTGAAAAAATGAGAGAATCGTCCCTAGATTAGTGACATAACATTAGAATCAAGCAATTTTGCGCATTTTTTACTCAAAAATAATTTTGTTAGCTTGTTCCAAAAAAAATGGGTCAAAAAAGTGAATTTTGTGATTTTCTCAAAAATTCAACATTTGTTGTCAAAATTGATGCCAAATTTGGATTTTCTGATCCATTTCCTTTCCAAAAATGTATACTTTTGTATGCATTTGATTAATAGTTCAATAATTACAGCACTCACAAAAATCAGAAAATCAAATCAAAAACTTCCTTGAGTCCCCCTTATTAGCGCATTGTGTTATTATTGGACATCCCTTAAATTACTGTACCGGCAATAATAAAGCAGCATGTAGACTGATTTTGGGCTTGATCTTGTTTAATGATTAATTTAGATACCTTTTTCGAACCATTGTCCATGAGCTCTGTAGCTTTCTGGAATGTTGTGATTTCTTCATTAATTACCTCCACTTGTCACATCAGTATTGGGAATGCAATATCAAAGAGGTTATCGAAATAAGGACGTAGACACAGAATCTTAATAGAGACTCCAGCTACGATCTACCCACCATCTATGATGATCTGCTGTCAATGTGATCACCCAAATAGTGGTCATGTGACAAGTGGGGGAAAATAAACACTACGCTGAATGAAAGGATCGCATTGATCCTGAAACATAATGATGATGATAACTATAAATACATATTGGTTTTGAACTCATTTAGTAAAATACAAATGTTCCCTTACGGAACTTTGCATTCTTAAACAAGTGGGACAATACTCCAGTCGTCATCAGAATACTTCGGCACTTTTTAGAACCGCCAACACAAGCGTCTAGTTAATGAGCATGTGGGCGGGGACATTCATGACCATAGATACGATCGCAACCAACCAGATTACAGGGGCAGCGACGCGTCGAACTGCTCAAAGATAACGCTGTTGTGATGCTGTTCTACAACGCACTTCGGTGTTTACGTTGTACACGTTGTCACAGAAAAAAGTATTCTGACAACGACTATAGTGACAGATTTTTGTTTGAGTATATCCATGGAAAATGTGTATGTGTATAGGAGAAGTGCCTTACACTACACTTTTTCCAAATATTTTTGTTTAAAAAAAGTATGACTAGCCATAAAAACAAACCAAAAAAAATGAACAGACTTGATTTATCTATATTTTAATATTAATTACTCTCCAAATTTAGAAATTAGACAAATTAGAAGGACGAGGCAACCTGTCAAACCGTCGCCATGGAGATATCCCTGGTAAAACATCCCTCTCAGGAACCCTTCCTGATCGCTTGGATCAACTGGACAAGCGAGAGACGGAACTCCTTGAGGAAAAGATCGGTCTGGAGAAAGATATGAGGAGGCTGAAAGAAGACAAGTCTAAGATGAGACAGAAAGTAGAAGATCAAGAGTAAGTGACATTACATGGAAGTTTTCAGAAAAAGGATATGACCAGCTTCTATACTTGATAAGTATTAATTGCAGCGCTTAGCTTTCGAAACTCTATCAAGTTTCATCATGCGAGCAAACGATTAACTGAAAAGTTATTAACATGATTTAAAACTGTCAAGTCTAAACAATAGGCCGTTTTAAAACGTTGCGTTGGCAGGTTTGAAATACTCTGAGAGAGCGACGCTTTCCGGATATTCACGCTCATTTTCCGAAAAAATACCATCATACCTCCAAATTTGTCCTCATGGTGGAAGAACAAAATGGTGGCGCATCAGATCTATTTTGTATATCTATGGTTGGTACTTATTTCCCTCTGGCACAACAAATTGGTCAATAGTAAATTTATTGGAATTTACCCCTCCTAATTCCTTGACTTCACACATGCCCCATATAAGGTGAAAAAGTTACAGAAAATACCTAGATTACATGGTATATTCTTTGTGACCTTGACCTATAGCTTGGTAGTGTCATACACATCTTGTGATTGCCATCACAATATCATGCATGTAATTCAAGTGCATTGGTGTATGCTAAGCTCCGAAGTTTACCGCGTTTCAGATTTTCCGTGGAAAACAACATTTTGATGAAAAGAAGGAAAAAAATGTACAAAAAACACCCAAAGCACGAAATTGATAAATAGGCTTTGAATAAAACAAGATATTAAAAAACGATACATAATAAAACAAAACAAACAAGATTAAATCTACAATTCGTCCCTTTCGATCTTAAAAATCGCTGATAATATTATGAATATAAACCTCCGCGCTGAACTCCATACCATCATTCATAGGCCTATATATTATTATTATTTGCATTGTAAAAGATAGCAATGATTCAATTGAACAGCTGCATTGAAATTGACGCAATGCAGTAGTACTTTTCCATAAACTTTATCCCGGTAGTCTTTGCGCAGCCGTGCCTCGATCTATTAATAGAGTTGGTTCTCTATCGTACATACTGTGTACATACTGTGCAGGCACAACACAATTATTCGTAACCGCTGTACTTTCATAAGCTTATTATTATTTGATATAAATTGATAATCACAATGTAGAATGTAAACATCGTACATTTTACGCTTTCTTGGGAAAAATTACATCATGGAAAAATGCAAATTTACAAAGTGGAAAAAAAGCGGAATTCAGCAGTTACAATGCAGAAAATTTGGGAGCTTAGTGTATGCCCTGCTTAATTAACAAAGGATATCGATTCTTGGACAAAAATGCCGCCTCTGTAACTAAATTATGGCCTGATGTCAAATCTCGAGACTATACATGTATCTCGCTAAACATCCCGTACGGAATAAACCGTTTTTACAGCACATTTTAATTGTTATGAGCATGCGCACGGTAGTAACGGAACGTCTAGCGAGACGTATGCCAATCCTGACTTGAAGAAACAGAGTATACAGTGATTTCAATCATGATTTGTTCTTGTATAGTAGTAATATTTGACCTTTTTTATCCTATAGGTTTGAAGTCCTAGCCTTACAAAAGCAAGTAGCAGACCTGGAAGAACAGGTAGTCACTGCTAATAACAACAACAAGAGAAGGAAATCTCCCAGGGATAATACACCTCGTGACACTACTCCTACTCCCCGTAGCGGCTCTCTCAAACGCTATTCCAGTCAAGAGTCCGTCAACAAGACGATCACTCCGCGTAATGGCTCCCTGAAGCGCCATCCAAGTCAGGAATCGCTGCAGAGTCAGAGAAGTCAGCGCAGTCAGGCCACCAGTCAGCGATCGAGTAGAGCAATGTCTAAGGCAGGAAGTAGCAGCTCATTAAGGAGGAGACAGAGGGAGGAAGAAGAGTGGATCAGGGAGCGAGATCACAAGGTGGAAGAGTTTAAGCAGAATAGGTCAGCAAAGAATATCCAGAAGAATTGGAGGGCTCATAAACAAAGGGTATGTGAATGTCTGGGGGGGGGGGGGGAAGAAGAGTGGATCAGGGAGCGAGATCATAAGGTGGAAGAGTTTAAGCAGAATAGGTTGGCAAAGAATATCCAGAAGAATTGGAGGGTTCATAGACAACGGGTAAGTGAATGTCCAGGGGGGGGGGGGGGCATGAATAAGATATATGGGTGTGTGCCTATATGTTTCACATTGGCATACACTGGATGTTTTAACTTTGACCATACAGCAAGTTTCCTTTTCAGCAACAAATCTATGTAATCTAACCTTTGAACCCATTCTTATTGCAGGCAAATGATATAGAAATGGACAGTTCTGATATGGAGGATGTAAGTATTACATTTATCATGACTCATCATTTTCTTTTGAGACCAACATACCAAAATGTATCGATCCTATAAAATAATACATTAACTATAACAAATATGATAATATTTGCAATTTTGGAGTTAAATGTCATGCTTGCTTACTGAAGTCTACTCTTGGTAATTTTTTAGGCAACACATCTTGATCTAGTAACCTATCAGTGTCCTGGGGGCTCAGTGGTCATTGTAAGACGGGTATCAGGCACATCCAAGGAGTGTCAAACCCTAAATAAGTAATTGCATTAACCCTATCCAGTCATGCTGTTTTTTGTGTTCACCGAGCTAAGCTCCCAGGCTGCCGAGGGTAGCGATTTTGTACCCACATATCAGCTCGGACGGTGACGTCATCCAATGAATGCCGTAGTATGCGCGTGGAGATAGTTTTTGGCCGTAGTGAATCGTAGGTTTCAGGAGAGTTAGGGTTAATGTGAAAATACTGTCCATACTTGTTTAGGGGTGAAAAAACAGCCCTAAACAAGTATGGACAGTATTTTACATTCCCTAAGCAAGTAATATTAGTGTTTCCAATACCCTATAAACAAGTAGTCAACGTATGTTGATACCCTAAACAAGTAGTCAAAATAATTTGATACCCTAATCTATGCTAAGTAATTTTTATAGTTTAAACCTCTTACCAAGTACATTTCAAACACTTTTTCTGTCCTGAGCTGATCTAGATCAGATCATTTATGTGATGGATACAAATTAAGAAATGTATCCTGTTCGTATATATCGGCTATTTATAATCCTCAAGGATCAAATACCTTATTTACTCCATTAAATGCCCCTGGG
Source organism: Ophiura sarsii (assembly GCA_035610835.1). Lineage (NCBI taxonomy): Eukaryota > Metazoa > Echinodermata > Ophiuroidea > Amphilepidida > Ophiuridae > Ophiura > Ophiura sarsii. The sequence continues at coordinate 441,624 of CM069451.1, read as the reverse complement.
GCGCTGCATTTTTTTAAAAGGTGGCGTTTATTGGGGGTCAATTTTCAAGCGCTAATACCGATAAAACACTATGATGTCGACTTGTTCACTAGGAAATAAGCATCCATACTAATTAAGTTGCTCAAATATTATTTGCCTATAACACGCCGTGTTAAGTGTCACTCGCTACATCGCTGCTGTTTTGTCAATCCAGAATGTGAATTACACAAAAAGGTATTCATCTCATGATTTACAGCTTAGAAGCTTAACTTTGCAAGCAAATTTGTTGTATTTTAGGACAAGAAAAGTGATTTCCACATACCTTGTTTGGGGGGGGGGGGGAGGGGTGTTTAATAGAGCAGAGGCGTAAATATGGTAAGAATCCTGAATATATGTAAGACCAATGTATGAAAAGGATACCCTTTTTCTTCATGTTGCTTGTTTTGATACCCTATTCATGTTATAACGTAACATGTCCCAGTTTGAAAAAATGCCCTAATTACATGATCTTTTGGACACGCCTGATACCTCTTTGTAATGACCACTGAGCACCTCAGGATCAGTGTCAACCAATGACCACTGAGCACCTCAGGATCAGTGTCAACCAATAATGACCACTGAGCACCTCAGGATCAGTGTCAACCAATGACCACTGAGCACCTCAGGATCAGTGTCAACCAATGACCACTGAGCACCTCAGGATCAGTGTCAACCAATAATGACCACTGAGCACCTCAGGATCAGTGTCAACCAATGACCACTGAGCACCTCAGGATCAGTGTCAACCAATAATGACCACTGAGCACCTCAGGATCAGTGTCAACCAATTTCTAATTATTGGCAATAAGCTTACACTGTTACCTCTTTGCAATGACCACTGAGCACCTCAGGATCAGTGTCAACCAATGACCACTGAGCACCTCAGGATCAGTGTCAACCAATTTCTAATTATTGGCAATAAGCTTACACTGTTACCTCTTTGCAATGACCACTGAGCACCTCAGGATCAGTGTCAACCAATTTCTAATTATTGGCAATAAGCTTACACTGTTACCTCTTTGTAATGACCACTGAGCACCTCAGGATCAGTGTCAACCAATTTCTAATTATTGGCAATAAGCTTACACTGTTACCTCTTTGCAATGACCACTGAGCACCTCAGGATCAGTGTCAACCAATTTCTAATTATTGGCAATAAGCTTACACTGTTAGCAAGGTTTAAGAATGGTTATCCTGGTTAAAACTATTTTGTTGTTCATTGTCTTCTGCAGTTCACATTACTTGTCCAATTTTGGTAATGTTCATATTTTTCCTTAAATTGTATTTGTTACTGTTAGGTGATGCCTAACACATATCAAACACATTTGTACTAAGTCATATGACAGACGATACCTTTTGTACACTTTACTTGATGATCCCTTACCTTACACCTAAAGTTTTGGCCTCTTTAGGACTCCATTTGCCGTATTCAAGTCTCAATTTGTGTTTACTGTGAATTCCAGATAACACAACTGTATGTTAATCTGATGTTTAAATATCTTAAAATCTATTTAACCTAACTCTTTCGTAACATTATGCAAATGTCTCTTCTTTTCTCTGTCAGGCTGCAGTCACCATTCAATCTGCAGTGAGAGGGCATAGAAATCGCAAAGAGAGGATGAGCGATAGCTATTCACAAAAGAGCGCCCTCAATAGTGATGAGGATAATAGTGACATAGATGATGCTGCAATGATGATACAGTCAGCTGTCAGGGGACACTGGTCACGAAAGGATCAACTTCAAAGGTCAGTAGTAGAAGATGTCACTTGCAAACATTCTATTAGAAGAAAATTGAAAATGCTATTTTTTTTCACTATTGTTATCACCATAAATGTGACCAACCGCCATAAATGGGATGTAAAGTCGGCTAAAACTTTTTTTAAGATATTGAACAGGCAATTTCTCCTGAAAATCCGCTTTACAACAATGTACGGGGGCGGATAAGACAATACTGTCGTTATTGTATAATGTTTTCCTTTACATCAAATTCTTAGCAGGGATATATTAGCCTGTATAGATTTTGTCAAGCCCATTTCTGCAGCTTCTTTTACCTGTGAAATGGAGCCTACATAGACAGTATCTAATCATGCTGCATCATGACAATGCAAGTCCTCACAAAGCTTAATCACTTGACTTGGCTCCCTGCGACTTGGCTCCCTGCGGCTTCTGGCTCTTTCCCAACAGTCAAATCAAAGATTGCTAGGAGGCCTTTTTCAAGGATCCAAGACCTAGCCAAAGCTGTACATTCAGAGATGAGACAATCCTTACATTGGAGTACCGCCAATGCTTCGCGAAGTGAAGGATGAGGATGCAAAGGTCAGGCCTTGAAATAAGAAATGAAAAGGGCAGGCAATTTGAAAGGGGCACCAACTTCCAAGGCCATTATGTACTTTTGAATGGAGTGAAAACAGCCAGAAATTGAGGGCATCAAGGCTACTAGGTGGAGCATCGAAGGCAATGGCCTTCGATGCCTTTTGATTAATTCAAACCCTGGCAACGGTGTATAGATGTAATAGTGTAACGTGGTAAAAATAACTCGCCAGGTATATATATATGGGTCTCCATATTGTTCAATTGTTGGGGTCATTTGTAGCTACCCTTGTATATTCTAGCAATGACGCACGCTACCTTGTATATTCTAGCAATGACGCACGCTACCTTGTATATTCTAGCAATGACGCACGCTACCTTGTATATTCTAGCAATGACGCACGCTACCTTGTATATTCTAGCAATAACGCACACTACCTTGTATATTCTAGCAATGACGCACGCTACCTTGTATATTCTAGCAATGACGCACGCTACCTTGTATATTCTAGCAATGACGCACGCTACCTTGTATATTCTAGCAATGACGCACGCTACCTTGTATATTCTAGCAATAACGCACACTACCTTGTATATTCCAGCAATGACGCACGCTACCTTGTATATTCTAGCAATGACGCACGCTACCTTGTATATTCTAGCAATGACGCACACTACCTTGTATATTCTAGCAAAGACGCACGCTACCTTGTATTTTCTAGCAATGATGCACGCTACCTTGTATATTCTAGCAATGATGCACGCTACCTCGTATATTCTAGCAATGACGCACGCTACCTTGTATATTCTAGAAATGACGCACGCTACCTTGGACAGTTGATTTATCGGGTAGTGTAAAAATTCATAACATTTAACTTCAGACCTTGGTATTTCCTCAGTTCCTAAGTGAAATGTTACACATTTCCACAATACCCTCCAAACAACTGGTATGTAATCAATAGTCAATAGCCTCTAAATATATGACATCTAATGTTGTGAGTGAGTCCCGGCCGGGAATGATTTCCCGACAATCCCATCCCTATTGACAACTACATTTTTGAATGTCTCTTCTCCTTTTGATAACAGAAATGACACCGAATCCGAACGTGGGTCAGAGCGAGGAATCAGCAGGTCACGAAGTAGGTCAGGGTCAAGAGGTAGTAGACCAGGTTCTGTTAAACAAAATGGTAAGTAGTTTTGTAGATTTGGTACCTGAACTGTATACATGGTAATTTTCGCGAGAGTTCTATTTTTGCGAATTTTGTGAGTGGACATGAAAATGCAAAAATATAAACACGCAAAAATATTCTTTTGCAATTGAGTTACATAATAATTAATGTAGAAACTGCAAATATTACCACTTACACAGTATTGTACAATTTCTTGACTTGGTCCCTGCGATTCACCCTCTACATTCACACCCTTTAAGTTCATAATTCTTTAACGTTTCTATCAACATTTCTGTTAGGTGACAACAAAACCCTCAACAACAGTGCTAAGGGCTGATTGACCTCAAGTAGGGTTGGTTGGGCGCTTTCTTTTCTTTTTTAATTTTGAAGCACAATTCTGCTTAATTTAAAAATATGTAAACATTATCAAAAGTTAATAAAAAAAAGGATAAATAAATAAGATTCTCAATTTTTCAAATTGTAGGTCTCGGTACCTTTTCTGACTATTTGTTTTGTGCTCAATTCAGACCCACAAATCTGATGCAGCACATCCACAGGTGGGTCTTTGCAGGTGAAGTCAATTTTGAGTTTATTATGTGTACCAGACTTGCTGTGGAGGAGGTGTAGCGAGCCCCACACAGCAACATTATAAAAAGGAGTGAATCTGGCCCTATTGCTTTGGAAGGGAGATGGGCACTCCGCTCCTGGTATTACAGGATCGACCGCTTTACCTTTACCTTTCCCTTTACCTATGTGTACCCTCAGAGCATTTTCTAAGCTTTAGAATAATGCCACATTTATCAAAATTGATCAAGGCATTCAGATTTTACAAGTGAAAATGACTCCTAAATTCGTATTATTTTCTTTATTTTTTCTGACCGTTTTCATCTATATCTTGAAAATCAAGCGCACTCATGTTTTATTTGTACCCCATCCATGTGTCATCTGTTTAAAATCCTTTCATGCTTTTCAGGTGGTGGGGTATACTCTGATGATTCCGATGACGACAGTATTGTGATGGGTTCTCAGGCAGGTCGCAGTGTACGAAGTGCATCATCACATAACAGTCGGCCAATCTCAGGTAAGGAAATCATAATAATAATAACATTATTTGGAGTTCCTTTAGTATACCCATACACCTACACAGTAAGGAATAAGATGGTAGGGTATTCTAAATATTAGCCCATTATTGTATTGGTGTAATGTTGTAAATAGAGGGATCATAGTACAGTTTTTAAGTTATTGAAAGAGTAAAGAAAATCTGACTATATGTTCAGTTTCATATTATGTTAAGCACCAAGTCATAAGGTATATCTTGTCGGTCAGGCTAATTTTGAAAATATAGAGTAAATTAGCTTGTAATATATTTTAAAAAATATATATAGATACCTTCTCTTCCTCATTTTCAAAAGTACTATTTCAATTTTCAAAAACTAGGTATCATTACACATTTAAGCTTATTTTATATTCTGTCAGTGTCAGTTTTTGTCAAAATCTCTTTATTTTAAAAGTAGACAAGCTGTACCCTTTGATTAGACTGGGTCCCCGCATCCCTCTATATGGCCGTCATCTTGAAAAAATGAAAAGAAAGATGTTTGATGTGAGAGTTGGAACTAGAAGTTGCTTTGAATTATTGAAATTATGATTTATGATATATTGGCTTGTTCTGATAATAAGTTCTGTATCAACATTGAAACATATGAGCCGTGAAATATTAGTATAGGAAATATAATATAAGAGTATTTAAGTCATTAAAGCAGAGCATAATTACATGGAGAGAAGAGATGTGCTGATTGTATGTTTAAGGAAAATGATTTACATTTAATTTTATTGACTTCTTTTGTTTAATTACAGCTAAAAAGGGGAGAGAGGTGAGTGAAATTGCAACCATGTTTTTTTTCTACACCAGATTTGTGAATTTGTTGTTGATGATGTTATAGTCTAATTAATAATAGAACGAACAATTGCGTAAACAAGTCCAAAGCTTATGTATGCTGCATCAAAGCACTTGTGCCCGAGAATATGCACAAGTCCCTGCGTTAGCGCTAGCGCAACAATTATCGTGTATCTCGTAGCTGCGTATACGCTAGTGGAAACTTGTTCATTCAATAATTGATCAGACTATAATTAATTTGATTCAAGATGAGGGAATAGGGAGAATTGTAGGACGTATACAAATATCATTTCATAGAAAGTGTTTTGAGAATGCCGAACACATACGTCATCCCACCATTATTTTTCAATAAGCATATTTTGTAAACTTACAAACCGCCCACTATCAGAAAATTGAGATATAGAACGGGAGAAGTTAAGGTTATTAAAAAGATACTCATTGTCGCGAACGTTTTGATAATCTAATTGGACCAAACTCTCATGTGCAGGGATGTGCTGTTTAAACATCAAAGGGTGTCCAAAATGATAAAGCAATAACAGTACTTACATATCTCATCTCATCGTATGTCTGCAAATTAAATCTGAGGAGTTCCTGATATCATAGTGGTATTCTTAATCTTAACACTCTATTGTGTGTTTATTTAGACTGTTTGTTTTCTGTTTCATCTTTACTTAACACCCTAATACTTCATTATTACACTTGCATTGTTAACAATATTTATGAATAACTTGCCATTTGTCCAAATAAATGATTGAATGTGTGACTATCGAAACCCCTTAAAAAAGTGTGTTTTTTATTTTTTTACTATCACAATTTTTCTGAATGCCTTTTGTTCATATTGCTTTGCATATCAATGAAAGCTGATCTGTATCTTTCCAAAGATTCAAAATTTGTAGCAATTACTTGTTTCAATGCTTAGTCACGTGCTTGAGAATATGGGGAGGTCTCAATCTGAATGTACCAACATCACCACTACATTATGTTGTCCTCAAAAGTCAATAGAGCATCACCAGGGTTGTCACTGAGGCGGTCGGTGCCGGTCGGGCGTAGCCAGCACTCACGATTGCCGACCCCACTCTTATAAAAAAGGGTAAACAAACCGGCACTCTCAAACTTTTTATTTTTTTATTTTTAACAATTTGTGGATAAAATAATAAAACTGCCTCATAAAACAAGAAATCATGTGGCAGGAACCCTCAAAGTATAAAATTACTTATTAACACAATGCTAAGTTTGGATATTGAGCCAATTAAACTTCGATACAAATTCTTATATTGTATTCATAATATTTTGCACAAGTGTGACCTAATTGACATCATTGATTCAGCGAAGTCTGGTAGAGCTCCATTGAATCCTCATTGGGCCAATTCAGTTAAACGCGCGATCAATAATATATCTAACATTGAATGGGAAGAAGATGTCAAATCCAAATCCTCTCTTACAGATTATTTGAGTATTAAGTACACTCCAGGCATGGAGCCATACTTGTTAGATAACATTGATTTTTATGGGGCTTGTCTTAAATTCAAGATTCGTTCAAATACACTACCATTAGAGTCCAAAGTGAGTAAATGGACCCCTGATAATAATGGCACCTGTCAATTATGTAATAATGGTGTTGAGGATACAAAACACTTTCTTTTCACTTGCATGTCACTTAATGCTATAAGAACTAATGAATATAATAATCTAGAAAAGGCTCTAATTGACTTAAATGGTATTGATGTATGGGTGCTATTTATCTCTAGCGATCTTGATGTAAAATATAAATTAATGCTAGGTAGTACATACACCACATTTTGTAATATAAGCAATGTTAACGACTTTTATCATGTATTTGACAAATTTTGTAAGTCCTTCTCCAAGCGTGCATGGAAGGCACGATTAGAGACGAAATGCGCAAACAATGACGATTGAATTTAATATATTTGTTCATGTATATACATGTATAGTGCCATTTTCCATGTGTGCCTGACATAATTTCAGATCAATTTTGTATGATTGACTTTGTGTCTGTATATAATATGTATCTATCTCATGGTAAAACTTTGTAATTTGTGTATATAATTGTGTATTAATCTTGTGATTTTCTGTATATGAACGCACCGTCGGGTAGACGGGTGCCGCTGTTTTAAAAGCGTATGTTCAAATAAATAAATAAATAAAATAAATATATTAAAAAAACATTAAGAAGGCCTCTGGACCCCATGCTGTGATCCACTGCACTTGGTTCGCTACACTTACTCCGTTCGCCGTCAGTAAAACTACACTGTATGTAGTTTTCAATGCAACACTTCATATCATTGAACAGACAACAGAGTTGTCCTTCTGAGCATAAATAAGTGGTGAATTTGGCACATATTCAGATTGAGATCTCCCTATATCAAGCAAGTGGGCGAGCACTAAAACAGGTGAATACCACACATTTGGTATCATTGGAAAGATGAAAACATTACCTTTCTAATTACGGGTAACACAATATGAACATATCAAGAGACATCCAAAACCTAGCTGATTGAACTTTTTTTGAGGAGTTGATTTAGTGCAATTCTAATCATATCGAGGGTTGAGCACCAGAAGGCCGTAACTCAACTTTTGGGCAAATTGATATATTTTGGTACAAAAATAATCCAACCTAGATTTTCAGAACCATAAAGAGATAACTCATAAACACTATGAATTTGACTAAAATTAAAGTTATAAGATGGGTGCTACAGTGTATTGTAATGAGTCCAAAATATTTGAAAGTTGATTATCTCAAAATAGCATTTCTTGAGTTACGGCCTTATGGCGCTCAACCCTCGATATCGAATTAATCTCATTTTGAGACCTAATTGCTATAATAATGCCCATTTTCAAATGGGGGGAATTTATCTGATGGTATTTGTTCTTGATAAAATCTTACATTTTCGGTATATTTTGCAGTGAAATACGTGCCAATGCATAAACCTGCACATTCAAGGAAATTATGTTGCAAAATGGTTGTGTTTATTAACATTTTATTTGATAAAATGGAAGGAGTTTTTTCATGTCTGCGCCTTTGATAGGCAGACATTATAATGATTCAATTTAGATTCAGTGTATAACCAATGGCAAGTTCTTTTGATTGAGTTAACACTTCATATATCGTAACTTTCACATGTTTCAATTCTCTGTTTTTTCCTCTTGCTTTATATCACATCATAATACTGATGCTGCACTTGTACACTCCATCTTCTCTGTTCTCACCATTTCACTACTCACTTGACTCAGTCAACAAACTATGCCGCGAAGGGTAACCAACGGTACGCTTCTACACCACTGAGTAAGATGACAAGGGCTCGTAGCGGAGATGGCAGAGATGCCGCCGATGATGATGATCATCATCAGGATGTGCCTGTTATTAAACCTAGGAATAAAAAGCAGCCTAGTCTTCTTGGTCTTTTCTGAATCTAATTCTTCCTGTCTGCTCTGGAAGGTACTGCAAAATGCCATGACTGAATGTATCAAGATTGGAAGCTGTAACCTTGGCTTAAATGTGTGTAGCCCATCCCAAAATTCTATGAACGCATCTTGTAATTAACAAACTTCATTACACAGATCAAGCAAAAGATTTAAAAAAAATCCAAAACTCTACTCCAACTCACCTAATTCAAGTTAATGCTATGTTTTTTTCTTCTTTATTTACAAACTCTACGCTAAATTAACTCATTCATTTCTTTTTAAAATTAGAACAAAATCAATGTATCTGTTAAAATGCTTTTCATATTCTGTCACAAAACGACAAAATCTAATTTTTCTAAAAAAGAGACAATTTACTGTTTGTTATGATATAATTATCACATATGTGATGTAATCAAGCTAAATCAGTCAGAAATCTGAAATATTGTTTTTTGAGATAACCAAACAAAGCATAGAGTTGGTTTCAATTGTTTTTGAAATCCTTTCGATAACTTATATCTTTGGAATAAAGTGTTTTGGAATTTGTGATAGGTTTTCTGCAAAATATAGCTTTGCAAATAATGTATACATTATTAAATCAAGTAGATACCTGAATATTAGATATTTTCCACTTTAGACTGATTTTACATGATTACACATGGCCCCTCTAACAAATGCCAGATTAAGAGGCAGGTTTGGCCATTATAAATGCATGAATATTTTTTTTCTTTTCATAAAAATGTTCAACTCATATTTCATATCATGGTCTAAATTAGCAACTGCTGATCTTTTCTTCCAACTCATTGAAAGGGGAAACAAATCTTGAGAATATAAACAAACTGGTTGATTTGTGGAAGCTGAGACAACTATACCTAAAGAGATATAAAGCGCCCATTCATACCTGCCATGTGCAGTGATCCAGGTCTGATGCGGCATTGCTATATTTGATGGCCAATCGATTATCATCATTGAGTTTAATTTGTAGCATTTAAGATTTGAGTTAGTACGCTCTTTTGAATCCAATGTTATCCACACTGCTGCAGACCTGGATTGTTGCACATAGCAGGTATGAATGTGCGATTCATATCTTATTTGGTATACTTGTCTCAGGTAGAAGCAAGTCATATTTCATAATCAGTTAATGTTCCAAACACTACCAATATTTTATATTTATCATATTGATTACTTTCCTGCTTTCTATTGTTAATCATTATTAACATATTTATTTTCATCTTTATCCTTCAAAGATTCATACTTTAAGTAATGGACATTCCAACAACAGCCCTCGATCCGTTACTGGCAGCCATCGCTCAGTGGCAAGTAGCCGTAATTCCGCTGCAAGCAAACCGGGCAGTACTACCAGCAAACGGTCCAGCCATGGAAGTCAACGTTCAACAGGGCGTCGTAGTAAGGAATTTGCAGATGAAGTTGACGATGAAGATGATAGCCCTGGTGCGAAAGATAGCGAAGATGATGTGAAAAGTCACCACTCCATCGCAAGTAGTCGTCGGTCAGTAGCAAACAGCCATCACTCTGTAGCAAACAGCCATCACTCTGTAGCAAACAGCCATCACTCTGTAGCAAACAGCCGGCATTCCATAGCAAGCAAAGCAGGCAGCATAACCAGCAAACGGTCAAGCCATGGAACTCAACGTTCTCCGGGTCGTCGTAGTAACGGCATTGCAGATGAAGTAGATGATGATGATATCGCTGTAGCAAGAGACAGTGATGATGACGTGAACAGTCACCACTCAATCGCAAGTAGTCGTCACTCCGTTGCAAAAAGCCATCGTTCTGTGGCAAGCAGAGCGGGTAGTACGACCAGCAAACGATCTGCGCACGGAAGCCATCGATCTGTGGGTCGTCATAGTAGCAGCGTTGCAGATGAAATAGAAGATGAGGATGATATCCCTGAAGCAGAGGACAGTGATGATGATGCCTTGGCATTTTAAGATCATAATTTAAGTTTGACAGGGTTTACAATCAGGAATTGCTTCTATATTCAAGTCTTTAATATTGGCCTTAATAACCTGTTAGTGTCACTAAAACTCAGTAGTGCCACAAAATGGTTGAGGGAGTGGCAAATAAATGATGCCGAGAGAAGAAGCAAACTCTAATCTGAACAATCTGTTGGGAACAGAATTTTAGAGCACTTCTGTAAACTAAATGTTTCGGGTCAAATGTAAATAAAATGTAGGCTCTTATTTTCACATTTTGACTTATTTATTGGCAAATTACTAAATTTTAGCCTGAAACTTAAAAGAATAGTGAGATTGTTGCTGCTAACAATGATTGAAGAGTTTACTAATTTGTTTTATAATAGGGAATGCAGTACATACTCCATTAAAATGATTCGGGATGGCGATATTAGTTCCCGGGACTCAACATTTTTGGGCGGGATTTGCTAGTCTTTGCTACCAGAAATTATACATTTATTATTAAATAGCCACATTCACAAGAGGTGATTTTAAATAATAATAATAATAATAATCAGTATTTATATAGCGCCTTTTCCCAACGGATTCAAAGCGCTGTAATTTTGCTGCCTGTGAATAATCAGAATCAGGTCGCATCAACTAGGGTGCTGCCAATTTCTAGCGCATGGAGGTGCAAACTACATTGTATTTAATTAAACCATGCACACATTCAGGCATTTTTCACAGACAAAATATTTTGGAAAGCTTACCCATTGGAGTTAGTCGTATTCAACTATTTTAGGTCTGCATAAAATGCATTAAAGCAAAATGATGATATACCTGCTTACCAGTATTGATCTGTTTTAGGGCTATAGAATGTTTTAAAGCAGGTTGATAACTGCCTACCTTGATGCTCACCTTGAAAGTGTATATATTTTATATTCCGGTACTAGCAATAGAATTTGAGAGCATGACGTATAAAAAAGCTTCATAATAAGTTGCAATGGGGAGATAATTGTGCACATGAGGCACAATGCGGCAATAGCTAATTTGATTTAAGTGTACAAATGTGGGATAAGGTCATAATAAGTCAAAATCATAAAAAGTCTGATTTCTGATCTTTTATACATCATGTATTCAACCAAAGACTCAAATTCATGAAAATAAAAAGTTAAAAAACAATTTGAGGTATTTCTTTTTCATTTACTCATGGAATTGTTAACAAAACCAAAACTTTAATGTCCATAGCTTGACTACTTGTATTTGATGTTTTGCGACACAAATGTGATATAACATTGACATTGGTACCAAAATATCCCTTAACTGTGACATATTATCATATGATAAATCTTCATATGTCCCTCATTGTGCCTCATTGACTCGCATTGGGTCACAATTATCTCGGATCTATAAGAGCCAACAAAAAATGATTGATAAAAGGTTATTTGGCGTGACATTGATAAGAGTGTACACTTGTATTCACCCACATATTATGTATAAAAGGGACACTGTTGTTTAATCAGTTCCAAATTGGTGAGAAACATTCAATTTTTATAACTCTCCACCCTCGCAAAAGTAATCCAAGCTAACTTGCGCTATTCAGGCATACCCACACGTCACACAGCGATTCACAGAGCCCCATGTTGCATCATACGAGCTTCTTGAGCGCCCACGCTCTTCTGTATTAATTCACTGCTGTAGGCAGACTCGCCAATTTGTAACTATAAGGACAGCATCATTCTGGAATACGCTCCACACCCTATATTATAATACACTTTATGCTTATTGCATATTAGTCGGTCGTAAGGTCGTGGCTTAGGTCGCTCGAGTGGACAGCAACTCGCAAGATCGAGGCGACCAGTCGCGCACGAGTTGGATTGAAGTCAACTGCAGCGCATAGCGACCTAGTGCGACCTGTCCCAACTTTTGGAAAGTCGCGCGAGGTCGCAGCTGACTTGATTGCATTCAAATGAACAACAGATGACGTAATGTGATGGGTATTACATAACTATGCTCTAGGGTTATAACAATGATTCGGTAGACATTTTGTGTGTTATTTTAGTTCAAATTCTGAGAATTTTAGATTTAATATTTTGTAGCATTTGACTTCATTATGACTATTAAATTTTAACGAGAGGTTGGTGAAAATGTTTGTGCAAGTATCAAGATACAAATTGACAAATAAGTATGTATGTATATATTGAGCAAAATCTTGTGCAAGAAATGTAAATATATTCAAGTGCCTGTTTGTGTATAGGTTTTGTATAATATAATTGATAGTATATGTAGATTAAAAGTATAATAAGTCTATAATTACGAGCTAGAGGTGAACAAAATTTGCTAGAACTCACCTGATTTCCAAGGAAAAATGCATGCATTGTTATTCTAAAGATAGCGTTTTCTTAACGTTTCAGGGTTATTTTACTCTGAATTTTTTGAAATTGTAAGATTTGGACTCCAAGTATTTGGATAACATATGGTGAATAATACAAACACTTGTTTACCCCATTTTGATCAATACAATGTTTGTGCTTCTAAAGCCAGCTGACTAATTATGTGTTTAAATTACTGGGTTTGGAATATACAAGAATATTTTTTTAATTCTTTTGATTTCAAATTCAACATGAGAAATGCACTTGTGATGAGATCATGAGTTCAACACTATATGAAGAAGTATACTTCCTCAACACATACACAAATATGTCTGGAAGTAAAAGTTCACTTAATTTTATCTCTGGTTTGTGGAAGATGATGATTTTGTGAATCAATTTGACACACAAACAGCATTAAGTTCACTGCCTAATCCATGTACACAGGTGATTTAACTATTGGCCGGTCATACATTCTCCAATTTCCAGATTAGGCAGGCCAATGATCATGCCTTAAATCACTGTTTTGATGTAAATCCCACACATGGCCTTGCTTAGTTAACAAAGACAGCAGACTATAACAACCTGACAAAAACCAGACCCTTTATGACCTCAGGGTCATTGGTCTGTAATACAAAAGTGTTAAGACAGCAGAATGGTTTCCGTTAGTTGGATATTGATGTTCATGAATGGATGGACTTTGTATATATATATATATGGACTTTGTATATCCAGTCATCAAAAAAAGTAACTATACAGGTAATAAATTGGCTTCTAACTCTTAAAATATATATCCTACCTAAAAATATTAAATTATAAAGTTGTTGGGAAATTCGTTTTCTTTAATATAAGATATTGCACACTAGGATCGGGTGATTATTGAGGAAGTGGCACTCAAAAATGTAAGGAGAAGTCCGATTTTCATTTTCACATTTTTATTTTCTACACGCGGACCAATCTATGGGTACCTTATCGATTACCGGTAGTGCAATTGGGGGATGCATGCGCAGGTTGGACAGTCAGCCGTATTTTTCCGATGGATCAATACGCCACACACACGCTACCTGTCATTCTCTCCCCCGTGTTGAAATGTAAAATGTGAATTTGAAATTGTGACTTTACCTTTCATTTTGGATTGTCGCTTCTTAAATATTCAACCGATCCTAGCGTGCAATATCTCATATTAAAGAAGATAAATTTCTCAACAACTTTATGATTTAATATTTCTAGGTAGGATGTATAATTTTAGAGTTAAAAGCACATTTATTACCTGTATAGTTACTTTTTTTGATGACTGTATATATTTTAACTGTAGAAGTGCTCCATCAATATCAGTATTTTGATTTCTCGTTTTTTTATCAATGTAAAACAATTTAATACAAAGTTTGCTTGTAATACAAATAGGATACTTTCACTTGATTAGGCTTTTATTAATCAGGCTAAAAGGTGGAATATGGTAAAATAATTTTTGAATATATTCTTGAGGCAATGATGTGCCCCCAAAAGAGGTAAGACCGGTGACCTATCAACTAAGCTAATGATTCAGATGAGGAAGCAGAGTTAGCATTTCGGCGAGAATCTATTCCAGGTGAATCCAAATAGATTCTCATAAACTTTTAAGGTTTATGCACAAAGTATGTGGAGGAAAATTATCAGACGAGAATCTAAATGGATTCTCGCAGCATGTGACGAAATTCTTACCCTGGGAAGAGTGGTTATTTCATTAGGTCTTCACCCCACTGAAGATGTCATTAATGGCATTGCATGGTTGGGTGCTGCTCTATAATCACTCAAAAAAGTATCTATACTTTGCTTATACAGGGTGTCCCAGAATGATTTACTCTGTGTTTGATAAAAATATAAAACAACAGTGAATCTCTCAATCTAATAACTGCAATATACTAGCGTACATGTCCCCAACTTATTCTGTTAATTTCATTGATATATTTTTTTGTGTTCAGATGTGGCATACCATTGCTGAAAATCGATTGAAACTTCTTTTTTAATTTCAGCACATTTCAAATTATTGATTTTTGTGAGACCAAAGAAATCAACTTTTTGGTGGAAATTAACAAATAACACACACCAATTAAGCTATAACATTTCAATAGACCTTTTTGCTGAACAAGGGCAGTGATTTTAAAGATGTTCAAAATGGACAATTTCGGTCAAACTTGGAATCTACCATTTTAACAGAAACATCCAATTTTTAAAATTCAAAATTCCTAAGAAAGCTGAATATGTAGTTTTCAGAACCACTAGCAGTAGTCATGACTGAATGGAGTTAATAGCCATATAAAGGCAACTTTCCCGGTATAAATCATTCTGGGACACCCTGTAGGTCTTCAGTTCAACATCTGTCATTTAGTAAGAAGAATTGGAGAGATTTCTGGAACTTAAAAGGGTACAGAGAGATTTGTATGGGAGTGCACCCTCAATTATCGTGGAAATTAGGTTTTTGGCACCTAAGTAAAATTACATGATTTGTTTTGGTCATTTCGATGTAAATCACATCAAAATGATCATCACCACTCGCCACATAAATTGCATCAACCAAATTTCTATCTAGCACCATCATTCAAGCCTTTTCCCTTAAATTATTACGCTTCATTGAAATAATTTATTTTTTCCAAATTTTATTTTTCTCGGCAATCTCTCAATGCTCCTTTATTCCATGTCTTTACTTAACTTTTATGTTATATATTTTTTACATTTTGGGTGTCATATTTGAGGAATACCATTAAATTGGACCGTCTCCTGTGTGCTATCTGTCCAAAAAAATGTATTGTAATCGATGTATTCAGAGACGTTTGTGAACAAGTTTTCAAAATCATGTTTTCAAAAATACTGTATTTTTGTATTGTGTGTCATATAATCATGAGCTGCATATTTTGTATTTTTTTGATCCATACCTCCGATGGTTTAATATGTATATATTCTTGAGAAAACACATTCCATGTGAGATTTAGTTAGTTCCTCAGCAGTCCTTTTTGTATTTCTTTGTGTATGATTTTATAGAATATTTCCATTTTTGTTTTGACTATTGTCTATTCCAATTCCAGTCACCAGACATGACTCAATCTGGCAGTTGGCTGGCAATCATACTTTGTTCATTAAACTCTGTGCAGATGACAGAACTATTCTAGTGTTCCATGCAGCATTTACGTGCAAGTGCCAAAACTAGGCATGTTTGTACTCAGTGGCGTAGCCAGGTTTTTCTCAGTGGGGGGGCAAAGGGGGGGCCGGGAGTTTTGGTGGGGGGGCAACAACCAAATTGAGGATTGAATTTCCTTGTGTTGTGAATAGGTTAGTCCCAAATTATTTCAACTGACATTTCCCACAGGGGGGGCAACAGGGGGGGCAGAGAACCCCACAGGGGGGGCAGCTGCCCCCCCTTGCCCCCCCTTGGCTACGCCACTGTTTGTACTTATTTCAATGCATTTCTCATGGTGATTCCAAATAAGGTAATGAAATTCAATAATTTTGACATTTTTGTGAAATGTTGGAATGTCGTCTGCATACGCCTGCCACAGGGAAAGTGTTAAGAGTATGTGTGTACTACAGGAAGTCATTTAGAAAATCACATTGGTGGATAACAGTGCACAGAGAGTTAGATGAACGAAGTCTTGTATTTGTTTGTCATAAACTGTGCACTGCTGTTATCAAGTCATGAGATACTGTAAAAGCTGACATTTTCGCTGTGGTTTTATTTTCGCGCAAAATTGTTTACCGTGAAAATTATAACACGCGAAAATATTGTTTTCAACATTCATGCAGTGCATCCAGAAGGTCGCCCACGGGAGAAAAACAAAATCGTGAAATGTCTTTGATATCAAAATGCGCGATAATATCTTTACGTGAAAATATTGGCTTTTACAGTAATGCATGCGTGGATGTTTATCCGTCGATGTTTATCCGTCATGAAGCTGGGTTTGGGTGGGGGAAAGGGACATCCAGCATGAATTGTCAAAAGAGGCTGAAGAGAACAAAAAGTGGGTCATATTATGAAAAATGGGGGGGACATGTCCATAACTTGGTACTTATAGTCCGTATCTATGTAGTGGCATCATTCCTCATAGTGTATATTAAATAGTATACCCTGTTATATCTGAAATTAGCCAAGAGGAATGTACACAAGAGAGACCCTGCATAAATTCATTGATCGGCTCTAAAGAAAGGAATCAACCATGCATCATTCACCGGAAGCATGGCGTATTACAGACCATTCAGTTTATTCTTTGAATTGATGCGGGATTTCTGAAATGGATTATGAATAGGATTTTTAGCCTCTTATAGTTTTGGGGAATAAAGTTCAGCAGTCGGAAATGATTCCGGTAAACTACGTCATATGCAGGGCCTCTATGTCTTGAATGTGCTTGACAAATATGGCATGATAATCCTATGCAACAATGGGGAAACTATAGTTCAGTCAGTTCCAAATTAGCTAAACCTGTTTACAGCAGCGAATGAATTCAGAAGAGCGTCATTGTATATGTGATGCTTGCGTATGCCAAAATCTCGCTTTATACGCTTGGATTACTTTTGCGCGCGGATAGATACAAACCGAATATTTCCCGGCAATTTGGAACTGATTGAACTGTAAGGGTTCCCAGTGCAAATAAATCTGATAAGCACAAACACTGTGTATGCAAAGATGATGTCATTTGTATTATGTTATGTACATGTGTTCACAGCAATGGGTGACACTGAATGTGGTTTGGCATGGTACAAGGCTTGACTATAGGGACAATTTTGTAGATGCCATAAATAGTGGCGAACTCTGGTTTCTGTATTTTATTTCAATGTATGTGTCTCCCAACAGGTGCTTTGTCCTGTTTTAGAGCTAATGACTATTTATAACTAGCTCTAAAAGAAAGAAAAGGCAACACATTTGTTGAGGCATTTAGGTTCCCCACATTTTGTGGTGCAATTCCAATCAATGTCCAATTAGATGTTTGTCTTGATCACATATTGTACATGTATGTGTTCCATCTACCTGTGCAATGATAATTAATCCTAATGGCTTTATTTAGTAGAACCTGTGATCATGATACACCAACCAGATGATGTGTTGAGGGTGGTGAAATTGTATGATTCTGTATAACAAGCAATAAAATGATTGAGATTAAGACAAATATTAGTTCTGCTTTTTGCTTTCAGTTGTTAGCTATCTTTTTGTACAGGGTGTCCCAAAAGTTCTACATTAGGTGTAACATTTTTATACATATTAAGAGACTAAACGCTTGGCTTTCAAATGCTGTTTATTTCATCTGATTTGGTTTTGTCAATCCTGAGATATGACCAATTAACTAAAGCTACCTAAAATTGATGTTGTGCCACTTTACAGTTTGCAAAGAATATAAAAGTTGACTCTGGAGATCTTCCACCTGTTTGAGTGGTTTGTATTTGCAATTTAACAGGTTTAAATAATAGAATGAGTGTCTGTGTAACCAAACAGAACTAAATATTTTAAAAATTCAGACCGAATGCCTCCAGCCTCCCCAATGTTTTAAGACGGATTGATGCCCATTGGAAGAACAAGTTAGTATATCGTTTGATGCTTATACGCAATCTTTCTGTAAAAATGGCACAACATCGCTTTAGGTAGCTTTAGTTAATTGATCATACCTCAGGATGTCAGAACTGCAGTTACATGGTGGTCTATGACAGAATATTGTGATGTGCCGGTATGTCAGAACACAAAATGAGGTTTCCATGCCTATAGTATGTAAACTCATGGCATATCACACTCATTAGTGAGCACTGTATCTCATTAATTAATAACCTTTTTGTCTTGAATCTTTTTGAGAATAACAAATGCCATTATAAAATGCAACTTGGCTCATTTTGCCCAAAATGGCACATGTACCGGTATGTGAGAACAGCAATGATTTGTAATGTTTCCCTCCAGAGCTAATCTTCTTTAAGCCACCTCCTGCAACAACCTTCAGGCTATCAATCAAAGGGTTCTTGAGGCTATGCAGACAAGGACAAGATTATATATATGGTCTAAAAAGTAAATTGTTTGGTTGTCTTCCAAACACCTCTTTTGAGGTGGAGCGGGAAGGCAGATTTCTTTTAACTATATTTGATTTATTATGGATTGTCAAATAATAGATAACAACTAACCAAAAAGGTCTATGAACAAAGTCTCAAGTATATTTTGCTATTTTTTCACTTAAAGGTATATTATGTGATCTTTTCCAGGGGATGCTCTCAATCCTTGGAAGCAGATTTTCTTGCAGATTTACTTTTCTGATCATAAATCATAAATATATTCCAAGTTACAGAGCGATACAATTCCTAATAACCTCAAAATCATGGTATTAGAGTGAATTTAGAGTATAACATTTGAAGAAAAAAATAGATTGTACCGAGCGGTACAGTTGTTAGCTATCTATTTTCAAACCATGAATTTGAAGTAATTAGGAATCGTATCAATTTGTAAATTAGATCTTTATGATTTATGATCAAAAATGCAAATCTGCAAGAAAATCTGCTTTCATAGTAAAAATCAATGATAGAGGGCGCTTCTTGGAAAAAATCACATAATATGCCTTTAAACAAATACTTTTAAAAAGATAAAAAAGTATGAAATATCCAATACGACATTTCTATACAATTTAAAGATTTTTTTTCTATTATTCAGAAGACAGTTTGGGTAGGTATTCTTTTGTGCAGTAAAAACTGTTATCCACGTCTTGAGAATCAGGAGCGTAAGATTTGTATTAATGAATCTCATTAAATAAATAACATGTCAACTAATTATTGTTGCTAGACATTCATGTTTTGCCAGAAACCTACACACAAGTCAAGGGCGTCCCCAGAGGGGGGGGGGGGGGGGGGGGGGGGGGGGGGGGTGTGGGGGTGTCACACCCCCCCCATTCATCAAATCTGTCGGCAAAATTATGGTGCTGTGGGAAAATCAAAGGAAGGAGGAAGAAAAGGGAGAAAGAAAAAAAGGAAAGAGAAAGGGAAAGAAAGAAGGGGAGAAAGAAAGAAGGGGAGAAAGAAAGAGAAAGGGAAAGAAAAGAGGAAAAAAAAGAAAGAAAGTGAAAGGAAAGAGGAAAGAAAGAAAGAAAAAGGGAAGAAAGAAAGAAAGCCCTATAACAATTATCGTATGCGCAAATGATAATGTTGTGTCGGCATATATGTTATGTTAGCACAAATCAAATCAAAAATGAACAAAGGCAATGTAGGCATATGAATTTGTAGGCACTGTGAACGAGCCCATTTTTATGAGATTTTGTGTCGGCGCACATGAACAGCCTAGGCCCAAGTCTTTGTTTTGCTCATTGTCAAGACACACACAAAAAATGTGTGGGACCTTTAATTATACTAACTATAGGCCTATTTCATTGTCGTTGTCAATGCAAACCCAAGTCAATAATGTCGCCAATGGCCAATCATGTTGGCACATAGGTTACGAAATATTAAATAATTCGCCTATAATTATGTACATGTAAGTTGATGTACCGTATTATCCCTATTAAGCGCCCAGGGCGGTTAGCAAAGTCAATTTGGGTGGGCGCTTATTAAGTTACCTTTTTTAAACTCGTTTATCGTAAACACTGTCGAATTCGACACGGTTGCACTAGCGGAAAACCATGTGCGATCGAAAAGTAAACTGTTTAAAAAATTTGGGGAAAATCAACAAAGCGGCGTCGCAGTGGTCTCACTGTGGCCACATTACATGACGTCAATGTTCCGAAAGGTTCAAGTGCCCTTCCGAAAACTTCGTTTATTCTCGGTAGTTTTGAGCATGCGCGATGTTGTATTTAAGCCATGAATAAAAAACAAAGATGGCGGCGGCGATCGAACCAGGCTTACTGGTACTGCGTTATTGAAGGACGCCGTGGCGAAAAATGTTGTTGTACAGTGCTACGGTAATTGAAAAGGTGGGCGCTTATAAGGGATTGTTTGTTGGTAGTCATTGAGAAAAACGGGGGTGGGCGTTTATAAGGGCATGGGCGCTAAAAAGGGATAATACGGTAGGCCAATTGCTCTCATTGTACTGATTGTATATAGACGCTGCAAGCTCACTATCAGTCTATCGCAAAAGTAAGTCCAACTCCAACGTTTAGGTGTCAATGCAAAGTAAGAACGTATAAGTAGACTCTGTCCTAACTTCGACTTGAACAATGCAAATTATCATTATAATTAAGACAATAAGCACAACTGTCGTTATTTGCGTGAGACCAGGATTTACAGTGTGTGCACCAGGGGCACAATCGATATCTCACGTAATGGTATAGGTCTATGTCGTTGTCGGACATACAGGCTGTAGGCCTATCATGCCTATACTGAACATTTGACCATGTTTTGTTAGCATTATTCAACAAAAACAAGATGGCTTCAGGAAAGTGTTCCATGACCATTTTAGTTTAAAAACTCAAAATCTTTGTGCGCTTCGCGCGCATTCTTTCTACAGGTTCCAACATTATAATGGATCTCGAACCAAACCAAATATTATGGGGGACGTTAAAAACGTCATACTGGACCCTTTTAGTTTTAGAAATGCCAAATGTTGCGCGCTTCGCGCATATTACTTTAGTAGTTTTAATGTTTCATTATTCAAGCTGAACAAGATGGCTTCAGGAAAGTTTTCCATGACCATTTTAGCTTAAAAACTGAAAATCTTTTTGCGCTTTGCACGCATTCTTTCTACAGGTATCAACATTATAAATGTCTCGAACTAAACCGAATATTATGTGGGTGACGTTAAAAACGTTATACTGGACCCTTTAAGTCTTTAAGTGTTAGAAATGCAAAATTTTGCGCGCTTCGCGCGTATTAGTTTCAATGTTTCATTATTTAAGCTTAATTTATAGTATCTGAAGGCTTCCAACCAGTTTTCAATGACCATTTTAATTTGAGTTCAAAACATGAAAAATTTTGCGCGATCTGCGCGCATATTTTCTACAGGTTTTAACATTATAATGACCCTCAATCCATACGATTTGGATCAGGACTTGATATGTGTAACTATGCAATATCAAACCGTCAAAAACGTCATACTTGACTATTTAAGTGTTAGAAATTCCAATTTTTGCGCGCTTCAAGAAAGCTTCAGGACAGTTTTCCATGACCATTTTAGTTCAAAAACTGAAACATTTTGCGCGCTCAGGCCGCATCAGTGGCGTAACCAGCGGGGTCAGCCCCCTTGCCCCCCCCAATTGAACCCTTGCCCCCCCAAATGAATCATGGAATAATGATGGTACAAAGTAACAGATGAAAATTGTTCGCGCGCCACCCGCGCATGTCTTCCCAAAATGCAATATTCTATGGTACAAGCTTGTTTAGAGCCGAAATGTAGCTCAATCGTACAAAAGGTAGGCGTAAAGTCGAAAATTTTCGCGCGCTACGCGCGCATTTATTGACACTGGAATGAAGCCCACCCATTAGGAGCCCCATCCATTTCACGTCACTGCCCCTTATTGCCCCACCCCCCCCCCCCCAAAAAATGAAAAAGTCTAGTTACGCCACTGGCGCGCATATTTTCTGCAGCTTTTTGCGCCCTTTGTATTGGTTTCAACGTTTCAATATTTAAGATAAACAAGATGGCTTGAGGATGTGTGCCCCCCTATCAAAACAGTCCTGGATACGCCCTTGGCTCCCCCAGAACTATTCAATCAGCGCTGTGCGCTGCTTTATTTAACATTTCAATTATCATTATCAAATTAGTGTCCCCCGACCATGTCTGAAAACTGATTGACGGTTCTGACCATACAGTCCATACTAAAATATGCGGGTATGAATTCCGGAGAGCGAAGCGAGCCGAAAAATTTTTTCGTCGGCACAAATGGCTCTGTCGGCAATTGATGACCTTTACACCCCCCAATGAAAAGGGTCTGAGGACGCCCTTGCCTACACATGTCTTAATTCAAGTAATCAGTGGGCTGACATTCAATTGGCTGCAAAAAGGAATCCATACGATCATGTGCAGTGCAGTTAAGTATAGTAGATTCACAGAATTTGGCCGGCATACCATATTTCATTATAGGTAATATCTTCCAATTGAGGGGAGGCAGTGATTTGATTAAATCTTAATCTGATAATTGACACAGGCATAATATGTATCTACGCTTCCCTGTGTCTTGAATCACATCGGAGGTACTGGTAGTTCATATCCAGAATAGTGGTAGTTTTTTTTGTGCCGTTGTCCAAATTGATTTTCTTTCTCATTTCATCCTCATCTAATACAAGGATTGAAACTCTGAAAAACTAATGATCAATATGTGACACTTGTTAAGATGACACGTTTGAATAGCGCACTATTTGCTTGGATGCATGATATTTGGGTATGTTTTGCATCACCACAGTTTCCCATACATGCAGAGGTGATTCGTACATAATCACCGTATTGTTTTCAAATCACAAAGGTGTGAGTTATTTTTATTTTCACTATTTGCATGTCTACATTAGCTCAAAATGCCCTCACTCCTAGCCTTTACTGATGATTCAAGATTTTTGGAAAAGACAATCTATAATATTCTCTGATATTGGAAGTTGTGACAACCTAGCCCAGTGTCGTGATGACGCAAGTCATTTTTGATGACTTGACTCAAGTCACCGAGAGCAATGACTTGACTTGAATTGTGACTCAAGTCACTTATCCATAAACTTGACTCAAGTCACTTATCCATAAACTTGACTCAAGTCACTTATCCATAAACTTGACTCAAGTCACTTATCCATAAACTTGACTCAAGTCACTTATCCATAAACTTGACTCAAGTCACTTATCCATAAACTTGACTCAAGTCACTTATCCATAAACTTGACTCAAGTCACTTATCCATAGACTTGACTCAAGTCACTTATCCATAAGACTTGACTCAAGTCACTTATCCATAAACTTGACTCAAGTCACTTATCCATAAGACTTGACTCAAGTCACTTATCCATAAACTTGACTCAAGTCACTTATCCATAAACTTGACTCAAGTCACTTATCCATAAACTTGACTCAAGTCACTTATCCATAAACTTGACTCAAGTCACTTATCCATAAACTTGACTCAAGTCACTTATCCATAAATGTGACTCAAGTCACTTATCCATAAACTTGACTCAAGTCACTTATCCATAAACTTGACTTAAGTCACTTATCCATAAACTTGACTCAAGTCACTTATCCATAAGACTTGACTCAAGTCACTTATCCATAAACTTGACTCAAGTCACTTATCCATAACACTTGACTCAAGTCACTTATCCATAAACTTGACTCAAGTCACTTATCCATAACACTCGACTCAAGTCACTTATCCATAAACTTATCTTTAATTTTCAAAAAATCAAAACAAAAAAAATCAAACATTTCAACAACAACAAAATTCCAAAAAATCAAAAGAATGCAAAAAGAAAATTGTCTAAAAAAAATGATGTTGTTGAAAATTTGAAACAATGGGTCGCCGGGCCCGTAGAACAGGGTTTTTGTTCCGTCACCTCATCCGTGTTTCAATCATGCAGATGTTTACAAATATTATAATGCCCCTTGAGATTTTCACTCTTTAATCAGGACCCAACATCAGTAAATGTGGCACAATGCGGCAGTAGCTCATTTGATTTAAGAGCATAAATATGGAACATGGTCATAATAAGTCAGATTTATAAAGTCTTATTTCTGATATTTGATACCAGCCAGAGACTCAATTTCATGAAAATTAAGAGTCAAACTACACGTTGAGGTAATTAATTTTCATTTGCTCCATTGATTTGTTAACAAAACCAAAACTTAACGATTTGTATTTGATGTTTCGCGACAAAGTGATTTTCAATCATCCGTAACTCTGGTTAGGATTGTGTTATGACATTGATTTTGGTACCAAAATGTCCACCTCATTGCAGGGGTGTACCTTTATATTTTTCAGCATGTAAAAGTTACCAGCCCGACTGTAAACTTACCAGCCAAACAAGTAATCTTCATAACCAACAGCAAAATTCTTACCGGTAAGCCGGACGCGTATATTTTTAAAAGTTACCCACCCGACGCAAAAGTTACCCCCAGGGGCGTGCGGGCGGGTACTAAGTACAGCCTTGCCTCATTGTGCCTCATTTACTCATGTTGGGTCACATATCTTAAGTTCATAAGGCCCCCTGATATTTTCACTCTTTAATCATACTCACAAATGTAAAATATTTAATAACACATTCAATTCAATTTAATTCAATATTCGTAACAACAACATCCACGACATGGACATTAAAAATAACACATTTACAAACTTATCGGTATTGTTTTTACATACTGTCGAGAATAAATCTTTTCATTAACAATCCAGAAAAAAATGTTTTTCTATCTTGAGATTCAATTTCCACATAACACAAAAAGCTCCTGACCTGATGCTTTAATGTTAGCTAATTTAAATTCAGTAATCATTATCACAAATCTTAAGACACACATTAAACAAGCAAATTTCATCCCCGCAATTTGAGACCTCGTTCATAAAAATAGAGTGGATACTTTTAAAGTTATGATGAAGTAAGGAACCAGACCATCCAAAAATAAAGTTGTGGTAAATTTATTTTCTATGGGATATGCTCAGCAGACACAATTTGTGTGAAATGAATCACAGCTCAGTATGCTAAATTGCTAATCACTGTTTTTTGTTAGGTTTTGTTACTAAAAGCATCGTAACTTTAGTGTATATCTTTGATTTTTGATTTATTTTTAAGTCTTTTGTTAATTTAATTCACACCAGTGTGTCCGAGTCTATATTAGATCTGCTTCAGAGCCTCTCTTTAGTCCCACTTCATTTGGCGATTAAATATGTGAACGACCTGTGTGCACCTTAGTTTCGTTGATTTTGCATACACCAACCATACACTGATACATGTATATCATAGATCTTACATACATACAGACTATGTACAGCATTAGCTAATCACATTGGCACCGCTACTGAAACAGGTTACATACAGTGATCACAGACACCAGTGATCAGGCCAGAGACAAAAAAGCTATTTACTAATATGGCTACACTGACCTTTGCTGGCTGCCAAACCCGAACAGTATAGGTACACACCACAGAGTGACTTCTTCTGTTGGTAGATAGTTGACCTACATCATAAGTGTTTCTAGAACTTGGATTCAAGATAAACATGGGATGGGCAAATCTGGGCTCTACAGTAGAGCTAAGTCTATATATATTTTACTTTAATTAGCTAATATAAAGTGCCTGGTCAAGAACATTTTGTGTTAGGTGTATATCGCTTATTGTAAAAGTGGTAATTTTCGCCCCTTTCCAGATTTGCAACTGTTTTGCGTATCTTTAAATTCACGATTTAAAAAGAAATGTATTTGCGCGTTATTATTTTTGCGGCAGCTAGTAAGAGCGCGAAAATAAATGTAGCCTGAAAATGTCCACTGTTACAGTATTGAAATACAAGCCAATCTGAGCTAACAAAACAGTAAATACAAGTGTTAGTGGTTAATAGAATTTATTTTTTGAGAGTTTGTTAATTCGTCCAAATTCTCATCGAATATTAAACTGTACATATATAGCTGATGCAAAATATCCCACCATTACTTACCGGTATAGACAATTTATAAACCAAAACTTCTAAAAATATTGAATGGAATATCAATGCACATATTAAAGGTATATTATGTGATCTTTTCCAAGGGACGACCTCAGTCTTCTAAAAATTGGAAGCAGATTTTCATGCAGATACATTTCTGATCATAAATCATGAATATATTCCGAGATACAGAGTGATACGATTCCTAATTACTTCAAAATCATGTTTTTCAGAGTGAAAATAGAATCAAAATAAACTGTTTGCTAGCGAACAATCTATTTTCAACTCCTAAAAATCAAGATTTTGAAGTAATAAGGAATCGTATCGCTCTGTATCTCAGGATATATTTATGATTTATGATCAGAAATGTAAATCTGCACAAAAAAAATCTACTTTTCTAAAAAAAATCATGGACAGAGGGCACCCCCTAGAAAAGATCACATAATATGCCTTTAATTTAAGCAATAAGCACACGGCTGTTTGACTGTCCGATTTATAATTAAAATTATGGAATAAAAAAAGATTACATAGTGGCCCAGATATGGTTTGACCTGGTTTAGGTAGCGCTAATGACTACGAGTATACGGTGAAAATTTCACGAAAATTGTTCGAGTCATTTTTAGATTATCGGCATTTTCTACTTTACACACATTTTACATGTAACTCTATGGGAAATGTGGCCGATGAGGGCGCTATTATAGTAAATAATAATATTCAAAGCTCTATTTCTCAGAAATGGCACCACCAAATGTTCTGTCATTTCTACAAAAGATGGTCAGTATATTCAGGTACTTGAATAAGTTAAAACCAGAACCGGGCCAGCAAGTTACGGTGTTCTCAGAATAAAACGGACAAATTATGTGGGATCAAACAGCCGTGAGCAAAGAAAAAAATGATAATTCTGACACAACCTAAATTTGAGTTATCACCAATTTCTCAGTTTTTCCTTCAAAAGAGCTTGTTTGACAGTTTGTGTACTATTGACAATATATAGAATAATTTGAGTTGACATTATTTATAATTGTCATAACTTTACAAATAGATGTAATTTTCAATATTGCACATTTGGTTTAACTCTATTATAAAGGCTAGTATATACAGTTCTCAAAAAAGTTCCTGACCAAGTAATAAATGTGCTCATAATTCTAAAAATGAGGTTCCAACTGCAAAATATAAAACATAAAATTAAGGAATAATTTCTCCTCTTTAATTAGAGACATTTCGGAAAGATTGGTTAACAATTAAGAACGCTACATAGAAGAGAATGAAACAAAGAGCAGTTTTCATTTTTGCACTTGGGTTCTACACACGCAGGATAGTGTGACAGGTATGTGTGTTATATAGGCTGCATTGATCATTGC
The DNA here is from genome assembly GCA_035610835.1 of Ophiura sarsii. NCBI lineage: Eukaryota > Metazoa > Echinodermata > Ophiuroidea > Amphilepidida > Ophiuridae > Ophiura > Ophiura sarsii. The sequence continues at coordinate 413,639 of CM069451.1, read as the reverse complement.
TACACCGAGGCTGTGTGTAGAAGAACCAAATGCTAACATGAAAAACAGACTTGGTTTTTGGTTTTGGACACACAGTTAATATTCAGTCATTCTTCAAGTGTAGTATCGCAAATTAAAGAGAGAAATTTCTTTACAAATTTAAAAATTAATATCTTTACATAGAAGCTATAATTTTGGAGTTAAGAGCATAATAACCTGGTCAGTTACTATTTTGAGGACTTTTCATTCATGGTCAAACGCTTTCAACACATGTTTGTCATTCATAATACATGTTATTTCAAGAAAATTCAATTAATTTCTTACTTAAGTAATGTATGACGAACAAAAAGTAAACTCATTCAAATATTTTGAGAAACATGTCTCATCCGATAATCAAAGATCGATGCGTTTTTTCATCATCAAACGTCTGTTAGAAAATAGAAATGGATAATTAGAGATTTTGAAAATGAATGCTTGTTGAAATGTGTTCAAAGTATTCAAGACTGATCTGTGCCTTTGGTTTACATTATTTACAAATTTACACCCAAAATAAATGTTATTTATCAACATAAAAAACCAAACATCATTGTATATAAAATTGTCCAATGAAAAATATTTTACAAAGAGCAATTTTTGCCAATTAAGTCATCTCACTATGTACCTGCTGCAATCATGTTCAAAATTTTGGGACACTTCCTGTGAAAACGGTGGTCCCTCTCCCTAAACTCAGTTTTGGTCCATATAAGAGCATACTCCAACAAATGGTTTGGGAGGCGGGCTTTTACACAAACTGGTTTTAATATCAAACTTTCAACTGACACTTTTTGACTCATATTGGTAGATAATTCCTTTGCACATGTATTATTGTATAGTGTCTCAACAGGTTATGAACAAGATTGTAGGTCAAAAAGTATTAAACTTTACGTGATATTTTTTACACTTAATTTTTCTCCCTCTTATAATGAAGTTTGACCTATCAGGAAAGATCAGGAAAGACTTTCCTTTCCTGGATTAATAAATCTATCTTGACCATATTTTTCGTAAAGAATATCACAGAACCGTACTAAATCATAAAGTTAATATGCTTCCGATTTGTGAATCTGTAGACTGTTGTCATAAAGCATTTCCAAATTATCCAGGCATGAGAATGAATTGAAATAAAAAACAGGAAACTTGTGGAAATGTAGGAAAATAAGCGTGAACTTCGAAGATATTTTAGTTTCATGTTTATAAATGTAATTTGACAACAAAAATTGCATTTAGAGAACAAAACCAAAGCGTGTGTTGTATATGAAGGGGCCTCAGAGAAGGAGACACGTTTGTTATCAAAATAATTCTACACATTTTCTCTATACAAATATGTTTTCCATTTAATCTGCAAATTATTTTACCGTAGATATATAGAGTATTTAAAAATGATGCATGCTTCACCTTCTGGGGGAACATCAACAAATTAATTCATAGGTTATAGCTCTTCCAACATTTTATACTGTCGCTGTTCTGTACTAATCTCGTATCTTATTTTGGCCCTTCAGCATGTTTAAAGTATAACTGCCCAATGGTTATGCATAGGAAGTGATGCTTTATACATGTTCAATGGCTAGAGCACTTACAACATTTTTATAGATGTGTTCTGGCCCTTGAACATGTTTAGAGCAGACTGAAAGTATAGGAAGTATTACTTTATACATGCTGAAGGGCCAGATGGAAGGTTTTGACAGAACAGCAATGATATATACCATTTTTTCTATAAAATCAACACACGATTTTCCAAATCGTATTTCCAATAGTGGCAAGTCTTCTATTTCTCTGCTGGTTTTCACCTGTCTCCATTAACTGGCAAAGCTGATGGATGATAAACCTGTGAAATACAAGATATACAAAATATATATAATAGTATTAGACTATCTGTTGTCGGCTTAGTTTCACACATTTACTACGTCTGACTCAAAGCTAGGGAAATACATGTATAGTTCCAAATTTGCGAGAAATATGCAGATTTTATTTCTCTGCGCACAAAAGTAATCTAAGTGTACATGAACGATTTAGGCCATACACACACACGGCTGATTGCAAGTATCACGCATTTGATGCACAATGCGCTTTGCTGCGTTCATGTGCGTCTACATCTGTCTGTATTATTTCGCCGCTGTAAGAAGAAGGAGCTGATCAATGTATAGTTACAGTTTAGGTGAACACATTGTATAACAGGGGTGTGAGGACTTTTAATTGGATTCCATTGTGTAAATAAGCAAAAATAGCAAAGAAGAAATTGTATAACCTTTCATCACATGACCACTGATTTCTATCACCGGTGTCTAATGGTTTCCATTGACATTACATTGCAATGAGAGGCTTATAACGTTGTTAAACTAGGGTCTTTAAGAAAATCCTGCTGCAAGTAGTGCATTGATGTGACTTCAATTTAGTCTTATCTTGTTTTTATCGTTAAAGCCGTTTATCTTTTGAATAGTTTTAGTCGGGATTCACTTCTTTTCTTATTATGTGGTCAAGTTATCTGTGCCATGTATTAGAAGGTGGAAGTCCAGACGATCTGCAGCTGCTAATTACTTTTTTCTTTTCTTTTTTGGATGGGGTAGCCCTGTTGGCACTGTAGTGGTGCTAAACAAAGTGACACAGCAGTCATTCCTGAACTTTGAGATGCCAGATACGACCTGCAAGCCATCTACAGTCATGTGATTACATTTAAGATCACATGACCGGAGGAGTTTTAATCACTCTGCTGAGATGTTGGGATGAACTGACATCACAAGACAATTATTCAAAATGTATGACTAAACATAAAATAAACTCCTCAAATAAGTTCAGAATTTTTATCCAATGGCCCCAATTTTCAGGTATTTTGTGATATATTCATATTGTGTTTCATATCAATGAAAAGCTGATGTGTTCCTCTTTCCAAGAATACCTCATTCGTAGCAATCCCTTATTTCAGTGCTTGGCAACCTGCTTGAGAATGTGGGGAGGTCTCATTTTAAATGTGCCAAATTCACCACTATTTCGTGCTCAAAAGTACAACTCTCTCGTATGTTCAATGAAGTGCTACATTGACAACTACCGTATGCACTATTGAATTGAGAGCACAGAATAGTGATGATTATGACACATTCAGGGTAGAGACCCCCACATATTCTCAGGCAAGAGGCTGAGCACTGAAGCAAGTGATTGCTACCAATGTGGTATTATTGTAAAGATGAACACATCAGCTTTCCATTGATGCGCAACACACTATGAACATATGACAAAATATATGAAAGATAGGCCATTGAAATTATTTTGAGGGGTTAATTTTAATTGATAAGAAAATAATTTCAATACCCAAAGCATCAACAACTTTGCCCCAAGGAATAATTATTGGATCCAAAGAAACAATATACAGGCTGTAACAAAAAAAAGTTATACAGTTTTGAAAAAAATATTACAAATATCTCCCGTAGAATTTCTGTTTTGAATTAATGGTTTGCAAGGGGAATTTTCTAAGCTTTCGAATAAGCTTTGATTAATGACAATCGATGGTCGGTAAGCAGGTATATGATCAATTGTCTAAAGTAGTCATTGAATCACCTGAGCCACTTTGGTTTAATCAATGGTAAAACCACTGGGATGAATATGAATGGAATCGAACCAGGAACATAGCAGTAGAACGCTCTTGTTAGACAACAAGGTTTCATTTCAAGTGGTTAAAAGTATTACAAAAAAGTAGCCTAAGGTCTTTGCAAAGATCTGTAATGTGGGGTAGAATTAAAACCATCCCTTACTAAGAGCATGGTTGCCGCTCAACAAGTGCCCCAATTCACATTGGAAGAACGAGTTTTCATGGTTATAAACAGAACTTTAGAATGACAATGATTGAGACAGTTTTTGTGCTTATACGTTTGCTCAGGAGGAATAATGAGCTATTTTATTTATAAACTCCAAATAAATTTGTCAAGATATAATTTATTTATTTATGAATTTATTTATTCAAATGAAATAAAACTATTTGAAAAAGAATTATATTGTTCCTTGCATGATACCCTAACCATTTAATTTATACAAGCAAGATTGTATGATATATTGTAAAAGTGGCACAACCCGATTTCTAGACGACTTAGTAGACTAGTCATAACTTTTAAACGCAAGTAGTTAAAAAGACCAAATAAAATTATTCTGGTAGCCAAAACGAAACTTTACAGAGAGTATAAAAGATTTTGACATTGCATGATTTTAACATTAGGTTAAAAATAAAATTGCGATTGTATAACTTTTTTTGTTACAGTCTGTAGTGTACCTACCTATACTTGCTGTATCCTTCCATGACCATGTGATACAGTAGTGTTGTAATAGTTGATATAACAACTCAGCTTCATCCAAGAATTCTAATCTTTCAATACGGTAGATATCATCTGCTGGTAGGCTGTTATACACAGCATGTGTGTCCAAACCATCAGCGCCTTCCCAACCTGCCGCTAGGAATCGATCTTTCTGTAATGTAGAGAAAACAAAGTTGTTATAAATAATACCTCTGTATTTAAGATATATATTGTGGTATTTTCAGGACAAATCATGTTGTGAAATCCATCAGTATTACACTGCAAATTATGAAGGTGTAGTTTTGGATAGCGAGTTCTATTGAGTGTAGTTTTGCGTTTACTTTTGTGTGTACTATTGTCTGTGTGTAATTGCTTTCCTCAAACACTACTCATTCAATAAAAAAAGCAACCCAATTATTGGATAACAGTTATGGACCATGGCCGCCATACAAATTGAAAACTTCAAATGAACGGGACACCATTGCGTCACAGTAAAAAGTCACACTATTTTCAGACCATACCAAACTGGAACCAGTCCCTTACCTGTGTCTGAAGGCTTTCACAGTCTCTTACCTGTGTCTGAAGGCTTTCACATTCCCTTACCTGTGTCTGGAGGCTTTCACATTCCCTTACCTGTGTCTGAAGGCTTTCACATTCCCTTACCTGTGTCTGAAGGCTTTCACTGTCCCTTACCTGTGTCTGGAGGCTTTCACATTCCCTTACCTGTGTCTGAAGGCTTTCACAGTCCCTTACCTGTGTCTGGAGGCTTTCACATTCCCTTACCTGTGTCTGAAGGCTTTCACATTCCCTTACCTGTGTCTGAAGGCTTTCACAGTCCCTTACCTGTGTCTGAAGGCTTTCACATTCCCTTACCTGTGTCTGAAGGCTTTCACATTCCCTTACCTGTGTCTGAAGGCTTTCACAGTCCCTTACCTGTGTCTGAAGGCTTTCACATTCCCTTACCTGTGTCTGAAGGCTTTCACAGTCCCTTACCTGTGTCTGAAGGCTTCACATTCCCTTACCTGTGTCTGAAGGCTTTCACATTCCCTTACCTGTGTCTGAAGGCTTTCACATTCCCTTACCTGTGTCTGAAGGCTTTCACAGTCCCTTACCTGTGTCTGAAGGCTTTCACAAGCATCAGCACCAGCCAGGTCGCATTTCCTTCTCCTAAGGTTTTCTATCATCACTTGACCAAACCTATCCTTGAGATTAATCTGCTCATAGTTGATGAAGAATGCACTTGGGAAGTTGGTGGCAATCCATTTGAGAAGGGTTGCACATTTCTCTGGTGGTAAGTACACTAGCACACATTCAGCAATAAACAGGGTTGGTTTGCTGCAAATAAGAGAATGGCATAAATTATTACAGTTTCATCTGCTCAATTGCGCAGTGCTAAACACTTACCACACGGCTATCAGTTTTATCATCAAAACAGATTTGTCAGAAACCTTTCTCAATTTTCAAGGGTTATCTCAAGGATTACTGATCAAATACTAGACATGTTTGTACTTATTTAATGCATTTTTCATGTGAAATTCCAAATATGGTGATAAAATTCAATAATTTTGATATTTTTGAAACATTTTGTTAAATTTTGGAATGTCATCTGCAGACGCCTTCTGCGTGGAAAGTGTTAAATGTATCAAAAAGGTGATTAGCAACAATTTCTTTTCAATTTGACACATTTTACAATTCACAAAGAAATAATGACTCAATGGACCAAATAGGCCGTCTACCCTCATCAAATGTTGACCCTTGACCCAATCGCCATGTAGCATTACACTTCACTTATTGGATCTAGACTACGGCCCATATCCTCCTAGCCACATACAGTCACACACCCGCGACCGCACTACGACCCGCACACGCGACCGCACTATGACCCGCCCACTGAACAAATTCAGGGAACCGATCAGAGCGGTAGATCACGCTTGTATCAGGGATCTGTGTCCATTGCCACATTAGGGTAGGCCTATTATAGATTGGTATGGTTTTGTTACTGATCCAATTACAATTCCTGAAGATCTGTGGTGAAGAAATGTAGCATGAAAATGAAATTTGTACTTTGACTAACCTTTATGTCTCTTACTTTATATAATTATTGAATTATCTTACATTTAAACAAAACATTGGTTTTTGAATACATACCTTTTATCAATCCCTGCCTGTGCAAGTTTAGCTTCAAATTCTTCAATATTTCTTAAATCAGCCCATGTGATGTGATATCTAGGCGAGTGTAACTCTGCATTTTCTGTTGTATACAGATAATATAACAATTATGCAAATTTGATTAATCAATCCAGTTTGTAAAAATGGGGGTCATTACACTTATTGTGGAGGCTCATATCAAATAGAAATGCCTGTCAATGCACAGGTATACGCAATCAATGCAATCATACTGATTATGGCATCACTTTCAACTTAGTAGTACAGCTGGGTTTCATGTCCTGTTTGTCGTTCTCCCTCCATATGTCATAGTTAATCTATCACACAAAGTTGTCATGAACCACTTGTGCGATGCCTTTTACTCAAAATCAACAACATGTGGGATGCATGTTTGGTTTAAATTATAATTGTCTGAGATCAAATCATCATGCTTTGAAGGTCCCACCAAGGTATACAAAATAACTGGTTAAAGTTTGTGCTCAATGATTCACAAGCGGTATATCTACATTTTGTTGGAATGGTGTATATGTTCAGAAATGCATTTGATTCGTTAAACAAGTGTAACACATAACTTGACCGACAAGCAATACAATCTTTTTTTAATTACACTCTATACCATAATTTATGTGCAGTTTCAAAATGAACAAACTTTCTCATTGTGTTCCATCCATCAAATGGTATAAATTGTAAGTTCCTGAGTGCCATTTCATATTCATATTACTATAGAAGCGTTCATACGATGGGCGCTAAACTCTCAGTTAATGGCCGTGTGAATCGTGTCATGGTTAACTAACCTCGAGTCTAAAGCTAGAATTTTAACCCTAAAAGATCTAGTGGTTAAATAGTCCTGAAGCACTAACCAAGAGTTAGCCAAGAGTGTGTCTGCCGTGTGAATCCTTCAACTATGTTAACCACGAGTGATCATGAAATTAGCAGAGGGTCAATGCATTACTTCCGGTAATTGGAGAATCACGCGACTTTGAGTTAGTCTCGAAGCTACTGCAGTGGTATCGCTAGACTCGAGGCTAAGATTGTCATCTGGACAGGTACTCTGGATTAGCGTTATAATTTTGTTAAGCTCGAGACTATAGTTGGATTTATAATTGAACGAACACACTGAAGCAGCGTTTTGCGTACATTGCGTGAAGTGCACACAACCATGAGCGTGAACATTTCTGGCGCGATCATCTTTGTGCTGCGTGCGTGGTGTTTGTTCAATCTTTAATCATACTATAACTAGTGTCAAGACTAGTGACCATCTGAACAGGCCTTAAGTAGGTATAATGTAAGCCTACATACCAATGACAGGGGACTGTCCCTTGTTTGCAGCTTGTACGCTTTCTAAGAGTTTGGTTCTGACCTTCACATTCTGACATTTCCTACTGGTAACTGCCCTGAAGTCTACTTCCACAAAGACATCTGGTAATTTGCCTTCATCCTGTCAAAACAAAAATAATGACTCAGTCATTTGGTATAGGAAGCGCCCTCAATATCCTGTAGTCAGCGCGATAATGCTATGGACATAATTCCAACAATGCATGCGTCTGTGCGCACATGCGTAATGTGCCTTAACTCGGAAGTGCATACCGGACGCTTTCAAAAAATGACCTTGCGTCCTGATTGGTCAATCGTGAAATCGTCACGCGCATTCATGCATAGTTGTTCGCCAATTTCATGCATATGGACGCAGCTCCACAAACAACAACAAAACACGCTCGCGTGAAATAGCTTGAATTTGGTCCATAGCATTATGATAGTGACTATACAAAATTGAGGTTTTGTGCTTGTTGTACAGTAAGGCATTCCTATAAATGGGGTGACATGTGAAGTCACGCCGGGCATTTGGTCGGCAGTTGCCATTGTTCTTTGCCCAGCGGTGTACCCGAGCGCATCCTGTTTTGTTTAGGACCCATGCTTTTAAAACTTGCGCCAAAGCATTATAAAGGGCAATAAGGCATAGTGGACAGTGTTGTGGTCATATGCTATTCCCTCAAGCATGTTTCGACAGTCCAGTTCCCTCGACCGTTGCTTTTGTTGATAAACATTGCTGTCACCCCATCTATACGTAGTCACACATAGCCAGAAGAAAGAGCCTGGTGTTGTTCATTTGTTTTGCAAATAAATGAGTTAATAATCTATCCAGAATGTTATTATTGCACAGCTGACCAATCATTTCTAGGCCATTGTCAGCAGATGGACCAATTGATTTAAGATACTTCATGCAAGGCAGTTGTCAGTTAAGTCGATCTTCAAGAATTTACACCTATCACCTATCAACACCTGGAGTAAAATAACATCGATTGGAGATTTTTTCTTGTATCATATTGTTTTACTGGATTGTTCTTTCTAAATCCAGAAAAAATGATTTAGCTTTGACTTAATTTGCAGAATCAAATTGAAAACATATTTGGATATTGAAGAAAACTTGTATTCGATACCAAACTTGTTCCCTTTACTGAGGCCCCTTAATCAGTGGCATAGTCAGGGGTCAGGGGCAGAGTGCCCCTGGCCCCCCAACTCAACACAAAAGTTGGTAACCATGACTGTTCTTCATTTTTTCAAAGTACCCTTTTGCAAGGATTTTCAACAATTTTACCTCCCTTTTTTGTCAAAAATGAGCAAAAAATTGTGGTGGAAAATATGGTCCTGTGTTATAATCTGGTGTGCCCTAAATGGTTGATTTGCGTTGTTACCATGTTCTAATCAAATAATTAAATCCATAATCTGATGAGCAGAAGTGACACAATTCATGAGTTGTTTTTTCCTCTTCGTTAAATACCCCTTTTTCGAATTTTGCGGAGACCAATTCATGAAATACCCCCTATTTTCACGATTTCGCCGTCCTCGCTGACAATCGAAAATATACCCTTTTTTCCGTGATTATTAGAATAGTCATGGTCACCAATTTTTGTGTTGAGTTGGGGGCCGGGAGAGTGCCATCCCTCACAAAAAATTGAGTGAAAAAATCATAGGGAAACAGAGGAAAAAGGGAAGTAAAAAGGAAAAGGAAGAAAGAGAAGAAAAGAAAGAGAAGGGGAGAAAGAGAAGAAAAGAAAAGGAGAAAAAGGAAAATACACAAAACGAAGAAGGAAAAAATGTAAAGAAGCATCTAAAATTAACTGTGAACTGCCTCACCATTTCATGCTGACCACTGGCCTCGCAGACACACAGTGGCCGAATCCAAGGTCAACCCCAGTTGCCATAGTGAGTTAGGAATAAAGTCATTGAAATGATCAACAACAACAACAAAAATCCTGGTGAGAAAATTGTTTGGCGTTTTTGCCTGCTTGGTGCTTTTACTGTTACGGTGTTACGATAGGCCTATTTAACCCTAAATCAAGGCGATATGTTTGAACCGCAGACCTCCAGCACCGAAGCCCATCTCCATTCCACTACACCACAGCTGTCAAGGCTACTCGGCTCCGTATATTTCGCCTCGGTCCATTTTTTTATCGAAAAACTTCCACGCCGGTTAGTACCAGCTTGCGCAGTCGTGGTATTTTGTGGTATATGGTAGGGTTAAGGTTATAAGCCAAAATTGTTGCTCGCACCTAACCCACACCTTGCCTCAGATATTTTGTCTTGCCCTCCCAATAAAAAGGATGCTGGTGCCGCAACCGATGGTTATTGATCCATTTTACTCTTCAACAATGAAGAAAACAATACATGCTGAGACTACCCTAAAACTGGGCAAACATTTTATTCCGCCCTCCCCCGGACCGGTAAGTTGGCTACGCGCCTGCCCTTAATAGATACACAGGCTTTAAGGTTTGGTCACACAACTCACAGTATCATATTTTTGTTTAACTTTCAGGATGTCAGGTATGTGTGGCTGTAATCATGTGCTGCATGTTCCTCGCATTCCATTCAGGTGGATTTTTTGCAAAAAGGCAGCTTTTATTTATTACATTTTGTGCACAGCATAATGTTCAGAATAAGAATGATTTAAATCTGAAATTAAAAACATAAGCTCAATATTATACTAAGCGTCTACAAAAAAAAAGTATATAAGTGCAGTTTTACAATTTGGAAAACATTTTCTGTGCTTTGGCAACACAGATAACTGTTGTTGTAAGTTTGGTATCAAAATAATTCTACAAGCTAGTTTTCTCTATTCAAATATGTTCCCAGTTTTATACCTATAATAAATATTTATAATACTTTGGCGACTATCGTATATCATACGTACAAATCACTTACGCATGAGCCATGCATACTAGATTTACAGTGCTTCATAATCATTACTTACATTTAACTGCCAAAATGTTGTATCAAATCCAGCTCCTAAGTTGACTATTTGACAGGCACACTTGGTTGTGGTTAGGAATTTATTAGTAAGCACCTTCATACCATGGGTTCTGGTGTAATAACCTGGATAGGGATTAAATAAAACAACAAGTAAAAACAAAGCAAAATTATCAATTGCAGAAGATAACAAGATATTCATACACTCTTTAGTAGTGTCGAACCAATCAGAAAGCAAGAAACTAAAATATGCGCAGTGCATTGAAAGTGTCTAATACACTCCGTGTGTGCGCCGTTCAATGCGCGCGCCACACGCTTTGTTTTGATTCGTTGTTCAAGAATCGCAGGTTCGCTGATTTTCACTGCGGGTGTTATAACAATTGTTAACATGCTTTGATTCTTTTTTACATAGTTCAAAATTATGCTCAAATTATGAATTTTGATTTGTATAGTGTCGTGTATGAATTAGGTCAATGCATGCGTATGTTTTGTTTCTCGAAAAATTAGAAAAATCAATGCACTTGTGAAAATTTTATTTTCGTGATTATGAACGTCCTTACATATGGCCCTACATACAAAAGGAATATATTCACCCGTTTTTATTTTCGCGCTGGTTGATCTTAGAGCAAAAAGCGTGAAATTAAATGTAGCGCGAAAATGTCCACTTTTACAGTAATTAAGTTCCAACATGTGAGGAATTTCTTGCAATCATAAATCAAGATCCATTTCTATGTTAAAATTTGATACCAAATTTACGGCCAATCCTATTTCACAATTTAAGTTCACTGTCTTCTGTATACTTCTTTGGTGCCACCAACCTCTATTTATTTCAGGTGCTTTTCTTTCTCCAGATCGTATTAGAAGGGGGAGATATGGGTCCTTCCAGTATCCTTGTTGTACAGCAAATCTGAAATACATGTATTATATGAAAACAAACCATGATTAATGTCCATAATTCTTAGGTTTAGAGTTAAACTGTGTAGCCTCTTGAAAATACACATTTTGTTAACCTGTTTGGTTTTGCTCCCCATACACAGCCTGCCTAAGATTCAGGGGCAAGGTTTTCAAATTTGCACTTGAACCATTTTTGTTTCATTCTCCTTTCCCCTTACTTGGGAGTAGACCTGATAAATCATACCTCAGGCTCTGATGAAGCACAGAACTTAAAGGTGTATGTTCCGATCACCTTTTTTTGGCTATGATTTTTTTTTCACATCATGATATTTTGATATTAGAAGAATTCCCATATTGTTCTCATTATGTCTGTAAAATCTTAGGGGCCAGAAATATTCCATTTAGAAATTATAGGCTAAAATATGGTGAATTACTGCCAAAAAAGGTGGTTAACCACCAGCCAGTTTGTGTACTATTTAATGGGCAAAATTAGTGTGACCTTGTGCTTCTAAAATTAGAACCATTGGAGTTATGCAACTCAAACTTTGGAATGTGACAATTTTAAGGATGACCTTTTACATGTATGTCAAATAGAAAACATCAAGTTAAAAATCGGGCCAGCAATCAGAACATCTACCTTTAATAAGAGATTAGCTAAGGAGTCCCCTATTGATGCTGAGCGTCATAATATTACTGCACAGCGGGGATGGAGAAATCCAAATTCAAGTAAGTTTTTCTAGGAAATTGAAAAAGGTTGAGCCATTTAACCAAAGGCGTAGATATTCTTTGACCCTATCCAAACATAAGATACTGGCAGAAAACCAACATGCATTTAGAAGGCAAAATCTTGTGAGTCACAGCTGATATCCACACGGCACACGCCCTTTCACTCAACCTTGACAACACAACTACAACTGACATGGCAGTTCTTGACTTCTCAAAAGCTTTTGACCTTATGCCACATGAACGCCTTTTGCACAAAATTGACTTCCATGGTATCAGGAACAAACCACTGGAATGGATCTGTTCCTTCCTAACAAAGCGACACCAAAGAGTAATAGTTAACGATGAGTCATCCCACTGGAATTGAAGCCTGCCCTCAGTGGCACTCCACAAGGCATTCTATTAGAACCTCACCTCTTCTTATCCTAATAAATGACATCCATGAAAATGTCCAGAGCTGTACCAGACTATTCGCTGACGATTAAATTCAACTGACAATGAATCCCAAATACAAAAAGACTTTGATCAGATAGTTGAATGGTCACACAAATGGGGCATGAGATTCAACCCAGCCAAATGATTAACCATGCGAGTCACTAGGAAGAAAAACCTACAACCTATCTGCAGTACAAGATGCTCAACACGACTCTTGAATGAAGACACAGACCACGCACACTACCGAGGTATCTTTTTATAGAGAGACTTCCTGTGGAATTTTCAAACTGAGCATGCTGCCACCAAGACAACACAAGTATTAAACTTCTTCAAATGCAACTTCTATCACACCACGCCTACCTCACCTGGACTACGCCACTGCCACCTGGGATCCCCATACAGAACAGAAAACAACATTTTAACTAACCCTAACCCCTCTGAATGCTAAAAAATGCTAATCCTAAAGTACCTCTCCAAGCGCATGCGCCGCTGGTTTTCGATGACGTAGTCAACCGAGCCTATAGTGAGCGCAGTATACTGCGCGAATGTGTAGCTGAGGGTCGTGGCTTAGCGGGTGGGACGTGAGAACGGAGGGTCCCCGGATCAAATCCCGGCAGGTTCCCAGAGATTTAGTTGGTGTTTTTTACTCAAAAATTGTGATCCCGGTCAAAAACCCTAAACCAGGGTTAGGGTTATGGTACCATTTTTCTTTTGAGTGTTCTATTAACCCTAACCCCCTGAATGCTAAAAAATGCTAATCCTAAGTCCCTCTCCAAGCGCATGCGCCGCCGGTTTTCGATGATGTAGTCAACCGAGCCTATATAGTGAGCGCAGTATACACTGTATACTGCGCGGATGTGTAGCTGAGGGCCGTGGCTTAGTGGATGGGACATGGGGCTTGAGAACGGAGGGTCCCCGGATCAAAAACGCAACCGGGGTTAGGGTTAATACCATATCGAGAAAATAAAGGTCAACGTCATTGAATGAGTTCATTTCATATGGACCTAGATTCTAGAACTATGTGTCACCGATGGCGCTAATATAATAATTATTTATAATAAGACTCTCACTTTTTTATGAAGGATATAAGTACAGGAAACCCATACGTTGGTGTGTTTTGTTGTTGTTGTTTTTCACCCACCAACGTATGGGGATATTGTATCAATTGCTAGAAATTGCCAATTTGATTTGCTGTACTAGTGAATGGTGGGTTGGCGACCCGCATCAATGATACGGGGGGGGGGGGGATATCAGCAAAACAACATTCCCATTGATTTTCATACTAGCTACACACCTTCATAAAGACCTCTTTTTTCTTTTCAGCCTCTGTTTATAACATGAGAATGCTAAATTATGGATATTTATTTAATATTTAACCATAATTCTCTGCCGTGTAACGCTATGGTAAAATCCCTTTTTGTTATTCTCCCTATCCCACACAGCACATGGCGATCTCATCAAATGATATCTAGTCTCCAGTCTCCACTCGCAAAATAACGTAAAAACGTCTGATGCATTCCCAGAGCGCGTGCTCTGGGAATGTTTAAAAACCACTCGAGATACCTCTATTAATAAATAAAACACACTGAGTGCTACCTTCATATAGTCTATCCCACCTGAAATATGAAGTCAGAACATGTTTAAATTAGAGAATAAAGGTGTGTTTTTTGGACCGTACCCGTGTTATATTGTTTGACATAAATGTGGATCATGGTAGTTATTATTTCAAGTGCAACAACGACGCCGCAATTATCATTAATAAACAGTCATACTTTTCGACATTTATCTTATCAAAATTGTACCTTAAATTGCCTACATTTGTCAACTTTTACCCCTGTCATGCTAGTGTTAGTAATAGTATCGAATAATCCTAAAACATTCCATCCAATCCTGTGCGGTGAGTAGCCTACATCATGCGTCCGCGTAATGCAGGAAAATTGCAGTAGACCTAGACGCAAAGCAGAAGACGTGCGTGTTATGGAAGAAAACTTTAGTTACCACCCAATGCGTGAGGGTGGTCACGCTTATAATAAATTGCCTTAACATCAATCTGCTGCAAAATCATGGAACACATCCTGGCCAGTCACATTATGTCCCACCTAGACCATCATAACATCCTAAATGACGCCCAACATGGTTTTAGAAAACGTAGAGGCTGCGACACCCAGCTTGTTGTTACCACAGACGACATAGCATCTTCACTGAATAAATACAAACAGGTTGATGCCGTTTTATTAGATTTTTCAAAAGCCTTTGACCGCGTTCCGCACACTCGTCTACTAAAAAAGCTTGACCACTCCGGGATAAAGGGTAAACTTCATGGGTGGATTTCTACATTTCTGACTACACGCAAACAACGTGTCCGCTTAGACGGTAAATTGTCCTCAGTTGCAGAGGTAACTTCCAGTGTTCCACAAGGCACAGTCATAGGCCCCTTATGCTTCATCATCTACATAAATAACATGCCTGACTGTGTTTCGGCTGGGACTGAAGTCCGACTTTTTGCTGACGACGCCCTAGTATATAGAGAAATCAACTCCAGCAATGACCGGACCATCTTTCAACAGAACCTGGATGCCTTAAGCAAATGGGGCACCGACTGGCAAATGAGTTTCAACACGGATAAATGCAAAACAATGCACTTCACCACTAAAAAACACCCAATAATTACACCATACAAGCTTTGTGGGAGGATACTTGATGTCACATCCCAACACTCATACCTAGGTGTGACATTCAACAACAAACTAAAGTGGTGCCCTCATATTGATCAAATTACAAACAACTGCAAAAAAGTCATTGGGGTCATCAGAAGAAATTTCAAGTCATGCACGCCTGATGTTAAATCAAAACTTTATTTGGCACTAGTTCAACCAAAACTCGAATACGGCGCAGCTGCATGGTATCCAAATACCAAAAAGGACTCATACCAACTTGAAATGATTCAAAGATCAGCAGCCAGGATGTGCTTAAACAACTATTCTTGGGAATCTAGTGTCACTGGCATGATATCCACACTTAAATAGCAAAGCCTTGAAAGTAGGCGCAAAATTACCAGGCTTACACTCATGCACAAAATTACACACGGCCTGGTGGACTTAAACTGGCGAAACCACTTAATCAAGCCAAATAGACAACTCAAAAAGACCCATGACTTATCCTACCAAAGACTTCTGACCAAGACCACGACCTATTCCAACACATTCTTCCCCTGGACGACCACTCACTGGAACAATCTCCCTCATAAAATTCTGGATACTGCCAACCACAACCCCTTCAAAACTATGATCCGGAACCACTTCAATGAGCACACAGCATCAACAAATGGAAACAGTCTACCCAGCCACAACAATCATTAGGTCATGTCATCAAACTCTAGCGTGATGCGGATATTCCGTTTTGCTGGAGTAAAACATCCAGATCCAGATGTACGCCGTGTTAAGTTGTCTGATATAAATGTCGCCGATTTCTCTGAGAACCAATATGAGAATTGCCAAAACATTCTTTTTTAAGATTTTTGTTTTGTTTAAGCGAATGTTTTATATAGTCCTTCTCCATTCTAATAATGTTGGACAATTTAAGAATAAGACTTTTAAGTTTAACTTTAAATTAAGTAAGCTTATTTAAAATAAAAAAAAGTGGTCTTCTTGTTTGCCTATTTGTTTGGATGTACCTTTTACACATAGCTGCGTCATCATTTGTGGACTGAATTACTTCATCTCCCATAGCGACAATTTAGTTGAGTAGTCTGCAAGCATAAAGTAGATATCAGGATATGAAAATCATTCGTTACGTTTTTGCGATTTTGGTTGTCAGCCAGCAACTGCTAAATACAGCTCGTATGACAAAATCAGGGAGTCTATAAATTATAGGAGAAATATCTTCATGTCAAACTTTTATAGTCAACCGGTTCCTGACGAAAATTGTTATAGAGGGCGCTCCAGTGGCGTGCTACCGGGGAGAGGGGGGGGGGGGGGGGGGGGGGGAGGCTTTACTCCCCTGACAGAAAAAACCCATCTGTGCCCCCGCCCCAAGCCCTATAGTATTAGCGCCACACATTTTTCGAGTGCTTTTTGTGTAAAACATATGACCCTCCCCCCTCCCCGATTCTCAAGTTTTCTGAGCTGACTGCACACATTTTAGGGCACACTTTTACGAATATTTTGGAAATCTTGCCCTCCCCCCTGGAAAAAATCCTAGCTACGCCACTGGGGCGCTCCAGCGTGCTTAAAAAGGGGCATGAAGAGATATGTTGGAGGATGCGCCCTCAATTATGATAAAAACTGGGATTTATATATATTTTACAATTGTATTACAAGTATGAACTTACACCTATACGAGAGGGGTATCAAAAAGTTCTTGACATCACCCCAGAAGTGAAGGAGTCAGAAACTTATTTTCATTATGGACCCTTCAGACATCTTTTAAAAAGTCACTGTGCAAAGTCACACATTTCTCCCACTATTTATGACCTGTCCACAGACCGCCACTGTAGAGCTCCTCAGATTGACCGCCATTGATTGATCCTCAGATTGCCTGCGATTGCGTTATTCCCAAAACAGCAATAAATAGTTTAAAGTGTTGACAGAAAGGGATCAAAGGTCATGTAGGGTCATTAGAGGTCAACGTGTGTACACCCCATGTTACCCACAAGATTATTGTCACCAAGCTTGTTTGTAATGACCTTTGACCCCTTATTGACCATTTTGAGAAAATTATAAAAAAACGTTTTTTGACCCATTTTAGGTTCTGCAAAGATAGTAACTCAAAATATATTTTGTCATACTAGTTTTATTATAGTCCTAATACAATTCCCTAGGAATCTTTATTATTTTTTGAATTATCGACCAAAAATCGAAAATCACATTTTGGCACTTTTTGGCAAATTTGACAAAATATATTTTTAGTTATCTTTGGAGAACCTAAAATGGGTCAAAAAAAGTGTTTTTTATAATTTTCTCCAAATGGTGAATTTCATGATCATGGTTGGATTCATTGAACCCTTTTCTGCAAAAAAATGTATACTTTTATTTAGATTAAATGAATAATGAAGCGGTTACGACAGTTTTACGGAGGCTATATCTGAGGGTTCACAGCCCCCTTAAGTAGATGCCTAGATGTTCGACATGTTTTGCCTACTATAGCATTTGCCGACGGTGCAATCGCACATAGAGATGGTGGAAGACAGATCATGGCAAAACTACTATCTACTGCTGATAGCATTTGTCAACGGTATTACGTACCAGCCATTTATAGTGCGGCTGATAGACAGCACATGTCAAAATCAATGGTGTCACTGTGTTTTGTAGACAGATCTACTGCTGATGGCATATGTCAATGGTGCTATCGCCCAGAGCTGGTAGACACCCCGGGTAGACACTCATGTCAAAATTGGCAGGCAGCGGACCATCTTAAAACTACTACTACTGCTGATAGCATTTGTCAACGGTGTTACACAAGCCCATTTATAGCGCTATAGTAGACAGAACATTGTCAAAATCAGTGTCATGTTATATAGCCTAATAGGCCTATAGCTGGTAGTGGTAGACAGATCTACTGCTGGCATTTGTCAATGGTGCTATCGCCTAGAGCTGGTAGACACCAATGTCAAAATTGCCGCATCGACTGCTAGTGATAGCATTTATCAACGGTGTTATCATTTATTTATAGATTTGGTAGACAGACCATGCATGTCAAAATTTCTAGAGTCATTACAAAAGACATACCGGACCTTTATTTGCCAAAAATAATTTTCTTACTGTTACTGCTGATATGCACACACTTGAACGTGGGGACTATCCAACGAGACACGTCAATGATTTCAATTTGACAAATGATAAGAAATCATTTTCCGACCATGCTATTCGAACGCGTGGTCCCATTCTTTGGAATTCACTTCAAAAAACACTATAAAAGAATCAACATCTGTGAACCATTTCCGAAACCAACTTAAGAGAAACCTCATTCAAAAAATACGAATAATTCAGTTTTTGAGCTCGTCATTATACGTCTTGTCTTGTTGTTTAACATGTTTAAGTCGTTGTCAGATTTGTTTTCTCCATTTATCATGTTTATAGTAAATATGTATCATGTAGTACTGTATTGTACTGTATTTAAAGGGGTAAAGGCTATTTACAGGCCTTATTGGCTTTCCAGCCTACTCCTCCATACGCTTTTGTTGGTTTTAAAGTTGTTTTTGATGTAGTGTTTTTTATGGAAATAAAGTTTGATTTGATTTGATTTGATTTGTACTATCTACTGCTGATAGCATTTTTAGAATATTTGCTGGACCTATTACACGTTCATCATTGGACATCTCTCTTCTCACTGTTCATATGGGGAAGAAAATCGTATTGGGGATAATTCGTTCAATGTTTCTGCACCCTCACTGTGGAACAGCATACCGAAAAACATCAGGTAGGCATGTACACGGCCTAGTTCCAAGAATATTTTATTATTCTATTAGACAGATCATGACAAAATTATATCTACTGCTGATAGCATTTGTCAACGGTGCTATCGCACATTTATAGAGCTGGTAGAAATACGACGTCAACATTACTATCTACTGCTGAT
This sequence comes from Ophiura sarsii, assembly GCA_035610835.1. Classification (NCBI taxonomy): domain Eukaryota; kingdom Metazoa; phylum Echinodermata; class Ophiuroidea; order Amphilepidida; family Ophiuridae; genus Ophiura; species Ophiura sarsii. Next base: position 394,308 of record CM069451.1, on the reverse strand, counting down.
AGCATTTGTCAATGGTGTTATCTCATATTTATAGAGCTGGTAGAAAGATCATGTCAACATTATTACAGTGCAACAGAGCATAAATTACCAAAAGTGCATGTTATTGAAATTACGCTCTAATTCAAAAAGTAAAATATGTAAGACAAGGAGACAACATTATATTATAGAATACAGCTTGGTGATTTAATGTCATAGAGAAAAAATGGTTTAAATTTATTTGCATATAATTAGCATATTATAAAGAAATACATTACAATTTTGCTTTTTGTAATTTCCAGCAAAAACTATACATCAAAGCGCGAACAAACACTCTTCCATTGGAACATAGAACACGCAAATGGTCTTCAAATAATAAGGATGGTAAATATATGCTTTGTAATGATGATTTAGTGGAAGACTTACGACATTTCTTATTTACATGTAGATCACTGAATGAGATATGGGTCGAGGAATATATCAAACTCGAAAATAACCTATGCAACAATGGTTATAGTGATGTTTGGCTAGAATTTATTATCAGTAATCTGGACTCAAAATTGTATAATGCTTGGTTGTCTAATTAATATCACCACGCCTTACAGACACACTAAAGATGCCCGTTCTGCATATGTTATCCTTGACCAATTCTGCAAATAATACCTTAAACGTGCGTGGGCTGTTAGTTGTAATATCAGGAACTCAAAGTGAGTCTATTGAGACTATTGTATACGTGACTGTATAATAATCATTAACATGATTAATGTTCTTTCTTTTTGTCAATTATTGTATGTATATATTATGAACGCACCGTCAGGTAGACGAGTGCCACTGTTGTTAAAGTGTATGTTCAAATAAATAAATTAAAAAGAAGAAAATAATTAACACCAAATTTACAGGAAATGAAGTTCCCATCATTGTCAACAATTCTGTCTGAGACCAAATTCACATTTATCTTTACTTATAAAAAAACCCCAAAAGTCTGTCTTAATCAAGCTTAATGAATGACCAAAATTCGTTGAAATGATTAAGTAGTACTGTGTATCCAAGGTATAAAATTAAAGGTAAAGATGTGTATAAAACAATGGTCTGAGCAGATAATTCAATATCCCTTTAGTATTTCAAATATTTTCCTCCAAACATTTGGTATATTTTTAAAAGCCACAAATGGTGTTTTTTTGTATTTTTCTCATGAATTAAACATGCAATAAACACTAAAATCACCGAGAAAGATGTTTATGGTTAGCCACACAAATCTGTCAAGCCATTCGTTAACATGTTTGCTGTGTAATTAATTTACGCGCGTAATTAATTAATTGGAATAACTTTGAACCACTTTTTGAATGCCCAATTAAGTTATGTAAGGTTTCAAATGAATCCTTAAATTATGCTTAATAAAATGGTCAAGCCATATTTCTCAATTTCATTTTTCTTTTTCTGTAATATTAATCAACACTTTAGATACATTAATTTTGCAAAATTTTCTTACAATAACAATGTATTTCATACAACTGTGCACAGACTTGGCAAAAGTCTATTTATAGTTGTAAAGCCATGCACGCAAACAATGGAAGGAATATTCAAGAACATGACCACGCTAAGGTCCGTATCAGGCCCCTGACACTCTATTGTTCGAATCGCCGAAATCATGGACGGTCATGAATATACAATGAATAATCATATCAATGAATATACGTCATTTGTGAAGTCGAAAATGAAAAGTACCGGACCATAGTGGACACGAACGGCCGTAATCTTTGAATCTCCGTTGATTTCAATGTTATGTCGGAGTGTTTTACCTAATTTCATACTGACACGACCTGAGTGATAATGAAACGGTCCCCGAACGATGCCCTGGCGCTGTTGAAGTCAGAAATATCATCGTTCCCTACAGTCCGAGCGTTCCCACATCGAATTTCACCTAGAATATTCGTCACACGAACCTATGTCCGCCATCGTCTGAATATCGAAAAGGCCCTCTGGAGAGTCAAGGGGACAACATTTTTTTCTACGCATGCGTCCGATCGCTTTGGATTTGTCCACTACAATTTTGGACAAATGCCTAATAAGTATGTACTGCATGGCAAGTGACACAACTTCTTGTAATGCGCTAATCAACCGTAGATCTAACCCCCGGGCTCCGGTCAGTTTGGGGGTGGAAAAGCCCAATCAGGAAAAGTTCACGGAAAAGATTCAGGCGTTGACGGTTCAATGGTATATCACAGATAGGCAAAGTGGGTATATCCAGTGACAGTTGTATATCCCTTGGTATATAATATTTAATTTTGACTAAAGCAGCCGACAATGCATTGATTGATGATAACATCCAGAGGTGGTTTGATGTGATAATAATGCCGCCATGAGGATCGAGCCGTGTAGCGAGGGGCCACGCCGAACTATGATCGAGAGTGACCAATAACGCGCCGCAATGCGGACCACTGGCGCGCGCGGCGGGCCGGCACATCCAACATGCGCGAATCAGTGGCGTAGCCAGCTTTAAACAGGGCCATAGAGAGGGGGATGGACTTATCAGACACTAAAAAGTCCGAGTTGTATACCGACGAATACGGTAGTGCCCACATGTTGTGGTGAATATAGGGCCTACACTTACTTGCAACAGAGTGACGGTGGAATCCGGGGGCCGACTATACGACTAGAGCGACAGTAGAATCCGGTGTTTAATTTATAAATTGAGTGTATTGTTAATAGTCCCGGTTCTGAGCACTTCTCTAGCCCGCCCGGCCTGTGGGCCTAAATGAGACACCGTGCACTTTGCGCCGTGCATATGCTAAACCATCTAATGATTGGAAGCGTAGCAGCATAAAGTATTATGAGAAAATGTGTACATATCTCCTAAGATTCTGGAGATTCGGAGTCTACCATCGGACCGGGCTTTCAGATGACCTACGCATTAGGAGCATCGTCGAAGCGAGAATGTCCCCTGTAACCTTTTTCAAGATCTTTGGCACTGAAATTAAAATTTTGGTTCATTATAGAGGGAATCCACTTTACTCATACGTGCCCGTAACCACCCTTCAAAGGTACAAGACTTGATCGCGTCTATCAATAGTTGTCTGATTGCCTTTCCACATATATTTCGACATGAATATTGCGTCTCCCAATTCGTTTATTAAAGCTAGCTAAATTTGGTACAAGAACTAACTTTCTTGAAATGAAGTTGTACCAAAGATTTTCTAGAAATTCATCGGTTGTACAGATTTAAAAAAATGGTAATCATGGTAGATTTAACATTGGTATAAACGGTCTCCTTTCTCATGTTGTACGATTGGCTATGGCCTGTTTTGGAAATGTGTTTGCTTTGTGTATCCAAATAGCTTACAGTTGTATATTAGCCTAGCTATAACAAGCTATAAAAATGACATCTCTGAATGTATTTTAAACAAAGTGTGCAAAGGAGAAATGGTTGCATGGGCACACTGGTAAAATGGTTTTACAACAAGTGTTGCTATCATTATCAAAGTGAACTCAACTTCAATCACTTATTTATCGAGCAATAATATATTGTTTTACGCATTTTAATTTGTTTAGATTATAAAGTTAAATAAATCCAGAGATAAATGATAGATAGAAAAATAGATTAAAAAAAGAATAGAAAAAAACCCTATAAAAGCATTGGCGGCCTTTATAAATTATAAAAAATTGACATAAAAATGATGTTACATACATCCATAATCAAGTTTTTTTTTTTTTTTTAAAACAAAAAAATAGAAAACAACAACGAATACACGGAGATTCGAACCCGTGATTGCCGATTGCAACGATATGGCCAACGTATGCACGCCACAGAGATCGACGAGTGTAATTGTGTCACTCTTATTATTTAACCATTGATTCTTTTATTTATAACGAACGGAATTTTATCGTGCCATTTTGGACATTTTAAACCATATTTATATGTTACTCTCGCACAAAATGTGTTTGTAATGTGATTATACCCCTTATTTTGGAAAGAATGGTAAAAACGTTGACATTTCGAACACAATAAATGGCATCTTGCATACTGTTTATACGGTCGCTCGACTGAACGTTGTGTGACCTGTTGCATTGCATTATTCATGTTACGATCTGTTTATGTATGCTTTTGTTATACTTCTCAATCGCTCATCGCCAACTCTGTACAAGATACTTCATGCGCTGTCCCAACGCTGTCGTTATAGAACAATAGAAAAGTCCCCTCGACTCTCCGAGGCGACCTTTGACTGGGTTCACGGGGTTAATCATATTAATGAGCAAATATGCAAATGAGCTAAGTGTCCCCTCCTATTATATATACTCCTTGTCCGTATGCACAAAAAAGTTAGACTGGGTCTAAAGTTAGACCTGGTCTAAGGGGATTTTAGTTTTTGTGAAAGCACACCTTTAATTACAATTCTTTCTCAAATAAGCTAACAAATTGTAAAGATTTGGATGCAAAGTTCAAAAATAGCACAAAATATCTCATGAAAATGCAGAGGAAAACAGATTTTGAGGCATGAATAAATTTCACTTAGACCAGGTCTAACTTTAGACCTGGTCTAACTTTTTTGTGCATACGGACCTAAGGGACCAATGTTTTGAAATTCGCGCTACACAAGAAACTTGAGGGATTTTAAGCATAATGGTGTATGTTTCTTTAGATGACCGTGTGCTGACATGCAAACCTGTACAAAGGCCTGCACTAAGTCTAAATAATAATAAAAAGTTTAAATAGTCAATGCCATGATAGCAAGTAGCCAGTAGCTAGTTGGATTAGCGTGTATGGATAATCAAGTATTGGCCAATCCGAAATCAGGTTTAATAAGAAATGTAACAATGCTGATAATCGTATAAGGATACAAACGAGTACTTTAAAACAAAGCTGTTTTGATTATAAATATGATATACATACTTAGGATTGAAATATTCATGGTTGTACAACACTCAGGAGGCACTATATTTATAATTCAATATTTGGTAATTTATGCTCTATTGCACTGTAGCTACTGCTGATGGCATTTGTCAACGGTGCTATCGCATATTTATAGAACTGGTAGAAATTACTATCTACTGCTGATAGGAATGGTTAGCGAAGTTATCGCATATTTATAGAGCTGGTAGACAGACCGTGTCAAAATTACTATCTACTGCTGATAGCATTTGTCAATGGTGTTATCGCATATTTATAGAACTGGTAGACAGATCATGGCAACAATCAATTAATCGTTATTGATGGTGAATTATCAAATCCAACATGCTTTGACTAGGGAGTACCTCAAGGTTCTGTTGTCGGTCCTGAACTATTTGTCATCTATCGAAGACATCATAAACAAGCATGGACTTTAAGCGTCTCTTTTGCTGACGACACACAAATCTACTTCGTAATCAAACCATTTAATCGTGACATTGAGATAGCGAGAGTAGAAAATGTATTGAAGACATTCGTTCCTGGATGGCTGCCAACAAATTTATGCTAAATGATGTCAAGAACTTTACAGACATAACCATTAAGATCGGGGATTCCATAGATAACTCAGTCGAAAAACAGTGCGCGACCTTGGTGTCATTCTCGACAGTAATCGTTGTATGACCAGTCATGTCAATAGTTTGTGTAGAAGTCTCTTGATATATAGAATTGGAAAACTTCGGCGATACCTTGATGCAGCAAATACCGAGAAGCTGGTACATGCCTTCATTTCGTCTCGTCTAGACAACTGTAACAGTATCCTAGTTGGCCTTCCGGACAAAGATCTCAACAAACTTCAAAGAATCCAAAATTCAGCTACCAGACTAGTGAGCCTAACCAAAAAGCGCAATCCTAACACCGGGATTGTGCCACATACACTGGATGACAATCCGGCAGAGAATGATCATCAAACTGTTGCCTCTGGCATTCAAGGCTGGCGAGGTGGTGCAGTCGGTTAGAGCGTCGTAACACTGCTGCGCATCGTAGTTCTGTTGGTGGATCGTTTGAGCGTGAGTTCAATACGATACACCAACACATCCTCGTCCCCATGCCTCCTTCAGACCGTGCAGACTGAAGTAAACATGTTCATGGAGCATCGTGGTTCGGAGGTCACGTAGAAATGTTGGTCCCGAGTATCGGAAGAGCTATCCCCGAGCACGTTAAAAGGTCACAGAATCCTTCGTAAAGAGTAGGGATCATCCCGGTCTGTGTCTGTACGCTCATGTTTGTATTCCTAGGTTCCAGGGATACCTTGTCTGAAAGGCATTGACGAGTAGTTGCATGTTGCATAGATGTAGATGCAGAAATGGCCAATTCCCTTACATTGCTGATCTGATCTCCGAGTACAAACCCCAAAAAGGACACTGCGATCTGCCTCTCAATATCTTCTTCAGGAATCCGTTGGTAGGATGAGATTAACGTACGACAGATGTTTTTCGCGTGTTACACCAAGACTATGGAATAATCTGCCACTTGCGCTTCGTGCTTCTCAGACAATTGGCCGTTTCAAGTCTAATTTGAAGACACATTTGTTTAAAAAGGCGTATGATCTATAATAACTGTTTCCGTGAGCATTGGTTGTCAGTACAAGCCGACTTGTATATTTCATCCTACGATTTTGTGACTTTTAGGTTGTCTTGTTTTACCATGTTTCTTATATTATGTGGTATTATGTTTTACCATGTTTCTTATATTATGTGGTATTTTGTGGTATTTTACCATGTTTCTTATATTATGTGGTATATGGAGTGTGTATATTATTGTGTAGGCTTTGGGTTGTACAGCGCTTTGATGCCGTTGCTTTATGCGCTATATAAGCATATAAGTAGTTGTATTATTATTATTATTAATATTATTATAGAGCTGGCAGACAGCCAGACCATGTCAAAATCTGCTGATGGCATTTAGTACATCAAACATATCTGAACTCATCATCATGTTCATAAATTAATTTTAAATCGGTCACCAAAGAAAATAGCTTCAAAGATCTGGAAAATATCACATGTCAAGTTACCCTTTAAAAGTTGCAAATGTTTGGGCATGTAGAAGGTACGGATATATGTCAAGTTACAACATAAGTCGTACTGTTCAAATGAAGACAGTATGTCTAGCCTATGCCATACGAAAACCTTCATTTTGGACCACTGAACCCATGGACCAGTTACCCCATATTACCCCATCAAAGAGCTGCATTGCCAACAAAGCTAAGGAAGCAACTTGTTTAAAATGTGAACTGATTGTGGTTATTGAAATTTAACAAAGAACCGGCGTTCTTCTCAGGAATTGAACCTGGTTCGTGGTTGTCACTTAGAGCTAGAAGACAGAAAGAACACACCCGAATTTGAAAAAGCAGCGTCTTATTGCAATAACAGCCGAAATCTTGTATCGACAAGTGCATTAAACCAAACACCTTATAGGGTTATGTGGAGGCTTCCTGTCCAGCCTTGTCCAGCTGTTAGAAGACACACATGATGTCACCTTTCACTACTGAATATCGGTTGGGTAACCATTGACAGCACCTGTAATGAATTTCACATCATTCTAATACCTTTTGAAGTACCGGTTGTGCCTATTATATGTCATGACACACACATGTTCCTTTAATTTTTTTGAGTAGTGCAATATCTGAACACTAGCCCTATAACGCAATTATAGCCCTATTGTAGGCTATTGACTATTAAACCATGTAAATAGTGCTAAGACACAAGGTGGAAATGGCGATGTTCATATTATAATTAAAAATATAACTTGTATCAAATAGTAAGTCAACAGTTTGCTATCTTTAGTAGATAGCATATACTATCGATATCCACACTATTACAGTTTATAACATAACTTGTATCAAATATAAATAGTAGACAATAGTTTGCTATCTTCAGTAGATAGCATATAACTATCGATGTCCATCAATTTAAAATATAACTTGTATCAAATATAAATAGTAATACAATAGTTTGCTATCTTCAGTAGATAGCATATAACTATCGATGTCCATCAATTTAAAATATAACTTGTATCAAATATAAATAGTAAGACAATAGTTTGCTATCTTCAGTAGATAACATATAACTATCGATGTCCATCAATTTAAAATATAACTTGTACCAAATATAAATAGTAAGACAATAGTTTGCTATCTTCAGTAGATAGCATATAACTATCGATGTCCATCAATTTAAAATATAACTTGTATCAAATATAAATAGTAAGACAATAGTTTGCTATCTTCAGTAGATAACATATAACTATCGATGTCCATCAATTTAAAATATAACTTGTATCAAATATAAATAGTAAGACAATAGTTTGCTATCTTCAGTAGATAGCATATAACTATCAATGTCCATCAATTTAAAATATAACTTGTACCAAATATAAATAGTAAGACAATAGTTTGCTATCTTCAGTAGATAGCATATAACTATCGATGTCCATCAATTTAAAATATAACTTGTATCAAATATAAATAGTAAGACAATAGTTTGCTATCTTCAGTAGATAACATATAACTATCGATGTCCATCAATTTAAAATATAACTTGTACCAAATATAAATAGTAAGACAATAGTTTGCTATCTTCAGTAGATAGCATATAACTATCGATGTCCATCAATTTAAAATATAACTTGTATCAAATATAAATAGTAAGACAATAGTTTGCTATCTTCAGTAGATAACATATAACTATCGATGTCCATCAATTTAAAATATAACTTGTATCAAATATAAATAGTAAGACAATAGTTTGCTATCTTCAGTAGATAGCATATAACTATCGATGTCCATCAATTTAAAATATAACTTGTATCAGATAAAACAAATAAAAGGTCAATATGCTGCTATCGTCAGTAGATAGCAATGCTGCTATCTTCAGTAGATAGTAATGTTGCTATCTTCAGTAGATAGCAAACTATCAATCCTCTCATTGACATTCAAAATACATGAATATAAAACAACAACACACCATCAACATATTTGGGTGGGTTTCATAAAGTAAGGACCTTAATTTCAAGGTTAAACGAAACATTGAACAAGAAACTAATGATCCGGGTTGCTAAAGCTAAGTCATACACATTTTGTTATCACATATATGTTGCGAGGTATCCATCCGGCCGATAGAGCACGCACTGACTGCTGTCACTGGAACTGTCACTTACATTTCTACTTACGGCTAATTTACCCTAAGCAACGACGAGAGAGCGAGCGTGCGTCTCCAATTGGCAAGTGCACACGTGTATCAGTAGCGCTTAGAATCTCACCGAGGGAAGGTGCATTTGGTTTGGATCAGGTCAGAGAGGCTATTCGCAAGTCTCGGCATTAATCAGCGACAGACGGTCAACCGGGATGTGCATTTTGTACACAAACAAGGCTTGCTGCAACGCACGGTGATGGTGGTGATTTTTAATGGGCAATTAACTAGTCTCTGAGATTTGATCTGCCGATGTATTAAACAGAGTGGCCGGCAACCTACTCAATAAATCCATTCGTTCATCCGACAGCTGTATCTGCACTGGATAATAATCCTATCATATCATATATATAAAAGCTGTGTACCATATTGCATATATGACATGCTTACTACCGTTACTAAAGACGCTTCTTGTATTACGATATCAACCAACGAGACAAACAAACAGGCGTAACTGGAGATTTACTACAACCGGTTGTTATTGTATTATTTAATACCCCTTGGGATAATATGCCCTCACCGACGAGATTCAACCATTAACCAGACCTTGACCGCAGAGCGTTGAGATGGTTAACAAGAAAATAAGATGAAACAAACATTCTTCTCTTTTCTTTTATCATTATACGTGATTTCTGAAAGAAGAGATAACAAAATATACCATCCCGCCAACCTTATATATTGCTTGTAAAATGTGTGTGTACAATATGGGATGCATTTAGTAGAGCAACAGCAACACCATTAAGAACAGCCGGATCCTATAACAATAGTTACACGGAACAACAGGTGTATATTCCATATCACCGTCCAGGGTATCAGGAGTACCCGTACGTCAGAAACCATCCACATGGCGTCTTTCTTTACGGTAAGTCAACTAAAATAGTTAATTATGTCTTATTTTTTTTAGCTCATTTTAATGAAAAAGTACGTTAAGCCATTTTGTGTGCCAGATTTGAGTTCATTTTTACGAAACTTTATAATATAATTCTGTATGCCATTTATAAAGACATGTCCTTTTTGCAGTGCCATGAATAATTATTCTATTATTTTATTTAATATTATTTCAAAAACCTGTTCATACCGGTAGCTCAACCATTTGGATATGTGTTCTTCTTGAGCTAGGGTCTCTGTGCACATACATATCTCTTTAACATCATCGGTGTTATCCGGGAGCAGGCTTGTAACCAGGATTTTTTTTCGGGGGGGGGGGCGGATTTTTGTCGAAAGTGGACCTTTTCTCCAAAATGTGGACCTTTGTACCCGGGGAGGGGGGGGGGCGATTTTGTCGAAAGTGGACTTTCCCAAAAAAACTGTGGACCTTTGAACCAGGGGGGGGGGGGGGGGGGGGGGGTGCGAATTTGGCAAAGGTGGGCCTTTATACCAAATTGTTGATTTTTTTCAACAATAAAAAGCGTTGATAACGTTTGGTTTGGTTACGGGCCTGTCCGCGAATATAACATATACATAAATAAGATATTGTTACACGTGTGATAATATCATCAAAACGACATCGAAAGCACACTTGAGTTGCATCTGCTAATTTAAAGAGCTACATCGATGTAGCTCTTTATTATGTGGGCTTGGGCGTGTTTAAAAAAAGGAGTAAAACAAAAAACCACCTTTTTCAACACAAGGTTTTCAGCACAAAGCCTGAAGAAGTCTAAATAGCCTATGGTAGAGAAACACTAATTGTGTTACAAATTATCATTTAATGACACACTCGAGAGGCTTTAGGACTTACAGATGCTCATAACAAGCTAGTAATTAATGTTAATGACACCAGCTATTTTAAGACAATACTCGCTTATTAAAGGTGCAAATGTTCAAGCTATAATAGTGCAAGCTACACAACATGTATCTGATAGGCAATTTTAAATATTAAATAATATGTTTTTCACCTGCTCTATTTTTTACGAAGGTCGTTCAAAAAGTTCTACTTCCTATCTCCTAACTTTGCTAAATGTATAAGCCAGTCTTACGAAATTTCACATAGTTGTAAGTTAGGAATCGCCGCTACACATACATGTATCAGGCGCTTACGCATGATATTTTCAAGGTGGTGTTTTAGTTTGTTGGATGTTTAAAGTGACGTGACTGTGGAGCCCACGGCGGCGCCGAACGGGTTATTTTTAAGTGTGTGTGGGGAGAGGGGGTGGGGTGGGGTGGGGGGGGGGGGGGGATGGGGTGGGGGGGGGGGGGGGTCACTTGTATAGGCCTACCATCATGTAAGCGTTACATGATTTTGAATTTATATTATAGATGCTCTCTGAGTGCGCCATTTCAGACTTCATTAAATCATATTTTCCTTTACATTTCAGGATTTTTTCAGACATTTTTGTATATTAGAATTTTTACTATAATGACCACTTGAAATTGAAATTGCGTGTAGGTGGGTGTCAAGAGGTGGTCCCCTCCTTATTTACCCCCCCCCCTTTTTTTTTTACACAGCAAATTGGTCTGAGGTGACTGGTTGTATTTTTTTGAGCTGCGGTGAAAATCTCTCCAAGAGAAATCTTTTTACGATTGAATATCTGATAGACTATTTGAAGGTTGCACATGAAAAACACTTATAAAGTGACTATAGTGTTTTAGAGTTAAAATGACCACCATTCTCTATCTGACCACTTGTTTTGACCAACAATTAGGGTTAGGGTTAGAATTAGGGTTAGGATAGGGTTGGGGTTAGGGTTAAGGTTGGGGTTAGGGTTAGAATTGGTCAGAAAAGGTGGTCAGATAGCAAGTGGTCAGATTATGGTGGTTAGGTTATGGAAACACCCAGAACGTAGCACCGTATCGTGACATTTGTAAATAATGAATTTGATTGATAAAGCGATATTCCCCATAGTGTCAAAGTCATAGCAATACAGAGGAGCTGATATTACACTATTTGCAAGTCTTCAAGTGTTTAACATTGCTTGCAATCTTAACTATTATATATATGCCTATATGATACCACCATATTATATTTAGATAGCACCCATTATTTTGATTTCCAAAGAAAACCCCGAAAAACATGTATTTATTTTGAGGGTAAGTTCCCGATCGTTGTCCAAAATCTTGACTGCATCAGAACAACAAAGGTATCAGAGCTACAATCATGACAAATTTCAAGGGGCTAAAATTTATATTAGCTAAGTTAAACAGACAGATTGACGTAGAACTTATTGAATGACCCTCGCTCCTAAAGCGACTTCAAGCTGATCCAACCGTGCTAACTGCTAGATATATGAGCAACATTTTCGCGGTAAATAAGACGGATTTGGCCCCAACTGTGTAAGTGAGATGTAGTTAATAGGAGCACAGACATAATAACTATCGGTCAAAACTGCTGACGTCCCTTAAATTTCTGGGAAGAAGTCGCAAGCCCAAGAGACAAAACGTGTTTTCCATAGTATCATATATCGCCCATCCAGCATCCATTTGTAAGAATTAGAGCAGCAGCATTTTTCAGAGCATTAGCATCAATAACAAAACAGTCGCAGTGTGACAGGGAAAGGCGTAGCGTCTGCGTAAACATATGGTTTACTGTATGTCGTTTATCATCGAGAAAGCATGAGGATGGATTGCTTCTTATCTTATGATCAGAGTAGTAGAAGATGACGAAGAAGGCTAATCACTGATGTATATATATAGCAGCGTATTAATCGCTGACGTTGAGGCAACGAGAAAAAACGGGCCCGATTGACCCATCTTTTGAATTTTCCCCAAACAAATTGGTTGGGTATTTTTTAACAATTTCGAAAATTTCGAAAATTTATGAAAATTCACCGATTTCTGGATTTGTTTGTGGAAAAAAAAAAAAAAAAAAAAAAACAACGTCCGACCGACCGGCTTTTACTTGAGAGGTTCGTTGCCCGTAGAACGATTTATGTTTTCGTCGCCTTACACCTTAACAGAATGAGCGCTCTACATGCTCTAACATTATCTAAACAGTTTCCATTATGCAAGCAAAGTTAGGACATGTACGTATACTGCTGTAAACAAAATGCAGAATGAATCTTGCTTGAATAGTGTGTTGTGTCTAAATCACTAACACTCGAATCACAAGCAATTTCAAAACCCCAAAACGGGGTCTACTCATTATTCCGAAGGGTCGTCATTCCTAAATAACTGCAAGTAGGTCATAGCACACAGAACTAAAATAAATGGGAATTCAACAGGTGTCATTGTAAAGATCTTGGCAACAGATCTAATTTGGTGCAAGAATCATGTTGATCGAGTAATGCGTTTAGTCGGGGATATACTGGGGGGGGGGGGGGGTTAGGCCTACCATGCGACCCCCAGGACTCCCCAAACCAATTTTTTTGACTTCCTTTCATGGTCCTAAAACATATTCAGGATGTTACCAACAATTATTTTGGTATGCTAAGGGGTTATTCAAGATGGCGTCCAAAATGGCCGCCAAAACTGGTCAAATGTCATAAAATGACATATAGCAATCAAAATGTATGGTGAAAGTATAGTTTTAATAGTGGGATGTATGTATTCGACCACTAGACACTCATATCCAGTACTTTTGCTTTATTAACATACCTTAATCCAAAATGGCTGCCATAATGGTTGCCAAAAATGGTAAAATTCCATAAATTGGCATATATGAACCAAAATATATGATCAGAGTATAGTTTTAACAATGGGATGTACGTATGTGTTAGACAACTAGAAACTCATATCTAGTACTTTTGCTTTGTTAACATACCTTAAAACCAAAATAGCCGCCAAAATTATGGCTAAAAATGGTCCAAATTACATAAAATGACATAATATTAACCAAAATGTATGATGAAAATATAGTTTTAACCATGGGATGTATGTATTAGACCACTAGTAACTCATATCCAGTATTTGTGCTTTGTTAACATACTTGAAATTTCCAAAGTGGCCCCAATCTGTCAAATTCCATAAAATGGGATAATATCAACCAAAATGTATGATGAAAGTATAGTTTTAACAATGGGATGTATGTATTAGACCACTAGTAACTCATATTCGGTATTTTTGCATTGTAATAACATACTTTAAATCATGATAAAGTAGGGGCTGTAGATCTAGTTTGAGTATTTTAAATATCCAAGATGGCTGCAAAAGATTAAAATAACTGAAAAGCAGTTTTAGTTTATTGTTATTGTTACATTAGAAATGACGAAATTATCTATTTTTTATAACAATTAGGCTGAAGAACCCAGGACAAACCCAATAGTGGCTTAAAAGCACTAAATGATCCCCTACTCTTTACGAAGGAGTCTACTAGGCTATATCTATAACTTTTAATCCAACGAGAAAACGTATTTGTATGTGATAAGGTATGATTGAATGGTGCTATCGTCATTTGAAATTCTCCAAAAGTAGTCAAAAACCACGAAATAAATAAATAACGAAATGTCATTTTTAGCTAAAAAATGATTTTTGTCAACGTTGAACCTCTTTATTTTAATAACCATGTTAACAATGTGCTTATTAATACAAATACCATTATTAATGAATATGTCTTCTAATTAATGTATCTTAAATCTTACATGTTTATCAGTGATGGAAAATTAGAGGTATATTTCATGTGCACCAGGGCTACCATTATGGTATTAAGGACATGGCCATTATGTGAAATGCATCGCTCAAGGAAAAAGCAGTTCTTAAGGAAAGAAATGAGACAGGTGATTTACGGTATGCGCTCAATTGCAGATTTCACGCGCTGTATATACTAAAATACATATACATAATTTAATTTAAAATATTTCTAGGAGGATATTGCCCCCCCCCCCCCCCCCCTGATGACCGCCCCCATGCCACCCCCCCCCCCCCCCAAAAAAATAAATTTGAAGACCCTAGTTACGCTACTGATAATGGATTGACACTTCACCACAATGTTAAGAACAAAAATAAATTTTGATGGTGGGAATTCACAAGAAAAAGTCCATGTTTCTTCAGAATGGTGTATCGAAGACCGCTGGCAATTCCCAAGATTTTAAGAAAGCCCTATATACATGATATATCAAACCCCTTATAAGACATTGAAATTCCCAATTTTGAAGCACTTTTCGTAATTCCCATTTTTTAAAGGCAACATTTTTTCCATGGGAATGCCCTATATGTTCTGTAAAAATCTGTTTGTCTTCTATAGAGTAGGGGAGGGGGGGGGGGGGGGTGTACAATTAAGTTATGGCATAGCCCACTAGACTATTATATAGAGGAAGAGAAAAGCTCCCATAAATCAAACCTTCAACTTCAACCGCAAAACGATCGGGTCATATCAAACTGTATCTTCTCCATCTGCCCTCCGAAGAATTATTGAGGGAATTAGATCAAACAACCTGCCAGCCATCATAACTTTATTGACTTCAAGAAGGCGTTTGACACAATACACAGGGGACGAATGCTGCAAATTCTGAAGGCCTATGGTATACCTGAGCAGCTTACAAATGCGATTGCAGAAATATACAAGGACACCAAGGCAAAGGTTATCACCTGATGGGGAAACTGAGGAATTTGAAATACTGGCTGGAGTACTACAAGGTGACACCCTGGCTCCATATCTCTTTGTCATTGTTCTCGACTACGCCCTAAGAGAGGCCACAGATGGCAAAGAAGAAAAGCTAGGATTCCGCTTAACAAAAAGACGCAGCAGACGAATAGGATCAACCATAGTTACTGATCTTGACTTTGCTGACGACATTGCTTTGTTGTCTGAAGAAGTGTCTCAAGCGCAATCACTACTTAACAGAGTGGAGACTTCGGTGGGTAAAGTTGGGCTCAAAATGAACGCTGCAAAAACAAAGTACATGTCCTTCAACCAGAAGCAAGTACCTGTATCACCACAAGCGAAGGTATGCGCCTTGACAATGTGGAGGACTTCAAGTACCTTGGAGCCTGGATGAACAGTACTGAAAAGGACATTAAAACACGCAAAGCAGCTGCATGGAGAGCTTGTGGCAAACTCAGTCAGTTATGGAAGGCCAAATCACTATCCAGAAAGCTCAAAGAAAGATTGTTCTTAGCTACAGTAGAATCAGTCCTCCTCTATGGATGTGAGTCATGGACAGTCACCCCAAAGCTTAGTAAACAGCTGGACGGATGTTACACTAGAATGCTTAGAACTGTGTTCAACATCAACTGGAGACAGCATGTGACAAATAAGGACCTGTACGCGGATATGCCCAAAGTCTCGGATAAGATCAGGGAGCGTAGATCTAGATTTGCAGGACACTGCTTCAGAGGGTCCAATGAGCTGGTCTCCAAACTCATACACTGGATACCTAAACATGGAGTGAGAAAGCGTGGTAGACCAGCCCTAACCTACATTGACATACTGAAGCGTGACACAGGATTGCAGGTAGAAGAAATCAAGACAGCTATGTTGGAAAGGAAGATTTGGAGAAGCATCGTGGTTCGGGAATATCACCCGCCATAAGTCAAGTAAGTCAAGTAAGTCTCCATCAATAACACAACAAGGAATTGATTACAAGTAGGTTTGATGTTCACTTACAATTTTGTCTATAAATCCTTGGATTCTAAACCCTACAGTCTCCACGTACTTACGTGATATTTGTAATACTATACGACTATTCTGTACTTTCCCCGATGGAAACAAGTCTTTATAGCAGATAGACACTATAATACCATCAATTAATCAATTCAATATATCACTTTCAAGTATGATATATTAAACTGTTGGTAGTTGAATTCAAGTGATCATTTCGATTGTTTTTGGCAATCTCTTTTATTTCAATTCATTTCCACACTTTCCTATTTCAGCAGTGGCGGGGAAGCGTCATTAGCAGTGGCGGCACTATAGGGGGCAAGGGGGGGGGGGGGGGCATTTCCCCCTCAAATATTTGTCCCCCCACTTTTCCCCCTAAACAAATTCAATTTACTTAAAATTAGAAAAATAGACAATTTTAGCATAAAAGGCATTTTTTTCCAAGTTGTTCGCACATTTTCGTACTAAATTAGGTTGAATTAAACGAAATGTTGACAATTTTAGCATAAAAACAGCTAAATGTTTGCGCGCTTACCAAATTAGTAAGTATTAGACCAAATTTGACAATTTAAGCGTAAAATGGCACAACAAAATTACGCGCTTCATTTTTTTCATGCCCCCTAAAAAGATTCTTCCCCCCCCCCCCTTTTCCCCCCACCCAAAAAGATTAGGCTGGTGCCGCCACGGATCATTAGGCATGTTAGGGGTGGGGGTGGGGGGGGGGGGGGGGGGGGTGGGGTAGGAACCAATTGATACATGTGCTCTACGGGGAGCTTGGCCAATATTAGGGAGGTGTTTCTGTGCTCTACGGGGAGCTTGGCCAATATTAGGGAGGTGTTGGGAGGTGTTTAGCTTGGCCAATACTAGGGAGATGTTTCTTCCATTATTTTCTTTATTTAAAATAAAGTTTCAAACGTTTGCGTAATTTCCGTTTATTCCTCAGAGAATGGATTTCATTGTGAACCATTGCCACGTTTTGAATACGGTGCAGGAGTGTATCTTTTCGAAGGTATAGAAACATTATCGTATATACATCTGAAGCTAAGGTCATTGCACTTTCCTCTTGGCTTTATTTAGAACCCATGACCTCAGTTGTTTGTATCAAAACTCTGCCATGTCTGTGAAATGAAAAACTCCCAATACATCAAAGGCTTAACCGCAAAATGAACGGGTAAAAAATCATTCAAGTTGTTTCTTCTGCATCAGGTTTGATGTTCACTTACAATTTTGTTTATAAATCATCGCATTCTAAAACCACACAGTCCCCACGTACTTCCGTGATACTGACATTTGTAATAATATCCGACTATTATTCTGTACTTCACCGATTCATTAATTTTAGGAAAACAAGTCTTTATAGCAGACAGATATCCAATCTACTGAAGCTACCATCAATCCATCAATATACTATATCACTTTCGACTTGTATCGCTATATTTTAAATTGTTTGTAAGAAAAATACAAGGATTTCGATTTTCAACAATTATACACGCTCTCTCTCTCTCATATAGGCTCAGTGGCGTAACTATAGGTTCTCGATTGTTTGTTGTTGGGGGTGGGGGGGGGGGGGGGGGGTGGGGCATCAAAGGGGCGGGATGACATAACCGACTCACCTTTTTGTTAATATACATTGAGTTTATCATTTCATTATTGGGGCATCGGGGGGGGGGGGGGGGGGCCTTAAATGGCCTAGAGACGTCAATTTTAAATATTGAATGGACCTATTGACATTACATGAAAGATTGATATCTTGGCTACATACGACCACAATTTCAGTACCCCTAGGCCTTCTGTAAAGGAATGAGTAAAGGATAAAGACAGGTG
Organism: Ophiura sarsii; assembly: GCA_035610835.1. Classification (NCBI taxonomy): domain Eukaryota; kingdom Metazoa; phylum Echinodermata; class Ophiuroidea; order Amphilepidida; family Ophiuridae; genus Ophiura; species Ophiura sarsii. The sequence continues at coordinate 375,905 of CM069451.1, read as the reverse complement.
TCAAATCCCGGGGGGGGGGGGGGGGCGGTACTCGGATTTTGTTTGGTCGGGGATGTGCCGCTGGAGATTCAAAACCCCTACCCATTTCTATATAAGGGTGATTTTGGAGAAAAAAACCGGTACCCATTTCTAAGGATTTTGCTTCATTTTAGACCCGATTTTCGCAAATTATCGGGAAAATAGACCTAATTTTCGCAAATTTTCGCGAAAATAGCCCCAATTCTCGCGAAAATAGACTCATTTGTAAAAAGTGACCCCATAGGATTTTTCAGCAAAAATCATACCCCATGTTTAGGGATTTTTTGGCAAAAAAGAAACCCATTAAAGCAGCACATCACCGTATATACTGTATTAGGCGAGTACCCCACCCGGTGTCAAATAGGGTGAAAAATTATAATAAATACCACATTTAAAAATATTTTCTTATGTTAGTGCTACTCCATTCCAGATAGCTTTTTGTAATTACAAATAAGCTACAGGAGGTGAATTACAATTTTGAAATTATACAAAATCTTAATCATGCATGTCCCCATTGACGAACATGCCCCATCATTAATGGGCAAATGTGCCCCGTAGCACAAAAAGTACATTGACCGTTAACCACGTATGTCCCATACATTACAATGACGGGTTTATAACTGCATCAAATTCATAACCAATCCCAAATCATGATTTACATTAAAATCTTCTGTACACTGTAAAAATGGTGTCTTACAGAACCATGTAGGACACGTCTTGGCAATAGACATGTCTTCAACAATAGATCACAAAGAAAACAAAAACAAGTGTCTTGCCTGAAGACCCTTTGTAAGACATGACTCAATTAAGTCGGTTGTAAGACGTCTTCAATTAGACACAAGTCATGTATTTATACAAGAAGACATGTCTGCTGGTTAGACACATGTCTCTAAACTTACGCGTCTCCCACCTGCTACATGAGACGCGTCTTACAAATGTGTCTTCTGTCATGACATGACTTGCATAGAGACATGACTTGTGTCTTCATGTCTTATGTCTTCATGTCTTACAATGTGTCTTCAGGCAAGACACTTGTTTTTGTTTTCTTTGTTGTCTATTTTTGAAGACATGTCTATTGCCAAGACGTGTCCTACATGGTTCTGTAAGACACCATATTTACAGTGTACGAATAGTTTTAGAAAAGAATCAATATCAAAAATGGAAGGATGATGATGATGATGATGATGGGGGGGGGGGGGGGGGGGGGGGGGGTATACCATCGATACAACGTAAGAAATGCACTAAATGTCACCCAAATATGCAATTATTTTTCTTGTAGGTGTGTTGCCAGAGGCGTTGTCAAGTATCAATACCATTTATAATCACTATAATAACGGATAATATTTCTATGCAAAATAATGAAGTAATAATACGTGTATGGTAGATTAGTTCCGTTGGCAAATTATGTACAACAAAAGGAGTAACAATAGTTATGTATGACGTACCAGCTGCGACCATAAATTCAATTATCATATAGAATATAATGGAATAGATAGAAGTGTATACTAGAATGAGCTAAAGCATGTTATGATGAAATAAAGGCATACATAAAATTGTATTGTGAACTTGAACAATTGACAACATTCTACCAGACTGTCAACTTCCATGTTTTACTAATTGCGGCGAGACACATCACGGATTTATTTCGGATCTTATCAGTGAGTATATATCTATGTAGTAAGAGTAATAACTATGATACGGTGACCAGTGTCACTCCATTTGTTTGCTCTGATACTCTGATGATGACACTCGCAAGAGTTTCAAATGCTAAGCGCTCTGATAAGGAAAGACAAAATTCTAATGATGCACTCTAAAAAGTGTGTTTAGAAAGTGATAGCAAAGATGTGTTTAGAAAAGGTATGTTTTGCGTATTGACTGTTAGTGTTTAGAAATTGAACACCAATGTTTATTGATTTGACACATGACGTTAGCCTCTGAAAATGTTTAGTGATAGCAAGAATGTGTTTAGAAAAGTGTTTACTCGCTAAACAGAGTTTTTAGAGTGATATCAACCAACCGTATAGTCACAGTACCAAATAGTTTCAACTCAATGTCACTTCAATGTGGACTGATCTCTATGAACATTTCTTATTATGTTTCCTTGTATTTCTGATGAAACTCTCCAATGTCACTCCTGTTTGATATAGGTTCTTTGATTTCCGGAAGTAGTTATATACAAGAAAATATGTTGCTGCGGTAAAATGGGCCTGATCATCGCCTATGAGGCCAAATAGAAAAGTACATATCTCTCATATAGTCGTTCGATGACCATACAGTTCTTGTCCTTCTGTGGTCAATGTATTAGAAGACAATTCCGCTGTCGGAGCAAATTTTCATAAGACCCTTTCAACCCTGAAAATGTCTTTCCAGATTTTGCCCGGACTGTATACAGTGTTTGCATGTGTGATATCCTGGCCACCGTAATTTCTCCTGGAGCAGCTCACGGAATAAAGCTTCACGGAATAAAGCTTTACGGAATAAAACTTCACGGAATAAAGCTTCACGGAATAAAGCTAGGCTTTGTTAAACATATATTGCGCTAGTAGGATATCCAATGAAGTGTTCGACCTTGTTTTTCCATCCTTGATCCTGTTTTCCGGCCTCGATCCTGTTTTCCGGTCTCGATCCTGTTTTCCGGTCTCGATCCTGTTTTCCGGTCTCGATCCTGTTTTCCGGTCTCGATCCTGTTTTCTAGCCTCAGTCTTATTTTTCCAGCTTCCCATTACCCTCCCAGTCCCCGGATTTGTTACGTTTGTTTTAATCTTTTTTGCACATATCAATTCCAAGGTGTCAACATTCTTAACATTATTACTGTAGCTGCTCCAGGGGCAGTTAAGGGGCCAATATCTCAAAGTTGCTTTGATGTTTGAGACAACTTAGCGTGTTTGAGCGACTGTGTTGAAAAATATTACGTCATTAACCATTTACCGGTGTGGTAGGAGACATGGGTTGGTATAGGGCACTCAGCTCTACGCAACACTAGTGTCACACTCCATTCCGTGTATATGTCTATGAAGGCCGGACCATGGCTCCAGGGGACACCATGGCTCGTTTCACACCGGCCCTTATGATCTTAGAACATAGAAATTGGTTGTGAACTTATAGGCTTAAAATATTTGCGTGGAATATTTCTACCCTTCCTATCTTCACTTTAGAAACATTTCATGGCAACTGATGCCGATGAACAAAGAAGTATTCCAGATGTGTCTCTTCCATGGTATCAGCCAAATGGTTTTTAATCATACACGGGTACCTTACCTGCTATTTGGAGTTCATGTTCGCGCTCAAATGGAAAGTAATATTCTTATTTGTACATCACCTCTATAACCGTATTATGGTTATTTATGTAGATTCCTTTTTACCCAGGTGCACATAAAACGCCAAGTAAAATCGATAATTAGTGCTTGGATCATCTTCTAGACTCGTGCCGGGTCTTTTGCCGTTTTTTTCATCCTTGGATTTTTACTTTCCTTCCTTCTGTAATTCAATTCTCCTTTTCTTTGTTCCCTTTATTCTTTCTTTCGATAATTACATTTACAGCGTGTCCCAAATAACTGGGTCCAAAATCTGCAGAGCTTGTAACTTTATAAGTTGAAAACGTAGCTGCTGCATATTTAGAAATATTAAGGAACATATACCTGACCTTGATTGGTTAAAATGTGAGACCAATCAAATGTCACCTTTTTGGAATACAAAGCTTTCAACAGTGCGTGGTTAGAACCCGTTTTTTCCAATTTAGCAATAAACCACCTTATGCCTTGCATTTGCGTTGTGTGCAAGTTTTCCCTTCGTGCATGGTGTTTATTCTCCGAAATATCTTATGTTTGGTAGAAAAGGGTTAAATTATAGGTATTTTGGATCAATAGTCAGCATTATAAATACCCATTGCAGTAACCTTGTCGTTGAATATATACAAAAACAGAACAACTGTTCCCCTGATACCATGCCTGGATGGAAATAGCACCCGCCCACCTGCCCAAGTTTTGTGTCGGAAAAAGTACCCCGGCAACCGACTGACGGGTAAACAATTTCAAACTCACGGTGCAAGTGTGAGAGTTATACTGGCTGGTGCAATTTCTGTCGGGCAGGTATTTTTGTGAGTTACCTGCCCGATACCGACTGGCTGGTTGAAAAAAAATCTGAAGTTCCAGCCTTTCAAATTCCTTTGATGAGATGACTGACTTAATAACGGCTGGTTTCTAATTTCGAAGAAATGGTTCTTGAACTGCTTCAAAGATGGCAGTGTCTCAGAAAGTTATGTATTGATTTTTCTAACATTTTGTATCCCCTTATGACGAAGATTTCCCTGTTATCAAGTCAAAGGCAAAACTTTGATGACGTCAATACGATGCGCAAATGCAACGCATGGACGGTTTATGGGCAAAATCGGAAAAAACGGGTTCTGACCACACTGTATGCAAAGCTTTGTATTTCTAGAACCATACATCCCATTGGTCTTATAATTTCACCAAATAATGTCAGATATATTTACTTTTATATTCCCAAACATGAAGCATCTATGTTTCCTATATTTTAAGTTATAAGCTCTGAAAGTTTTGGACCCAGTTTTTTGGGACACGCTGTACTAGCGAATCATTGAATTTGCCAATATGAATGCTGCACTCTGTGTGTCCTTATACATTGAGGTCATTGTCTATCATGATTAAATGGCAAGCCATTTGCCTAAATAACTGTTTCATTTTGGAAAGAAACTTTCTCGCGGGTTTAAAACTTGTAGAATCATTGTGCCATACCATCAAGGTACATAGAAAAGGATGAAGACTATAAGATGCAGCTTTTTATAGCGCGACGTGTAAACACCCCTGATTGTATGTCCTAGACAGGTGTGTATTTAGGGTAGTGGTGACTTGGAATCGAGGCTATTATTTCACTTAAATCAAATTTAAGGTAGCGGAACCCTTAAAGGGGCACAGAGAGATTTCTCAAAATATGAAATTCAACATTTTTACCTTGTTTAGATAGATTATATACATAGAAACCCTCTCATAAGATTTCTTCAAAAAAGATCAGTAGCCTACAAATGAAAAATAAAGACATTTTCTCAGCATTTCCGAAAGGTATAATTATTACTAATGCTTTTCACTTTTGTTTGTTTGTATTTTGCTTAAAAATCACTACCAATTGAATCAGGGAGGTCATGACTATGCATCACGCAACAAGCCATGGGTGGTCTTCAAGGTTATTTTGAATAAACATGAAACAAATAAGAAAGAAACCATTCTGTGGCCTTTAAGATGAATTTGGGTAATTTCATGTGATCTATACATCGAAACTCAAAACGCTATCAAATCCATGAATTTCACATGAAATTCTGCAAATTAAGCTCTATAATTTTAGGGGGTAGTTAGTATGTATATAAGCATACGTTTATGTGAAAAACCCAAATTCTGAAAAAAATTGAGGGCTCCCTCCATGAAGGATCTCTTAGTGCCCAATTAAGACGATTTATAATAGAAAGACATCGGAACTGACAGATTTTCGGTCAACAATTTTATTTCGAGGTGAATATAGAAACACCGCAGCTGTCAAAGTGATGTGGCTTGCAACGCGAGGGAATATCAAATTGAAGTGTTTCTTAAATTGGAAGAAAATTACGCCCACTGCATGCACTAGCGTTCTCTCTTTTGTATTAAGTTAAATTGGCTTTACAGTTTAAAAAACAAAATTCAATCAAAACATCGGTTGATATTTCTTAACATTTATAGCACTGATGAAAGATTGTGCAACTGTGACAGATTTAGCTTTAAAACTTTCATTTCGTACGCGTGGTTAGCAAAAAAAAAGAATCCCCATGTTTAATACCAAAGTGAGATGGCATTCGCGAGAGCGATGGAAGTTGAAGTGGTTCTTGAATTAGATGAAAATAACTCTCTCACTTTATAACTATGGCTTTCTATATGACTTTAGATTGTCTTGATATTTTGTGACAAAAAAAGGTAATATAACAACATTTTGTTTATAAGAAAAAGAAAGCATTTTATTTTAATATGTTAGTTATCTGAATAGAATCACAACAACACCAAAATTTGACGGAGGATATTATCGACTAATTTACAAAATTATTCATTGCTCATGCGAATCTGAAATTTTATTACCTTTTACTACGTCCATGTAATGTGTATACTTTAACCTCTGTACGAAACCTAATAGTGCTCTCATCAAAAACTGGTTGGTAGAAAATTAATTTCCGGACAAACATAAGTTATTAGTTATTACAATTTTATATACATATTGTAGACTTTTTAGAATACTAATATCCACTTAATAATAACTTCACAATTTGACCAAATATTAATTTGTAGAAAAAAAGAGCCTACTTTAAGGGAGGTATCAACCCTTTTTATGAAATTTATCAAGCACTGATACTTTTAAACTAATAATGTGATTTTTGAGATGAAAAACAAAATGTTTGCACTTTTTGGTTAATAATTTCAAAATAACACATTTTAAAGCCAAAAAAACCCAACCGATCCCAGATAATTGACTTAAGATGATTTTGGTGAAATATTGGATTTTTTTAAAACCCAAAACAGATTTTGTTAGGTTGTCTGAAAATGTTTTGCGCCAAAAAAGTGATTTTTGGGGGAAAATGTAAAAATCACTATTTTAATAATAATAATAACACTATTATTACAGTCTGTTAATACTGGTAGTTTTACAATATTAAAAATATGAGTATTTTTACCCAAATTTGGTTTGATTTGATTTGATTTGATTGGGTGCTCAAACATCATATAGAGATAGAAACATCTAAAATACAAATATGTAATACATGCACATAATTAAATTGCACCAAGCAATTTGAAAAACATATAGACATAATAAAATATGAGCAAACGTTCCAAGGATAGCCCAAAAAGCTTTGAACACAAAGCTTTAACTTTAGTTACTAAAAGAAAATCACTTTCCGACTCTGAATGATCTCGTTCGGAATCTTCCACATCCATGACTTTTAGTCAAGTAAGTTGCTTCATATTGATTAGTTCTTTAAACTACTCTAGAGTTATTTAAACGACTCTTGAGTTTTTAAACGACTCTAGAGTTCTCTAAACGACTCTAGAGTTCTCTAAACGACTCTAAAGTTTTTAAATGACTATAGAGTTATTTAAACTACTCTAGAGTTATTTAAACGACTCTTGAGTTTTTGAAACGACCCTAGGGTTCTTTAAACGACTCTAGAGTTCTTTAAACTACTCTAGAGTTCTTTAAACGACTCTAGAGTTCTTTAAACTACTCTAGAGTTCTTTAAACTACTCTAGAGTTCTTTAAACTACTCTAGAGTTATTTAAACGACTCTTGAGTTTCATAAGCGACTCTAGAGTTATTTAAACGACTCTAGAGATATATAAACGACTCTAGAGTTCTTTAAACGACTATTGAGTTCTTTAAACGTGATCACTGGTCTATTGTTATTAACAACTTCCAGTCTAAACTTAGATGTTACTGCAGGTTCAAAGATTCTTTTGATTTGGAAAATTACATTGTTCTTTTTAACCAGTCTCGTATAGATCCCTATTTTGTAAATTAAGAGTTAGCGCTCATTCACTCATGATTGAAAGGGGCGCTATGTATACCCGATAATCCCCTATATTGAAAGGATATGCATGTCATGCAATCTAAATGTCATCGAAGATGAATTTCAATTTATTATGAAATGCCCGCTCTATAATGATATGCGTACTAAAATGATATCTAAAATTTGTGAAATATATGATCTTGATATTAATGACAATGACATTTTCTTGACTATAATGAGGGTTAGCGAATTTGATTGCATTCGTCCAGTTTGTAAAATCTGCATTTGAGTTGCGCACATCTTCAGGAGTTTAAATTGTATATGATATAATTGTATTTTTTCCCCTCATACTTATGTACATTTTTGTGTTGTAATTTTGTTTGTTTGTTTGTTTGTTTCCTTATCTTTGTACGTACTTTGACCATACCTATATGTTTGGTGAATGTCAAATAATAAATACATTATTAAACGACTCTATAGTTATTTTAACGACCCTAGAGTTATTTAAACGACTCCTGAGATTACTCTAGAGGTTTTTAAAGGACTGCCAAAGGTGGTTAACCACCCAGCCAGTTTGTGTACTACTCAATGGGCACATTTCATGTCACCTTGTGCTCACGCAACTCAAACTTTGGAATACGAATAATTTAAGGATTACCCTTCATGTCAAATAGAAAACATAAAGTTGAAATTCGGCCCAGCAATCGGAACACCGATTCCTTTAACTGATAAACAGCAACAGTTTGCACATCATTCTCTTTGAACATCGAAGAAACCATTTTTTTCTTCTTCTTTTTGTTGATGCCGTCGCACCAACTATTTTGCATTTGTCATACAGGAAACAATAATATATATGAACATTTAGTTTTAATATTCTCTATATAATAAAGTACAGTATTTAATTATTGTCTTTCCACCTTTTATAGAAACCATTTGTTACCATTGTTTAAAAACATCTCGGGAATTACAATCCAATTTATATAGAAGCCTATACCATACCAACCTCACATGCTATCCAATATTCTGTGATTAACAACAGCAACACGTAGCTATCGATATCGTGTCTCTTAAATCACAACGTTACGAGAGGAAATATGACACTTCTCAAATTAATTATAATGATAGATGGTAAGTTTGTTTCAGGTTATTAATAATGCAACCACTGATTGTAAAGAGAAATCTTTGATGCAACGTAACCTCGACTGTCGTGTGTAACGCGATATGATGACAGTCCTGGGTCGCTGCCTCAATTTTATTTATAGGATTGCGTATAATATATCGATTGGGATCCTTTTTCAAAGGGAAAGAAACTATGATGTGAAATGTCTAACATCACGAACTGTTAAAATGTTAATCATACTACATGTACACGAGATACCCTCCGAGGCGTGATAAAACCATTTTCGCGACATATCTTTATCATCAGCTTCTTATCGAGGGTTGAGCGCCAGAAGGCCGTAACTCAAGAAATGCTATTTTGAGATCGACTTTCAAATATTTGGGACTCATTACAATACACTGTAGCACCCAACTTATAACTCTAATTTTAGTCAAATTAAAGGCATATTATGTGATCTTTTCTATAGAGCGCCCTCTATTCACTTTTTTTTAGAAAGTAGATTTTCTTGCAGATTTACATTTCTGATCATAAATCGTACATACATTCCAAGTTACAGAGCGATACGATTCCTAATTACCTCAAAATCATGGTTTTAGTGTGAATTTAGAGTGAAAATATAAACTGTCGTGTTATCACGACAGTTTATTTTCACTCTAAAACCATGATTTTGAAGTAATTAAGAATAGTATCGCCCTGTAACTTGGAATGTATGTACGATTTATGAGCAGAAATCTAAATCTCCAAGAAAATCTGCTTTCAATTTTTGTTCGATGTTGAGGGCGTTCCCTGGAAAGATCACATAATATACCTTTAAAAGCGGTTTATGAGTTATCTCTTTATGGTTCTGAAAATCTAGGTTATATGGATTATTTTTGTACCAAAATATCAATTTGCCCAAAAAATGAGTTACGGCCTTCTGGCGCTCAATCCTCGTTATGTCGAGAAATAATTTAGTTGGTAGTTTTAGAGTACGATTATTGTTCATACAAAATCTTATTTTGGAACTCTTGTCTCAATTTTGCGATAGTTCAGTTCAGTTACCGCAACGAACGGTGACGATCTCACATACTTGTGTAACGTGAACAGTTAGTTCATTTTTGTCAGGTGCCCCAAATGTCACTCAGAACCAACATACGGCAGACCGACGTTTTTTGGAGATTTGGGTGTACGTTTGTGTTAACGCCCTGTCACACCATAGCGTATGGCCTGAACGTGGCCTGAACGTATGCCGACGTATTCAAAAAATAGCTCGAAAATTGTCAGAGTCCAAGAACGTCCAAGAACGTCCAACTTCCCAACGAATTGCGTAGGAAAAGTCGACATCGGTGATGGAATGGACGTATCCATAGCGTATCCATAGCGTACGTATACATAGCGTATGATTAACGTATTGATAGCGTATCACTAACTTATAACAAACTTATGACAGCGTATCACAGCGTATGCGATCGGCGAGCGTATGACCAACGTATGCTTAACGTATTCGAAGCGTATGTCTGCCGTGTTCGACGTATCATCAGCGTATCCTCGGCGTACCACGAACACGTGACTTATGCCGCTGCTGAAATTGAGTTTCGTACACGGCGGGACAAGTGTTGCCAGTTCAAGTAAACGCAGCCTAGATGATAACTATTACAATATCTAGAAGGGTAAATCTATAGGTCCAACCTATTACGACGAGTAACGTACCTCTAACGTATGTCAGCGTATGTCTAACGTATGTCAGCGTTTGTAAACGTATGTCTAACACCACGAACCTATGTGTTAAAACGCATGCCGCTGTTCCAAAACTGCATGTCCAAATAAAAAATAAAAACCATTTAGGGTCCATATCCAAACTCTCAGTGCTTTTAAATTGTTTTTCTAGCGATTTAAAAGCGCTTTTCCAACGGTATTTCGTTCTATTGTTAAAAGCATCGGAAAAAGATCGGTGATTAACTAGAAACCTCTCTACTTATCTGGCGTTAACAATATAACTATTGTAGTACTCTTGATGGCCCAATTAGTGAAGCAGACACATGAAAGCGCGAGGAAGATTGTGTTATTAAGCTGACCAGTGTTCACCCGACCCCTGTTGTGACGTAGAGAGCGACCCATTTGCCAGATTGTACACCTATCGGGTTTCTAGTACAAGTCCCGGGGGGGGGGGGGGCACTGACATTTGAAAAGGGTATAGTTAGGTGCCGCGCTGAAGACCCCCTTTTCACCCTCTGCTGCTAGTTCTTATGACCCCCCCCCCTTTTTGAGCCTGCATCAGTTCTTAAGACCCCGTTTTCATTGAAAATTCAAAAATCGCGAAATTTTGCGTTCCAAAGCACCAATTTTGTGTTCCAAAGCCCCAATTTTTCGAAAATTTTGCGTTCTTAAACCAAAATAAATCGAAAATTGAACTATAGGCTAGTTCTCAAGACCAATTTTTTTGGGGAAAAAATCAGTTCCTATAAGACCATATTTTTCGTCATAAAATCCACTCAGTTCAGTTCTTTAGCCCCCTTTTTGAGACCCTGGGCGACCCCGACTCAAACGATATGTTTATAGCCGCCTATTCATTGCTAGGCTTATCGTAACACTTATAAAACTCGCCCATTGCTTGTGTGTTGGATTTCGATCACGACAGGAGCATGTGCAGATGCGATTTTTGTGTAAGTGGTCTGTGATTTTGTCAACATTAAATTTTTACTGTGATGTGATTTGTCGATCTACATTGAATGCAAAAAGAAACAACGCCCCCGGCTGGCCTCGAACCACCAACCTTTCGGGTAACAGCCGAACGCGCTTACCAATTGCGCCACGGAGGCGGTTACTTACTAGACTGTTTTGGTTTGTCATGTTCACCCGTACACTTCCCCGTACACTTGCAAAGGGGCGTGTACATCTCAAGTGTTTGTCCTGGACAAAAATCACATGACTCGCTTCGCTCCCAAGTCCTCGCGTGCCCGGCAAAAAGCCCATGATGCAATACTAAGTCGTAAAAGTGTGCACATAAATCGACAAAATGCTGTACAAACGAAATATAATCTAGAATTGTTTCAAAATAGTGTTATTCGTTACATTTAAATCAGAATTACTTTCTTTAACAGGAAATAATCAACTTTTGAACGAGAAACTATCTTAAAACAACAAAGATTAAGAAATATAAAGCATTTTAAACATCCAATTTATAGAAGAGTGGTATGTTGAACCATATTACTTTTGTTTGTTATTGCGTTCACATAGCGCATAGTTGGCTCAGCGGTAGAGCATTGGACTAGTAAACCGGAGGTCGTGGGTTCGACTCCTATCACGTCTTGAAATTTTATTTTAATCGTTTATATACATTTTGTATTAGTTTTCGATATTGTTTATCATTCGTATAATTATTCATTTTTGTTCAATTATAGTTTATTTTGGAATGTGGAATTATTTGCGATTTCATTTTAATTTTCCACTGACTGTTTAGTGTGCAAGGCATCATGAAATGTGAATGAACCGCGGTATACCACCGAACTGTCCTATTCCTATGCAACATGCCAATACAATAGAAACTCTTTGTGTGTTATTATCGATTGAGCTAAACTTGTAAAGTAAATGCCAGCCGTTATGTAATACAAATCAATGTGCCTGTATTATTATTATTGAAATAATGTTTCGGTGGTGTAGGAAATAGGTCAATCGATTCAAGGACATGAGCCGACTGGCTTCTTATTTACATAACAATTGGCCTTTGCAGATCATGTTCATAGACTAGCTAGGGGCCATTCAATGTAGGCCTAGGAGTAGTAAACACAATTATATTTACAGAACATTCTTTATCGCAGTGAAAATTGCAAAAGAAAAAAAGTATCATTCACCATTCAATAAATATAGCGAACGATAAGCAATCCTGTCAATTTATAAAAACAAACAGTGTAATAACAAAACAGAAAAGAAAACCATCCCCATCCGCAGGATTCGAACCACTGACCTCATGATTGTGAAGCCGGCGCTTTGACGTTTGAGCTAATGAAGGCTATACATAAACGTTTTGAAGAAAAACATTACATAGGGTTCAAAATACAAATATCTCTTAAATAGGAGGCTAAAATCGAAAGGACAAAAGTCGGAAACAATATCCTCTCTAAACTAATGACTTGGATTATATATTGTATAATACATAGGTATTATATTGTATAATACTTCCAAACACGATGGTCAATATATTACGCCCCCTCCGTCATCACCCATCCATTGTACAAATATGTTACATGACCTATCGCCAAAATGTTTTCAGCATTGATTTCAATGGAATGAAGGGGAAAATGGGCTACTTTCACAATATCTTGGCAATACTGCGCCAAACAATAGATGAATAGAGTGATGGAGCGGTAGCTTAATTCATATTTCTAGACGACCAGATACATTGATCGGCGGTGAACGTAAACATTTTATGATCGGATTTAAAAAGCTTATAAATAGTATTTCTTAAAGAATATAACACAACCTTCCTCGCGCTTTGATGTGTCTGCTTCACTAATTGAGTCATCCAGAGTACTACAATAGTTCTATTGTTAACGCCAGATAAGTAGAGAGGTTTCTAGTTAATCACCGATCTTTTTCCGATGCTTTTAACAATAGAACGAAATACCGTTGGAAAAGCGCTTTGAAATCGCTAGAAAAACAATTTAAAAGCACTGAGAGTTTGGATATGGACCCTTATCGATTGGGATCCTTTTACAAAGTGAGATATGATGCGTAATGATGGGTAACATCACCCGGGGGGGGGGGGGGGGGGGTACTCACGTATGTCAGGTGTACGGGGATGTGCCGCTCCAGTGGGTCGTTTTTTCATGAGACATCCTTAGCCATGGGTAGGCTTTTTAGTGAAAAATCCTTAGACATGGGTCCTGTTTTCGCGATTTTCGCGAAAATTTGCCAAAATTAGGTCTATTTTCGCGAAAAATCACCCTTAGAAATGGGTATGGGTTTTGAAAAAATCACCCTTAGAAATGGGTATGGGTTTTGAATCTCCAGCGGCACACCCCCGACCAAACCAAATTCGAGTACCCCCCCGGGTAACATCAACGCTGTTACAAAATCTTATTACAAAATTATAAAACATACGTGATATCCCCTGTGTGTCTCTTAGTAGAATAAAACCCTTCCTGCCACATATTTTTCAGCTGCATGTTGGACGTGTAATCATTTAATGGGAGGCTTTGGACTATCATGGTCGTACGATACAAGACGTTTTATCATGGACGGACCCTTTTTTGAGACGTGATTTGGAAGTGATTATACCGACACCAATATGTCATGAAATATGCTAATATTTTCTATATATTACAAACAACCGATTTCTTTTTGGCCATCAACAGATAAAAATTCATCTTGCTCTACCAAATTATCTAGTCAACAATTTCTACATAAAATGAAATGCACTTTGAATAAGTAAAAACGACTGCCACTTGGGACTGGGGAAATAAAACGTTATGAGGCTTCTTCTTCTCGTATCTTTTGTATAAAAAACCCATTGTTTTGTAAGTGTTTGAAACCGTGAATCATGGTATAGATAGACTGCTTTTGCTCTTACTACACTATTCTAGGCGCGGCGTCAGTTCGTACTTCCATGGTTTGAAAATGAATTTGTATTTAAGTATTTTTTATATTTTTTATTACTATATTTCGAGCATTTCCGTTGTCATATCATGTCAAATATATACGACAAACTTCAGTTCTTGAAGGCATGACATAAATTGCCCGCTTAGGAGCGCTATTAATTCGGTCTGGTAAACCTATTGTTATCAATTACTACGATAGGATTGCCCAGTGGGCGTGTACAATCAGGCAATCATATTTAAGTTCGGGGCGTGTACGAGCGTGTACTACTTGCTAACTGTATGGGTGAGTTTCCATTATGTTGCAGCCGGTTGGTTGCACACGAGAATTATGTCATATAGCAACCAGCTTTGATGGAAGGCGAATATTTTAAATTTGGTGCCGGTTTTTAAGGGCACCAATTTACATGAATTTATAGCGCTGCTAAGTGGGCCTTGTAGCCTAATGGTAAAAGCCAATACGAAGTGTTCCTTTAAAAACCTGTATGTAATGCATCACTGTTTTGAAACATCTTCAAAGCCTCCTCCAGTTCTACAGCTGAAACGTGCGTTGCATTTGGTAGAGGGGAAAAAGAGATTCTTATGTGGCGTAAACACAACCATTTACGAGACTGTGGATGGTATATCATAGGAAATCAACGTCCGCTGCAGCCATTGTATACACAGTGTACTGCATTGAAAAACGTGTATCAATATTGGTTGACTTCTTGACAAATCCATTCGGTGGCTATTTTGGTCTCTCTTACACTATCCATCCCCGTCCTTTCACATTGCAAATTCTATTTCGGATGGCATTCACTCATGCACCAATATAGAAAATACATTTGATCACAGAAACACCTTTGTTAACTAATTTATCATTAAAGGTAACCGGCGAATCCGGCTAATACATTAAAACATTTCCAGAGGGCGCTCTCTATTATCTGTAGTATTGGTTTGCTTTATTTGCAATCTTAGACAAAAATCGTACAGGTTACAAAGCAATAGACCCTATCAACCAAAATTGGGGCGACTGTTGAATCCAGCATACATTGATGGAAACATTCTAGACTTTTAACAAGTCCACAACGGGATAAAGCGTACACTGCAAAAACACCGGTGTTAAAAATAACACTGTTGGTGTTGTGATAGGTCCACACCAACACCGGTGTACCGGTGTTAAATTCTTGGTGTTATATCAACACCATGTAGTGTCATTTTAACACTGCAAGTGTGACGAATAACACTGTAAGTGTTAATGTAACACCAAGATAGTGTTGAAATAACACTAATTGGTGTGAACCTCTCAGAACACCGAACAGTGTTATTTTTAACACCGGTGTTTTTGCAGTGTAACAACACGGTCCAGTAGCGTAGTCAGGAAGGGGGTGCAAGGGAAAGGAAGGGAAATGAGAAAAGAAGACAGGCAAATTAGTTAGACAATTGCAGTTTTTCACGCCGGTATGGGGACGCAACGCCTCTATCCCCCTCCTGATCCTCTTGTCATTTTCTTACTTGACAGCAAATCAAAAAGTTACATGAAAAACCTGGCTACGCCACCGGGTCAAACTGGTGTTCACCGGAGAAAAAATACCCCCCCCCCCCTCCTGACAAGCATGACCCTGGCTACGCTACTGACACGGTCTAAGCAAGATTTGTATCTAGCCGAGGATGTCATGCCGCATTCAACAATTGCGCTCCAAAATTACTTCAAAATTAAGATTTGGAAAATTGGTTATCTGCAGTCTATTTAATTATATTAATAGGCATAACCAATGCTGGCAATGTGTTCTACATGTGTATTATTGGTGAACATGACGGTTGAGTTATCCACAGAATGCCAGAGTATTCATATCAAATAAAGAAATAGGCCTACTTAGAAATACATTCAATTTATTTGTCTGTATCTATCTAAAAAATGAAACAACTCATATAATCAAGTTTGGTATCACTTTAAAGCTTGGAATGTCCTTTAAAACTTAAAGCAGATAGCAAGGACATTGCAAATGAGGCAGAATTGCTATGATAAGAGAAAAATCTCAAAGGTCAAAGGTTAAAATTAAAGACGTTAATTTAATTTGGATTTTATTTTTGACTGGTGTTTAAAAGCAAACGTGGCCAGTTTCAAATTGGTAAATTTTACTTAAAAATCTGTTACATTGATTGCCGGAAAAACATATACACGCATGCTAACGTGGGAGTAGATACACTCTATTTTGTTTATTTTAATCTTCTTGTCATACGAAAAGGTCAGTGGCTATACTGTTTCCCTGGACTTGAGGAGTTGCCATGCCGAACCGAATAAATGTTCGCTAAAAATGACGACAAACTATTTTTCCCGCTGATATTCTTAGAAGGCGTTCCCATTTTATTGTTGATTTACCCCACGAATTGGTAACCTGACATTTCAATCGGTTTGTTTTCGTATTTAGTTAGTAGTTTTTTATTTAAAAATAAATCTTTCAACCTTGGTTCAGTCGTGTTGTCACAGGTAAGTACGGATTGACAGTGAACTGAAGTGTCAGTAGAAAATAAGCGATAAGTTTGATTCAGCGATAAATAGTATTTCATCAAGCACATGCGTCTTGAGTTCCACTGCACCTTTAACATTATAAAAACATTAAATTTTGACTGTACAAACAAATACAATAATAATAATAGTGACAAGGCACATATCCACTCTAAATAAGAGCGCTCAAGGCACAAACATAAAATACACAAAAGAAAACGATAAACAACAATAAAACTACTTTAATTATTACAAAACGTCTCAGACATCAAATGCGTTTTCAACTTTTCTTTTTAAAGATTGTAACAGTTTTTGCAGTTTTAATATGGATAGGAAGTTCATTCCAGAGACGAGGAGCTGCAATAGCAAAAGATCTGTCTCCCCAAGAGCGCTTAGATATAGTTTCTTGAAGAAGTTGCAATACGATAAAACATTAATTTGCATTCTATAATTTATTCTTAACACTTTCCACGCGACAGGCGTCAGCAGACGACATTCCAAAATTTCACAAAATGTTTCAGAAATGTCAAAATTATTGAATTTCATTACCATATTTGGAATATCCATGAGAAATGCGTTGAAATATAAGTGAGTAATCTTTGAGCTAGGCCGCTTGAAATTTGGGAAAGGGTTCTGAAAAATCTGTTTTGTAGCCTATATCGTAAAACCAATAGCCGCGTGGAAAGTGTTTACAAAAATAATCATTATACCCATGATCAGATATACACTTATGGAATTTAGAATAATTTAGTCAGTATTCTTCTTTATATAAGTGGTTGACTTGTGAGTGATCAGCACGGACTTATAATCATGAGGTTGTGAGTTCTAGCCCCGCCGTGGCCAACTTGATTGTGTCATTGGGCAAGATACTTAGTCTCAATTGCCTCAACCCAAGCGAAATTAAGCACCGTAGCTGTTAAGGGATTGTCAACCCTTTTATTTTGATGATCGGTTTTTGCTTCCAAGTTTGAAAATATTGAATAAAAGTATATAAAAGTATACATTTATAGAAAGGAAATTCAACAGGGAATCTGATTGTGCCATCAATTTAATACAAGAAACGCTACATTTTGAGAAATGAACCAAAAAAGAAGTTTTTTGACCCAATTCTTCAGAAAGCATAACTAAAATAAATTTAGTGTAATTTTCGATACCAAAATACCACCTTTTAGCACAAATTGATATGTGTATTCCTACGCCGGTAAAATCACGAAATTACATTCAATCAACCAGATTTTGTACAAAGTATAATGAATACATTTCAATATATCCGAAAATATCTAATTGGATGAAAAACGGACCATATTTCACAAATATCACTCGCCGATTAGGGCTTAGCTGCGTGATGGCGATTCGATTAGGTCGCGCAGTAATCGTAATAGTAGTGTGCACCTGTTTATCCTACCAAATTGAATGACGACACAATTTGGTAATTTTTCTTAGTAAGGCAAAAAAGAAGAAATATTGCTTCCAGTAGCAAGCCTGAAAAGTCAAATGCGAAATGCGTGTTTTTATTTTTTATTTTTTATGCTCAATTCATAGTGGAGATTCACTTAAAATGGTTATATTTAGTCAAATCTGTGCATTTTTGTTACTCTTATACTCGCTTATTATGTGGTATTCGCCGCGGATTTTCACTTTCATGTTTGCCGTATGTGGCCAATTGCCATCTTGAAACATGTTGTTGGACACAATTTCGACAAAAGATGGCGCCCTAGCAATTGTTTTTCTTTTTCTATATATATTTTTTAATGCGCAAGAAAGCGTCTCTACTGAAAACATTTTATTTTGTTGGCCTAATAGACAGTTGTTTGTTTAGGGTTTTAAAATATCTGTTGGATAAAGTCAAATGATTTAGTGCGACACGAGCACATTAAAAAAATATTTAGCTGATTGAAAAGAAGAAGAAGAAGAAAAAATTACACCAAATATACCGAGCGAATATCACTTACGAGCTCATATATTTTTTTATCAGACAGTAATTCTGGTGATGTTTTTCTCCGTATGATTTTCTGTTAGTAATCTCAACGCGACACCGATTGATTGACACTTGGATAGTTAATATCCGCCTCGCTGTCCATTAGATTGTTTGCTTCGAAGGATACATTATGCTTCAAATCTGATATGGGTGCAGAAGAAGTTCAAATCAAACTCTGTAATAATAAAGAATCAATAATATGAAGAAATTAAATCAACTAGTGAAGCATATTTTATAAGAGGGTTGCGATATGTCCGTGTCAACTGACCTGTAAACGTCATGTATCGTTGATGATCGTGAACAATTTATCTTTAAAGCTGTTAATTGGTGGTTCATGCTATTTTCGCTGGTCGAGTCATGTTTATTTATTTGTAACTTCATAATATATTATTTGTTTATTTGTAACTTCTTGATCATTAGTGTATTTCAATATATTGTAACTATGTTAACATGGGTATGTTACTATATAAAGATGCAAGTTACAAAAATAACAGAATCAGGGTAAAAAAAAAGATAAAAAAGGAAGATAGATAGGTTTACAAGAGACGGTAAAGTACGCAGTGAAGATAACAAAGAAGGACACCATTACGGTGAACAGAGACAAGGGGCAGTACCCCTTTCATATGTGACGATGAACTATAGTTATGGCGTACATTTTGTATTAGAAAAAACCCTGTTCTACGGGAAAACGGACTTCTCATGTCGGGTCGGTCGGTCGGGCGGTTTTTCTGGGTTTTTTTCTTTTCTTTGATAAATACCGTATGAAAAAAATCTATAAACATTTTGCCGTTTATTGACAAGCAAATCTATTTTTTTGGTCGGTATTCATTTGCACGTGAAATCGTGTTGGTGCAGAACGTTGCTTGGGCAGCTCGATAAAACCAAACCTAGCCATTGCGTAGTCGTAGATAAGGTCCCCCATCACGTCCAACTATATCTTGGATGTTCCCCTAAGAGTGTTCTCCAACTTGCTGCTAATATCTTCATCAAATTAAAAAAAAGTAAGAGACTATTTCATTTTACCAATATTGTAAGAACCACCCCCAATATGAAAATAAGTCTAAGCCACTGCTAATACCCATGACCACTTCTTTACCTATTTAAATGTCCCTCAAGTTTAGCCTTAAAATTAGCTCATATAGAAACAAAGCTTATGATCACTCATGTGTGACGATCCATTTTTACTCTTCAAATTGAATAATAATGATGAATATTAATGATTTTAACAACCATAACAAACAACAGTTTATAATAGGAACAATAGCAGACAAGAGATTGAGAGAATAAGTTTAACACACACACACACACACCCCCACATTTTTTTGCCCTTTGCCTCAAAGGTTAAATCACCATGTCTTACACAATGGAGTGTAACATCAGTTAAATAAGTCCTATATTCATGATCTAAAATTTTAATGAAAGGGTACAGTATGTCAAAGATGATGAAAAAACATCGGACCTAAATCTCATTGATTTTGATGATGAAACAATTAATAAACTTTGGGCATCGATGGGTACTTATCATATTGGGACAGCCTGTATAGGAACATTTTATAATAGTCCGCATGGTCAGACAGTGTTACCGTCATAAATCTGTAATTTAAGTTCATGACGTACGCGTAGTGCTTGGTCTCGGTTGTTTAGAGGTGGATAGATGTGTCCAAAAGTAGGGACATCTTATCAAATCCATTTTTGAAAATGAGATCTTGGCAACGTTATACAGGGTGAGTCAAAAATAAGTTTACTCAACTTCAGCGATTTATTTAGAAAAAGTGTTCGTTTGTTTTCAAGACAATTTACTACGGTATAAAGACGAATTAATTAGCTTTAATATGAATTTTATCTGGTTTAGATTGGTTGAAGGAAACTTATTTTACGCTGTTTTGAATGAAAGTGACCAATTTAACGTCCGAACACGCTTCCAGATCTTGACCATTATATTTCATAAGATACAAAATTACAATACCGACAGCGAAAGGATCAATTCTTTTGTTATGGAATGATTAAAGCGTGGTAATTGTGTCATAAATAGGCCTTAAAGCTGTCTATTGTCCCTCAGTGCAACCATCCTATTAAGCACACTCTCAAAGATGATGCTGGATTATCAAGTGGGTTTCTATTCATTAACAGGAATAAATTTTACATGTAGAGAGAGAAAGAGAGGGATAGGCTATTACTTACTAGTCTTACTGTGGACATTGACAATTTTTGATTGGTTCAAGGATAATGTCTACTTAATCGGACACATTTACGAAAAATAAGTGCAATATTATGTTTATTGATTTTATCAAATTACTATATCGTGTATTATTCACATTATCAGATAGTCACTGGTGACAATTTTTATTCAATATCCTCATCTAGTTTTATCATGTTTATGAATATCCCTTGCGGACTATTTAATCCTTGCAATTATTATTTATTAACTAACAGTGGTGATACGATTTAATCCATATTTAATGTTTTAATCTATTAGGAGACAATTTTGAACAAGTCTATTGTCTACTTAATTCTTTTAACAAACAAGATGTGTAATGCTTTACATCATAATCCTAGTAAACATTGGTGAAAAAACAGCTCCTGTATAGAAATAGTCATATTTAGTTAACGGTATCATCAAATAGCGTGATTGTTTTTCCAGATGATAGCAAAGAAATGACGCAATCATTTAAAGTTTTGTTTGCCTTGATTTTGTGGTCAGAAATATTTGTTTTTGATTTTTTCAATTAGGGTAAACTTTTTTTTGACTCACCCTGTATCATGCTAGCATATGTTCCACGTAATACGTGAAATTAATCCTTGCAATTATTATTTATTAACTAACAGTGGTGATACGATTTAATCCATATTTAATGTTTTAATCTATTAGGAGACAATTTTGAACAAGTCTATTGTCTACTTAATTCTTTTAACAAACAAGATGTGTAATGCTTTACATCATAATCCTAGTAAACATTGGTGAAAAAACAGCTCCTGTATAGAAATAGTCATATTTAGTTAACGGTATCATCAAATAGCGTGATTGTTTTTCCAGATGATAGCAAAGAAATGACGCAATCATTTAAAGTTTTGTTTGCCTTGATTTTGTGGTCAGAAATATTTGTTTTTGATTTTTTCAATTAGGGTAAACTTTTTTTTGACTCACCCTGTATCATGCTAGCATATGTTCCACGTAATACGTGAAATTTCACAAGATATCGTGAAAATGTTGAAGAATATTTGTATTATGTGAATTTTGTTTTGTTTTTGCATTCTGTACTGCATAATCAGTGTTTTGTAAATTTGATTGTGGAACTGTAATTTTAAAATCACACGACCCTTTTATCTGTTGTTATGTTTAGCTTTGATATCACTTAACACGTGAAAGTTTACCATGGCAACAAATGTTGACGAAAGTGCTTCTTCCATGATAGATGTTCTGTTCTGTGATATCATCTGGTGCAACTCGTCTTTCGCTTATATTACCGATGGCATTAGATATGACACTGCGTTCGGAAAACCTTTTCGAAATATTATGATGTTCTCGGTTGACGCGATTTACACCATATGTTAAAGGCATATTATGTGATCTTTTCCAGAGACTGCCCTCTATTCATGATTTTTTTTAGAAAGTAGATTTTCTTGCAGATTTACATTTCCGATCATAAATCATACATACATTCCAAGTTACAGAGCGATACGATTCCTAATTACCTCAAAATCATGGTTTTAGAGTGAATTTAGAGTAAAAAATATAAACTGTCGGAATCCCGACAGTTTATTTTCACTCTAAAACCATGATTTTGAAGTAATTAAGAATCGTATCGCCCTGTAACTTGGAATGTATGCATGATTTATGATCAGAAATGTAAATCTGCAAGAAAATCTGCTTTCTATTTTTTTTCGATGTTGAGGGCGTTCCCTGGAAAGATCACATAATATACCTTTAACTATATCTCCATCTGCACTTAGTGTTCCGACGTTGTAGAGTCCCAAGTGGGTTAACTTTGCCGAACAATATTTCCAAAATTAGCGATTGAGAGTCACATGGGACAATGAAACAGACCACTCAATTGCCAAGATATATTGTACTATGCACTATTTATATTAATTCTCAGTGCTGCAATCATCACCTCGGTAATAGCCTCCCGATAACTATCAATTTGATTGGCAGTAAGGCTACGCAAAAAAAACACCACCCTGTCATACGGGCAAACGGCGCTCGGTGGGTGGGTGGGTGTTTTTTTTGTATGATTGTTTTCCAAAAATGTCGTGAACATTATGGGAAATTCTTAAAAATCTTAAATAAAAAGAAATCCATTAAAAAACAATTGCGAAATTTTAATTTTTGTTCCCAAACATTTTTTTTAACAATTGGGTCAGTTGATCTCGTAGAACGGGGATTTTCCCGGCGGATTTGGGGCGTTCAAGATTATTTTAAGGCTAATAACTTGCAATTATGCCATATAATATGTGTTAATTTATAACCCCAATGACGTCAGCAGTGATGCTTAGAATCACATGTCACTCACTCCTATAAATATAGCAAGACTCCCGAAACTAGGTAATCAAATTCTGACGGGATTTCTGACCCTGGGCAATTATTTCTGATACGATAATCAGTCCCGTAATTAGTCCCGTAATTAGTCCCGTAATTAGTCAATTAAATAAAAAATGATTAGACCCCAACGTATCACAGTTGTTATTATCTCAATAAATTAGGTAAACCGACCGCATTATGTTAGACGGTACATTCATTTGCATTTTTTATTATCTTCATTTGCATTTCTCATTATCACCTGATTTTACTTTCCCATATGTAAGCGAAGCGAACCAGTATAATTATCTATCTTTCCATACTATTTACGACATATGTTTTAGGGACGGTATGACCGAATGACGTGTCACACAGCAGTCAGCGTTAGCACTACGGGAAAAGATCTTAAAATAACTTAATGGATATTCGCTGTTCGAATTGTGTTCATTGACACAATACCCTCTTTACGATGTCCACAATGTGTGTTTGTTAAAAAACGTTGCAGAATAAACGCTAGTGGGTTTTATATCTTTCACGTATATCTATAGAATCTATGTGATTTAGAAGATAACCATGATAACAGACAAGGAGCATTAATGCGAAAGAGAGTTATATATATATGAATTGAGTGGGAACTAATGTGACATTTTTGACCTGATATTTTTGTATTATATCCATTCAGTAATCCGGGTCAGTAATATACGTATTTTGCGGTCAACATTCCAAGTAGTAAAATCGTTTAATCTGGCAATAATGCCGATCGGGAATTTATCAATTCGATTACAAATCACTGTTAGGCGACGAAAAAAAACTGTTTTGCGGGACCGACATTTTTGTTAGAAATTAGTGACATTTTGTTTTTCATATGCAAATGAATACCAACCAAATATTTCAAAAGAAAATTCGTATATTTACAATAAGGATGTTGCCGCGCGGTCGAATTTTGTTGTGCTCCCTTAAAATGCATTCTATTTGTACCACACAAGTTGTAATACATACGTTACGATCGCTTTAGCATGCTATTTTTATCAACCTATTTAACTAGTTTGTACATGCATTTCATTTACTTGAAAATGCTATTTATAAGCTACCATCCTTTTAAACGGATTTCTAATACATTCATAACAAATTAATGGAACATACAAATGTATCAATCTGAGACAGCGTAAAAGAACACTTTGGTTGACTATATATTTAGGAATAATAATAATGTTGTATACTATGATTGTGTTATAATTATATTGCAAGTTGACTGTTTCATTTTGAATTCTTGTCATACAATCATGTTTGAATAATCTAATATCGTAACGTCGTGATAAAAAGAAAATCTTATTAAAAAAGCGTGGAAAATTCCGATATATGACGTGAAATTATAGTTGTTAGTATTCTACAGATAAACCAAGGTCATTTCGTTCATAGCAACGTAGTAAAATATTTATCGCGTGCGTTGAGATAAGAATAGAAGAAATACGTTTGGTTTTCTTAAGGTTCGCGATATATCGTGAACCTTTACCGACTCGTGACACGCTTACGAAGCAGTGAGTTCACAGACCGGTATTTTCAAATAGGTTCTAGGTATACGATATCTGCTTGCAACTTAGTATTTTAACTTTTAACTTTGTGTCAAGCTATAGATCGCATACTACATATTAATGCATGTCTAGCATCGATCGATTGTTGAAAACAAAATCGAGGAAACACACCGCGTTGTACATAATTTGAAAAATATTATTCAAAAATAAATTGTCAAGAGAGAACATGTTTCACCCAACATTGGTAGAACGATGCGACCCACGCATTATTGGGGAAGGGGGGGGGGGGGACATATGTGTTTATCAAGTATCATTTAGGCTAAAGTAGTTTAAGTATTTCGGTGTTCGAATAAAGATACGTTCTTAAGTAGTCTTTTGCTGTTGGAAGATTTATTGTAACGAAGTTTTGAATATTCAACTGTCCTTGCGGCAGTTTGTAATGCGTTGCAGTAACGCGGATGTAACGCAACGCTTTACGCAATTGGCCGTCATCAGTTGACCAGATGCCAATAGAAATATTGCAATATGCTTATACACGTACACGGCGAAGTACAATACCGGTATAACGTACACTTGCCATCACCCGGTCGTCCTCTGAGTACATACGAAGTGCAATTGCTATAACCATGATAACCAAACTTAGATTCCATTTCATGGAAATATCGTTTTTTATCTAATCTCTTTAAGATTCGCATTGACTAAAGGTAATTCAGTTGTGAATCCCAAGGGAGGAATGATCATAATAAAAATAAAAGTGATATGAACATTTCCCGTCACCGTGGATGGACGTGATTTTACCAAACTAGTGCGCATGTCGGTAGGTGGTCATTGGAATAAATTGTTGATACGCTAGGAGAATATGTTACTGGTTCTCGAGGAATACTATGGCGTAATGTGAGTTCTTTACACGAGACGAAGATCACTTTATTTTCAAGGTGGTTGTATCAGCATTGCAGAAGAATTTCGAAATTTATATAAATGTATTTCAAGTATGAAGTAAACTTGAACGCACTGTAACATAGTAATCAGCACAAGCCAGGAAAGTATCAATTATTGCAGCTTATCATAAAACAGCGAATTACACGGGGGGGGGGGGGGGGGGGGGGGGGGGATACTTAGTGGATATAAGGTAACGGGGATGTGCCGCCAAATAGCGTCCCATTTTCCACCCGTCTGGTAAATGAATGACTCATTTTTATAGCATTTTCTGGTAAAATTATGGGTCTAAAATCGTTAAATTTGCTGTTTTTAACAGACATTTTAGCAGAATCTGTCAAATTTGCAGGAAAATTATGGGTCTCTGGTAAATATGTGGGTCCATCCCCCCCCCCCCCACCACCGAAAATTGGTAAGTGTTTGGGTTAATTTTTATTTTGCTGGCGGCACATCCCTACCAGAAAAATATCCGCCCGGGGAATTACATTGAGTTTACCATAGTATCAACTAATATAGCTTGTGTAAGACGAGTTGGGTACTTAGACATAAACATATGAATTATTGGGTTCACTGTCGTCCCGCTATAGCTATAAATGAATGAAGTGTAAAATAGTTTTGATTAACGTGAGTTTATTGAATAATGTGTTTTATGCAAGCGTTGTACTTATTGTAATGTTCTTTAACCATTTCAAACGGACAAGCTTGGATGGTTATTTTAATTGAAAGCTATTGAAAGCAAATATTATTTGCTTAAGTGTACAAGGAATAAAATATGTATTTAAAGATTTTGTCCTTGAAATACAGTTAGGTGCACACGACTTGATATACGAATTTGGACCTACATGGGGAGTTATTTCATGAGCAAATTCAAAACATTTTCAAAATTATGACTTGTTATTAGTTCTCTGTCTATTTTATTTGTATCTTCATCGTGTTTATTGAAAAGTTGAGTAAAGTCAGTTAGATACTTATTGACCTCATACGATAAGTTCATTTCCGGTCGAAATGACGTCACAACTTAACCATCCAATATAGCAGGCTGAATGCGTACATCAATATGAACAATATGTGTGCATAGTGACAACCAACAACGTCTTTAAACACTTTGGTTCAATGAGTTCAACAAGGTTAATACACACAGATTGAGCTATTATTAGGATTTAGTGATATAAGAATATCGACGACGCCTCCGTAATAAATTGCCTGGAAGTTCAATCATGCGTGTTTCATGAAGTGTAAAATGAAGCCCAAGTTATTTTGACCCATAGGTAGATATTAGTATCACAATGCCTTCTAGGTGGTTTTCATTATCGTGTATTACAATTTCAAATGAAATGCTTGATTTGAAATTACGATTTTAATTGTAATTAACGAAAGGTGCATAGTTGTTTTGCCAATATTTGCGCAATAAGAAATACTAGTTATGATATGCGTTTGTCCAATAATCTTATTCTAATTAATTTGAATTTTAAATTTTTGACTTGACATTTACTTGGAACAATGTTAAAACGTAAACCGACGTTAAATATCAGATGAAATTACGTCGATATTGTGTTGTTACGTATTAAAAGGACATCTTCCTTCAGTGACATTTTACAAATACACCGATACTCTGTTGAGCGCCTAGGGCAGGTGTGATCGATCAATTTGTCTTCCATTTGTGAGTGGGTGAACAAATAACGGATGAAAACAAATGAAAGATTTGCCATTAAAAGTTCCCCGAAATTCTCTTCATTTCATCACGTACTGTTGCATGTTCAGCAGCTACCACTGAATTCTATCAATACTACACTACGTGAACCACGCTGGTATTAGTTTACTATTGACAGATGTGAATAAGAAATGATTGGGCACGAAAACCGTGCCGACATTTACGCTTCAGTCATGCTCTCTTCATCATTTGCAAATGGTCAACTATACCTATGGGGTATGTGGCTTAGTAATAGGTGTCTCCAAATTGAGCAGAAGTGTTTTTTATGATATTCATCGTAACGCTCAAGGATTTATTTGGGCTATAGAGCGCAAAACATTAAGCGTGTGCTATAGTGGCGGTACTAGGGTCTTCTATTGGAGAGGGGTGGGGGGGGGGGGGGGGGGGGAGAAACAGGACTGTGATCAGGGGAGGGGGCAAATGCCTTCCTTGCCCCCTCTAGCTACGCCCCTGGTGTGCTATTGGTTAGATGACACTCATTTGTGTTATTCTTTAAGAATCCTTATTTTCAAAACAAACGACATAAGTAGCTTATAAATGTGAAGTTGATGCAAATTGTCCAGAAATATGGATCATAAATAATTTACGGGCAAGACTCAGTGATTAGAAAGGACACATCAATGCCAGGACAATTTTTATAATGTTCATTAAACAATATACAATCGTAGATAGACATCTTGACTTATGCGGTATTATCATGCAATCGGCTATATTCTAGTATATTCTAGTATATTCTAGTATATTCTAGTGTAGTCTAGTATAGTCTAGTATAGTCTAGTATATTCTAGTATATTCTAGTATATTCTAGTATATACTAGTATAGTCTAGTATATTCTAGTATATTCTAGTATATTCTAGTATATTCTAGTATATTCTAGTATATTCTAGTATATTCTAGTATATTCTAGTATATTCTAGTATAGTCTAGTATAGTCTAGTATAGTCTAGTATAGTCTAGTATAGTCTAGTATATTCTAGTATATTCTAGTATATTCTAGTATATTCTAGTATATTATAGTATATTATGGTATATTCTAGTACTCTAGTTTATTCTAGTATATTCTAGTTTATTCTAGTATACCATTCTAGTATATTATTGTATATTTTCTAGTATAGTGTATTCTATAGTTCAATCAGTTCCAAATTGGCGAAGATTTTGAGGCTTATATTTATCTATGGGACCAAATGCAGTTTCAATTACCCACGGCTCGCTGATACCTGCTTACGTTATAATGCGCAAACGCACGCTTTCACCAATAAATATGCGCAATGGCATGGATCTTTATTGCGCACGGACAAATTACAAGCCTCACAATTCTCGCCAATTTGGAACTGATTAAGTATAGTATAGTATAGTATAGTATAGTAAGTAATAACATGAATATTAAAATTCATTATTGTACTTGAATGATCAACTCATTATTGTTTTTATATAACCATGGGGAGCATTACATGGTACATTGGATTGAGTGAAGTACATTGAAAAGATTGATCAAATTCCGTGTCTCTGCATCTACTGTACTTATGAAAATAACATTTGATACAATTCGAACCCAAAACGTTCTCGTTAGTAATTCATCACATGGTCTTCTGAAAGCTAAAAACATCGCTACCCGTGTAAATGAATACCGACCCAAAAATTCGTGTGCTTGTCAAAAAACGGCCAAATATTTACAGACTTGTTGGGATTTTTTTAAGGTCATTTTAAAGGGCCAACAAAAAAAGCAAAAACACCCCCGACCGTCAGTTTGATCGTAGAAAATGTTGTTTTTTTAAATCGAAATTTGAAGGCTTTATATCACGTGCCATATTTTATGGATTTCGATGAACTCGGCATTATAATAATAACTTGGACCGCATCTATTTAACTTAACATTTGAATACAAGAACTTAGTGGTGAATGACCAAGGGATTAGTTCCAGAAGGTGTTGTCTGTAATAACTGTCATGTGCTATATTTATTATGCGCTATATAAAGCTGAATCCTCGATATTGCCTAAAATTAAAATTAGAAAATATTGAGTAATTGGTATATGTTAAATATATCCAAGGCTTTATGCTAGACTGTCACATGGCACTTCAACATGTTCAATGTTGAGAAGATAACAGACTGTTTGCGAAGGGGGTATAGCGATTCATATACAACAACATTATAAAAAAGGATTGATTCTGATTACTGATTTTAAATTAGCTAACATTAAAGCACCTGATCAGGAAGTGTTTGTGTATTTTTTAGCCGGCCTAACCCTATCACTATCTGTGTGCGAATGAAAAAGAATCTTTTAGGATAGCTCTATATATTAATGATCACTCTAGCAGTGATTCCAAATGTATCTTATATCACTTTGTTTTAATCACGCTTTTGAAGAAAAAAAATGTTTCCGTTCCCTCTGGCTCACCCGGACCCGTAAGTGTAGTACTAATACTTCAACTTAAGATAATACGTAACGCAATTTCACATGTGACTTTCATATCAATCGTTATAATTTGCGTCAAGTTTGATTATATTTCTGTATTCATCTAGCTCTTCAAAAAGTTCATTACAAAGCTATTGCTGATCGTTTATAAATAGTTACTAGATATTGCTCTTGTCAAAGACACCTTGGTTTTGTCTCGTTCCTGACATTTGACCCAAAGGTCATGATTTACTTTTCTTCTTGTCTTATCAAAAGAGATAAGATGCATCAATTCTGATCAAAATTGGAGCATGTCTCAAATTTTACCTGTGTATAGGTCAACAACCCCTTGTGACCCTATGAAATGTCACTTTTAATCGCTGAACACCCTTTACAAGTATGTGCATGGATACAAGGAATCTGATACAAGAAGCATTTTAAATGAACGACTTTTGAAAATTTCCATTTTGACCCCTAGTGACCCCAAATAATTGTTCATTTTAAAAAACCGAACTATTACATATGCGTACGGTCATAAGGAATATGTTGACCGATTCCTGCGATCCTAGGTTATTTCAATAAATTGCAAGGGCGTTTTAAGTGAAAATGTTGACCCCTAGTGACCCCTGTGACCTTTGACCCCAAGGTCATGATTAACCTTTTTTCTTTGCTCATCAAAAGACATACGATGCAATAAGTTTAATGAAAGTCGGAAAGTGCCTTCAATTTTACCCCTGTAGTATAGGTCAATGACCCCGAGTGACCCCATATGATATGCCACTTTTAATCGCTGATCACCCTACACGTGCATGGACGAAAGGAATCTTTTGACTAATTCAGATGGTTATCATTCATTTTCTCTGAGAGAAGCATTTTAAGTGAATGAATTGAAGATTCACATTTTGACCACTAGTGACCCCTTCTTGACCTTTGACCTGGTTATAATGATTCACTTTTCAAACTTTTCAAACTTTTCAAACCAAACAGGATGAAATAAATCCGGACTAAATCAGAACATGTTTTCAATTTTCCCGCTGTATAGGTCAATGACCCCCAGTGACCCCGTATAACATGTCACTTTTAATCGTTGAACACCCTATATGTGCATGGACCCAAGGAATCGTTTGACCAATTATGAAGGTCATCAGTCATTTCCTCTGGGACAACATGCATTTCAAGTGATCGAATTGAAAATTAAAATTTTCACCCCTAGTGACCCCAAATAAAAACCGAACTATTATATATGCGTACGATTATAAGGAATATGTTGACTGATTCTGACGATCCTAGGTCATTTCACAAAATTGCAAGAGCGTTTTAAGTGAAAATCATGTTTTGACCCCGTGTGACCCTGTGTGACATTTGACCCCTAACCATAAACACCCTATGTGAAGGTCTGGTGGGGGGTTGGTGATTGTAGCATGTAAACTGTAGGAGAACATACATTTTGTAGATGGGTCTGCAAGAAAGATAGAAGAAGAAGAAAGAAACACGACAGATACAAAAAAGAAAACAAAAAATTAAGACGGCAATCGAAAATTGGTTGCGCGAACTGGTCATATATTGATTGATCAAATGTCGCGTTCATAGTATCAACGGTTAGTCGTTACGACGCATGCTCAGATTAATACTAGAATAGCCAAAGTGTACAAGATTAAAAGCAATACACGTGAGCGACTAAACTCATGATTATTTTACTGAAGGACAGACAGCATACGGTCATTTTGTTGTTTAAAGTTTATTATGAAGTGGACGTTTTTCTAATTTAGATACTGACTGTAATCTGGAATGATGCAATACGTTGTTGTCAAAACAAGGAACTTATTTTCAAGCGTACTATTTAGTGAAATTGTGGAACACCGACCTGGGTGTTTACAGTGCTATTAGTTAAATTATCCGAGGAGATACCAAAAAACATCATTAATTATTGCTTAAGAAAAACAAATCAGCAGAACAAAATACTTGTACGTGTTTTGTTGGTAATAATGATTATTCCGTTAAAAAGTCGTATATCCGTATGTCAGCTACACGTGTTTTCAATACATTTGTGACATTAAGGACCTTTGAATATACATTGATAATTTTGACAAGATTTCTATTAAAGGCATATTATGTGATCTTTTCCAAGTAGCGCCCTCTATCATTGATTTTTACAACGAAAGCAGATTTTCTTGCAGATTTGCATTTTTGATCATAAATCATAAAGATATTTTAAGTTACAGATCGATACGATTCCTAATAACTTCCAAATCATGGTTTGAAAAGAGCGGTACAATCTATTTTTCAGATTTTACTCTAAATTCACTCTTTAAAGGTAGATGACCCGATCACATTTTCGTAACACAGAATTATTTCAAACATACGGATATTTTCATATCATATGAAAGCTCGTATTTTTCTCATCATCATACTGAAATTTGACGGCCTAAATCGGTATAATTACGGAGAAATCGATGAAATAACGTCGAATTACCGCGAATGGTGGTAACCACCGATATAGTTTGTGTACTTACTCAATGGATACAGTTCACAGCATCTTGTGCGTCTAAAATAAGAACCATTAGAGCTATGCAACTCAAACTTTGGAACACGACTTTTTTAAGGATGACCTTTCATGTAGAATAGAAAACTTCAAGTTGAAAATCGGAACATCTACCTTTAAACCATGATTTTGAGGTTATTAGGAATCGTATCGCTCTGTAACTTGAAATATATTTATGATTTATGATCAGAAAAGTTAATCTGCAAGAAAATCTGCTTCCAATTTTGTTTCGAGGATTGAGGGCGTCCCATGGAAAAGATCACATAATATAGGGCCTACCTTTAAGTGTCCCTCGGACAAGATATCGTGTCAATTTGAATAGGCCGGTTTTTTTAGTGTGTATGCACTTACACTCTTTGAAACAATCATACTATACTTGTATTGTAGTGTTTCTCCTGATGAATTGATCAATGGACATTAAACTGGTAATTGTCTTTTTTGCCTGGTAATTTGTTTCCTGATATCTTCCCATGTAAATAAAACACACAACAAATTTGTAGTTTAAAATCTGTGTTGATATTTTCCTATGTCTCGTATAGTATGTATATACGACATGTATTATACTATGTTTATGTATTTCATAATGATTTGTAGAATTGCGGGGAAGTAAATTTGTAAAACAAAAATCCAGTTTTATTTGTCAAGGTGTGGAATTCTAGGTCCGGTGATGCACGAACTACCATATAAGTACGAAATTGTTATAGTTAAGAAAACAATTCTGTTAAACCATTAGTATGGGTTTAATTTATGCTTTATGCTTCACACTAGTCACACTTATCACATATGAATATGATTCACTTTTTTGTTCCTCACTCAACAACATACTTAAGATTAGGTGGAAAAAGTGTACTTCAGGTCTCAGATACATCAATCCACCGAAATGTACCTAACGATTCCACTGCGGAGTTCCCATTTGAATTTGACTAATTTTTGTCCTTGTGTGTTGGAATCAAACAATGGCCTGTTGGTTATACTGCGAAGACCCATACAAAAACAGGCCCTTTAGGCTTTACCAACAAAGCAACGCAACCCGTTGGGTAGTGCTAAATAATGATTAAGTCTTTTCAATACAGTCCAGGTGTTATATGCAGTCTATTTAGACTGCATTGTGGCACGTTGTGGCAATTGCAAAACTTGCCCTTATAAAAAAGCAAGTAAATAGAACGCATTTAACCAGTCACCAGTATGTAGGATAATACATCTATTGCACATCCGAAGGACAGTTTAAATGAGCAAAGGTAATATAAGATTTATAATTGATTGATGGTGCTCGGTCTATTCTTATGGAGTGTCCATTGAACAGTAAAAAGCTATACTTGCTGGACATGATACTCTTTTCTCATTGCAATCTTTATAATGTTAGTTTGCGCTTAGCAAATACCAAGGGTCATACGTATAGGAAAAGTGTTCAAATATGACTGGTTTTTTATTTGAAATATAAAACGGTCTGATACTAAATGTCCATATAGAGTGTTAATAAATTCTCTGGTGGTTTGATGAAAAAGATAGCTTAAGAATATTTCTAAATCAAAGAAGGGATGCAAATAATCAATTTTTGTATAAAGGATTACTTTATTTAGGTGTCCTTTTTTTTGTAGAGACAAAATGCTAGATTTCAATTTCCTAATTCCAAAGAATTATTGTTGTTCGTTGTCGTCATGTCATGTCTGTTATCAATATAAAAAATGATTTTATATTATAATCTCTGGAATGAATTTTCACTACAATTTTGTTATGCACTACTTAATTAGCCTTTGGATATTTTTCTCTTCCAATGTGCGTGACAATTTAAAAAATCCCAACAACTGGTTTCATTTACTACTCAGTGTACAAAAACCTTTTAATTATTACCATCATACTATTCAGACCTTTATTTGAGTTGCCAATCAATGACTTGTTGTTAAAGTGATGGGCTGCAGGTCCGGAAAAGTAGTAAAAATGTATCCAATCGCATCGCGGTATACTCCCAAATTAGGAATTCTTTGTACCAAATTAAGAATTCTTTGCGATAAATTATGAATTCTTTATATCAAATTTATGAATATCTTGTACCAAATTAGGAATTCTTTATACCAAATAAGGAATCCTTTGTACCAAATTAGGAATTCTTTGGAGCAAATTAAGAATTCTTTGTATCAAATTAGGAATTCTTTGAAGCAAATTAAGAATTCTTTGTATCAAATTAGGAATTTGTTGGAGCAAATTAAGAATTCTTTGTAGCAAATTAGGAATTCTTTGTAGCAAATTAGGAATTCTTTGTAGCAAATTAGGAATTCTTTGTAGCAAATTAGGAATTTTTTGTAGCAAATTAGGAATTTTTTGTAGCAAGTTAGGAATTCTGTATACCAAATTAGGAATTCTTTGTACCAAATTAGGAATTCTTTGTACCAAATTATTCATAGATCATTGGTAGATAATTATTTAGGTAAAACGTGTACCGTAGGTTTGTTAACAAGAACATTTCAAATCCAGATCGGTAAACTTAAGAAAAGCTGGTCACGTTGACTAGGTGCGCATGCAGCGTAATGAAGCGGTTGGTCGCATTCCTAACATTGATTGTCCGCTTGGGTATTTTAAGTTTACATACAGCGTACACTCATGACAAATAAAACTAGTACTAGTACTAAGTAGCGAGTCTATTTTGTTTATATCAACAATGGCGTGGATACAGGCAACTTCAAAATGTATCGAGCTGATAAGATAAAATGTGAAGGTATTACCCCGAATCTCTTTTCTCACCGTATTTGTTACTGAAACACAAATACAACTCTCATCAACACCAGCGCAATCCACACACGGGTTATTAAAAACACCGGGTAAAAACAAGTTTGTTTTGCTGTGCATGACTCGAGTCATTTTAACTGGGTGCCAAACTCACTCGGCTAATCGGAAAGCATTCGGAACCGATCGAAAAAAACGATTAAATATTTTCAAAAACTTCGATTTGAAATGGTCCATTGAAAGACTTAAAATGAATGTCATTGTTGTCATCCAATTTGATTCTTCCTCGAGGGTCCAATCTGCTAGACTAGTGACGTCACGCAAAATACGCAATTATTCTCAATCCACTGCTTCAAATAGAGGTTGGTGAATACAAATGTTGCACTCATTCCGATTAGTATGGTAATTTAACCATCTGAGAACTACCTGTCGATTGGTTAGAAAGATGGATACATCATTTATTCCACCAAACAGAGACAATGTTAGAATAATTGTATCCCTGATAAACGATCGGAGTGAAATATTTTAGAAGCAGTATCTCAATTAGTTATTCAAATGAGTATATCTTGTAATTATCCAATCATAAACATTGTTAGATAGACAGGTAGTGCTCAGGGGGTTAACTGATCGATTTGAAACTGAGTGATTTACCTTCTCCTCCAAGAAGAAATTAAATTTGGACTTTGGTGCGTAACGGCCGCTTGCATGCGTTCAGCATAAACCAAAGTACAGTAAGATCTTGTGACACTGACACAGTTACAAGGCATACATAGTTCCGCTTGAATTGACCTGTAGCGGAGCAAACCAATACTTATTAAATTCAAACTCATGCCCAGGGTCCAGCGTTTTCATAATTCTATTACTACGTACAGTCTAAAAATAATAAGAGTGTGTCAAAATCGCTTGAATCATTGTCGTATATTTAATATCGAGTCTGAACTAAGATATTTCCAATGTGTTCAGATGTAATGTCACATATTGACGGTCAACCAATGTAACTGTTTTCATCTACACCTAGGCCTAGCACAAAAAGTCCCTGACCAGGTGCTTTGATGTTGGCTAATCCAAAATTTATAATCGGTACCAAAAATCTGAGATATACATTTATTGGGCAAATTTCTTCTCCGTAGTTTGATACCTCATTCATAAAGATCGAATTGATACTTTTGAAGTTATGATGATTTCAATTACCAAAAGTAACGACAACGAAGTTGCCATTAGAATTGGTTTCCTATAGGTGTCATTAATTTGCATAATTTATTCTTTTGTCCACTGTGTGGTCAGGTATGGGGATGAATGGGTGGCAGGCATCGACAGGGAGTCGATACACCCCCACACCTCACGCACATTTTCAATGCGTAATCACACATAAATCAATGATATCCCATAGAAAACAATTTCCAGTGCAACTTTGCTGTTGTTATGCGCGGTCATTGAAATCGCCATAACTTTAAAAATATCCATTTGATTTTTTTGAATGAGGTATCAAACTGCGGAGAAGTAATTTGCTCATTTAATGTAAATCTCAGATTTTTAGTACCGATTATCTATTTTGAATTAGCCAACATCAAAGCACCTGGTCAGGGACTCTTTGTGCTGTGTACATTTGTACATCCGCAACCATTCTACAGTTTATCAGAATCCATCGTAACATATACATAATTACTATTTTCTTTCATTTTGTATCTAAAATGCAATATAGCTAGCCTTTATATTGCTATTGCAATTTGCTGGTCAACGTATCAAATCATGATTACTATACGAGCCTCGCATACTGATGATATGGTATGGTAAGATACTTACGAATTGGTTGCGAATTGAATATAACATAACAATCTCTTTATAAATTGACTGTTTATTAATATAATAAAATCAGTTTTTTCATTCCGAAATACAATATTATAAAATCGCATTCAATTTAGTAATGTAGTCATCTGAATGAGATGTATATAAAGTGTGTCCAAAAAAATGTGTCCAAAAACTGGAGAGCTACTAAGTGAAAAAGTAGAAAATAGAGCTGCTTCATATTACAAGATATAAAAACAGATATAACTGACCTTAATTGGTGATATCACGAGACCAATCTGATGTCAACTTGTTGAAATACAAAGCTTTGAACAGAGTTTTGTCAAAACCTGTTTGTACCGATTTTGCACATGAATCACCCATACGTTGCATTTGCGCGTTGTCCTGGCTTCATCAAAGTGTTGCCTTTGAATTTATTCTTTAAAATAACTTGGGCAGGAAACATATCTTCATCGTAAAGAGGGATTTTAAAAAGTGAAAATACCTTTTTTTTAAGAAAAATCAATAAATAACCTTCCAAGACTCAGCCATTCTTTGTAGCAGGTCGAAAACTATTTTTTCGGAATTGGAAACCAGCCATTAAGATATTCATCTCATCAAAGGAATTAGAGGCAGGGTATAAAGGCGCTCTAACATATGCTTTTTCTATGATGTAATTTATTGTTGAATATTCAAATAAGAAACAGAAATCCAAATGTAAACAAATAGACTTTAAATTAAATAAGTTTGACCAAACATATAAGTAATTTCGGAGAATAAACTCCATGCAGGGAAAATTTGCACATAACGGATAAAGATGCAACGCATGGGTGTATTGCTCAAATCGGGACAAATGGGTTCCACATTTCTGACCACGATCTATTCAAATCGGTGTATTTCCAAAAGATTGGTCTCACAATTTTACCAATAACTTCAAATATATTTTAGTAACCTTT
Organism: Ophiura sarsii; assembly: GCA_035610835.1. Classification (NCBI taxonomy): domain Eukaryota; kingdom Metazoa; phylum Echinodermata; class Ophiuroidea; order Amphilepidida; family Ophiuridae; genus Ophiura; species Ophiura sarsii. Next base: position 338,097 of record CM069451.1, on the reverse strand, counting down.
CATTGCCCACATTTGTCAACTTTTACCTCTGTTAGCATTGAATAACCATCCAATTCCGTGAGGTAGGTACGGGGTGCGCCAGCGAGTTGCGCCACAAAAACACACAGGAAAAGCGCCGTAAGTGCGCGTTATAGAATAACACTGTAGCAAGTTTAATACCACGCACAGCGCGAAGGTGGTCACGCTTAATTAAAACAAATTACAATGCACCTTTAAGTGATCGTAACTTCCTAAATTAGTGTCGGAAAAGAAAAATCCAAACGACAAAATAAAGTCAAATTAGTTGGCTATAATTTGAAGAGAATCGCGTTTGATTCGGTTCAGTAAATACGGGAAAATGAACGATTACGTAAAAGTAGTCAAAGAACACTTCCATCCAAGTTTGTCATACTGAGGGATTTTTGTTGTGAACTGTACTGTAGTAACCTTTCCTAAACACATACGAGTAAGTGAATCTATATATATTGCCTTTATTTTGATGACGGATATAGTAAGCGTGTTGCCATGACGACACACCTACAAGCTCCATACTCACAAACTCATTGTTTATGACAACGAAACAGCAACGTCGATAGGACAATGGCCGTAAAGACATAGCTTACAAAAAATATAGACAATTGACATCTTCATAAGCACCGTTGTTCTTGTAACCATGTGACTGAAAGTCATCGTAGATGGATATTTGGTGGTATCTTGTGTCTTGGTTGAGCGTTGATATTTAATACGATATTATGGATTATTACTATTTTCTACTCGGGGAGCCTCCTTGTTTTACAGAATACTTGTTTGAACCAGTGACGAACGTTGTATATTTTGATAAGATGTCCTGACCTCCCAACGTGCTGTGCTTGCATAATACTCTTTTTTTAAACATTTTTTTATTCATCTAAACCTAAACTGAATCTGCAGACTTTGAACTTGGCATTTTGGTTCCCAAATTTCAATTGTAATCGCTGGGTAAAGATGAGATATGAATGGAAACTGTCCCTTACCATTTAACAACAAAAAGAAAATATGCCGCCGTATGAAAAATAATATCCTTTTCTTACACAATATTTCAGCCAGTAGGCCTAATTCACATTTAAACTGCAACAGGATCCCTTCGAATCACGTGGGCGTCAATTCAAGATGTTGCGCGTGCCGTTGGTATTTTAAACTTACAACAGTTTGCCAATGTTATCAAAAATCCTCAAAATGTGACGACTGTCGGTTATCCTGAGTATCATGTTAATTTAATGAATGTTTGGAGACTGATTGATTTTCCCTCCTCCCTACCTTCAAGTAGAAAATAAATTTGGACTTTGGTGTGGACTGGACGCTTGCAGGCGTGAAGCGCAAACCAAAAATGCACTACGATATTTTGGTACTGACACAGTTAAAATGCATGATTTCCGCGCTTGAATTGACCTGTAGCGGAGCAAACCGATACTTATTCAATTCAAAAATCATTCCCAGGGTCCCGTGTTCCCATACACTGAAATAATAAGAGTGTGTCAAAATCGATGGAATCATTGTGTTCGTTGTGTATGTTTAATATCGTGTCTGAACCAAAATATTTCTATAAATGTGTTCGGATACAGTGTGATATAATGACGACTTGGAGAATGAAAACAAACCAATGTTGCTGTTTCATTCAGTTCCATGAGTCTACTTCCGAAACCAATACAAGTTTATTACAATTCATCTTTACACGATAACTATATTGTATTTAGATACACAATAACTGACGAATGATATTTGATTGCTATTGCTATTTGCTGGGCAGCGTTTCAAATTACCAATACAATACAAGCCTCGCATATTGATACGGCGCGTTACAGTACATGACTTAATGGCAACATGTAAAATTACATCGCAATCTATATCAATCTACACAGTTTAACAAAAATAAGTTCCCCTTTAGATTATGCCTGATATTTTTTTAAGTGAGTTACTCCATCGAAACGATTTTTGGCACACATAATGTACGTGTTCACAACAACACTAGAACGGAGCTATAACTACGCAGGTGTTGTAATGCTTGAATGAGTACACGTTGAATGGAGGAATACCTCATTTCAAAATTTGCTTAAAGTTCAATATCGCGTGTGACACATATGAGTACACACCACCAAATAATATTTTGCATTTTGGCCATACACGGCAGTGTTTGAAATTAAGATTGACCCCATCATAAGTCTAAATTTAACATCCTAGAAAGGTAAAAAGTGCTGTAAATGTACCAAAATGTTTCATAATTTGGCATTTGTAGGTTATTTCCTCCACATTAGGCCTGACATCTCTAGCTTTTTCTTGAATAATATCATTTTACACGATTTCACTGTTTCCACCAATTTAGAGCTAAAACCCCTGATCTAAGAATATAGGCAGCCTGTTGAACCTACGATAGATATCATTGGCCCGTAGCGGGGGAAAATGCTGGTTACCCCCTACAAAAGTGATTGTTTTTAAGCAGAAGACATCTAGATCTTCAATAAAAACAATGATTTGAATAAACCAGTTTGCTCTAAAGGTGAAAAATATTATCACCAACTTGACCTCTTTACCACACAAAGCAATAGGGAACTTATTTGGTGGTGTGGGACCATATGGCAAAGACCCTATTTCAAGCTGCTTAACCATCCTCCTTCAATACATAATTTAGCAACTTTTGAAATGAGGTATTCCTCCATTCAATGTGTGTTCATTCAAGCATTACAACACCTGCGTAGTTATACCTCCGTTCTAGTGTAGCTGTGAACACGTACATTATGTGTGCCAAAAATCGTTTCGATGGAGTAACTCATTTTAAAAATATCAGGCATAATCTAAAGGGTAACTTATTTTTGTTGAACTGTGTATGTTTTAAAGATAGTAAACTAAGTCTATTCATTTCTAAAAGACATTTTTATATAATCTCATACAATTTGCTACATCGCTACATACAAGTTGAATAATTCATGATATGATGTTGTCAAGTTTAAATCGTTTTGGAAATTGCATATCAGCCTTTTTATCCTACACATATCAATGGAATATTCATAAGAGCCATTTGCAATGAGTATTGCCACTTGCTATATGGGGCAGAGGGCACAATGGTTAACACTTTTCATACGGATATTAGTTTTACCATATAAAAAACCAGATTTTTCAGAATCTTATTCCAATTTTAAAGTCTATCTCAAGGATTACTGAACCAATACTAAGCATGTTTGTATTTATTTCAATGCATTTTTCATGGTGAATCCAAATATGGTAATGAAATTCAATAATTTTGACATTTTTGAAACATAGTTTATGACATTTTGGAATGTCGTCTGCAGACGCCTGCCGCGTGGCATTTGCTAACCTCGTTGAACTCGTTTAAACTTGAAACATATCACATTGAATATCTTGTTTCCAAATAACCGGTCTTTGTTAATGCAAAACAAATTATTGTATTGCCCGCGTTTTCTTTTAGATCTTAATTTTACCCAAATTGTCAAAATGTGACTATAATATTGAAATGAATGTTTGCTTGACTAAATAATAGTTTTAAAACTATTATCACACTAGTAAGTAAAATGGACATTTACCAATTTAGTCTTGACATGAACCACGACAGCTACGGTCTGTCAGTAATATTTTCAGGAAAACCCCCCAACAACAACATAAAATGGTCTAAAAAATATGAAAATACAAAATTTTCTTCCGTAAAACGTGTATATATTGTTTTAAACTTTTGGATAGGAAGTTTTGGGAAATGTCGTGAATGGATGACATTCAAAATAAGAAGGAAATTAATCCTCGTGAAGACGACAATATTGCATACATGTACAATTGTTCGTAACGTGTACATATTAGTATGCATTGAGATTGAGATGTGTTTAGGTATTTAGTACCATATTTGGGATAGGCCGATGTACATTATTTCATTGAGGTTGGGATTGATATCCCCCCAAAACCACTATTAATAGCAATTTCAAATGGATATGCTTTGATAATAATTGCGCATGAAAACTCCCATATATATCAAAAGGGATTATTTTCTTGACCCAATCAGGCGTGATATATTATTTTTCACATTGATTTTGATACAGGTTGCGGTTAATCACTTAGTGTTCTCTTAGCCACGTATTATAATAATATGCAGCTGCTGCAGGTATAATCGCACGTCCCGACTGTCTTATTTGCGCGCAGCTAGATACATGTAACAATATATTATATAACCCCACGAGTAGAGTGGGATCTATCGTTCATCAGTATACAAATAATGAATGTTTATGAGTGCAATGGTAAGAATTTTTTCATGAGGTGAAAGATGAAATATTCCATTCAACGAAGCGAAACGAATGGAACATTTCCTCTTTCACCGAATGAAAATATTTTTTCCATTGCACGAATGAAAAACATTCATTATTTGTTTTATATAACACCTTCGATAGGTTATTTGTCATAAAATACCGAAAACTTGCAGGCCTACGCTTTGATACGAGTAGGCCTAGGCCTAAGCTTATTTGATTCAAAATTGATGATTTTAATTAGGCCTAGCGCTCGCCTCGAAGCTTGCGTTTTCACTTAAAATATTTGTCTCATGTACAGCATTGACATTAGTCCCATCAAGACAAGAAGGCAATTATAATCCAAGATATGCGAAAGCAGATACTACGACTTACAGCACTTTCACCGGAAGATTGGTTGTTGGGAGACACTGCGCTACTGGCTATACACACACCCCAACACCGGCCATAAAAACAAACGCATCATAATCGTGGCGCGGTTCAAAATTATATCATGATAGGCTTGATTTCAACCATTTGATAGTTTTTACTATCATAATGGCTGGAAAAGAATGGTGTGATATCATGACTTAAAACAAATATTGAATGCCTTTTGTTTGTGTAATAGTAAAACTATATCACTCGGTCCAATTTGGATTATTCCATTGCACGAGGCTTCGCCTCGTGCAATGAAAAAAATCTCCAAATTTGACCTGGTGATATATTTGTATATTATATCATGATAGGCCTGATTTCAACCATGTGATAGTTTTTACTATCATTATGGCTGGAAAAGAATCATGTGATATCATGATATAAAACAAATATTGAATGCCTTTTGTTTGTGCAATAGTAAAACTATATCACTCGGTCCAATTTGGATTATTCCATTACACTCGGCTTCGCCTCGTGCAATGGAAAAATCCAAATTTGACCTTGTGATATAGTTTTTATTATATAATGATAGGCCTGATCTCAGACATGTGATAGTTTTTACTATCATTATGGCTAGGTATTACATTTGTGATATCATTATATAAAACAAATATTGAATGCCTTTTGCTCGTGCAATAGTAAAACTATATCACTCTGTCCAATTTTGATTGTTCCATCACACTCGGCTGCGCCTCGTGTAATGGAAAAATCCAAATTTGACCTCGTGATATAGTTTTTACTATCACACTCTCCGGCATTCAATATTTGTATACTATCACACGCTCAGGCATTCAATATTTGTATACTATCACACGCTCGGGCATTAAATATTTGTATAACGTATGAATTTAAATTGCGATGAAATGGGACAAATATTTGATGTCATGTGACATACAATCCACCAATCAAATGAAAAGGACATTTCCAAATATCAATCTACCATACTTTTATCATGTTTATAGCACAGAGTATAGATAGACATGTTTGTACTAGTACTGGAATCCATCTATCATAATCTAAAATGCTCATAAGAAATGTTCGTCACATTAAACAGTTTATATAATCAAAAAGAAATGTAAGGTTTTTTTAAAGTGCTTTTTTGATTGGTGCACACGAAGTGTTAACTTGTTCTCATACAAGGTATGGTAAACCACAAACCACCGTGATGGTTAACTTCTTTAGTTTTCTTCAAATTTCCGGACGGGGCTCTTAAATTGTCTATCTCTCAAACTGTAGCATTTGATACACATTAGCAAATAAACGAATGGTATTTTTAGAATAAGTGATGCATACGAGATGCGGGACGAGATGCTGTTTTTATAAGCATGCTTGTAGAGAATGATGGATCGCCGATCAGATACTGGTGTGTATCATCGATGCCCCAGTCCTGGTTTAATTGTGTACATCGGGCATATTTTATGAGCTTGTAGGTAAGTATTCAGAATAAGATTGCTGGTAAAAAATACCTATAGGCCTAGTATGTTGCCAGATTGTTCACCAAACAGACAATTTCCTAGATTTTAGTATGGCATATTTTATATATAATGAGGCGTATGTATTCTGTGGTATCGTATTCATAACCGATTTGTATACGGGTTATTGAGATCTAGAAAACTTTTATAATAATCTTTCCCCTATGTTACTGTCGCAACTACATGTTGATAAAAACCCAGCGTTTGTATTTCGGCATTAATCTAACTGGCAACCCTCAGATCTCGAGGGGGTACAATACACGGTGTCCATTGGGCTATATCTTGCTAGACGTCCCGTACGGAATAAACCGTGTACTACTATTTACAACATATTTTAATTATTGTGAGCATGCGCACATCAGTTACGGGACGTCTACCAAGACATTGCCGTCCATTGTTTTACCAAAGATATAGAAGTGCTAAGATGATCTCTATAAACTGCGTCCGGTAAAATATTTGTTGTAGTACTTCACCTCTGGAAGCGTTAACAAATTATCATGTTGGTGACAACAGCCCACTCCTCAGGCATTGAGCAACTAACATATGTCTTCAAATAACTTACTGATTGAGACTAGTGCAGATATGAATGAATGGATTGAGTCAATTTCTTTTAGGATGAAATAATAATAATTTCACCGGTTTTTGTTGTTGACAAATTGGTTAAAATTGCCTCCTGGAAATTGTCAATAAGAATTTTATGCCAAACAAGGCATGTATTTGTTTCAAATAGCTGCCCAACCACTACCAGTATCTCACTCTTTGCCACTGGTTGGTTGGTTGGTTGATGAATTCCACTGAATCGATCAATGATACAATTAGTGTTTAAAACCATACAATTTTTTTTTTAGCTAGCCTAACTGGGGTATAAGTCTTAGGTTCACACATCAGACCCAAAGGAGATTTCTTGAGCAACACCCAGCACGCATGCTTCACTTTCATCGCATGACCGCTGGCTTCTGTAACCAGTGTATACTGGTTCCATTTGGCATTATATTGCTATAAAAGGCTTATAAAAGAAAATCCTGCTGCAAGTAGTACAATTGATGTGACTTCAATTCAGTTTTCTCTTGTTTTTATAGAAAGACCCTTTTTTGTACAACGCATATATTGGGATTCAACTTCTCTTTCATATTGTACGTCCACTTATTCCTAGCTATTCCATGTATTATGAAGCATCTTCATCGTCTATGGTGAAAGTCAGTGGACTTTCAGCTGTTAATATCATTGGTTATATAGCTGTTTGTTTTGGGGGGAAAATCCGGATAAGGAATTTTCTTGGCATCAGACCAGATACTTAATACAAGTCAGGTGTTTCACGTTGTTATCGTCGCCATTTTGTAACTGCGCACTATGGATGTGTTATTTGTCATCCTATTCAGATTGATTTGCGTGCTCGAAGGCTATATGAGCGTATGGGGTGAGAGTCTTATAATAACGGTTATAATATGACTTTAGGCTTTGTCGCTTTGCATTATATCTTAGAGAATATTTGTGTGTGAATACGTATGTTTCAGCCGCCTGCCACCTGTTATTACATCCGCAATTCTTTTTGTGTGTAAGTGACCAGATATATATGATATATTTTTAGTTTAAGAGACTGTTCAGGGACACGATTCTTTTGATAATGAGCAATTCTACAAGATGTATTTTGATATGTTCTTTTAAAAGTTTTGAAAGTCAGGGCAATGTGCATTTGAGATAATAACTTTCTTTTTCAACACTGGTATTTTAAATCTTGTGATTAGTTCATCAGATTATACAGCTCTGAAGACTATAAATGCTCTTGTATCTATGAGTCAACTTGGATCTTATACTAAGAATTATTGGTATCAAATCAAACTGAGCCATTACAATTTTGATAACACCTGTATTCGGCTAATAATTGAGTCGTTTTAGTGGAGATGTAACGCACTATACTAAATAATCAAATCAAACAATCAAATTGATATTAATATAACAATTCCACTCGAAATTACGTCATGCGCAATTAATTAACACCTGTCAAACCTAATCTGGGATTATACGTATGCTGAAAAGATAACGAAAAAAATAACGAAAAAATAACGAACAATTTCCAGCAATTTGTCACGGCCAAATTACGCAACCATTTACTATATACGTCTGAGATGAGTTATATTTGAATGTCGAATTATCAGATTGGCAAGTCACTTTGCGATATATTCTGTGAATGTTTCAAGTGATTATGGGGGAGTCGCCAAATAGAACCGTAGCCTATACCGCAGGAATGGTTGGACGTAACATGTATCATATCTTTATATCGTTGTCTGACGCCGGGTCAATCAACGCTCGGGAATTGACTGAATTACTAGATATTCTGTACGCTAAGGGTAGTTGACATTGCAATAAGACATTTGCATTAAGGGTAGTTGACATTGCAATAAGGCGTTTGAATTAAGGGTAGTTGACATTGCAATAAGACGTTTGGATTAAGGGTAGTTGACATTGCAATAAGACGTTTGAATTAAGGGTAGTTGACATTGCAATAAGACGTTTGGATTAAGGGTAGTTGACATTGCAATAAGACGTTTGAATTAAGGGTAGTTGACATTGCAATAAGGCGTTTGAATTAAGGGTAGTTGACATTGCAATAAGACGTTTGAATTAAGGATAGTTGACATTGCAATAAGACATTTGAATTAAGGATAGTTGACATTGCAATAAGACGTTTTCCCCCAGTTATTTTCGTCTACGTTGTTTGGGATGTTTAAAATGACGGGAAGATACAATGAGGAACAGCTATGTGCAAAGTTTTCAAGTTGTATGCATGGTATCTGCAGCGTAAAAACATTATGCAAATATATGAATGGAACGATTCAACAAATTCATATGAAACTGAGCTGTAACCATGGCAATTCAGATTGTCACCACTCTTATAAAGAATATTTGATAATTCTTACTAACTTAAGTAGGACCAGATCAACGTTTTTTCAACCCCTTTGTTACGTTCCTTAAAAGATTGACTGAATTGAAGGCCAAATTACAGGATGTACTTTTACAATGTCATTTCGAGGAAGAGTTACACCTTGGCCCTGTTTCATGAAGACTTACTCATGAATTCGTTACCATTATTCTTGAAAACTTAGGTTAATGTTCATGTTACTAAGATCTATCTAAACTTTATTGGACCCAGCTTCAGGGAACATATCGATGCATAATAGAAAGAGAAACCTTTACTATACAAACACAATTGAACATGATAGACATATGGTATATAGGCCTATACATAGAAGTATGCATCTCACATATGAACAGAATGTATACAGTTTCACTAATGTTATTTTTGTATCTAACACTTTCCACGTGACAGTCGACTGCAGACGACAGTTCCAAGATTTCACAAAATGCTACAAAAATGTCAATATTATTGAATTTCATCGCCATATTTGGAATCACCATGAAAAATGCATTAAATTAAGTACAAACATGCCTAGTGATTGGTTCAGTAACTCTTGTGATAGACTTTAAAAATAGGGAAAGGTTTCTGAAAAATCTGTTTGAAATATGGTAACACTAATAGCCGCGTGGAAAGTGTTAACAGAAATCATAGTTTCACCAATGTTTTTTTTATTAAACCACAACGAATCTTCACAATTATAAACTGATAGCAAAACACTTTTCCTTCCAGAAAAACGGCTTGCTTAAAATGCAATTATGACTAAATTATAAAACGATATACCCATATCCTGTCTTTAGTTGTTTTATCAGCGTCGTGTGGGTACGTTGATGGCTCTGATGGACATCTAATGCGCTATAATGTATCAGCTATATAAACACTCTCTACGATCATATATAGTTATAAAATGCCTACTGTGTGGTTTTCAATATAAATAGATTCATGGTAAAAATTGTATTGCACTCCCCACCATCTTGACTGTGATTTCACAAAAATTAAAATTCACGATTATAATATAAAAAAAGTCCATAGACTTCTCAATAGAACTTGATTTTTGATTATCTAAATTAGTATTCTTTATTGTATATTTAACTAAAGAGTGGATATTGTCCTCGTAAAATACGCCTTCACCGAGCGAAATGTTGGTATCTGCTGCATCACAAAGAGCGACACAATTCGAAGCGACACCATAAAGTAACGCCCGAATGGTCGGAAAAGGTGCCTTGAAGGAGATACGATCAAACTTATGTTACATAATACAATATATTACGATGTGACTTATTCTAAGCATAAATTTGGGTTGTTAATAAACCTTAGAGGGACACAATGTCATGTTGAATTTTATTAATTTTAATTAATTTACTTCAGAATTCAAGATGAACATTAAAAATGGCCATTATTGTTGTTTCTACTAAAAAAACATCCCATCATAACTTGATTAAAACAGTGTTTTAAATATGTTGGAATACCACCCTTAACCATGTAAAATGCTGATCTGCGGAGATCAGCATTTTTAATCGACGTTTGTTGTACAAAGAGGGCTGATTTTTCTTAATCCTTATAGGTGTAAGTTCATACATGTTATACAATTGTAAAAATATACAAATCTCAGTCTTTATCATATATTTTTTTGTAATTGAGGGTGCTGCCGCCACCACATCACTTAATGCCCCTTTAAGTAAAAGAAGGTTCTGAGTAAGAACACACCCTAAAATACAAATCAATATTTTCACATAAGCTACACGCCCCCCCCCCCCTACCCCTCACCTGTAGGAGAAGCCATACTAGTGGTAGTCTACTCATCAATGCAGGGGTCTGTAAATACTTTGCCAATCCATAACGCAGCACTTCGCATTTAGCCTCATATGCGTGACGCGTGCGTATGTCAAAATCGCATGTTAACTTTGATTAAGTTTGCGAACGGAGAGATAAAAACCGCATATTATTCGCCAATTTGGAATTGACTTAAACTAAAGTTTAACCAGTTCCATATTGGCGAGAAATAGGCGGTTTTATATATCCTCGCGCATTTTGGCATACGCAAGCGTCACGTAAACGATGTTGCGCCAAGCGAGAGTTTTGCGCGCACACGCTCCTCTGAATTTATTCGCTGTTGTAAACAGGTTCGCCAATTTGTAACTGATTGAGTTAATAGCGTTGACAAAATTATTGTCGATTCATCTATCACAAGGCAGTGATATAACTCAGTCATTTACTAATTGCAGTATATAAACGCGTACACCTACTCGACGCGCTGGAGTAAACACACGTTCGTAGAATACGGAAGATACACACGCGTGCGTAAATGTTGCGCCTGTACAGTAACTTTGATGTATAGAGAAAGTGAAATAGAGTATAGAGTCAATTTGCCATCTCCAGCCTATTCGGGCATGACCGATACAGCTCAACTGATTAGTGATATACTGTTTTCCGATGCTCGTAAAATGAAGAATACAACTCAAACAATATTTAATAAAACGGATGCGGCAATTTATTATAATGATATCGAACATAAGATAGAATGGGATCAATTAAATGAGATTTTATCTGTCCGGATTTAGAAAACATATAAAGCTGGTATCAGTTTGTGATGAGCCAAATGTCACATGACGGCAAGTTATTAAAGAGTGTATTAGATGCGACTGCCTTGCTTCTTTAGGATGTTGTATCGGTTCCAAATCAATCAATCTCGAGGAGTCTATAACTCCATTTTAGGCACAATTGTTTCAAAGGTCATATCCTGCAAGCTGAGTATCCTTCTGCTGATTGAAGTCGAAGTGATTCGAGTGAAAAGGTTTGTCAAGCATTACATTTGTGTCTGTGAACGAGGGTAATAATCCTATGCTACTGGTGACATAAAAGATGATTAAACTTCTTTAAAGGTTTAAAAGTCGCGACGGTCGATAATTTGTGTTTCCCTTTTCTCGTCTAAATGGTCAGAGTTTCGCGGCGATTTTGTTGGGTTTTTACCCAACAGATCGTCGCATACTTTGTCCCCTCCCCCGGTTTTCACACAAATCATAGCCTGGCTACACTGCAAAATCAAGTGTTAATATTTGAACACTTTTATTAACACCTTAGAGTAACACTTAATTAACACGTTCATGTGTTAATGATGAACACGTTCAAGTGTTCATCATTAACACATGAACATGTTCATGAGTATCATCAGCGTTAACATAACTGTGCTGCCAGGCAATAACGTCTATGTTAATACTTCAACATTAATGTTATGTATTAACATGTTCATATGTTAATAATATTTAACACTTTGACACGTTAATAAGAAGTAACACTTAATTAACACTTCATTGCGTTAATAACTTATTTTATTAATGCTACTGTTCACATTTGATCCCAAACGTGTAAAAAACTTTCATCAAATTCGGTTAGTTACACCATGGCAACCAGGGAACGGTAGTGGTATTATAGAGGGAGAGGGCGGGCATTGACCTTTTCATGTGTACTATGTTCTTGCTCAATGTACAATGTATATGGCATTAGTGAACAATGACTTGCCTTTAGCTATACATATGAGAACTTACGTATACAGATCAAAATACTTTCTATGGTGTTAAAAGCTGTTAAATGTATGTATCGACTTAATTTTTTTTTAAAAATAGGTTTAAATAAATAAAAGGTGCAAATTAGCTCATTACCATAATTTAAAGGTTACAAACGAGCACCGGTGCTAATTTTTGTACCATTGAAATTATGCTAATGAGCTATTTCCACAATTTACTCGACTCATGTAAGGCTAGGTAAAATATGCAAATTAGCGATTACAGCCCAGGTAATTTGGTTGTGTAAACGTTATATGAACGTCGTGATGAAGCCAGATGTGGGTGATTAAAAAAATGATGTACCTAACTGCAACCTAGGTGCAACGTTGCGGAAACGTTCTGTGTTTGCTGGGTAACACAAGTGCTTTTTTAACATCTAGGCCTAAGTTAAAAACAACAAAAGTTAAAATAAAATTAACACTAGCATCATTATTTGTATACTACTACAATAATTTCTGAACACCGGCATTCATAGTGTTGCGTCCAAACGTTATAAATCGACATTGGTGTTCTTGTTTTAACACTACCATAGTAATATTAACGTTTGAACATGTTAACTAATAACACGTTTAGAACGCCATGTGCTTATTCATCATCATGTTCAACAGAGTGGTCGAACACTAACGTTTAAATATTAACACTAGAGCGTTATGGTTAACACCAGTAATGCTGCATAAACACTTCTATAACAATGTCTTAACAGTTGTGTTGATAATGTAACATTTGAATGTTAATAAGTAAACATTTGCGTTATTTTAATAACACTAACATAAAGATTTTAACATCTGAACACGTTCAGAACACGTTCATCTTTAACACTAAACGTTATAAATCGACATTGGTGTTCTTGTTTTAACACTACCATAGTAATATTAACGTTTGAACATGTTAACTAATAACACGTTTAGAACGCCATGTGCTTATTCATCATCATGTTCAACAGAGTGGTCGAACACTAACGTTTAAATATTAACACTAGAGCGTTATGGTTAACACCAGTAATGCTGCATAAACACTTCTATAACAATGTCTTAACAGTTGTGTTGATAATGTAACATTTGAATGTTAATAAGTAAACATTTGCGTTATTTTAATAACACTAACATAAAGATTTTAACATCTGAACACGTTCAGAACACGTTCATCTTTAACACTAAACGTTGTAAATCGACATTGGTGTTCTTGTTTTAACACTACCATAGTAATATTAACGTTTGAACATGTTAACTAATAACACGTTTAGAACGCCATGTGCTTATTCATCATCATGTTCAACAGAGTGGTCGAACACTAACGTTTAAATATTAACACTAGAGCGTTATGGTTAACACCAGTAATGCTGCATAAACACTTCTATAACAATGTCTTAACAGTTGTGTTGATAATGTAACATTTGAATGTTAATAAGTAAACATTTGCGTTATTTTAATAACACTAACATAAAGATTTTAACATCTGAACACGTTCAGAACAAGTTCATCTTTAACACTTGATTTTGCAGTGTAGTTAGAGTGAATATTTGCACTTTCTATAGCCTATCATCAAAAATTGAACTCGGATTTATCTGTTAGTTGAAAGTAATCCCAACAGAAAATAAAACAGGTCGTGTGGTTTGTGGGGGGGGGGGGGGGGGGGGGGGGGGGGTGTTCGAGCACGTAAATAAAATGTATCAATCGGGGACATTTTCCGCTCCAATATATCCGGGTGCGATTTTGTTTACCGGGCGGTCAACTTGACCTCCACCCGCTTTAGATAACATGTTAGTGAAAACAAACACTGAAATCAAACATTAGCAAGTGGCATTTGCACATTTTCTCGTTGATGGGATTGATGGCAGTAACCTTTTGTTCTTTAGTATCCAATGACTTTCCGAGAAAGGTCAAGGTGTTTTTATTTTTAGTTGTGTAAAAAGCCTAGGGCAGGTATTGTAGTTCTATCATCCTTAAGCTACGATGAAGGATCAATCATGGTTAAGGACATGCAAACAACAAACAAACAACCAAACAAAACCCATGGCTCCTCCGCACTTGTTAGTTTAGGAAACACTGCACAACTAGTACGAATGGTTCATACGTATAGCCTAAGTAAGTGACTTGGACGTAAGACTTATACGATAGTCACGAAAGTAATATTACGTTACGTACAAGCAACCTTAAACAGCGATCAAAGCAAACATTTCTATATTTTTATGGAAATATGTTTCATTGGTTTATTTCGATTTTGATCGGTATTTGGACGAATGGTGCTGAAATATATTTATACTTTGGCGACTATCGTATAAATCTAGCGTACATGTCACTTATACGTATAGCTATACGCACTAGTTATGCTATGCGCCCTTATCCATGGTTATACGCACTAGTTATGCTATGCGCCCTTATCCATGGTTTCCTTAGAGGCCACACAAGGCCACAGCAAATAGCTATCACTATTCTATCTCGTGGCGAGCTGTCAAATGGTCTCGAAAAAGTAAACTTTTTCGAGCTCCACCGTTAGCGCAATTGCAGTTAGGCGTCCGCCGCCCTTACAAGCCGGCGGCTCGAGTTCGATCCCCGACACGGGCGAACAGTGATCTTTTCCCTATACAATTTGACCTGTTTATTTCTCGCCAATTTAATTGTTAATGCACGCTGTAAACCGAAATGATATGTTTCCTATTTAGAGCAACTCACGATATGTCATTTGTAGTTGTAAGGAATTATATGTTTTTGACGATTCAATGCAACTCCAGGAATCATTGTAACCATCAACTACAAATTCCCAAACAAATACATTAGTTGATATTTATGGTTTAGCTCATGTCGTAAGATGTGTCAAAGTTGCTAGTCAGCAACATGCTAGATTTTGCTGCGAGCGTGGGGGTGGGTGTTTAACTACAAGTTGATAATCACCTCTCCTCTATAATGTTGTTATGTGATGCGTAACCCCTATCTTCGATTTTAAAAACATGTGCTGAAATGGCTCCTTTATCCTATTGCACAGTGCTTCTCTACTGCATGCTGGGATTACATTACGCAACCTCTGGTTTGTTCAGTCTGTAAAATAAAACACCTATACAACTATTCAACGTCGTACGTACAAAATCAAAACGAAGAAAGAAACTTCACAAATAATTTATATTTTTGGTCAGAAATGTCTCCGTTCGATCAGGCAGCAGACGATTTCCGCTTCAATAGCCGTATCCTGTGTTAACTCGTGTCGTATTAAAAACGTCATGATTTGTACGATAACATCGGTGATAATAACGTCATAAAAAATATAACGGATGATGGTGATCAATATCTGTGCGAACCGTGTAATACAAGAATGCTTTAGTCGATATTAGCTCCGATGAATACAAATTCAAAAGAGCTGAAAACGTCAGATTTTGATATCAAATATGTAAATCATAAAGTGTCTTTCTATTCAATTGCTCATAATTGCCCAAATGGTTAATATTTTGTTGTTTTAGGTATTTATAATTACTTTGAGCTTTTAAGGTGACTAAAACAGATAGCCTTATGTTATCTGCTCTAAACCCATATAAAGTGCGTTTTCTCATATTGGTCCAGACATGGCTAATCAAAACTGTGAATACTCTCCATTGTATGAAAATTCTAATCTTTGTCGGCCATTTAAGACCCGTAATTGTTATATGAAAAATATCAAAACCAAGAAAGACACTTTAAAAATAATTAATCTTTTTGTCAAAATGCTTTATGCTCCCGCCGCGTTCGATCAGGCAGCAGACGATTTCCGCTTTATTATATTAGCCGTATCCTGCGATAATTCGTGTCGTATTGAAAACGTCATAATTTGTGCGATAACATCTGTGATAACGGATGCTTGATGATGCTGTGATCAATATCCGTGCGAAAGACTCGTGTAATACAAGAATGCTTTAGTCGATATCAGCTTCAATGAATAGTGTTTTCATGCATGCTTTAGGAGCTGAAAACATTAGATTTTGATATCTAATATATTATGTAATCATAATTGTCTCTCAATTTTATGTAATTCAATCGCTTAATTGTCCAAATGGTTAAGATATAGTTGTTTCAGATATTTATCAATTAATTGCACCATAATTACTTTGAGCTTTTAAGGTGACTAAAACAGGTGACCTTATGTTATCTGCTCTAATAAACCCATATAAAGCGCGTTTCTCATCTTGGTCCAGACATGGCCAATCAACTGTGAACACTCTCCAATAAACGACACTTCTATCTTTGTTTGTCATTTCAAACCCGTTATTGTTATGCACTGACATCACCGTTTTAGGAGGCAGATCGCGAAATGAGCCGACTCCTACTTCCTTGGGTTTGCCAAAATGACGACATTATGGTATGGTATTATAATATTTAAAGGTGCGGTCACACCTAGCCGATTTGGCTCGCCTATGCTATACCGTAGCACAAATTTGGCGATTTTCGGGGATCAGTACTAGTAGGCTACGGTAGCGCAACGGTATCACCACTAGAACGGTAGTAAATTACATTGTTAGTATACATGTACATCGGCAGGACTACGGTCAGGGATTCTGGCCGATTTGGCTTGCCCGAGCTATACCGGAGCACAAATTTACGTATTAGACTGAATCGAAGTTTACACGGAATTGTTGGAAAAATTCCCCCAAAATGGTGCGGTTTTGTAAGTTATGATAAAACGTACGTGCTGTACTAGTTTTTACACGTTTCATTATTGATTTTAGGTATTTGAATGCATTCTCTCACTTTACACCATACCGTCATTGTAGTGTCCTACGGACTTGCTGCAAGTCTATGTTATGACGTTGTTCTGACGATGTACTACCGTTCTCAGCGATGTGAAACCATAGTACTACCGTACTGCTACTACATCGGTATTGCTACGGCCAATTGTTATTTTTCAAGTGCTTTCAATGTTATATTCAAGTGCTTCTGGACGGAGCTCCACCGATTTGTTCGCCGTTGTAAATTATTTGCTTCGGTTTGGCTACGGTGAGCCACATCGGCTAGGTGTGACTGCACCTTAAGGAAAACATCAATCACTTTTTGTTCAAAAATTAAAAACTAAAAAATGGTTTGATGTCATATGTATGGCCTGGGTTGATTTAATGTTATTTCGATAATGGATAACGAAGGCCGCGGAGTGCCGTTTTAAACATAGAAATTCCTGGGACAATATTTTAGACTACATTTATAAACATGTCAAACCTACAGGGTGTCTCAAAAAAAACCGTGCACGTGTTTACCCAACTTATTGACCATGAACTTCTAGAATTTGGTGTGACAATTGTATTCATTTTGATAGACTCAACGCTTAGCTTTCATGTGCCGTTTATTTAATCTAATTTGGTTTTGTCAATCCTGAGATATGATCAATTAACTAAAGCTACCTAAAGTCGACTTTGTGCCACTTTTACAGAAGAATGCTTAAGACATAAGCATTAAATCCCTCGTCCTCCTAAGGGAGGGTGGTCGCCGATTGCGCTAAAACGCAAAGAACAGTGACCTAGGGCGTACAGGTGATCGCTTTTACATCCCCTGCGCTCATTTTGACGAAAATAAATTGAGGGTGCCACCTTGGGGGGGGGGGGGGGGGGGGGGATGCCAGGCTTACAATTTTTCAAATCGCCATTTTGAAAAATATTTGAATTGTATGATCCTGAATATTATAGCATAGGCCTATGTTAGAAACACCATTTCCCTCATTTATGAGCAAAAAACCGGGTGAAATTCCGATATTTGGAACTTTTTTAGAGATTATTTCTATTTTGGCCTATATTTCACTGTCCAGCGAATACGGCGGGATTTTGAGGTCGGCCATGTTTGGTGACGGGGGTCATTATGATGTCATGCGTGGGATGTTTGTACTTGGTTTGGTATGTATGGATAGAGGGAACCTCTAGCTATACCATGGTACCCAAATAAGCATACTCTGCATTTCGGATTGGATTTTTTAGGGGATGGTAACAACCCACCCCAACAACACCTCCTCTCCGGAGTAACCCTTTCTATTCATTGCAAACTGTAAAGTGGCACAAAGTCGATTTTAGGTAGCTTTAGTTAATTGGTCATATCTCAAGATTGACAAAACCAAATCAGATGAAATAAACGGCATATAAAAGCTAAGCGTTTAGTCTATCAATATGTATACAATTGTTACACCAAATTCTAGAAGTTCATGGTCAATAAGTTGGGTAAACACGTGCACGGTTTTTTTTGAGACACCCTGTACATGTAGATTGTTCTTCAGTCGGTTAATGGGTTTCCTGTTCTATTTTTAGACAGTGTTTTTTGACGGGGGAGATGACGAGCCCGTCATTTGAAACGACGTTTCTAAGTCGTAACCTTTTCACAAACCCCTAAAATTGCATTTGCTAATAACTTGCATTAATCATCTTCTGAAGCGATTTTGTTGTAAAATGTAATTGATATTGTTATAATATGAAGGTAAGAGGACACAGTAAGTTATTTCAGCTATTTGGATGCCATTTAGTAATATACTAAGCTATTTGGATGCTATTTTGTATTATATTATATGATTTAGTAATATACTGAGTCACTGAGTCCACGGCCACGGCACGGCCTCTTTGTTCCGTGTTGCCTTGGCTCTCGCAATTAGCCCAATGATTATGGCGAACCCTAGGCTACATCCCCCAGTCATCAATATTACCGTACGGACGCTAAAGCTGTACAAATATCGGAGCCTGCAAGATAGCGACATAAGAGGGCGGCTGAGAGTTACAGTCTAGGTGAACCCTTCAATATGATTAGCCCAATGATATGGCAACAACCCCTTGAGGACGGGGATCATACATCGTACAAAATATCGGGACCAGATTTAGTTTACGAATCACATTTACACACAAAATACACAGAATGTGACCATTTGAAGACTATAATAAGTTGCCTGACTGTTAAATGTAACTAAGGATTACTATGGGAACATAAAAAGATGAGATTATAAAGTTGAAGTACGCGATCTAATCAGTCAACTTTTTAATAAGCTTATTTTCCCCTATGCTTTCGTGTGTTCAGGCTGACACAGAATGCATACAGGCCTGATTGCACTGGGCTACATGTAGAGGGTAAGCTTTAGAATATGTGACGAACCGAAAACGGTGTTCCGTTTCATTATATTAGTATTTCGTTTACTGGATAAGTTTCCCCAGAGTAAAAATACTGTCCTACATATACTTACTTTATAGTCAAAAGAGGCCCATTATGTTTTCTAAACCATAATGAAATTGTTTACCTTTTCAAACCAAAGGGAGTGTTCATTATAAATATTTATTATTTATGGGGGTGGGGGTTATAACATCATAATACTTTCTCTGTCATGACAAAGGCAAAAAGGTCTCAGAATTCCACAACATTCATCAAAATTATTCAGTGGATTGTCCAAATGAATTTATTATTTATGGGGGGTGGTTGGAAAAAATGGAGGGAGGATCAGAAAGAAATTCTTCGTTATTTATGGAGGGGGGGGGGGGGGGGGGGGGGGTTATTACATCATAATACTTTCTCTGTCATGACAAAGGCAAAAAGGTCTCAGAATTCCACAACATTCATCAACATTATTCAGTGGATTGTCCAAATGAATTTATTATTTAGGGGGGGGGGGGGGGGGTTGGAAAAAATGGAGGGAGGATCAGAAAGAAATGCTTCGTGAGCAGTCAAATCTACTATTGCTTGATTAATTGGATATACAGGGGGATCAAGAAAAAAAATCAACGAAAAAGGGGGATCAAGACAAAAAATAACGCTGTTTGGGGTGATCAAGAAAAAAATATGTCCAAAGCTCAAATATTTCCAACCTCCACCACCAGAGTATTTATGAACACTCCCTAAGAATAACATATGTGTAAGTTACTTTGTGTGAACAAATAAAGCCAATCATATTTTCCAGTTAAAAAAAATTAGTACCATAACACCACTTTCCAAATTATTTCTGCCATATTACAATACAAAAACATTTTTTAACATTCAAATATCCGACCAGCTCTACTAGGCGTGCCTAGTCTTGTTATTCTCTAGTTTAAGAATATTTTTAATAACCTTTAATAAAAAAAGTTTTACATAACCTATTTCTCAATGTGTCCTTATAATATTTCTGAATGATTCGGTGTCCACCATACAACTTTAATTACCCCAATCCAACTTCTTCATCAATGTTAACCATACGTCTTAAAGGTTGTTGACCCTATTCTAGATTTAAGGGCATCATCAGTGTAATGAGAAATGGGACCTTTCATTTGATATCAAAAACACTTTTGAATCCCTTAGAGTTAAATTGTTAGGAAACATAGTAGCAACGCTGTTTGTTAATGTCTGTTCTTGAACTTTCAACAGTCTTCTATCTCCCCCGTCCAGTTTTTTTTAAATACCTTGTTTGTTTTGTCTTTTGTTTGTATTATTATGGAAAATACACCATTTCCCTGGTTTTTGGTATGATTTAAATTACTTCTCATTTCATAAAATGGTTATTACAAAACATGTCTCTTTCTCTTAGACAGCCTCCATTCCATTTTAATGGATTTTTTATTCAATTTTGTAAGTCAAAAATCATAACAAAGAAGGATTTGAAGAAAGAAGTTACACTCGTTTCATGATATTTATTACAAAATTCATGGTTTGGATTGGATGTCAGCGCACCAACTCTATATTGAATGTAGAAGAGGCCGGGGGCGGGTTCGATTTCTTTTTGTTTGTCCGTTACGCCTGGCTCAGTGGATAACCTCTTTTGAATGAAACTGCTATCGTCTTCAGTCCGTCATTAAAAAACCCCGAAATGGTTGTTGAGCATAGTATTGACATTACCGTTTCCTTGCACTTACAAAGTCAGACATTTTTTTAAGCACGTGTAAACAAAATTTCAACATTGTCGGCTGCACGAGGAGTCAATATCTATGCGCTTGAAGGTCGGTTCAGTAGTAAAGTGCATTGTTTGTTCAACCAATGGCTGTGCGTCTTTGTGATTATGTTTGGTACCCAGACTCCACCGCGGGACGGGCAGTAGCCCTCCACACTGTTAAAAATAAAACTGTAAAAAAACAGTAATTATTACTGGCAGCTGGGACTCACTAACAGTATGAACTGTTAAATTACGGTGGGCTGTAAAAATTCAAAAATACTGGGTAACTGTAAAAAAAACGACAGTTTACCTTGCAGCTGGGACTGTTAAATGACGGTGGGCTGTAAAACTACAAAATACTGGACAACTGTAAAAAAACAGTAATTATTACTGGCAGCTGGGACTCACTAACAGTATGAACTGTTAAATTACGGTGGGCTGTAAAAATTCAAAAATACTGGGTAACTGTAAAAAAAACGACAGTTTACCTTGCAGCTGGGACTGTTAAATGACGGTGGGCTGTAAAACTACAAAATACTGGACAACTGTAAAAAAACAGTATTTGTTACTGGCAGCTGCACTGTTAAAAATACGACCGTTAAAAAACAGCTATTATAACTGGCAGCTGGGACTCATAACGGTTAACAACCGTAAAATTACGTTGACGATAAAAATACGCTGGTATCAATCGACTACAACGTTAAACTACGATCACCGTAAATTAACAGATATTTTAACTGGCAGCTGGGACTCATAACGGATAACAACCGTAAAATAACGTTGACGATAAAAATACGCTGGGAACAATCGACTACAACGTTAAACTACGATGATCGTAAATTAACAGTTATTTTAACTGGCAGCTGGGACTCATAACGGTTAACAACCGTAAAATAACGTTGACCGTAAAATGTAATGTCCCGTTAATTTATTTAGTTTTGATGGTATTTTAACAGTATTTTGACGTTATTTTACGGACGTGTTTATGTGTTGTGAATATACATTTTACCTGTTAATTAACGGGGCTTGTGTATAATTTCGGACATTTTATGCAATTTTATGTGTCATTTATTAACTTTATGTGTCAATTGTAATATGTGTCATATGTTTATTCTGCTTCCGCAATTTATTAAAGATTTTTAGATGAACTTACCTTAACTTGACCGGACGGGGATTTGAACCCGGGACCTCTGTATTGTAAGTCGGACGCTTTACCGACTGAGCCAACGAAGTACTTAATAATGTCGAAGTGTTTTGTGTTAATATAAACTATTTATTCATAAAAAACCGTTAATATACAGGGAGTCGTTATATTACGGGATTTTACAATTTTTGGGTGTAAATATTGTTTAAGACGGTTCGTTTTAAAACGGTAAAATCCGTATATTATTCCTGTAAATTAACGTCAATTTTTACGTTTGCTGTAAAAAAAACCCGGAATATTCTACAAATAACGTTAGGCCTAAAAACAGTAGACCTACATGTGTCATAACGTGTTTTACCGTCAAAATATTCACATCAAGACCTAGGCCCTGGCCTTCATACATCATGTACATCGAGTAGGAGGCCTATTATTACCGTAAATCGTACCTCGAGTGTAAACCTATTGTTTTTATGTCCACGTGGAAGCCTGCTATTGCAGCGAACAAGTGTAACCACGGCCCCAGATAAAATTTTGAATAAACACCAACCCTTTCGTTCAAAAAAGAACAGAAAGCAGATATTCATGAAGGTTATTTGCTTGTACTTAATGTTCAGCATATCACATAAATCAGGCAGTTGTTGCGCCTGATGTGGATCTCCACAAAAAACCAATCCTACTGGAGACAGATCTTCATGTAGCTCCATCACATGATAAGCATTAGGAGCTAACTCATACATGCATGTGTCATTGAATTTGTTTTTACAGAAAACATCGGATGACCTATCTGTATTTTATGAAATGGGTCGAAATAAATCAAAATGGTTCGAAACGAGTCGAAATGAATCAAATGGGTCGAAACGAGTCCAAAACAGTGAAGTGTGTTGAAATACACTTCACTGTAGGTGTTGAAATAATTAACTAATGTGGGTGTCGCCGTTTAAATAATAACAGTTGTTTTACGACCAAATAAATCCTGTCAAATTAAGGTTATTTAATAAAACAGTAATTTTACATTTCTTAACGCTGTTCTTTTACATTAAGCTACTGTAAAAATTAAAAATAACAGGGTTCGCGTTATTTAATTGCCGTAAAATTACTATTTCCTATATCAGAAATGTAGAATTACAAACATTTGTTGTTATGTCACTACTTTATTACCATTTTTATACTACAAATGTAATTATACACTTTTCCGTCGTACTTTTATGATATAAATACCGTAGATTTGTTAAAAAACAGGACGGACCGTTGTTTTACGACAAAATAATCCTGTAAAATTACGATTATTTGTTTTACGACAAAAAAATCCTGTAAAATTACGATTATTTTTAACAGTGTACGAGAGGTACACTGCGGTCAACGTAAAAACACTATTCATTGTATACTTCAATGGGGGTTGGTTTTTTTTCTCCCCCACCAGACTCAAGCATAAGTAGGCCTAAAATATTTGAAAAAAAACCCTTCAATTGTATTTTTACAAAGTATAGGCCTATGTCACTTAACATGAAAATCGTCGTTATACAAATAACGATAGGCCTACACTGGGGTGAGCGTAAAAACACGATTCATTGTCAACGATGATGATATTTTTACAAAGTATATTTCATTTAACATGAAAATAGCCGTTATTTTACAAATACAAACACTATTTATACGAAAGGCAACGTAAAAATACGATTCGTTGTCAACTTCGATGGTGAAATATGGGTATTTTTACAAAGTATATTTCATTTAACATGAAAACGCCGTTATTTTACAAATACCAACACTATTTTGTGAGAGATACACTGCAGTCAACGTAAAAACACGATCCGTTGTCAACTTCGATGGTATTTTTACATGAAAACGCCGTTATTTTACAAATAAGAACAATATTTATACGACAGATACACTGCGATCAACGTAAAAACACGATCCGTTGTCAGCTTCGATGGTATTTCTACAAATTATATTTCATTTAACATGAAAATGCCGTTATTTTACAGAAACGAACACTTTTTATACGATAGATACGCTGCGATCAACGTAAAAACACGGTCCGCTGTCAACTTCGATGGTATTTTTACAAATTATACTTTATTTAACATGAAAACGCCGTTATTTTACAAATACGAACACTGTTTATACGACAAATACGCTGCGATCAACGTAAAAACACGGTCCGCTGTCAACTTCGATGGTATTTTTACAAATTATACTTTATTTAACATGAAAACGCCGTTATTTTACAAATACGAACACTGTTTATACGACAAATACGCTGCGATCAACGTAAAAACACGATCCATTGTCAAGTTCGATGGTATTTTTACTTTGTTTTACATTTAAATTGTAATTCTACGTTAAATATCACTGCATAAATACGTTAGGTTTGTTAAATTATTGTGTCGTCTGTTTTTAAAGGGCAAACATGCTGTAAAGTTACGATTTTTCTTTGTAAAATTACAAGTATTTTTAAGCTTCGATGGTATTTCTACAAATTATATTTCATTTAACATGAAAATGCCGTTATTTTACAGAAACGAACACTTTTTATACGATAGATACGCTGCGATCAACGTAAAAACACGGTCCGCTGTCAACTTCGATGGTATTTTTACAAATTATACTTTATTTAACATGAAAACGCCGTTATTTTACAAATACGAACACTGTTTATACGACAAATACGCTGCGATCAACGTAAAAACACGATCCATTGTCAAGTTCGATGGTATTTTTACTTTGTTTTACATTTAAATTGTAATTCTACGTTAAATATCACTGCATAAATACGTTAGGTTTGTTAAATTATTGTGTCGTCTGTTTTTAAAGGGCAAACATGCTGTAAAGTTACGATTTTTCTTTGTAAAATTACAAGTATTTTTAACAGTGCACCTGTTATCATATTACTCGGGATATTACTCCGTGATGTCAAATGAGACGATCGTGCTTGGCAGCTCTCTGAGGTAAAAATCAAATTAAAATGCCCTTCAAATCGCTGTCATGAAATTAAAACAGCTTTTCCGTCAAAAGAACTCAATTCAGAGCAGGGGTGTAACTAAAGGGGGAAGGGGGAATACCCCCCCACCGATGTGGAACTCTATGTAATATATATTTTATATCGGTTATTCCCCCTTGTCACACTCACACTAGGGCTTCCCCCCTCTGCCCCCTAGTTACGCCACTGATTAAGAGGTTTGAGTGCACTTTGTATTAAGCCTTCGCTTGTCAGTGAACATGGTGAATTTGAATTGGAGCAGCTATTGATCGCAAAGATGCTCAAATCCCGGCTCAAATAGTCAACGATCGATTTCCTCCTCTTATCTTGTAGGGGCAGGTTCCAACTGTGTTTTAAGCTTCATTGAACCAGTGAAACTGATTGAACCCTTATCTATACAGTACAATCTCAATCATCCACCCATCAACCTCATTTCTTGCTGTAGTTGAACCTGGTTTAACGTTGAGATAATTGAGCAATTTAGCGCAAATTATGCACCTGCGGCGATATATTTCTAACCCTCGATTCTTGCCTTTTGCCCATTTCACAAGATTGTATTTGATGAAACCTGAAAATAGACGTGTAAATTCATTTCCAGCTGAGCGTGCTGTGTGTCGAAAACATTTGTTCCATTTCATCCCGTTGCTGCTGAAGCTTAACATTTGACGTCATCAATTGCCATGGAAACGCAGGCTTTGCTGATTCTTTCATTAAATTCATTACCTTTCTTTCTCCGCTCTGCAGTAGTGTTTTAAACACCTTTTTGAATACATATTAAATTAAGTCCGATGTTGCAGAGAGGAATTTGAGAATATTTAAATCTGTTTTGATCATAATGAGTTAGTAATAAGATCCTTAATTACCATAATGATTTTATGCGTCATTCGATTTTTTAAAACGTTACGTCTTTTGTATTTTAATATTCTGCTTGTCCGAGCAGACCGTCGGCGTGTGATTTCTAGTGCTGATGCTATTGAATATAGACTCCTTTTGGTTCAGTCTCACTAAGATGCTGTTAAAATGCGACCTTATTTGATTTGTAAATCACGGGGAAAATGTGACCTATATCTTAATTAAGATAATAAGTCTTTAAGTGCTTTCCCAGGTGAACCGATTATAAATCTGTCATAAAATGGAGTTCATTGAACAATACGTCAAAATCATGCATGTACACGGACTGTGATAAATTAAAGGTAGACAACTGAAACGTACACATAGGCCTCCATAGTATTTTCTGCTTGTCAAAATAAACATTCTGAATCGGTATTATCATAGAGAAAAAAACCCACATCCCCGGCAAATATAATAAAACCATGTCTATTTTTATATTGAGTTTCTAAATATATATTCTCGCGTTATTGTACTTGTCAATCACTAGGAATGTATTAATTCAAAGTGAACAAGCAGCCGAACAGGTGCATATCTCATATCTGGTACATGTCATATCGTATTATTGGTTTTTTAGTTATTAGTTGTCTGGATAATTGTCAAAAATTGGGTTAAAATCTTTAAAGAGCGCGAGCGGCAAACATGAATACAATCTTAAAGCTATGACCGCTGCAGGTATTCCACATCAAATAACATCCAAGAGCAGATTGTCAGAGTTGATTTTCCTGTTTGTGTAAATTTGCTTATTGTTTTTTTTTCATTTTTGAAAAATTCGTCTTGAAAGAGCCTCTATTAGGCGAGGAAAAAACACCGTTTTACGGGCCCGACCGACCCACTCTTTGCGTTTTTCAAGATTTTTTTTCTCTCAAGATTTCTTTCTCAAATCATGTAAAATCAATGTGAAATCTGTCAAAACCCCGACCCACCGACCCTACTTGACAGGTCCGTCCGCTCGTAAAAAACATTTTTTTCTTTAGTTGCCTTACCTTAAAATATGTGACTTATCTGACAAGCTTAATCTATTTTAACATTTCTGGTAGACTGATTTCTCAAACAATATAAAACTAAACATAATTACCTTGTTTAGATTGAGAATATGTGTAGTAACCATGGTAACCTTCACATGTAATGATTTGATTCAAGACGGGTTAAAACCATTTGTTGTGGTGATTTAGAAGAAGTTCGATATTTAACCTATACCGATTCGATATTCAACCTACGGATT
Organism: Ophiura sarsii; assembly: GCA_035610835.1. Lineage (NCBI taxonomy): Eukaryota > Metazoa > Echinodermata > Ophiuroidea > Amphilepidida > Ophiuridae > Ophiura > Ophiura sarsii. Next base: position 310,421 of record CM069451.1, on the reverse strand, counting down.
TGATATTCGATCTACAAATTCTTGAAATTCGCATGAAAATGGCTAATTAAGCTGAATGATTTCAGATGGTTGTTAGTACATTATGTATGTGAGCTAAACCCAACCTCTGAAACAATTTGAGTACTCCCTTCGCCGAGGATCTTCCATCTATCCTTTAAAAGTGTTAATTGGACACGAATAACGCTTTTCACAGCACCATATTTTATATAAAGAGAGATTGAAGCCAAAACAGAAGAACGTGCTTAACATACATGTATATTACTGTCATATTAACGGCTGTGCACATTTACATGACCAAAACCATGTATCTGATCATACGCAGCGAATAGTTTACATTTAGCTATACAATGTATCGCATGATTCAACCTCTCTTTGAGAAAAGGAAACACAATATCATCAGGAAAGAAAAGCCACTATGATCATGATGATGTATCTGTACGAGTAATGGAAACCTATTTATAACCTATAAACGAGAAATCGCATGCCTATCATCCCATGCCCTGTGATTTATACAAGAGTTGGTGTTTAAATCACAAATGAAAAATCGGACTTAACAGTAATCGTAAGAGAGCTGGAAAACTCATTTACATAGTGCGCGCCTTGATCCCACGGACATGACGGATAAAGAATATACCGTGACCTAAGATCAAAATGCAATCACCCTTTAAGTCAGGCATGGCGTTAATAATGAGTTGATCTAGCCGGAGTGTATATTAGTGTTATTAACACTTTTCACGAGGCTATTATTACTTTTACCATATGTATACAAAACAGATTTTTCAGAAATCTTTCCCAAACTTTAAGTCTATCTCAAGGATTACTGAACCAATACTAGGCATGTTTGTACTTATTTTAATGCATTTCTCATAGTGATTTTCCAAATATGGTAATGAAGTTTAATTATTTTGACATTTTTGAAACATTATGTGAAATGTTGTAATGTCGTCTGCAGATGCTTGCCGCGTGAAAAGTGTTAGGATAGAGCTGTAGTGAGTACAGTACAAAGCCATTGAGCTATTCCATCAAGTTGAACTTCATACACCCCCTATGGAAGGCATGACCTTAATCATTACCCATGCAGGTAACCCTGTCCGAAATTCGTCTACAGGGGGTGTATGGATGCTAAATGGACCAGCCCATTATATGAGCATAGAGTATAATGACAGATCACGGCAAAAACGTTGTATTGGTACGAATTTGGTTTGGTAAAGAAATCGTAATCAGAATTTGTTTGATGGATATTGAGCGTGCATCCAAAGATGGCCTGGCATGCGTCAAGAGTTTCACGTCATTACTTTACACAGACGCAAAATGGAGTGTTTGCCAGTTTGGATTGTATTGGCAAACTAAAGTGATTAAAATGAAAAAACCAATAAAAAACACAAAACTATTATTTTGACCATAGACACCTACCATGCCTACTGTCAAAAGAATACATTGAAATTGTCAAAGTAAAGTGCCAACCGAAAGCTAGCATTTCAGAATAAATGATATGATGTCGTCTCAAAATAAACTTACTGCTTATTCTGACGAGGAATCAAAATATGTGTTATACTTTATGAAGGCTTATTTTACTAGTGTATGCCCATTTTATTTTTGTCTTTACACAGTTCCGAGGCGGGTTTCTATGGAAGCTGTCAACAGCTTGTTGCGGTGATCGCTGCCAAAATTGTTGCGATTGTTGTCGCCTACGTCGGCGTTCTTCTTCCCTCGAAGACCTCCAGAATCACTTTGCTACCTCAGACGAAGAATTATCCAGCGGAATAGTGGTACCCCCAGACACGCCCACTAGTACTACCACGGGTCACTCATCTCGACTTCCTTCTAGTAGTTCACGTAGGTCTTCCCATGCTTCATGTACTGATTCCCGTCGTGGTTCGACTCCCGTATCTGACTATACACGTCGTAGTAGTACTCCCGTGCCCATTATAGACATGAAACCTATCGAATTCTGGCCGCCTAGTACTAATCAGGAGGCAATACAGCCCAGACAGCTACAAAGAAGGTACACAAATGATTTTGGCGCCTTTTCCGAGGAGGATCTGAAAATTGAGCCGAGACTTTACGAAGTGACTGAAAGCGAAGAGGATTTGACGGACGAAGAGAAAGTAGCTCGTTACAAACTTGGCAAAATTCATTTCAGCGTTAAGTATGATATGACGAACGAGCAACTTAATATAAGGATAATTGGAGCTAGAGAGCTACCCCCACCTGTATTCTATGATACATCTAAACAAGACTTGGCTCATTCTAATCCCTATGTGAAAATATGTCTACTTCCGGATCAGAAAGAGTCCAAACAAACGTCGGTGAAGAAGAAAACACAAGATCCAGAGTATGAGGAGACGTTCGCCTTTGACGTATCAATTGACGAGGCGCAGAGACGATGGCTACTACTATCTGTGCAGGACTTTGATAAGTTTTCGCGCCATTGCGTCATCGGTCAACACACGATATCATTAGCTGGTGTCAATCTACTCAAGGGTAGTCATTATTGGAAACCATTGCAACCTCCAATTCAGGTAAGTGTTTAGCAAGTACCTATGTGATGTTTAACATTCAAACAAGGTAATAATATGCTTCTCAATTATAATACCATAATATTTTTGTATGAGTTAAATGAATGAGGAAAACTACACTACACTACACATCAAAATGAATTAAAGACATCTAATTACCATCCCTCTCCGTGATTGTTACTCCTTTGCTGAAAATCGTTATTTATGGCGTAGTATCTGTAAGGTCACGAGCTGTCAGTCATGACAGGACCGAACCAACCAACCAATTACCATCCATTACTTCATGAATAATCGCGTTAGCTGCGTACCAAGTGCGTTCCAATAGAATGAATCGTACGATGAGAACGCGCACGCCGAGCGCAGGTTACTTATAATTGCCCGAAAGTATTGCGCCAAAGTGTTCGAATGTTTTGCTAATTGACCGACCAATCAAATAAAAGCCTCACGCCCCTATACGTGAATTTGTTTTGAAATCATCGGTTGTTGTTCTGGTCATTCAGAATTGTCCCTCAAGGACTGCGCCCTTCGGGACAATTCCTAAGACCAGAACAACATCCACTGATTTCAAAACAAATTCCCCGAAAACAGTTGTTACGCAGTCATTATTCTCTAACTAAATAATGCAGGTTGACCGTTTGATTCAACATAAAGAAAGGTAACTAATGTCATGATATGAAGTGTAAGAATTCCACGAGACAATATCAACCATATAATAACGTATACATATTTGCCATGAGTGGTACACCAATATTGAGAAATACTTGCGTTAGATCACTCATAAGTATATATGAGCAGAGATGATCTGACCGTCAACGTGATACAAATGTCAATGTTAACACTTTCCACGCGGCTATTACTGTTAGTTTTACCATACAAAACAGATTTGTCAGAAACCTGTCTCAACCTTCAAACTCTACTAAAAAAATACTGAACCAATTATTAAATACTATGCATGTTTGTACTGTTTTTAATGCATTTCGCATGGTGATTTTTAAATATGGTGATGCAGTTCAATAAATTTGATATTTTTGAAACATTTTGTTGTGAAATTTTGAAACTGTTTCAAATGTTAAGATGAGTAATTGAAGTCTATGAATTAGTTAGGATATGATGATGTTATTTAGTATCTTATACTACAAAGTATTAGTGCATCTATATTATTTTATTATAGTCTTGGGAGATATAGATTTCTCCTCTAATTCGTAAACTCACTACGCGAATAAATCTGTTTACTGTGCTGTGGTCGAACTCAGATCTGTGGCCTGTCATGCTTGACTCTCCTCGTCATCCACTACACCTCGCCTTACGTCACACCTGCAAAACATTCTTTCTAAATCATCAACTATAGTTTATTTAGCCATCACGAGACAGTGACGTAACTGCGTGTTCTACCAATTGCAGCACATAACGCGCGCGATTACTCGAGGCGCTTGAGTATACACACGAGCGATGAAAGATGGAAGATACATACGCGTGCGTAAAAGCTGTGCCTGTTGAGTTACGTCATTGTCCAGAGTAAGCCAAATAGAGTAGAATTAGAGAATAAAGGTATTGTTTTTAGACCGTACCCGTGTTATATTGTCTGACATAAATGCGGACGATAGTATTATTTTAAGTAGAACAACGACGCCGCAGGCGGAGTTGTTCTACGCAAAAAATAATACTATCGAACGCATTTATGTCAGACAATATAACACGGGTACGGTCTAAAAACAATACCTTTATTCTCATTCTTAAACAATCATACTTTAGACATTTATCAAAGAAATAAGTACATTTTATTGTCCACATTTGACAACTTTTACCCCTGCTAGGATCGAATAGCCCACAAACATTCCATCCAATCACATGCGATGAGTAAACCATGCGTAAGCGTCGCAGCGCCGGCATAAACGCAGGAAAAGCGCTAAAGACGCACTGCAGAAGTGCGCGTTATGGAGCAAACCACGCATTGTGAAGGTCGGGCGCGCTGTTAAACGTAAGCCCCACCTCCCCGTGTTCTATTGTCTCATAGAGATGTCGCCGATTTCTCTGAGAACCAATGAGATTGCTTAAACTTTCTTAGCTGTTTAAGAATCGAAAATATATATACTTAAAAAAGAAATTGACACCCAACAAAAAAATTGACACCCAGCGTGCGGAACGGGGTCACTTTAATCAAACCGTATAGCAAACTGCCAAATGATAGGTGTACTTGTTGTAGGTTTCTGTCTTGCTAAAACAATATTCTTAGAGTGATTGTGAACTTGCCATACATAGTTGTCCTCCATAATTATTCAACCCAGTAGGATATACGTGGTTGTACCTTATATGTGTCATATTGGCATTATTTAATATAATTTAACAACGTTTTTGATGATTTTGTGGATCGGTTTTATGTCATACGTATTAAAATGAGGTGGTGAAGCTAACAATACTCTGAGTGTGTAGCACAGTCCCTGAAAAGAATTGGGACATTAGCTGTAATAAACTCCTTACGGAATATGAGAGTAACGTATAGGACCCGCGACTTTGGATCATAATCGCACCTCCCAATATTTACCATTACCAGAAATGTATAGATGGTTAACATTATTCCCCTGAGATTGCTCGTTACTCTTCTTGATATATCAAATCAGAAAGCAACTCGTCTTGATTTGTCATAATGCTTTAATTCGTCGCTGTTCTGACATACCGGCACATCTCTTTACTTATTTCTGTTGTGATGTGCCGGTATCAGAACAGCGACGAATTGTATAAGGTTAATAATAAAAGATATGGAAGAGACGAGCTAGTACGCAGGTATGACGAGTTTTGTATTTAACATTTCTGTTAGGGAAGAGAAGGCCATATGGATATAAGACTTCCATTGCATTGTATCCTTATTATCAAAAGGATATATCGATGAAGCGCTACTTGCACGGTACAGATGGAACCACATTGAAAACGGGGCTCTCCCCTCACGTACCCCCACGCACTATCACGCCACACTGCGTCGGTGGTTTCACCCAGGTTTGTGTATCGCGTGACACGGTTGGGCGCGCTGATAAGAGGGGAGAGCCTCGCTTTCATTTTACAATGGCGATTGCGTGCAAGTAGAGTATATTTTGATCAGTTCCAGATTGGCGAAGCCTCCTTACAGCAGCGAATGAATATAGAAGGACGCGGGCAAGCACGAATGCAATAGGCGAACTGTGCATCATACGCGTAACGCGTCCGTGAGCCCAAAACCGCGTGCGTGTTGCTATAAACTCATGCGTACGCTTTGATTACTTTTGCGCGCAGAGAGATGCAACCCGAATTTTTTTCTCGCTAATTTGAAACTGATTAAACTAAAGTAGAATTAGAATCATCCGGTAATTCGGAGTAAAAACAACAAGTGAACTTTATAAGGTATAATTCCGTTTTCCATTATGTTGGAATACAACTGAAGTATACAAACAAAATAGTATGACCAAAATCTGTGTCAGTTCAACCTTTCTCTGTTGCTTGTGTTGTTATTGTTTGGCAATATAGCGAGGGAATGATTTATAGGAGAAATGCTTTGAGGCATTTACTATAATTACAAGTTTCAACTTAACCTTAAGATCTTTACGTATGTGTGTATACCCTCTATACGTGGTTAGATTTACACCTACAGGTTTTTGGAAAAATCAAACATATTATCGTGTGACAAGTGAGCGAACTGATAGTAATTTGTAGCATCTAAATATATCACTTTTCCACGCAATACGTGTCTCTACATTACATGTTAGCTATTAATTCTGACTTCTAGTAAAGACGTAAATTGAAGAGGATTTATGGTATTGGTTTGACACTACTACAGGTCATTACGAGCAGCACTGTATGATTAGCTCGATATTTCAAAGCCGTTGACATGCAAATAGGTTGAAAAGAAAATTGAGACATTCATTAATCAGATAAACAAACAACTTCAACGTCATTCGATTTTCGATTACTGGAAATTTCATCATATATACTTAACACGTGTACATTTCACATATCATGTACAATTGTATACAGGGTGAGTCAAAAAGACTGCAATGGAAAGAAGCCATTTTGTTTTCAAAACCAAAATGAATTTTTTGAACGTTGCAAGAATGATGTATTTAATCCTAACTTGATGTGAAAAAATGAAGTCGATCGCATTTTCCGTTTGTCTTTGGTGAACCTTTTGACCAGTGCACCCATTTTACACGTTTGTCCACGAGATACCCAAAATATGCATCAGATCGCAAAATGTGTCTCTCATTCAAATTTGGAAACTTGAGTTCATTTGTGATGTTATTGGAATTTGATGCATCCTTTCTTGTTTACATGTGAGTTAGCATAATCAATTATAATCGTACCCATGCAATGAAAAAGCGTATAATGTTCTAATGTTCTAAATTTTAATAATAAACTGAAATTTTCCATTTTTTTGTTGGCGGGATATTCAAATATGAAAATGCAATGTGTGCCATTTCAAATGAAAATCACTGTGCTCGTAGACAAACAGGTACATTTGGTTGTGGAGCAAAGAGGGTCACCAAATACAAACGAAAAATGCGATCGTCTTCATTTTTTCACACAAAGTTAGGATTAAATACAGCATTCTTGCAACGTTTAAAAGTTTTAAAATTCATTTTGGTTTTGAATACAAAATGACTTCTTTCCACTATTGCAGTCTTTTTGACTCACCCTGTATTAGAGTAATTCGTAATAAGTTTTATACTTGTAATTTACTAGCATCTACGTGTTTTATTACTGTACCAACTTTGCCAGGATAATCAGAGTGCGTCTCGAATTTAACATGAAGAATTAGATCATGGTAACCTGAATTGTTGATCTGTTTATGTATCTTTTGTTTATCAAATCAGTTTTGTTGTCTCTAGAACAATGCAGGTCATGGGGAGATTCTACTGTCGCTGAATTATTTGCCAAGTGCCGGCAGACTAAATATAGATGTGATCAAGGCCAAACAACTACTACAACGCGATATAGGACGCGGTTCGGGTGAGTTCTCTATAAAGTTTTTTTCTTCAGAAATATCTAGTCCTCATTCAATCTCTGGTAACAGAAATGGCACATAAAACCATTTAGTCTGATATTCAATAAACCGTACCTTTATTTCGTAATGCAGGTACGCGTGGCGCTATATATACCGTTCAACAACCCCCACATACCTTAAGAGTCAGTTTGTGTAATTTTTTAGAATCGATTCTATCCTTCAAAAAATAGATTTTTCTCATAGCTTGTGTACTGGTAGGCCCTTGGGCACTAACAACCAGGGTGACTTTCAAAAAATAAAAAATCGACCTGTTGCCATGGTAACCCACCAAAAAACAATTTGGGCCATTTTGGACCATATTTGCCCTGAAATTTACTCAAAATTGTCTTATGTCAAGAACTCACTGTACCAAAACGGAATAATACTGGAACCTTCCAATATAATCATCTCAAAGGACAACTCTTCCCCTACTGACTGCATCATTTAAAGGTAAATATCTTACTCCTAAATGTAAATGCTAAGTATTTAAAGGTTGCCTATTTTCAGTTTTGAAATAAAGGCGATTTTTGACCAAATGTATTGCCTTAAAACTAATTCTGCCAGGGGTGCCAGAAATTTGTCTTTGCTGGTGTGAGTAGTTAAATGTATTGCCCTTTCAAATCTGTAAAAAGTAGCTTGGGCAATTGATATTCCTAAGTACAGTGTTGCCAGGAATAACAGCCTTTTTGAAATCTGAGCATTTTGAATAAATAAGCCTTTTAACCCTATTTGTTATAAAAGCATGTGTTTTTTCAATGATATTCAATTAAAACATATTCTAATAACTCAGTTAAATTCTTGTGGTTGATTGCAAAGGGTAATCTGTATTAACAATTCGACCTGTTGCCATGGTAACAACCAAAAAACTATTTTGGTCATTTTGGACCAAATTTGCCCTGAAATATACTCAACATTATCTTATGTCAAGAACTGGCCATACCAAATCAAAATAATACTGGAACCTTAGAATACAATCACCTCAAAGGACTTCTCTTCCCCTACAGACTGCATCAATTAAGGGTGAATATCTTATTCTTAAAGGTAAATGCCAAGTATTTAAAGGTTGCCTATTTTCAGTTTTGAAAATCAAGGTGATTTTTGACCAAAAGTATTGCCTTAAAAATCTCCTTTTCAGGGGTGCTAGAAATATGTCCTTGCTGGTGTAAGTAGTTCGATGTATTGCCCATTCAGATCGGTAAAAGGTAGCTTGGGCAAATGATATTCTTGAGTACAGTGTTGCCAGAAACCACAGCCATTTTTAAATCTAAGCATTTTTTTTACTAAATAAGGCTTTTTAACACTATTTGTTATAAAAGCATGTATTTTTTCAATGATCTTCAATCAAAACATATGCTAATAACTCAGTAAACTCTTTTTTGGGTTGATTGCAAAGTGTTATCTGTAATAATAATTCGACTTGTTGCCATGGTAACAACCCAAAAACAATTTTGGCCATGTTGGACCAAATTTGCCATGAAATGTACTCAAAATTATCTTATGTCAAGAACTGAAACCAAAACAGAATAATACTGAAACCTTAGAATACAATCACCTCAAAGGACACCTCTTCCCCTACGGACTGCATCATTTAAGGGTGAATATCTTATTCTTAAAGGTAAATGCTGAGTATTAAAAGGTTGCCTATCTCCAGTTTTGAAAATCAAATCAAGGTGATTTTTGACCAAAAGTATTGCCTTAAACATCTCCTTTTCAGGGATGCCAGAAATATGTCCTTTGAGGTGAAAGTAGTTTGATGTATTGCCCATTCAGATCGGTAAAACTAAAAGGTAGCTTGGGCAAATGATATTCCTAAGTACAGTGTTGCCATAAACAACAGCCATATTTAAATCTACATGTAAGCATTTTTTACTAAATAAGGCTTTTTAACACTATTTGTTATAAAAGCATGTGTTTTTTCAATGATATTCAATCAAAACATATTCTAATAACTCAGTAAACTCATTTTTGGGTTGATTGCAAAGGGTTATCTGTAATAACAATTCGACCTGTTGCCATGGTAACAACCAAAAAACAATTTTGGCCATTTTGGACCAAATTTGCCATGAAATGTACTCAAAATTATCTTATGTCAAGAACTGAAACCAAAACAGAATAATACTGAAACCTTAGAATACAATAACCTCAAAGGACACCTCTTCCCCTACTGACTGCATCATTTAAGGGTGAATATCTTATTCCTAAAGGTAAATGCTAAGTATTGAAAGGTTGCCTATTTTCAGTTTTGAAAATCAAGGTGATTTTTGACCAAAAGTATTGCTTTAAAAATCTCCTTTTCAGTTCAGGGGTGCCAGTAATATGTCCTTTCTGGTGTAAGTAGTTCGATGTATTGCCCATTCAGATCTGTAAAGAAAAGCTTGGGCAAATGATATTCCTAAGTACAGTGTTGCCAGGAACAACAGCCATTTTTAAATCTAAGCATTTTTACTAAATGAGGCTTTTGAACCTTTCATTATCAATGTGTTGTGAACATGTTTACCATACATATACCTGTTATGTATATTCATATTCAGTATTATGCCTATACCTGTCTGTATATTCCAAAAACATTTTTTTCTGGCAACACTAGATACTCCTTCGTTGTATCGCTTGTCTGCATGCTATTACTGTTCACAAGAAAGGTTGTAATTTCAGCTACTCACACTATCAAACATTTTATTTTGTCAACACGGATTTTCATAGGTTTAGCTGCTGGATTCATGTACAGTGTATATTTATGAAATTAGGTTAACCCAGGCAACACTCTTTTTCATATTACCCTTTGAAAACAACCACAAGAATGTAACCGAGTTAATAGAATATGTTTTGATTGAATAGCATTGAAAAACACATGCTTTTATAACAAATATGGATGAAAAGGCATATTTAGTCAAAATGCTCAGATTTTAAAAAGGCTGTTGCGCCTGGCAACACTGTACTTAGGAATATCATTTGCCCAAGCTACTGTTTACAGATTTGAAAGGGCAATACATGTAACTGCTACTGGAAGAGGGATTTTTAAGGCAATACTTTTGGTCAAAAATCGCTTCTTTTTTCAAAACTAAAAATAGGCAACCTTTAAATACTTAGCATTTACCTTTAAGAGTATGATGTTTTTGGTTGTTACCGTGGCAACAGGTCACATTTTCATTACAGATAACCCTTTGCAAACAACCACAATAATGTAACAGAGTTATTAGAGTATGTTTTGATTGAATATCATTGAAAAACACATGCTAATTATAACAGATAGGGTTCAAAAGCCTTATTTAGTAAAAATGCTTAGATTTAAAAATGGCTGTTGTTCCTGGCAACACTGTACTTAGGAATATCATTTGCCCAAGCTACTTTTTATATATCTGCATGGGCAATACATTGAACTACTTACACCAGCAAGGACATATTTCTGGCACCTCTGAAAAGGAGATTTTTAAGGCAATACTTTTGGTCAAAAATCACCTTGATTTTCAAAACTGAAAATAGGCAACCTTTAAATATATACTTGGCATTTACCTTTAGGAGTAAGATATTTACCTTTAAATGATGCAGCCAGTAGGGGAAGAGGTGTCCTTTGAGGTGATTGTATTCTAAGATTTCAATATTATTCTGTTTTGGTTTCAGTTCAATTGACATAAGATAATTTTGAGTACATTTCATGGCAAATTTGGTCCAAAATGGCCAAAATTGTTTTTGGTTGTTACCATGGCAACAGGTCGATTTGTTATTACAGATAACCCTTTGCAATCAACCCCCAAAAGAGTTTACTGAGTTATTAGAATATGTTTTGATTGAAGATCATTGGAAAAACACATGCTTTTATAACAAATAGTGTTAAAAAGCCATATTTAGTAAAAAATGCTTAGATTTAAAAATGGCTGTTGTTTCTGGCAACACTGTACTTAGGAATATCATTTGCCCAAGCTACATTTTACCGATCTGAATGGGCAATACATCGAACTACACCAGCAAGGACATATTTCTGGCACCCCTGAAAAGGAGATTTTTAAGGCAATACTTTTGGTCAAAAATCACCTTGATTTTCAAACCTGAAAATAGGCAACCTTTAAATACTTGGCATTTACCCTTAAGAATAAGATATTCACCCTTAAATGATGCAGTCAGTAGGGGAAGAGGAGTCCTTTGAGATGATTGTATTCTAAGGTTCCAGTATTATTCTGTTTTGGTATGGTCAGTTCTTGACATACAATAATTTTGAGTATATTTCAGGGCAAATTTGGTCCAAAATGGCCAAAATTGGTTTTTGGTTGTTACCATGGCAACAGGTCGAATTGTTATTACAGATTACCCTTTGCAATCAACCACAAGAATGTAACTGAGTTATTAGAATATGTTTTAATTGAATATCATTGAAAAAACACATGCTTTTATAGGGTTTATAGGGTAATAGGGTTAAAAGGCTTATTTAGTCAAAATGCTCAGATTTCAAAAAGGCTGTTGTTCCTGGCAACACTGTACTTAACAATATCATTTGCCCAAGCTACTTTTTACAGATTTGGAAGGGCAATACATTTAACTACTCACACCAGCAAAGACAAATTTCTGGCACCCCTGGCAGAATTAATTTAAGGTAATACATTTGGTCAAAAATCGCCTTTATTTCAAAACTGAAAATAGGCAACCTTTAAATACTTGGCATTTACCTTTAGGAGTAAGATATTTACCTTTAAATGATGCAGTCAGTAGGGGAAGAGTTTTCCTTTGAGATGATGGTATTGGAAGGTTCCAGTATTATTCCGTTTTGGTACAGTGAGTTCTTGACATAAGACAATTTTGAGTAAATTTCAGGGCAAATATGGTCCAAAATGGCCCAAATTGGTTTTTGGTGGATAACCATGGCAACAAGTCGATTTTTTATTTTTTGAAAGTCACCCTGGTTGTTAGTGCCCAAGGGCCTTCCAATACACAAGCTATGAGAAAAATCTATTTTTTGAAGGATAGAATCAATTCTAAAAAATTACACAAACTGACTCTTAACACTTTCAACGCGGCAGGCGTCTGCAGACGACATTCCAAAATGTCACAAACATTTTCAAAAATATCAAAATCATTAAATTTCATTATCATATTTGGAATCAACATGAGAAATGCATTGAAATAAGTACAAACATGCCTAGAATTGGTTCAGTAATCTTTGAGATGGACCTTGAAAGGTTTCTGGAAAAAAAATCTGTTTTGTATTATGGTAAAACCGATAGCCATGTGAAAATTGTTAAGTCACAGTAGCAAAGCGTTGATAATTTTAGATAAACCACGCTGCTTTTTAAAACCAGCATGCCGATTTAACTACCGCACCACGCGGATAATGTCTGTGTACGCGTTGCGCGATCGCAGCCGTAGTGTGTGTTGGTTTGGAATGATCGCTGTTTACATCGACTGTTGCAACATAAAGGAACTTTATTGCTTTTTTAATTTGGCAATTTTAGTAAGGTTTTTGAAGTACAATTTTGCATTGTCTATTTATGAAATGGCGTTCAAATCCTTGGTCGATGTCAGAGACTATATAACTATGGGACAAGTATCTCAAAGGCAAAGTCCCCCGTTTACTATGCGCAAATTCACTGGTGACGGTTTTAGAGGGGGCGCACTATCATGGTCGTAGCAAACCAGACAACCTAAGACGTGGTGGATTTTATCGGCTCAAAACATGATTTGTGGCAGTGGCGTAGCCAAGTTATTCATATTGGGGGGGGGGGGGCGAAAATGAAAATGAACCGACAATGTTGTTTTGAGTCAAGGACTGCGCGCGTAGCGCGTGTTTTTTGACTTTACACCTATTTGTGGCACGATTGAGGTACATTTTTGCTCTAAACAAGCTTATACCAACGAATATTGCATTTAGGTGATTGTTATGCGCGTGTAGCGCGCGAATTTTTTTCATGTGTACTTTTGACCATCATAATTCCATGGTTCCTCTGGTCAAATGAACCGACAGTGCCAATCTCAACCGACACGATGTCAATATTGGGGGGGGGGGGGGGCGATCGCCCCCCTCGCCCCCCCCCTCTGGCTACGCCACTGATTTGTGGCACGGAAATAGTACATCAATGGTAAAAAAAAGCTGATTGTGAGTTAGAGTAAAACTTATTTGCTTTGATGATAGCAGAATTTAGTTCGTAGCCTATATGACACGAAACATTCAGAATTGGTTATTTGAAATTAATTTGTACGTGGAACAAAATACGAATTTTAAATTGTGGATGGCTTCGTCTGACAGTGACAGAGGAGAGCGTGGCGTTAGTTGCATTTTATGAATATTGTAATTAGATCAGTTGGGAAAGACGCTAGATCGCGACGATCACATCGTGTGAGGTCATGAATAGTCGTGGTTGAATATTCATTTACAACGAATGATTGACAGTTTACGCTCAACTTCCGGGTGACGGACTGATAGAGTGCGCTATACTGAACCCAATCTCAACAATAGGCAGATAGGGTGTTACATAGGCCTGTCGTTGTTGAAAAAGATTACATCATGTATCAGCGTAAAATGTGCATCACTAATCTACAACTTGTGTTCTGCATTGGTGATACAGATAAGGCTAAAACATGATTTAATCCCTGACTATATTTAGGTGAATAGTTGTTCATTTAGGTTGGCTAAAGTATAGATGTCATATACATGTAGGCCTACGCTGTAGCCATCAATGGAACGCTTCTTCCAGTGGCATTAAGGGGCGTCGCGCGCAAGATCATGATATTTTTATCTTACATTTGCCATTCTTTCTGGTAGTCTTTATCTATCACATCTAATTGGAGGGGATGGGGGATTATCCTTCTGGAAATACGCCACTGGCTAATCTTATAGTAAATGTGCATTATCATGCCATGCTGTCTGTAAAACAATTTTCTTACGAAAATCCACAAATCCACACAATCAGTGAGCATCCGCCCTATCCTGGAGAAGTAGGTCAGAGTTAGTATTTTGTGACTAATGACAAGAATGTCTTGACATCGGTGTTAAAGCACCATCAATATAGGCAGGGTAATGGAAACGTGTTATTATGCGCCCATTGTTCTTTAATCCCTTATGATTTGGAAAACCTCCTCGGTGTGTATGTCAAGATTACATTGAGATTATAAACTTGTCAACTGCTTTGATTGATTGATTGATAGATGAATTGCTTTTTTCGGTTTTCAATTCTTTCGGGTTTTCCCCTTTCCTTTTATTTATAGTCGGGTATCTACAGAGGGTTATTGTGCACCCCCGGGACTCCCCCAAACCAACTTTTTTTACTTCCTATTATGATCCTAAGACATAATCAGGATGTTAACAAAAATATTTTAATAATGCTAAGGGGTTATGCAAGATGGCGTCCAAAATGGCCGCCATAACTGGTCAAATCTCATAAAATGACATATAGCAATCAAATTGTATGGTGAAAGTATAGTTTTAATAGTGGGATGTATGTATTAGACCACTAGACACTCATATCCAGAACTTTTGCTTTGTTAACACATCTAAATCCAAGATGGCCGCCAAAATGGCCGCCAAAATTGGTAAAATTCCATATATTGGCATATATAAACCAACATGTATGATCAGAGTATAGTTTTAACTCTTGTGAAAAACAGATTGTTACCAAGTTTGATACCATGCACACATTCCTACTGAAATGGAGAAATGGAAGGCACTTGAACATTTGTTTACTTTAAGTACCGCATGTTTCGTAATTAATGTACGATGCTAAGTGATGAATGATGAACCATTTTGTATTTTTATTTTCATATTTTTTGTATTTTTGTTCATCTTGTTCATGTAATACAATCGTTTGTTTGTTGGGCACATGAAGAAAGCAAAAAGCAATGGTTCTTTTGAGGCACAAAAAAGAAAGAAGAAAGAAAAACAATCATTCACAGTTTTTAAGAAAGTAAGAATCACGATCTTATTCTTTTATACGATCACCAACTAACAGTTCAAGCGGTGTCTCTTTCATGACGAGTCTGTGGTAAAATACCATTGAACGTTGGTTGTGCAAAAACGACATCAGAGCGTTTCCGGACTTTTAAATGAAAGCATGCAGTGCTATGACGAACCTTTATGTAGTGCTTTAATATAATATGTTTTTCCTATCATGTTTCTATCAATGCCATCAAAGAGTAAATGTTGTGCTGTTTTATTGTGTGACATTGTGTGACATTCTCTTACCTTGTAAAAAGTGTTCATTTATTGATGACTTTCCACCGCCACTATGCACTACCTTAGGCGTTTCCTGATTGTTTCATCTGCTTGTATTTTCCATGACACCGTTTTTCAGGATAACAAAAGAACAACATGTGTTAATATTTGTATATTCATTTGAAATGAAAACCACTTCACACAATATAAGGCGCACTGAAATACTAGTACGTTTGGCTCATATATATACGTGACTTGTCCGTAAGACTTATACGTTAGTCATCGAGGTAATATTTTGAATCACATGATACATACAAGCAAAAATTAAAATTGAACTGAAACTAATGCAATTTCTGTATTTCAATTTGTATGGGTGCTTATACGTATGGTGGTGCAATTATTATTTTGGTAACCAACGTATAAGTCTCACGTCACTTATACGCATGAGCCATTCGTACTAACTTTGCATTGCATCCTAATGCCCTTCAGTCCACACTTGGTTTATAACTACACTGTAAATGTACCCTTAGTTAACATAGGAAGCACATGCCCTTTATTAAATCGTATAATTAAGACATCCAAAGCATTTCAGGATTCATTATTTAATAAGCCATCTGGTAAAGTACTCTTCTTTGTGCAATTTCAGAATATTCAATTCATGCACGATGAACAATTATTTTCGCGGTCTAGAAGCTCCTACCATATCAGTAGATATCAAAGTTGTGTATGTGTAACGTCTATGTCAACATGTCCGCATACATCTTATTCAGTATATTTTAATATTGTTAGCGATTCTTTGCCTCAATATTGTATTGCTGTTGTGTATTTGTTAGAGCACGAGATTCATATATGCATATCCTAACTTTAGTTTTAACGGTGTTTTCCATTTCGACTGGCTAGAAGCCCCAATTATACTTTATATTTGTGTTAACCTAGAGGTCAAGTTCAAATTCATCCATTGTTCGAATTTCGTTTATTAACACGCATATAAATCCGTCTCATTATGGGAATAGCACACATCCGCGTGGTAAGACATGATCGCATACAATTTGATTGGTACTCGACTGTATGCATCGTGCAATGCGTTATATCTCACCGATGCCATTCAAGTATGATATTAAATGGAAAACTTATCTGATGGAAATGGATAGCAATAGCGTTGGGAATATGCGGCTGAATCGCTTAAGCCTCTCGAATTGCCGGGTTTTCTTTCAAAAGGTTACATAATTTGGTGTACAAGCGATGAAACGGAATCATTGTTTTTATAATGGGCCACGCATCAATTTGATATGTTGGACGCTGTGAATTGTCTGTACACTTAAACATGTTAAAGCCGTTTTACACATAATTTGTAATAAACCATATTATCACCACATGGAAAAATTAAACAAGGAAACATTGATCTGTTTGTGCCTCATGTCAGGCATTAAGAAGGAAACACATTTTATTTCCTACAACATACAACAGGCATTTATGAATGTAACATAATCTAGCTCTACATTTATTTTAAACCACGGATGTTCACAACTCGTGCCCGATGCGGTCGCCCAGGCGACACAACCCCCCAGTAACTACTTTGGAGTAAAAGTTCTGTTCATCCAAAATAAGAATTCAGCTATAGATTACATTTATTTTAACCACGATGTTCACAGAGACCTAGAAGTAAAAGCTGTGTTCATCAAAATAAATTGTTTAATTCATACAACATGCCTTTGTGAATGTATCCAAATTCAGCCTGATTACATTTCTTTTAAACCCGGATGTTCACAACATCTTTGTGTTTCATCCCAAATAATTAGTTTACTCTTCTTCACCGCTGGATCACCTGTGTATAAACATTTCAACTCGTTCGCCTGAAGTAACTACTCAAACGGTCACCAACCCCCCAGTGAATACCTAGGAATTACATTGATTTGTTATACTACATTAACCTGCCACGGATTTGAGCAAATGATATATGGTAAAATGAAATGGCTGAACCTTTCTTATCATTATATTCTTTAATGAAACATAAGTTGGCTACTACGCGATTTACTTATTGTATTACATGTGTAATATATTTTTTAAAAGTGACATTTTATAAAATTCACAAAAAAACTGCTGTTCACGTGCCACCCTAACTGACGTGACTATAACCTCATGGGAGTGGTGGGTGGGTAAAAATTTGACTGCTCCTTTCTCAATGCTATCTTGACAGAGAATGAAATTTACGCCAAACCAAACATGGCGGCCTAATCCATAAAGCCTCTGATTGGTCTACAATCTATCTTGACCCCCCAATTTCATTGGTCCTTACCGTAATGCCCCCAAACAACACAATAACATTAGCAACGGAACCTAACATTTTTCCAGAGGTGATAATGTTTGGTTTCAATGGACGGGCCATGGAAACTGAATTCTACGACTGAACATATACACGAGTGACTATTTCAGAACTAACAGGCCTTTTAGGCGTTTGCAGACGACGCGACATTCCAAAATGTTTCAAAAATCTCTACATTATTGAATTTACCAAATAGGTTCATAAGGATCGTTGATTAGAATATTTATGAAAGGTTCATTGTACTGATCCAATAACATGTACTCACGTGTACGTTTCGGATACGTCTGTATCCTTTGTCAACACTTGTGGTAGTGACGATCTTGACGACTCTTGGAGTTGCCAGTTGATTTATCATCAGGGGATTTTTTCCCCGATGATAAAAGTGGTATCCCGATGATAAAAAAGGCATCACTCACCACAGTCAACAAGTCGGCCATCACAGACCATGTTGTGGACTTAAACCATGTCATCGGGTGGGATGAGGCCAAGGTTATAGGTACGGAGCAGGACAGATACAAGAGATGGATACGCGAGGCTATAGAGATCAGAAAGAGAGGGGCCTCAACAATGAATCGAGACGAGGGGCAGTACTTTCTCACGCACGTCTACGATGATCTTTTATCATCGGGAAAAAATCCCCTGATGATAAATCAACTGGCAACTCCAAGAGTCGTCAAGATCGTCACTACCACAAGTGTTGACAAAGGATACAGACGTATCCGAAACGTACACGTGAGTACTGTACATGTTATTGGATCAGTACAATGAACCTTTCATAAATATTATTGAATTTCATTACCATATTTGGAATCACCATGGAAATGCATTGAGATAAGTACAAACATGCCTAGTATTGGTTCAGTAATCCTAGAGATAGACCTTGAAAGTTGGGAAAGGTTTCTGAAAAATCTTTTTTGTATATTGTAAAATGAAAAGCCCTATTCTATCGCTGTTAAAACAATTTCGGTTAATCCGTATAAAGTTGTTTTTGACGAATAAATATCACCCATGAACATATAGCTGCATCCAGACACTTTTGAAGTCGACATATTTCGTCCGTCTTCGTCGTCAGTGATGCATCTTCATGCGTGACAGGGCAAAACGTCTTCAACCAGGGCTTGAAATCCGAACAGATCATTTTATTTTGTGATTGGAAGCTTCAAGATTCACGTAAATGTCAGATGATTGACAGGAGCAAGTATGATTATATCATTCTAAGTTCATACCCATTTTTGACCGAGGTCAAATTACTCAATTATGGTTCAGATATTGTCCAAGTACAAAGGGAAGGAGTCGATTTATCGGGCGATTTATCCCCCTGATCTAGTCTGTCAAGAAGGATACTCGCCAGTGAACCCGAATGGCTAACGAGATAGGAGGGCATTCAGGCTCAATAGCGGGTGTCCTTCGTGACGGACTATACCCTGCTTATACATGTAGCTGTATAGCATAGTTCAACATAAACTACGATGTTGTCAATGTGTTTGCCTTCACACAATCAATCACCATGATCACCACTTTTTTATTTTTACAAAACAACAGAGCAATTGCACCATGTTCAATCATATCAGCCAAACGATTTTATTTTAATAAAACCGAGACATTGGAAACAAAAATTAGAGCTATATGCAAATAATTCTAAGTAATACTTGAGGGATTATTCTTAAATTTAAGGGCCAACATAAAACTACATATACGGTATGTGAGTTTCAAGATGACTGATATGGGACGTTATTAGAATTGTTCTATATCGAAGCATTTATAGACCCGAAGTTGTATTTGAATATTGCATTCATTTATGTATAAAACAGCAGCGAGGAAGTATGGAAAGCATTAGCACACGTTTCCATCGTACTATGACGTCATTTAGCTGTAAATTAAAAATTTCCGAGGTTGTGTTTCAATAATGCTGAATGCTTTAAGCATAGACGGTGTTTAAGCATAGACGGTGAAAAGGGAGCTTTAAGCTACTAAACCTCAACCGTCCTTAATTTAGTTTACTCGTGGGAAAAATATCGATGATCCTGAAATAGCACGGGAATTCACTCAATTGTTCGTTTCCATGGTTACCCAGTGAATGTTCGGCGATTTATAAACAAAAAGCTGATTTGTAGGGTACCATATGCGTCATAGGTCACTGTACGGTGTTCCAAAACTATTATATGCAAATCTTATACAGGGTGAGTCAAAAAGACTGCAATAGTAGAAAGAAGCCATCTTGTTTTCAAAACCATGTTGATGTTTGATTTTTTTCAAACGTTATAAGAATAACATATTTGTGATTGATATCATGTGAAAAAATGAAGTGAATCGCATTTTTCTTTTGCCTTTGGTGAACCATTTTATCCATGCACCCATTTCACACGCTTGTCCACGAAACACCCAAAACATGCATAAAATTGCAACATGCGTCTCTCATTAAAATGTGAACATTCGCGTCATTTGTGACGTGATTGGAATTTAATGCATCCTCTCTTGTTTACTTGGAAGATAAAATAATCAATTTGCATAACTCATGCTATGAATTGCTTATAATGTTCTAAATCTCAATAAAAATGAAATTATTCCAATTTTATGTTGGCGGGATATTCAAATGTGAACATGAAATGTGTGCAATTTCAATTGAAAATCACTATGCTCGTGGACAAACAAGTAAATAGGGTTGTGCAGCAAGAAGGTTCACCAAAGACAAACGAAAAATGCGATTGACTTCATTTTTTTACATAAAGTAAAGAACAAATATATCATTCTTGCAATGTTTAAAAAGTTTTAAACTTCAACTTGGTTTTGAAACCAAGATGGCTTCTTACCACTATTGCAGTCTTTTTGACTCACCCTGTACAACAAAAAGATTATTTTTGTCAATCACTTTGATTGATTGCAAATTTTAAAGGTAATTGACGGAGGGGATAGGGCATTGGAGAAGTGGGAGATGACATAGCAGATAGAGGAGGAGGATGGTAAGAGAAGTGACTGGATCATGAAGCTAAGAAGGTGGAGGAAGAGGAGGGGGAGGAGGATGTGGTGGAAAAATAATTAATAAAAATATTATTGAGAAGAAAGAGGAACGGGACTGGGAGATGGAATAGAAGACAGACGGGGGAGGGGTGTAAGATGAGGGGAGAACGAGCAAGGGTGCGTGTGGACAAATTGTTTGAACGATGTTGACTGGTTATTTTACGATGGGGGGGGGGGGGGGGGGGGGTAGTAAGATAAGGGGGAACGAGCAAGGGTGCGTAGAAGATAAATTGTTTGAACGATGTTGACTGGTTATTTTACGATGTGGGTTATTAATTCTATTTTAGTAATTAATAGACATATATATATCAATGGAATATCGAAAGAACCTGCACATATATTTGTACTTTCGTCTTTCGGTCCATCAATTAATTATTAAAATAATTCGGTGATGGAGAGTGACCGTTTCAAGAACTACTTTGTTAAGATATGTGATATCACATTTTTACACGAAATGGGGACGAATGTGTCATTGATATGAGTCTCAAATTGAAACGAAATACCCGAAAGCCCTTCGTAATCAAGATCAAGAAAAATCACAAATCCCCATTTTACGAACGCGACAGAAACACTATCTTGTTTTCAACTTCTAGAATTCCCAAACTTTAAGTACACTAGTAGACTCACAGTTATAATCAGAGAGTTAGGGAGCAATCACTGTAAATGTCAAAGAGCGAGCGGCGGGGATTTCTATCAAGAAGTTCACCATTATTAGTTAGGTTTTTTTTTAATCTTAAAGAGCTTTATTCAAAAGTTGCTGGAATGAAGAAGACTGATGAATCCGGCACTATTCCAAAGGGACACAAATCGACGATCGTTTTACCCCCGCCCCATCCCTGAAAAATAATGAAACATTTCACCAGCCGTTATAAACAGTAGGGTTTTATTTCTCTGTAACCTTTAAAGGCTAAGCCAAATGTTGATGATAGGGATGATAGGGTGCAATAAAGAACACATTTGGGGCATGAGGGTTGATGGGGGACACAACCGACTTTATTTTGATATACATAGAGTTTGTCATTTCATTGGGGGGGGGGGGGGGGGGGGGGGCATCAGGGGTGCAAGACTTCTAGCAGGGGGATGCTCCTCCCCTCTAGTTACGTCTCTGGCTACTAGCACCTGATACAAAACAGGTCAACGTCAAATCAGGGTGCTGAGACCAGGTGTGTGTTGAGGGGGGTACCAAGCATTGGCAAAGGTGAACAAGGCTAGAAAAAAAATAGTACGTTATGTCCGGTAGTAAACCAGTATTTAATAGCTGTCATATCTTTTATCCACGCTAAAACGAACTAATTTATACAAATTCAAACCAAACGAGGGGTTCTTAGATTTATGTAATATACTTACAGACGGTCAAAGCATGCAGGTAAAAACACGGTTTGTCTGTAAGGCAAGCACCAATTTAAAATATAATGTAAAAGCTGAATGCAAACTGCTTATCCTTAAATATAGCCTGTGTAATTAAATGTAAATATTTATTATAAATATAAGAGGACCTGACGTATCGATTCTAACAGAATCTTGGTAAAATGACAGAATACAACATACACAACATATATATATAATATATAGACAGAGGAACAATTGGCAGGAAATGACAAGAGATAATATAACACAGTGGGGGTCAAAGTAAGATGGATGAATAGGGGAAGGTATATCAAACTAGACAGCTGATTGATGAAGTGGATAATGTAACAAAAGGATTACATAGACAAAGGGGAGATTAAAAAGTAAAAGGCAAATGGGATATGAAAAAATGGTGAGTAAAATCCATAATGGTGATTGATGACTACAAATAAATAATAAAAATGGATGGAAATGTAAAATGACTGAGAGAATGCATAAGAAAACAAGATAAAACAAAGTGGGAGTAATGAGTAATGAAAATTACTGTGCATAGGAGCATTACGTGCATTACGTCAGGTCCTCTTATATTTATTACACCAATTTAAAATGTTAAGTTATTTTGATGCTGTTACAATACTCTGAATCAAGGCGGATCTAGTCGTACAAATAACACTCTGAAAGTATAGCCAACCTTTTGAAAGAAAATAAACAATATTTTATAAAACAAAGTTCAAGAACGTAACCAGTTCTGGAGCTTTGTCTATTTAAAGAAAAACATAACTTTATTTATGTTCTACTGACTGAACACGTAGAGTGAACACAATTATACACAAAATATACTGCAATATAATTTGCCACAATGGAATTGCAAGAATTTAATCAATATCTAAAAACATGAAGGCCAATTTTAAGAATTCAAAATAAACATGAACGCTGTTTTGTAATTATTGCCATGATTAATAACGTTGGCTACTTTTGAACAGAAATAGGATTTTCAATCGAAAAAAACCCTGCTTTTAAGATCCCAGTTATGATTTATATTATGATACACCAATGTATTGTCTAAAATACGTCTCATATTCAAATATTCGGTGGTTTGTCATGGATAATATGAACGAAAATATGACTGTTATCTGCTCAAATTGAACTACCTTTATCAACATTTAGTAGGTAGATTTGTATGTATCTTATTGAATTTTCAATTACACACTGACTAACGATTCTAACAAAGAGTTCTCTGCCATGGAAAGTGGCCAAAGCTGAATTTCACATGCCTGTGTAGATTCGTTATAAATTGATAACGAAAGCTCCAAAATGGATAGAAACATTTTAATGACACATTAAAGATTGCTATACAAAATTATCACTAGTTCACATCTTATTTATATATTTTTCACGTCCTATGTTGTTCATTTGGGTTTTGTATCAGTATTCTTCTGCAAGTTGTAATCATCTTAGTAGAAATAATGTTTTATAACCATGGTGCAATAACTAAATTGCTGGTTGTATGTATCCTTAGTTATATTTCATAAGTCACTGTAAGTGGGAGTAAAATTAATATAGGCCTAGTCAAAATCCCATATTTTTGGTATAAGGTGATAATAGGTGCATAATTCGGAAATCATATTTTACACCAAACATGCCAAAAGTGCACTCCGAAAATACAACCCACCCGCCCAACAACCCCACACACCCCCACCCTCCACCCACTCCCGCTTAAAAATCACAAACCACAATATAACTAGGGTTAGCAAAGATTCCTTTTTCATGGCAAAAAGAGGAAACATTTTTTAGGTGTGTTAGGGGTGATATATAGCCTATATTTACCATGAGCAGGTCATCTTATTTTACTTCTTGTATGTGGATTTTTTCTTTTACACTGAAGGTGGGTGAAGGTTTTTTTCTTTCAAAAACTTCCATGCCTCCCCTGGATATAAAATGGTTCGTCCCTTTGGGTGAGTGAGCCCTCTGGCGAGGGAACAGTTCCCTCACCTTTCCTTTAAAATGATAATGAAGCTGCCGCTGCAAATTTGACGCGACGGCCACGATTCAAGTATTCCATTATTGCCAATGCTTCGTATACTACTCGACTACTTCGTTCAGTGTCTCGCCCTCTTCACAATCGGCATTTTGAAATGTCAAATGTAGCATTTTTATATTATTCAGATTTCTGTGCAAACAATTTCGCTGCATAACTGAATCCGATATGTTTACACATGTACATTCCGATGTTTTCGTATGGTAATATAAAATTGCAATCCCACTAATGTCTTCTATTTCTTTGTTAAAAAGGTACATGTAGCTCACACTCTAATTAATAATTAAAATTTGACATCGATTTGTATATTATACAGTCATCCAAAACGTAACTTACCTGGTAATAAATGTGCTTATAACTATAAAAGTATTACCCTATTTAAAAATATAAAATTATTATTTGAGATATTTCATGAAGAAGGGTTTGATATCAAGGGATTAACAGTACCAAAAGTAACATATAGTACGGTTTCCATTTTCGCATATCACCTGTCGATGCCCAGGTCCTGTGGATAGTCGGCAGGCCCTCACGATTTACCTGTCATACTCTCTCCCGTCAATGAAAAGAAATATGTGAAAATGAAAATCGTACATTACCTTACATTTGGGATTGTAACTTTATCGATAATCAACCATTCTCGCCGTGCAGTATCTCAAATTGAAGAGGAGGAATTCTGCCACAACTTTATAATTAAATATTTTGTATGAGTTCTTTTTTTATAATAATTAGCATATTGTTTACTTGCTAAGTTACTTTTTTTATGACTGTACATTCTTATCTAACGGAAAGCGAGTGATTCCATCGATTAATCATTTTGGGCCGATAATAGGAAATTCCTGTGAAAATTATCGACTGAATAAGACATGACTCTGTTTCTCATTCATGCACCAAGTTTCAATCTTTCTTATTCAAACTATTATTAATGCGGGAACTGGTTGTAACTCAATATTAAGGTTGATATATGTCTGCAAAGTCTTGGGAGCGAGCTGTCAATAAACGCTCCATCAGCTATCTTATGAACGGTGCATGAACAGCAGAAAGTAGTTGTAATTATTAATGTGTGTTCGATATATATGACTTCTTGTATGTAAATTGTAAATGTAAGTTTAATTCGAATGTAACTCAATTCTTTTACCATTTGATATAATATTGATGTGTATTGCTGTAAATAACTATAGGTGTTTATATGTGTTGTGAGGAATATATAAACATAATAAAAGGGGAAAAAGAGTAGAAAAAAAGGAGACCCCTGCTTTTACAGAACGTGTCACAAAAGTGTCCCATGAGGCACAAAATTGATAAAAAATATATCCCTTTCAATTAAATAGTCTGTTAGTAAGCCCGATTAGTTAGTTCACCCCTTAACTCCCGAGATATTATCAATTCAGTAACAAACGTGCGAATCGCACTTTGGCCACTTTTGGACAGGAATTGGATTTTCAGCTGAAAAAGCTATACCTTAGAGATTCTAATGATGATTTAAAGGATATATCGATGTGTCAGTAAACCACAGCTAATATTCAAATATTTTCTGGTTTGTCATGGATAATATGGATGAAAATATGTTTTTCTACTCAAATTGAACTAACTATCAACGTGAAGTATATGTAGATTATTATTGATTTGATTGATTATGTTTAATTACCCCTGAATGACGATTCTAATAAACATGAAACGTGGCCAAAGATGAATTTTGACATGCCTGAGTAGATTTGCCATAATTTGATAACGAAAGCTCCAAAATGGATAGCAACAAGTTCGTATGACACATTACAGATTGCTGAATATGTTTATTACTACTTCATGTACAATCTTAATATTTGTCATGCCCGGAAAAATCATGATTCACACATGGGACACTTTTTTTTGACACGCTCTGTATTAACCAATTTTCATGGCATTTTTGAATTTATTTGCAGATCCCGTAGTGAAACTTCAACTGATCATTGGACAGAAGATTGTCAAATCAAAGAAAAGTTCGACCAAGAGGAATACTATCGACCCAGTGTTCAACGAGACCTTTAGCTTTAACGTGTCCACGTCTATTATATCTGACGTGTGTCTTCTAGTGACTGTGTATGACTACAACTGTAAGAGTCGTGATGACATGACGGGGCAGATAATAATGGGAAAACATTCATCTGGTGAGACATTGTACATTGTTTTAATTGGCGTCAGTAATAATAAGCTGTTCTATAGCTGTTATTACAAATACAATACTATACAGGGTGACCCAATAAAAAGTTTAACCAAAATGAAAGTGAAATTTTTCCACTTCCTGTAATTTGATATCTGTGTTTTTTATTTTATTATAAAGAATGGGTAATGGAGCATCTACCCTGAAAAAAATATTTATTTTGGTTTGGTGGTTTTCAAGATATGGTCCATTGAGATATAATCTCATTTTCTCTTCTCATGCAATGCCCGGCAAATCTCATCCTTCGATCTGTGATGTTTTCTGATACCTTTTGTAAGTTTCCATACAGGTCTTTGTTTGGTACCTTATCTTTCCAACTAATGTTGAGTGCAGTTCTCAGCATTCTAGTGTAGCATCCATCTAGAGATTTCTTCAGTCTGTTGGTGATGGTCCATGTCTCAGCTCCATACAGTAGAACACTTTGAACAGTAGCTTGGATAAGTCTGATTTTGATTTTTCGACAGAGGCTGGATTTCCACACTTTGTTCAGAGCATTGCAGGCCTTCCAAGCAAGTGCTTTACGCACTTTTATGTCATGCTGGCTACTACCTACCCAAGCTCCCAGGTACTTGAAATCATCTACGTTGTCTAGGTTACTTCCATCAGAGGTTTTTAGCTGTACCGCTTGTGCTTGGTGGAATACCATGCATTTGGTTTTCTTGGCATTCTTGTGGAGTCCAGTTTTGAGTGCTGCTTCCTCAACATATTTCAGCAACTTCTGTGCCTGCTCCTTAGTGTCAGAAAGTAACGCTATGTCATCTGCAAAGTCAAGACGTTCTTTGGCCCTATTCTTCGACTTTGTCTAGGCTTGATGGTGAATCCTAATTCCTCTTCTCTCCCACTGATAGCTATTCTTAAGCAGTTATCAAGGATGATTATGAATAGGTAGGGGGCAAGGGTATCTCCTTGGAGTACTCCTGCTAGGATGTCGAACAGTTCTGTGTCGCCATCAGGTGATATGACTTTGGCTCTTGTGTTTCTGTAAGTTTCATCAATTGCATCTCTTATAACCTGTGGGACACCGTATGCTCATTTTCCCACGATGTATGGTGTCTAATGCCTTTTTGAAGTCAATGAATGTTATGACTGCAGAGAGATTATTGGAATGTATACCTTCGATGATTCTCCTGAGCCCCAGAATGTGTGTGGTAGTGACCCTTTCCTCGCGGAAGCGATTCTGGTTAGTTCGAAGTAATTCATCTAGGTGAGGTCTTATTCTGTTGAGAATCATTCTGTTATATATCTTGGCCACAATAGAGTTCAGACATTATTATTATTGGGTATTATCATTGGGTATTATTTAGAAAAAGAGCAAAGGTCAACTAATGATATACCGTATGCCGCCATTCGTCCATAACGCCCTAGATTTTATATCATTCGAGATATCACTTATCGTTATCATAAATTATCTTTATTTTAATACGACTAGTTCAAGGTAAGATATTGTACCTTATTTTAGAAGGCTAAATAAAGAGGTTTAAAGTTTTGTTTCAGAGACGAGCACCTTTCACAAGTGGTAGACTAGGGACATTAACTACAGCGCCTCCAAGTGACAGCATTTAACTA
This sequence comes from Ophiura sarsii, assembly GCA_035610835.1. Lineage (NCBI taxonomy): Eukaryota > Metazoa > Echinodermata > Ophiuroidea > Amphilepidida > Ophiuridae > Ophiura > Ophiura sarsii. The sequence goes on along the minus strand of CM069451.1, from coordinate 282,271 downwards.
TTGATCTAATCATCCATGACTGAATTTTCCAAATACCAGTAGGCCTATAATAAAATACGGTTTGGTTGTCCCCGACCTCCCTATCTCATTTACCGTCAGTTCTAAAACCTCGCAACCTTATTCATAGTCAAATTACATGCTCATACTTAATCGATGAACATATGACGAGCTTTTTGCAAAAGGGCGTACATCCACTTCTGCATGTTACTCATTTTGAATTAATGAATGGATGGCTATTCATTATGTGGAATGTGGCTTGTATTGTTGGGGCCTCAATTGGCGTGCATGGATGCACTTATCCAAGTCATAGAAACAGTAATGAACACAGCCATACAATAATTTGATTGATGGACTTGTCAATGCAAATTCACTAATGCAAAATGAGTAACATGTGGGGGTGGTCTGTAGGCCCTTTTGCAAAAAAAACTCTTCATATACCTGTATTGTATCAGTGCAGTGGCGCCGGATTTGACTACAGATAGACCAGTGTGCAATGAAAGCATTCATGTGTAGTAGCTAAGATGACGTGAGTTCAAACGCCGATTATTAGCCGTTGATGGGCAGAGTGTCGATTGGGAAATGTGTTGAAATTCTTTTGTTGTTGTATTGGTTTGTTTCTCTATTGACATTATTGTTCACCGGCCTATGGTGAGCGTGTGAATTCACTAAAAATGTTTTTAGGGATGACCAAAGATAAGGACTGACAGAAGACAACTAAATTATTTATATTTTGGGACTTACGGGTGTATCGATATTAGACGATTTATTGAATCAATTTCAATAAGTAAGCTATCAAAATATTCCTTGATGTATAGATACGTCTTACGTACGAAATCATTCTCTTTACTGCACACATTACAGAGAAATCTGGAAATGAAAGTGGCAAACATTTGAATTTTTTGGCGACACGTTAATTTTCACTCATCTGGAATGGCATTTGGCTCTCATATCATTCATAAAAGAGGTTTGACTAATATTCATTACATCCATACCATTTAACAACAATTTTGATATGTCAATTTTCTAATATAGTGGAACCCATAGTTAGACAATTGACATCAGAGCAAGCGACCATTGATGTTTAGCTGTGGTTCGATTCCTATTGTTCAGCTGGTCGCAAGTGGGCGCTGCATCTGATGTCCGTTATATTCTTGCGGTAGCACTTGTGTTTTGCATGTTATAAACCTGGTATATAATTGACAACTGCACATGTCAACGTTTGTTTCATAATCATTTTAAATCAACATTTAAACTTTAATGTTTTAACTTTTTTTCATTAACCTCAAGGGCAAGGCGAGACTACACATTGGCAACGAATGATGTTGTCGAAACGCTCCCCCGTGGCACAGTGGCATACGCTACGAACGAGAGAAGAGTGTGAGGGAGTCTTTCCGTTCAACATGAATTTCTTGTCTTGACCGATGATGGCAGCATTACAGAGAGAGCGACAGGGTCCGATGTCAAATCATTTGCTGGACTATCATCATCATATTATGAGTTGTTTAATTTTTCAAGAAAAAGTGAGAAGACCGGTGTGAAAGGAGCCGTGGCCTCCTTGAGCCATAGTCATGATAGTCCGGCTTCTATAGACATACACATACAGGAATGAAGCCTGAAGCTAGTGTTGCGTGTAGAGATGAGTGCCCTTCCTATAACCAACACACCAAAGGCCAATAACATTCTTTGAAAACCTTCAAGATTGACAATTGCTCCCAGTCAAGCTGATTGACGGTGCCGGTATCAGCAGGAGACATAGGTACATTGATGCGAAAGTCCGCCCTGTACAGGTACACGTGTAGGTTGGTATACATGGTATATGGCAATCTCTATACGCAACACAAGTTTCACACTTCATTCTGTGTATGTCTATGGATGCCGGACTATGGCTCCAGAGAGACAATGGCTCCTTTATCAACGGTGTGAAATGAGCCATGGTCTATCTCATGCTACTGTATCATGAATTAGCGAGTCCTCTTATCATGCTTATCATGCTTATAGAGTCACATATACGCGGGCCATCTATGTTTGATATTGAACGCATGAATAGTTTCGTAGCCTCGTCTACAAAAGAGCGTGGCTTATTCCGTGTGAGTCTATGGGGGAGTATAGGACGCAGCTCAGCGAAGTTAACCTCGACCCCTCCATTTACAGTATTGTTTCAAAATAAATACATTATCAATCCGAAATGACATTGCCGAACTTGTTGATGAAAACAACCTTTGTTGAAAGGTTTTTTGAGGTGCCTCAAGTGATAACACCTTGATGATTTTGCTAACGGTGGATATAAAATTTGCATATTGAATATTGTATAAGAGTTGGGAGTTTTTCTGATACCAACCGCATTATAAACCCTACTATAGCCACGGTTGTTCTTCGCTATACTACTTACACAGTCAAATATTCCAATACTCTATATGCCTTCTGTGCAGCAGAAACATTTTCAATTACGTAATTGAAATGATCGAGGTACAGGTATAGAGAGTATGCAATACAACGTCACTATATCTTTATTTGAACGGTGCCACCAAAGAGAATTCCACGGAACAATATGATTTGTCAATCCCGAGCACATAGAGCGGGAATTTTAATTGTCATTCCGATTACGTGACTAGCCTATACCTCTATGATGTCTGTCCAATCCATTGTTATACCGTTCCGGTTGGTTCATTGCATACACGTATGAAGAATCGTCACTACGCAAGGAAGACCAATGTGTTTTCTCTGACAACAGTGATTTATTACAAAATCTTACCAGTGCATGAACGACATCATATAACTTCTGGCCGTGGCTTCTTGATCGAATGGAGAATGAAACACAAGTTATATGGAACGGATTAGCTGCCATCTTGTGGGTAATAGTAACTGTATTTAAGATTTTCAGAACGAAGACACACCTGTTTCATGATGCAGCAGCACGGTTCATGCAATGAATTGGAAGTCAGTATAACGTCATGTACCGATTCAATTGAATGTACAAATAGGCCGAGCGGTTTCCCTTTGTAATCCGTTGGCTACATGCAAAACCTCTACGCCAGCTACTATTGCTAACGGATACCTAAACGAACTCTCCATCATTCGCTCTCATCGCTATATTAAACGAGTTGTATGAAGTCAAGCGATTTTTGGAGGGTTGGATCGAGACAAGCGACTCATAGGACCCGAATGTTCCGTTTCATCCTTCATGTAAGCTTACACGAAACTAGTCTAGAGTGAAAACTTTATTCAGGGATTATAAGCTTTATTCTGTGTAATCCCTGAATGAAGTCTTTACCATAGACTAACTCTGGTTCTCTTATGAAGGTAACATCAATGTTCTTATGAAGGTAACATCAATGTTCTTATGAAGGTAACATCAATGTTCTTATGAAGGTAACATCAATGTTCTTATGAAGGTAACATCAATGTTCTTATGAAGGTAACATCAATGTTCTTATGAAGGTAACATCAATGTTCTTATGAAGGTAACATCAATGTTCTTATGAAGGTAACATCAATGTTCTTATGAAGGTAACATCAATGTTCTTATGAAGGTAACATCAATGTTCTTATGAAGGTAACATCAATGTTCTTATGAAGGTAACATCAATGTTCTTATGAAGGTACATCAATGTTCTTATGAAGGTAACATCAATGTTCTTATGAAGGTAACATCAATGTTCTTATGAAGGTAACATCAATGTTCTTATGAAGGTAACATCAATGTTCTTATGAAGGTAACATCAATGTTCTTATGACGGTAACATCAATGTTCTTATGAAGGTAACATCAATGTTCTTATGAAGGTAACATCAATGTTCTTATGAAGGTACATCAATGTTCTTATGAAGGTAACATCAATGTTCTTATGAAGGTAACATCAATGTTCTTATGAAGGTAACATCAATGTTCTTATGAAGGTACATCAATGTTCTTATGAAGGTAACATCGATGTTCCTCCTCACTTTTGGCTAGTTGATATAGACGATTTTGAATTATTTTGCGTGCACTTAGCATAACAACTGTATACAAATCATTAGTGCGACCATACCATGTTACTAAGCAATGCCCTAGATGTAACTATAACTATAAATTTGTACGGCAAACCTGTTCAACTGTTTCTACCAACTTTATAAACTAGTATGACCTGACAAACAACTTATTAGTTAGTAAAAATCGACATTAGTTGTATTAGTTATAAATCAGTACATTAGCGGGTTTTGGTTTTCAGTGTTCCCAATCATACATGTAGAGTAGGTTTATGCCGTCGCCTAAAATACTTACGTACATGTATCAACATGATTCTGTTATATATATACTTATAATAACACGATGTGTCAATGTAGTAATATCAATTATTTAACCAACTTGTAAATAGCAGACAAATTAGATTTGATAACCTATACCTATGAATTGTAATATTTAAATATAATATTGTATTTAAATTAACAATGTAATTCTATTATGTTTTATATTAATTTTGTGAGACAATACCAAAGACAGTGGCTGTAGTGCATTACATTGATATTATTACGATTATATCAAAGCAATTGATCGTATCGTAAGAACATAATCGATTGATATTAGAGAACACAATGTACTTATCGGCTAAATAATCTATTGTAGTTAAACAAAATTCATGTGGAAATATTGTTATTTTTATCATGATATTTTGATGCTTGTTAAGGAAAGTGTCAACCCTTTTTGGCGCCAAATTTATCAAGCACTGTAACTTTTATACTATAAATGTGTTGTACATAAAAGTATACTTTTTTGGCGCCATTTTTTCAGACAACCTATCAAAATCAGTTTTTGGTTAAAAATTCCTAAATGTCACCAACATCTTAAGTCGATTAGGCCTATCTAGGGTCAGTTTTTTTGTGGCTAAAAAAGTACCAAAAGTGTGATTTTTGAGATCAAAATCTGATTTTGTTAGGTTGTCTGAAAAATTTGGCGCCAAAAGAGTGATTTTTGGGCAAAAATGTAAAAATCACTATTTTTAGTGAAATTTTATACCAAAAACGGATTATCTGACTCATTTCATTTAAAAAAAATGTATACTTTTATGTACATCACAACTATAGTTTAAAATGTTACAGTGCTTGATAAATTTGGCGCCAAAAAGGGTTGACACTTCCCTTAATGTATTGTATGGCATTATAGTCGTCGTCAGAATACTTCAGCACCTTTTTTCTGTGACAACTGCGTACAGCGTAAACACGGAAGTGCGTTGTAGAACAGCGTCACAACAGCGTTATCTTTGAGCAGTTAGACGCGCCGCAGCCCCTGTAATCCGATTGGCCGTGATCGTATCTATGGGTCATGAATGTCCCCGCCCACACGCTCATTAACTAGGTTGCGTGCGTTGGCGGTTTTAAAGTGCCGAAGTATTCTGACGACCACTATAGGCTATTCCATTTGAATTCCATGGAAGACATTACCGTAGTCTTCCCCACAGGATGTGTGAATTTCAAATTGGGTTAACTTGCCGTGATCTACCCTCCCAATTGGCCAAATGGGGAAGATTGAGGTCATGCCTTCCATGGATTTCGACTGGAATAGCCCACGTCATACTTTCAGTTGTGAGAGTTATTTTCGCGGTGATTTTAGTAGCTCGAATGACGAAAATCACTGCCAGCTTAACTGCAGATTTGTACGACATTCATGAGTTGGATAGAGGGCCAAGTGACCTGCCGAAACTTTTGCCAAGTCGTATTCTCGCATGCAGTTACACGTGCAATTCGTCATCGGGAATTATTACACCTCATACATATTTTATAAGGGTATCCTCTTTTTTGATTGTTTCATTTCTAACAAAGTCGGATAAATGAAAAAGCCTGCCGAATGCTCTTCCAAACAAGCGGAAGTTTCGACTATACTTCCCTCTAATCAAAACAATCCGCCGAACAATTTGAGAGCTTATGAATATTACGTAAACATAACGGTAATTACTACGCGGAGCAACGTCGTAAGCTTTTTTATTCAATTTTCAATTTAGTTTACACAATGAAATAGGTGTAATAAAACAAATACAACTTGGTTCATTTCGGGAAAGTAGTGCAAACTACTGGTCCCTTGGTGTTGGATGACTTGTGGTGCCTACCTCCCTCCGCTTTGTATTTAGTTAACTACCAGAATCGCTATAGACGTTATTCTTCATTGGTGCATTTACGTCGAAGAGGGTTATGTGAACTGAAAACGAGGCTAGCGATTTAGTCAAGACGAGAGTGCTGTAGTTATTCAATGGGGGTGAACTTTGCACTAATCATACAAAATTGTCATACGTCTGAGCTGTTCAATATTTGACCTTATTACATTCGTTAAAATAAACTTAAATGTATAAACTATGTATTCCACTAGTTTGAAATGAAATGTTTGCTGGTAAAACCGACACTATAGGGAAATGCAGATGTTCATTACGGTTCCATCCCCTCTATGATTTGCGCCAATTTGGAATATATTTTTTGACATAATGACAGCCCAAGATATTAGTAATTGATCCGTGAACATGTGTCCTGAGTCCAGACTCTGTCTAGCCAATACAGTCTTCGTTATATTTAGCATTTAATGTAGCCCAATTGGGCTAATAATTGAAACTAAAATTTAATCTTGAAATGCTATATCGAGACTTATCCGGGGCCTTTTTCAAAAGGTGAACATATTATTTATAAAATCTGAAATACTAAGCACTAATTTGATAACAAATTGAAGTTAAAATCTAGAAATTAGTTATACAACCTCACAAATTTGGTGTTGGGTGAATTTTCAACTAGTAATTGCCTGACCTACCATCCAAGGACAACATCTACTAGCGCGGTGTAAACTCAACCACATGCCGTAAAATCATCAAGCTCTGATGCCGCGTTGTACTAGACAGTGAACATTATAATAGTTTCCCTTTCATATCTTTCTAAATATACAACCGAAATTGCCCGTTGAAACTTTAATTTGTCGCTATATTATCTCAATTGTTCATTTTTGTAACTTTAATAACGAAAATCAGCCGATCTGCATTTATTTATCATCACAAGAACCCCCACTAGTGTCAAAGCCTTCCCACCAAAATACCAAGTCGCCCCTGCTCCAACCGGTGATCGGGATTTTACCGCGAAGCGCCGTAGGCAATCCACGTGGTGTCGCAATAACTCGGAGAGTTGGGAGAGGGAATTTGAAATTTATAACTGCGAAATAAAATTACTGTTCATATTACATTGGATGTATATAACAGAATTTGATCATTCGAAAACCAATTTGTGGTTATATTATGTCATTTTATTCATTTCTGGCCCTAAAATCACGAAAAATTAACCAAATCTGCATTGAGTAAATTTAACAATGACCCCGTTTTAGTGTAAAGGCCAGGATACCACCCCTGGTGCGGCGGGGCCTTGAGCATTGATTGGCCAGCGATCCTAGTAGCCAGGCTAGAACATACACAGGCGTGGTGCAATAAATCAAATAAATCAGCGAAAGAAAGTCATGATGTATTACCCCGGATACCAGGGCATATCCGTGGTTATAAAAAGCTCACAATATAAAGGGAACGGAACCGTAATGTCACAGTTCATTACATTGCACTAAAAGTACGAGATTGTATGTTTATCGAGTATGTCTCCCTCTTTAGACATGAAATCGCCAATTATGAATAACGTCTAGTATTAACTATTTATTTCCTCTAGTTTGAAATGAAATGTTTGCTGTTAACCAACACTATCTAGGAAAATTTAGAAGTTCACAGTTCATTGCATTGCAGTCAAAGGACGAGATTGTAATGTTTACCGGAGCACTAATTGCTCTGAGCATGCTCAGTTGGATCGCACTCCCTCTTTTGACGTAAATGCTCCAATTAAGAATAACGTCTATAGACTGATCAGCTCCAAATTAGCGAGAAATGTAATCCAAGCGTCCTTCTGTATTCATTCGCTGTTGAAAGGAGGCTTCGCTAATTTGGAACTAATTAAAATATATTATGTGCTTCTCTTCCGCATGTTTGACATTTCCTTTTACCGTAACATTATCTGCTCGCATGGTGTACGTTATTCAGACTCGTTTGCAGCGCGTATCTCCATTTACTTGGTTTTCCTCTGTGCAGTGATATCAGTATACGCATTCCAGTCATTACACATGAGGCTGTGATTCGTCTTGTCGCGTTAGCACTTACACGACACCAGTGGATTTGAATCACGCTTCTGTGGTTACCGGATGATACGACGCGCCGTTTGCAAAGCTTGGTAATATAGGTTATCATGTAATGGATTACCCTGCCATCTTGTCGGGAATAATAAATGTGTTTTAGATTTTCAGAAAGACTACACACCTGTTTCATGATATGTAGGCCAATTTGGTTACACGGTCCATGAAATGAATTTGACGTCATGCACAGGCCGGGTGCGATTCCTCTTTGTAGTCCGTTGCGCATGGCTATATGGATAACCTCTATAGTACACGTGCTGGTTTCTTTGATCCGGGTCTTGATTTATGAATGGTATCTGATTGAAACTTGAGAATGGCGCCAAGGATGGCGTTTTCAAAACAATAATTATGCTGATGGTATCTTTTTTTTAATATTGTTAAAAACGGCTATGTGCTTCGCATATTTTGAGCTTAAATTGTGTTACAAAAACAATGGTGTTCAGGTAAATTTAATACATCGTTACGCTATACGTCATCAGTATGACATAGCCAGGGGGTATGTACACATGATGCAATGAATGCAATAGTGCCCAATGATTGCAAACAGATTTTTCAGAAGTCTTTCCTAACTTAAAAAAAAGCTCAATAATTAATTAACCAATACTAGGGATGTTTGTACTTATTGTAATGCATTTCTCATGATGAATCCAAATATCATGAATATGGTGATGAAATTTAATAATGTTTATATTTTTGAAACATTTTGTGATATTTTGGAACTCGTCTGCACACGACTGCCGCGTGGGAAGTGTTAACAATGACGCAACATCAATAGAGTGTAACGACCGTAGAATTATTTGTAAACAGGAATACTACGTACATGCACTCGAAATATTTACTTTTGACGTTTGACATCCATCCTGCCGAGAATGCTACACTCTAAAAAGTGTGTTTAGAAAGTGATGGCAAAGATATGTTTAGAAAAGGTATGTTTAGGGTATTGACTGTTAGTGTTTAGAAATTGAACACCAATGTTAGTGATTTGACACATGACGTTTAGCCTCTGAACATGTTTACAAAGTGATGGCAAGAATGTGTTTAGAAAAGTGTTTACTCGCTAAACACAGTTTTTGGAGTGAGTGTTTCTTTCGTGGTTTATCTAAACATACAAAAGGACTGTCCCACCCATACCTTCGTAAGGATTGCCATGCTCCTACAATGGGACAAACCGGCCGACCAGTGTTCAAAATTCTGAAGCATACAACACCTTTGCTAGTGTGGGATCTGACCATAGAATAGTCTCTGCTAGCATCCGACTAAGCCTCAGGAAGAGTAAGATCATCAAACGGAAAAAGCAGTACGATTGGAATCTATTGACAACTGATCAAGATCTACAAGCTAAATACAGTATAGAGGTGCGCAATAGGTTTCAGCCCCTTCAGGATGACGTAGAAACTGCAACTGAGAAATACACAAGGTTCATTACAGCCACTCAAGAAGCTGCAGAGGAAGTCATTCCTGCGAGGAAGAAAGAGAAAAGAAACTACTTCTCAAAAGACGCCCAGGTTATCGGGGCGAGAACAAAAATTGATGAAGCTTACGCAAAATATCAACTAGACACTAGCAATGAGAATAATAGCAGAGATTATAAGGATGCTAAGAAGAGCCTAGGGGAGGCTTATGATCAAGTGAAAGAGAAAGACCTTACCAATAAGCTAAGAGAGGTAGAAAATGCTCACATAAACAGCAAGCATGGTAAGAGTTGGAAACTGATAAACCAAATATCAGGAAGACTGACAACAAGAAAGGGGCAAATCAAAGGGTCCACGCAAAAGGAGAGATTAAATAACTGGTACACTCACTTCAAAAATCTACTTGGGAGCCCACCACATATAAGTAATGAGGATGAGGAAATTGCTCCAATACTATCAGATCTCAACATTAAAGTAGGAACCTTTGACTTGGAGGAATATGAGAAGGCTAAGAAGGCACTAGTAGAGGGGAAAAGCTGTGGGGAAGATGGTATTACACCTGAAATGCTCAAAAGATGTGATTTGGATAACATCATTCTCGACTTCTGCAATGATGCCTTGTTGAACGGGAAAAAGCCAGAACAGTGGTCCATTCTCAACATAGTACCAATACCGAAATCAGGTGATCTCAGCTTGGGGGGTAACTACCGTGGAATAAGCCTGAGTTCAATTGTTGCCAAGCTATACAACAAGATGATACTCAACAGAATTAGACCGGAGCTCGACGTCCACCTAAGAGCTAATCAAAATGGCTTCAGAGTAGGACGTACCACTGTAGGTCATATACTTGCCCTTCGAAGAATTATTGAGGGAATAAGATCAAATCACCTGCCAGCCATCATAACCTTTATCGACTTCAAGAAAGCGTTTGACACAATACATAGGGGACGAATGCTGCAACTATTGAAAGCCTATGGTGTACCTGATCAGCTTACAAATGCGATAGCAGACATATACAAAGACACCAAGGCAAAGGTCATATCACCAGAAGGAGAAACAGAAGTGTTTGAGATACTGGCTGGAGTATTACAAGGAGACACCCTGGCTCCATATCTTTTTGTCATTGTTCTTGACTATGCCCTAAGAGAGGCCATAGATGGCAGAGAAGAAGAGCTAGGATTCCACCTAACAAAAAGAAGCAGCAGAAGAATAGGACCAACCGTAGTAACAGACTTAGACTTTGCTGATGACATTGCACTGTTGTCTGAGGAAGTGTCACAAGTGCAATCACTACTCAATAGAGTGGAGACTTCAGTGGGAAGAGTTGGGCTCAAAATCAACGCTGCAAAGACGAAGTACATGTCCTTCAACCAGACGCAAGTACCTGTAATTACCACAAGTGAAGGCATGCGCCTTGATAAAGTGGAAGACTTCAAATACCTTGGAGCCTGGATGAACAACACTGAAAAGGACATCAAAACACGCAAAGCAGCTGCATGGAGAGCTTGTGGCAAACTTAGTCAGCTATGGAAGGCTAAATCATTATCCAGAAAGCTCAAAGAAAGACTGTTCATAGCTACAGTAGAATCCGTCCTCCTTTATGGATGTGAGGCATGGACAGTCACCCCAAAGCTTGGTAAACAACTGGATGGATGCTACACTAGGATGCTAAGATCTGTGTTCAACATCAACTGGAGTCAGCATGTGACAAATAAGGACCTGTATGGGGACATGCCAAAAGTCTCGGACAAGATCAGAGAACGCAGAGCAAGATTTGCTGGACACTGCTTCAGAGGGTCCAAGGAGCTTGTACACAAACTTATACATTGGATCCCAAAGCACGGAGCAAGAAAGCGTGGTAGACCAGCCCTGACCTACATTGACATACTCAAACGTGATACAGGACTGCAGGTGGAAGAAATCAAGACAGCTATGTTGGATAGGAAGATCTGGAGAGGCATTGTGGTTCGGAAAAATCATCCGCCCTAAGTCAAGTAAGTAAGTCAAGTAGTGTCTGAACACAGCTTTGGAGCCCACCACTATATAATGGTTACTCGCGCGAGGTACTTCACATCCGGAAACACGCACGAGTGAACTGCGATCTAGGGCTATATCCTTTGCCTTGATCAAGCGACGTGACATGAAATCAGCAGATCAGAGGGTTTAAAGGGAATAGCGCATGGTGAGGAAAAGAAACCGCTGACGACGATTTTGTACCAGCTAAACCTTAGCTCATAACTAATACATCACTTACATCATACGATAGAAAATGCGTTCAATCAAATGAAGGATTGTTGATTGAGCGCCCCGTCCACATTGGGTTAAGAGATTGTTGTAGAGTCGCACACAATACCGCTTGCATGTAAACATACGTAGAACAATTACAGACTGCGCCAATGTCCAACTTGTTTAGATTCAAATAGTCGCCGCGCGCTGTTCAATTTTCGTTAGAATCCTCACCATGACCGCTTGCTTCCCTTTAAAGTGAATAGTTCAAGAGATGTACGCCTGTTTACAAACTACATTTATAATAAAGTACTTCTGTAGTAATGGGTTAAGACAATAGCCCTTATTGCGCAACGAATTATTGGGCAATACTTTTAAAATGTTGATTTTGAAGCCCATTTTGTCTGAACGTGGCTGCTATAATAATGACTTGATAACGACATACCACGAAAGTAACATAGCCAATGTAACGTCACGTAAAGGAAGAAACCGCGATTGGAGACTCGACTAGTCGACTGAATGTTTTGAAATGCACGACCGTTAATAAATTGTATAATTTAGTCAAAATATGATACAAAGCCTGTCGTATTGGTTACCGTGCTAAATACCCAGAGTTTTATCCTGGTTTTAAAATGATTACTAAACTCTCCCCCGAAACCGGATCTTTTTTCAATCGTCAACTCATAAAGCTGATGTGTTCTTCTTTCCAACGATATCACATTTATGTTTAGTAGCACCAACTTGTTTAGTTCAGTCCTCAGCCATGGGCAGAGCCACGTGCTTCCTTGTTCAGTCCTCAGCCACGTGCAGAGCCACGTGCTTCCTTGTCAACAATGTGGGAAGGTCTCAATCAAAAGATACCAAATTCACCACTATTTTGCGCTCAAAAGAACATCTCTGTCCTCAGTTCAATTTTAGTATAGTATTACATTGCAATAGGGGGGCCTATAGAGCGATGCTCGGTTCGGCACCTTCCCATATTGTCAAGCAAGTTGCTGAGCACTGTAACAACAAGTGATTGCTACACATTTGGCATCACCTTTCCATTAGATGTGCCAAACACTATGTACACGTATAGCGAAAAATACGCCAAACACTATGTACACGTATAGCGAAAAATACGCCAAACACTATGTACACGTATAGCGAAAAATGTGCCAAACACTATGTACACGTATAGCGAAAAATACGCCAAACACTATGTACACGTATAGCGAAAAATGTGCCAAACACTATGTACACGTATAGCGAAAAATACGCCAAACACTATGTACACGTATAGCGAAAAATACGAAATATAAGCGATTGAAAAATATAAACCTTTCTCAGGGGTTGTCAAACACCCTATACAGGGTGTAACAAAAAAGTTATACAATTTTGAAAATATTATTAAAAATATTTCTAATGTCATTTTTGTTTCAGGGGTTCTTTGTTTGCAAAGGAAATGTCTTCAGCTTTGAAATAAACGTTATTTCGTTCAAATCGGTGGTAGAATTGCAGAGACGTGACCAATTGCCTGAACTACTCTTAAAATGACTTGGGCCACTCTGCGTATTAAAAGTAACAGAATCAAAAAGAAGCTGGAATGAATGAATCATTAGTGAAGTGACTGTTTTAGAGGTAAACAATGGCAAATTGTACGGAATTGGGTAATCGAGCGTGAAATATCTGAAAGAAACTTATATTTCATGCTTCATTACCCAGTTGAGTACGATTGGTCAATGTTAACCTCTCCTTTAATTCATATGTTCACGCTATGATTCATTCACTTCAGCTTCTCTGTGATTCTGCTACATTAACCCTAACACTTTTGAAGGATTTTCCAACGAATTTTTTTTCAAGCAAAAAAAACACCCACAACAAGAGGTGCCACGCCCCGGGGTTTGAACCCACGACCTCTCGGTTACAAGTCGAACGCTCTACCAACTGAGCCACGGGGGGAGCTATGCTGCATGGGCGAGTGTATTCGCCCAGCTATGTAGCCCGGGGCCATTATTTCACCCAAAAACCTCAGCGCCAGGTGGAACCGACAGGCTGGGAAATGGGATTTCATGGGGTGCGGGGCTGTAAGGGTTAAGACGCGAAGTGGCCCACGTCATTTTACGACTAGTTTAGACAATTGGTCACTGCTTTGCAATTCTACCACCGATTTGAATGAAATAAAGGTGTTTTTTTTAAAGCTGAAGACATTTCCTTTGCAAGCAAAGAACCTTTGAAACAAAAATGACATTAAGAATATTTGTAATAATATTTTTGAAATTGTATAACTTTTTTTTGTTACACCCTGAATTTCTTTGCGGGCAGAATTAAAGGTAGCCTATAATTAAGTGCTCAAGTGCTTAAAATACTTTGCTAAAAGTGCTTTTATCATCCGTTGGTTGACGTGTTGATTAAAATTCATTCAATATATGTAGAAAGTTAGGCGTTGTATAAAAGTAAAAAATCCCCAGCGTTGAGCAATTCGTCGAAAATAATGTCCTTAAAATGATGGTGGAAACTGTTTCTGTTGCTAAAATATGTTGCGTAAATATATTCCACTTTGGCAACTGTTGCATGAGCATTGTGGAAAATCACGCAACAGTTGATGCAAGTTACGCACATGTGAATTTTAGGCAACTGTTGTCCAAAAAAGCCAATATCGTGATTGCGTCATTCAATCTTTATGGCGTCTTGTGCAGTGCACGAGCAATTGTTCGCACGAGCTGAGACCTCTTGATAATCTGGGAAATAAAACGGTGAATCCACATCAACATCAGAGTTTGTGACATCTGACAGGCGTTTTGTAAGTCCGGTTTTGAATGTTTGAAGCTTGGTCTGTCCCCGGGTCTGTCAAGAAGATGATGTGATAGATCGGTCTAAATCTCTGTAGTCGTCCATGTAATAAGCTTATTTCGTCATGTTCGTATAGGTTTAGAATACCCAACAAATCACTAAATAAAAAACCACAACCAATAAACAATAAAACACTCAACAAATGGTTAAAAAACAGTTGAGCTGTTGCATACTTGAACAACTGTTGAGTGAATATAATTGCCCAACTTTTGAGTAATTCGAATTGTTCAACTGTTGGTGAAAACATGTTATCCACGGTGTTGGGCAAATTGTACTCAACAGTTGAGCGGTTGCATACTTGAACAACGTAGTGTAAAATGTTGAGTAAATATTCAAGCAACCTTTTTGCAGCGTACTGTTTGATCAAACAGGCTCCGCTAGATAGACATTTGGATGAATCTGGTTGGCGCAATTTGATACCAAATATGCCACCTAACAACAAAGATAAACCATGATTTTTAGCACCATTTAAAGAAAGTTT
>CM069451.1:191920-267051 GCA_035610835.1 Ophiura sarsii | reverse complement strand
AGACGGGCCCTAAATAATCCGAATATCGCAGGTGCTTTTGATAATCCAGGTATACATGTGCCTTAAAGTAGGTAGGCCTACCTTTGTCTTTCCAGATACCTATGGAGGCCTCCCATGTGACCTGAAATGCAGGTACCCGTTGTCCCATTATATCCCATTATATCCAGGGACCCCATAGGCCTAAGCCCTACCCCTAATCCAGTTACCACAGGTGCTCTTAATGGCACCGGATACCACATAATCCAGGTACTGCAGTGTGCCGTTATATCGAGATACCCAGGTGCCTTACTGTATCATTCAAGTAACTTGAATTCATCGCGGGTGCCGAAGATAGCGGGTTGTAATTGTCATACCACAATAGGCAGAGGTGAGTAATTAGATCTAGGTAAAGATCCCAAGCGGGCCGGAGGCCCGCGCCCGGCGCAGCCGCCGAGCGGGGCATGAGCGGATTCACTACTACGTATGTTCACATGGTTGTATATTCGGGGTATTGGGTAGGCACGATACCAGTGCTAATCAAGAGTATGTCCTTATTCAGGTACCCAGGGCAGGTAACTAAAGTGCCCTTGATATAATGTAAGTGACATGGTACCTTTAATACACCATGCGCCTAGGCCCAATGTGCTCTTAAATAATACAGATACCCATGTTCCTAATCCAAGTACTCCACGTGTTCTTAATACACCGGTTGCCCATAGGCCTAGGCCCTACCCCTCACAGATGGCCTTAATAACTCAGGTACCGCATTTGCCGGCATTATATCCATACCAATATAGTCGTACTATATCCAGTTTATAATGGAAAGCGCAGGTATAGGTGCCGAAGCTACAATAGAGGGTGGTTAGTCACATCAAAACGTATAAAGATGAGGGTATTGTAAAACAGCAAGAGTATATCGTTAATAATCCATGTATCCTAGGTGCCCTTAATACTGACATTGGTACCACAGTGCCCTTAATAATCCATATATACCATGTGCCCTTAATAAATCCATGTATGCCATGCATGTATAACACATGGTGCCCTTGATTATTCAGGTACCACCCCATGTACTTTAATAATCAAGATTGTGTATAAGTAATCCAATATAGGACCTCCATGGACTATGTGGTTTATCTCGAATCGAATATTAAGGGCACCCGTGATAACTGTGTATGCGGCCATTAGGGCCTACGTGGATTAATAAGGACACCTGAATGGTTATTCAGGTGTAGGAATACTTAAAATATTCAGAGTATCTGGGTTGCTTTAATATCCCCTCCCCCAATTACCCCCTGTCAGCTCAGTCATGTCCCTACCCATTTTGTACCCCAAATAATACAAAAGTTGTATTTTAATGTCAAAACTGAAAGTAACTTAAAATTAGCTTTAAAATGTCTCCCCGATTCTTTTATTGCCCCGCCACCCCGTTTTCCTCCTTTAAAATGTTGATATGTGTGCCATCCGGGTTTTGTTTGGCCTATTTACTTAAATACATTATTCCTCCAATAGGCATGTAGGGCCTAAACGTATGTAGTCCCTCTGTCATGTTTGTTGTGTTCTAAATAAGGCCTAGTCTAAATAAGGCCTAGTATATCCAGTTAGTTTGAGACTATCTGCGTTTTATAGTGAACCCGTAATCCAGATACCACTGGTGCCCTTACTAATCCAGACACTCTATAATAATCATGATAATATACTACACGTTCCGTTTATCCAGATGCCCATGTGCCCTTATATCCAGATTATCAAGTAAGGGAAGTGCGGGGAGGAGGAGGTGGCTTTAGGGTATGATGGGGCAATACCGCACGTTCCGTTTATCCAGATACCCATGTGGCCTTAGTAAGGCCGCCTTACTATATCCATATTATCAAGTAAGCGAAGTGCGGGGGAAGGGGGCTTAGACCTTAGGGTATGATGTGACAATCCCGTAATTTACGTGCTATATAAGCCGCACGGCGAATAAGCCGCAGCACCTCAAATTAAGATTCAGACCTCATCGTATACA
The DNA here is from genome assembly GCA_035610835.1 of Ophiura sarsii. Classification (NCBI taxonomy): domain Eukaryota; kingdom Metazoa; phylum Echinodermata; class Ophiuroidea; order Amphilepidida; family Ophiuridae; genus Ophiura; species Ophiura sarsii. Next base: position 265,064 of record CM069451.1, on the reverse strand, counting down.
GTAAGCAGCACCGCTGTATATGTATATTATAATATGTAGCGTTGAGAGCGAAATACTAACACCAAGTAGTTTAATTAAAGGCTGAAAGGCAGGAATGACTAACTAAACATTAACATTCATTGAAGATTCCTCAACTTTATGATGTCATTAAGAAGTACTGATTACTGACACAAATTACGGAATTTCAAAACTGACGACTTGCAAAAGATAATGGACATGAAATGATTAGACTACCACAATATCACTGCGATTTAAATCCGGATGAAATTATTTGTGCTAATATCAAGGGATGCGCAGCCAGAAATTACAAACATATTTCACAAACAGACTGGCAAAATGGTATAAGCATCGGTCAATATTACTAGAAATTGAGTAGGTACTCATCCGCTGTTAGGTATGTAAATTAAAGTGTATGTGTTAAACATAATTAATTTCTATTATGGCTATTTTTCATTCAAACTGATTCCATAGATTCCATCGATATTTTCGTTAGAAAATAGCCTCCTCTCCCAGTCAATGGAACGGATGGGTCACGTGATTGGAAGATCGGTCTCAGATGGATCGACTAGTACTCCGTTCCATTTTGCCAAATATAAACCCATTGTCTTTTTGAAGACAGTCTTGTTGGTAAATTTGACACCAAAGACACCCATACTGTGCCTATTTACTTTGATTAAAGGCATATTATGTGATCTTTTCCAGATATCGCCCTCTATTCATTATTTTTTTTAGAAAGTAGATTTTCTTGCAGATTTACATTTCTGATCATAAATCATACATACATTCCAAGTTACAGAGCGATACGATTCCTAATTACCTCAAAATCATGGTTTTAGAGTGAATTTAGAGTAAAAATATAAACTGTCGGAGTTATCCGACAGTTTATTTTCACTCCAAAATCATGAATTTGAAGTAATTAAGAATCGTATCGCCCTGTAACTTGGAATGTATGTACGATTTATGATCAGAAATGTAAATCTGCAAGAAAATCTTCTTTCAATTTTCTTTTCGATGTTGAGGGCGTTCGCTGGAAAGATCACATAATATACCTTTAGTGCGTTGGTGTCGCTGGTGATCTGTTGTGTGTAGTAATCAAACAGAAAATTTAACACAATACAAGACTACTGCATGGATACTGTGTAAACAAGGAGTTATTATAATAACATCTTGGTGACGTTATAAAGCGATTTAACCAAATAAAGGCATGGATAACCAGTTCTCGCTTCGCTAACTGCCTCCCAAAAAGCAACATCATCAGGCGTCATTGCACCTCTGTTTATCAAAAAATCTTTTTGTACGGAATTGCAGTAATGTTTGCCCCGATGTTTGCGCACACTTTCGGCGTCTTGAGAATATCCCACTGTCGCCAGGCGTGCCAAAAATCGTTCATCTTACGCGGATCCCCTAATGACATTACCGTAAAAACGTTTGAAAAATAACATAACGATTTCAAAAGGTTTTTTTCGGTTAAGTTTAACCTCAATTGGGTATACCGATCATCGTTTGTTGGTGGTACTCCTATGGTTTGCATGATCATTCCAACGTAAACATCTTCCAGTCTAAGAAACGGTACGTGCTCAGACATGGCGACGACCAGACTTACGAGATTTCCAGATATGATGTAGCTCGGTCCATTCACGTAAAGAGGATATTTGTTGTGTGGATACTCAGACAAAGATACCTTCCATTTTAGAAAAAGTGGCTTTGTTGGTTCCCTTACAGGCTTGCTATGGGGCAAGAGGTGTCCCTGAAATATTTTAACATCGGACAGATGATCTAAATGTTCCAAAAGAGTGTTTACATTTAGGATAGTGTCACTGTCAATTTTAAGAACATACTTTGCTTGGCTGCAAAATTTGCTCGCCCAGCGCAGTCCCATCACAGTCTTCAGGGTAAGGTTGTCGTAACTGTCGAGAAAATTCTCTTTGACAATATCATGATATCTTTCATCTTCAGCATCGATGGCTTTCTCTATTAAGTCATCTGGTGATGTTGCCAAAAGAAACACCAAAGCTACACGTCTTCGAGGAGTGGAAATATCAGAAAAGTTCCCCCAGGTTTCTCGAATTGTGAGTCGTATTCTTGCCTCCTTTGCGGCGGATACCACCATGACAAGAAGGAACACATTATCCCCATGCACGCTGTGACTTGTGTTGCAAACACCCGGATTGGAATATATGTACTTATATAGAGGTGGGTTTAGCACCGTCTCATTGTAAAACTGGTGATTTTTAACAAATCCTTTCAGGTGTTTCAATTGCGCATCATTGCTAACAATACGTGGCGCAAATTTCCAGTCTCCAGTATGTTGCGTTATAGGCGAGAATAAAAACGGTGAAAGTAATGTTGGTTCGCTTAGTCTTCGTGTGTCCAAAGTCCTTTTTGTGGAAGCTATCGAAGAATTCCAGAAAAGGCGAGATTTAAAATTTGTACTCGGTTTGAAATCGGTGTCCGATTCCGTTTTCATGCGCACATAAACGGATGGCAACAACCACAATACACTTATGCATATGCAAATGATGATCGAAGCAAAAACGACACGTTTTCTTTGTAAAATCATGCCGAATTGTGCAACCAACCACTGGAAACACCGTACCGAAAACGCGTCCTATATTATTATACAAAATACGACAACAGTGACGTCCGTGTGCTCCCGATCATCTGCTGCTAATTGGTGATGAATCCCAGTCAAGTCAAGCGAGTCCCGGTCGGTCTAGTAATTAAAAGTTAATAATGTTTTCATACCGAGCACATTATTCACCATGCTGTATTATCGACTAAATTATTATTATTAAATCAAGACCATTTAAATCCAAGAGCGTAAATGATGTTAGACCATCTCTCTGGTTAGACGTTCATGCAGTGGTCTATATACTGTAGGCTTTTCTATTGGCTAATTCTACAATCCTGCCATAGCAGATTTAAGTGCATTGATTGAATGAAAGTAAACAGAATACAAATGTTTGTTCAACTAGCGTTCTTATTTTCCATTTACTGGCTGCATTCTTCCAATGCTTACTTACTCGTAGAAAGAACAAATAATCAAGACGTTTTTACTTTGGTTGAACAGAGTGCGTAAATAAATGCAATACAATACTGTCGCTCCTGGGCGGGGGTTAGAGTAAACAAGGTATTTACAAAAAACTGGTCAACATCCTAAAATGAAATTAACAGACGACAAAGGAAATATGATAAAAGAAGATTTAGACATGTGTATGATGTATTTTAACAAAAACTCTTTGTTTTTATGCTGGGCCCACTTTTCTCTCTGGAACCCTCCATCGTCTGACTCATATATACTCTGTGCTTGTTTACGCAGCAGAATCAAGGTTTATTTAACACATTTGCATCCCAGCTATCATCGCCACCCGCATCGCCAGCTTCGGAAAATAGTATAAAGTTGCCGTTCTATTTGCAAATCCATTAAATTTAGTTAAACACGACGAATGTCGCAGATTTTACAAAACTCTATCATTTGTTTTATATTATTTAAACCATTTCTCCACAATTGTAACAACATATGTGTTCATATTTTCATATCCAGATCTAATATACATTTTAAAGCCATCTGGGTACAAATACTGATTAAAGATACATGAGAAAGCAATTCATAGACTCTACCAAAAGACCTAAATCTGAATTCAAATGTCAACATCCCAGGATGAAAATGGCAATTGTAAACAGAAAGGTTACAAAAACCATTCCTGAAGCCATCTTGTTAAGCTTGAATAATAAAACATTAAAAACTAATTCGCACGTAGCGCACAAAAATTGGTTATTTTTACACTGAAATGGTCCTGAAAAACTTTCATGAAGCCATTTTGTTTAAGCTTGAATAATAAAACAATGAAACCAATTCGCTCGAAACGCGCAAAAATGTCTAGTTTTCTTACTAAAATGGTCCAGAAACGTCCCTGAAACATGTTGTTATAAAGCTTGAATAAACATTGAAACCAATTCGGGCGAAGCGCGTAAAAAATGGCTATTTTAATACTGAAAAGATCCAGAAAAAAGATTCCTGAGCCATTATGTTTTAAGCTTGAATAATGTACGCGTACAAACTGTCAGATTTTTAAACTAAAATGGTCCATTAAGCCATTTCTTTATAACTTGAATAAAAAAACATTGATCTAACTCGTGCGAAAAAGTTCGTGAAACCATGTTGTTATGCTTGAATAATTAAACATTGAAACTGATTCGCGCAAACAATGGCTTCTTTTGAGGGAGAGGGGGCATCGTCCCAACCGTGACAATAATGGGGGACCGAGCTGTTGGGTTTGAACTTACCTGGATGACCTAAAACTCTCCTTGCTATCAATAGTTACTTTTGTTATAAAACACTCACATGGTTCAGAGACGTAGAGATAAAGTGAGAGACACTAAAAAAAGCTCACGGCCTCTCCTTTTCCCTCCCCTCCTCTCCTCCACCTCCCCTCCCCTCTCTCCCCTCTTTTTATTTCCCCCCTTTGGGGCCCTCTGGGGACTCGGGGGGGGGGGGGGGGCTTGAGACCCCCCCCCTCTGTTATTATTAGTATTAGTATTAATAATTATCCTGGCGCCCCGGGAAATCCAAGTTATTTTGTTGCATTTTTAAATTACGTTTTTCTCGTAATTAATAAACATTGGAATTTAAATTAAATTATAAATTATGATATTTTTTCTTTCAATTTTTTTTCTCCATAAACTTCACCACATATCGCTCACATAAAGTCTCGGTGATTTCCTTCCAGAAACAACACACTAGTGATCCTCTTGCCGACTTCCACAAAATTCAACAGATCCATTCCAAGTCTTCTCATCCTTTTGACACTAAAAACACTTGTCCACCCAGTTTTTTAGAAGACCTTGTTTTTACGTTAATCCAATGAGCATTTAAAGCAGGTTTTGTGTTAAAAAAGCTATGATTTTTTTTCTTTTTCAAAGGCCTCGTCCTCAAGTTACGCAACCGATCAGGAAATACCATGCCGGTAATGGAGATTTCGCAGTGGTTTTGTTGTTGTTGTTTTGTTACAAAAGTGCCCTCATCCTTCTTATTTTCAAAAGATAGGACGAGAAACTAAGTATTTTTTATTTGGCTTTATACCATGAGAAAGACATATCTTTCTATTAATTCACAAACCGTGCCAAAATGATCGTCATCTTAAAATTCTTAATTTTAACATTTTGAAACAAACAGATATTCTATAAACCTTTTTTACTTTTTCAAAACTACTGGACCATGACCAATTTACCGTCAGTGCAAAGCCCAATTAATATTGATCACATTCTGAAAATCTGAGATTAATCCAATGAAGAATAAGACCGCTACATGTAGCATAATTTGCGCAAACCCTGTCATTTACTAGTATGTACAATGGGATTTACACATACAAACCAAAAAATAACATGGTTTACATTTGAATACTTTACATTCAAATATATTGTAAATTATCTGTCTATAAACAATAGCAAAGATTAGTTTGGTATTCCCCTTAATTCTGGCATAAATCATTAATATCTACATAATTCATTAATTTGATGCATGAATATTTCTGTGCAATGTTCATGTTGCTTATTGTTCTCATGAAAAAGCCTCAGCATGTTTGAAAGTTTGTAGGAAAGCACCAATCATGTCAGTAGTGTGTGTATACCAATCATTGACAGAGAAGGACATATATTATATACTTGTGGGACTTGTAAAGTCAACTTCAATTTCTACCATATATGTATGATAAAAAAATAATTTAGTATGATAAGAATACGAAAAATGTCCCTTTTAGCCAAAAATATGTAGTCTTCCACTGTCACGGTACTCTAATTTACTGTGTGAATTAACATTGAACATACATGTACTACAACAAACAATTTGATTGACTTGCCTAGTTGGACACACTTTTCGTAATTGATGGATTTCACCCCCCCCCCCCCCCCCCACCCTCTTTTCAGGAGTTTAACTTTATTAGTTGTACTTGACAAGTAAATCAAATGGGTCATGGTTCAGTGGTTTTAATAATGAATAAATGAATCCATGCTGAAAGAGAGTCCTATTTTTTCTTTGATACATCCTGTATATTCAAATTAAATTCCTTTAAATTACACATAAACAGTGCAGACTATACTGGTTTCCATCCTTTACTTTTATTTCTAGAATTGCATTGAAGAGATCCGACACTAATACATAGTGGTATGCAGCAATGTTAAATGTGGCTATATTTAATACACAGTCGTGAATTCATTTTCTTTATTAAAATGGTGTGCGTGTGCCTTAAATTATGGGTCTACAGTCTACACTTTATCAGTATTATTACTTGAGAGTTTATTATGAACGGTGAAATTGTGATACTTCCGCTGAAGAGGTACTTGCCCTCCTTGCTTGCTGCTGCGGAATCACTACGTTCTGTGGTTGTGGCTGATCTGCTCTTGTTGCTGTTGTATGTTGGTATTTGGTCATTGATGTGACGTTGGTTCCTGACTTTTACGTCTTGCTGATCATGCTGATGCCGATGACACGGAACTTTGCTGTAGATTACGTTGCCGATGCCGTTTTCAAACGTTTTGTCGAGCCTGAAATGGAAAGATTTGTGATATTAAACTACATATCTTATGACAATATTGTGGAGTACTTCGTTAAATTTGAATAAAAAATGACACCGGTTCGTTAATGATATACAAAGTAGAACTTTGCAATTTTGAGAGACAAATTGAAAATACTAGTTCAAATGAACATAAAGTTAAATGTTTTTGTAAGGTGGTATTAAGCCTTCCTATTAGCCGTGTCAACTAAATTAATTTAACCTTTTCCTTTATTAAGTATTAAACACGTACTACGGTAATAGTAAGACATCTATCACAGTGAAATCATTCTGTAAATATGTTAATCAAGCATTCAAAATACCCCCCCCCCCCCAAAACAAAAAAAAAGAAGAAAAAAAGAAAAGAAAAACCCACCCCAAATAACCAGTGCACAAACATTAATATACTAACTAGTGCACACACATTAATATACTAACACACAGACCAATAAACAACAAAAAACTAACAAACAAACAAACAATCAAACAATTAAATTCATGCTCACCTTGAATTACATTACGTTGGACACATTGGCTTTCTGTTTGGTGCTTGTATTAACCTTATACTGATCGGAGTTACTGCGACAACCGCTAACTTCTTTAATGATCTTCTCTGGTACGTCTTCTCGGAACATTAAGTTGGATACCTGTCATGATTTAGGACAGGGAATTTTCCATAGCCGCGTGCGCAACAACCAACACAATTAGAACCTAAAGCATTTAAAAGTTTGATCAACAGTAATTGTATCCCAGATGTAGATATTTCCATAGCAGTGACAAAAGTAGGAGGATTATAAAATATTCAATGAAAGTATAAATAATGTTCATGTCCAGATTAGGGACTCCACACTTTTCGCTTTTATTTTATTTTCATTTCTTCAAAACAAAAAACACACAAATAGTTCTGTAAAATAACCACGCATTATTGACCATTTATCGCACTATTTATATTCAACGCTTTTATTTTATTTTATTTTCTTAAAAAAAAAAACACACACAAATATTTCTGTAAAATAATCATCATTTTTGATTATTTCCCGCATATTTCATTGACCAAGAAGAAAAAACCTTCCTTTAAACCACGCATTATTGACCATTTATCGCACTATTTATTTTCAACATTTTTATAGTATTTTCATTTCTTCAAAAACGAATATGTCTGTAAAATAACCCGCACTTTTGACCATTTATCGCACTATTTATTTTCAACATTTTTATAGTATTTTCATTTCTTCAAAACTAATATATCCGTAAAATAACCCGCACTTTTCATTGACCAAGAAAGAAAAATAAACACTTTCTCTCAAACCCCGCACTTTTTACCATTTATCGCACTAATTATTTTCAACCATTTTTATATTTTTTTCATTTCTTCAAAAACGAATATGTCTGTAAAATAACCCGCACTTTTCACCATTTATCGCACTATTTATTTTCAACATTTTTATAGTATTTTCATTTCTTCAAAAACTAATATATCCGTAAAATAACCCGCACTTTTGACCAGTTTTCGCACTTTTCATTGACCAAGAAAGAAGAAAAAACACATTCTCTCAAACCCCGCACTTTTTACCATTTATCGCACTATTTATTGTCAACATTTTTATATTATTTTCATTTCTTCAAAAACTAATATATACGTAAAATAACCCGCACTTTTGACCAGTTTTCGCACTTTTCATTGACCAAAAAAGAAGAAAAAACACATTCTCTCAAACCCCGCACTTTTTACCATTTATCGCACTATTTATTTTCAACATTTTTATATTTTTATCATTTCTTCAAAAACAATTATGTCTGTAAAATAACCCGCACTTTTGACCATTTATCGCACTATTTATTTTCAACATTTTTATAGTATTTTCATTTCTTCAAAAACTAATATATCCGTAAAATAACCCGCACTTTTGACCATTTATCGCACTATTTATTTTCAACATTTATATAGTATTTTCATTTCTTCAAAAACTAATATAGGCCTGTCCGTAAAATAACCCGCACTTTTGACCAGTTTTCGCACTTTTCATTGACCAAGAAAAAAGAAAAACACCTTCTCTCAAACCCCGCACTTTTTACCATTTATCGCACTATTTATTTTCAACATTTTTATATTTTTTTCATTTCTTCAAAAACGAATATGTCTGTAAAATAACCCGCACTTTTGACCATTTATCGCACTATTTATTTTCAACATTTTTATAGTATTTTCATTTCTTCAAAAACTAATATATCCGTAAAATAACCCGCACTTTTTACCATTTATCGCACTAATTATTTTCAACATTTTTATATTTTTTAAATGGTAAAAAGTGCGTGGTTTCAATAAAGAGGTTTTACTTTTTCTTACTGGTCAGTGAAAAGTGCGAAAACTGGTCAAAAGTGCGGGTTATTTTACGGATATATTAGTTTGTGAAGAAATGAAAATAATATAAAAATGTTAAAAATAAATTGTGCGATAAATGGTGAAAAGTGCGGGGTTTGAGAGAAGGTGTAATATTCGTTTTTCTTGGTCAATTAATAGTGCGGAAACTAGTGAAAAGTGCGGGTTATTTTAGAGAAATGTTGGTTTTTGAAGAAATGAAAATGAAATAAGAATGATGAAATTCAGCAGTGCGTAAACTGGTAAAAAGTGCGTGGTTTCAATAAAGGGGTGTTACTTTTTTCTTACTGGTCAGTGAAAAGTGCGAAAACTGGTCAAAAGTGCGGGTTATTTTACAGATATATTAGTTTTTGAAGAAATGAAAATAATATAAAAATGTAAAAAATAAATTGTGCGATCAATGGTGAAAAGTGCGGGGTTTGAGAGAAGGTGTGATATTCGTTTTTCTTGGTCAATTAATAGTGCGGAAACTAGTGAAAAGTGCGGGTTATTTTACAGACATGTTGGTTTTTGAAGAAATGAAAATGAAATAAGAATGATGAAATTCAGCAGTGCGTAAACTGGTAAAAAGTGCGTGGTTTCAATAAAGGGGTGTTACTTTTTTCTTACTGGTCAGTGAAAAGTGCGAAAACTGGTCAAAAGTGAGGGTTATTTTACGGATATATTAGTTTTTGAAGAAATGAAAATAATATAAAAATGTAAAAAATAAATTGTGCGATAAATGGTGAAAAGTGCGGGGTTTGAGAGAAGGTGTGATATTCGTTTTTCTTGGTCAATTAATAGTGCGGAAACTAGTGAAAAGTGCGGGTTATTTTACAGAAATGTTGGTTTTTGAAGAAATGAAAATGAAATAAGAATGATGAAATTCAGCAGTGCGTAAACTGGTAAAAAGTGCGTGGTTTCAATAAAGGGGTGTTACTTTTTTCTTACTGGTCAGTGAAAAGTGCGAAAACTGGTCAAAAGTGCGGGTTATTTTACGGATATATTAGTTTTTGAAGAAATGAAAATGATATAAAAATGTAAAAAATAAATTGTGCGATAAATGGTGAAAAGTGCGGGGTTTGAGAGAAGGTGTAATATTCGTTTTTCTTGGTCAATTAATAGTGCGGAAACTAGTGAAAAGTGCGGGTTATTTTACAGAAATGTTGGTTTTTGAAGAAATGAAAATGAAATAAGAATGATGAAATTCAGCAGTGCGTAAAATGGTAAAAAGTGCGTGGTTTCAATAAAGGGGTGTTACTTTTTTCTTACTGGTCAGTGAAAAGTGCGAAAACTGGTCAAAAGTGCGGGTTATTTTACGGATATATTAGTTTTTGAAGAAATGAAAATAATATAAAAATGTTGAAAATAAATTGTGCGATAAATGGTGAAAAGTGAGGGGTTTGAGAGAAGGTTTGTTTTTCCTTTTTCTTGGTCAATGAAAAGTGCGGGTTATTTTACGGATATGTTCGTTTTTGAATAAATGAAAATGAAATAAGAATGATGAAATTAAGCTATACATAAAATTATCAAAAGTGCGTGGTTTCAATAAAGGCGTGTTACCTTTTTTTTCTGGTCAGTGAAAAGCGCGGAAACTGGTGAAAAATTCGGGTTATTTTACGGAGATGCTCGTTTTTGATGAAATGAAAATGAAATAAGAATGATGAAATTAAGCAGCGAGTAAAATGGTACAAAGTGCGTGGTTTCAATAAAGGTGTGTTATTTTGTCCTACTGGTCAGTCAAATGTGCGAAAACTGGTTAAAAGAGCGGGTTATTTTACGGATATGGTCATTTTTGAATAAATGAAAATGAAATAAGGATGATGAAATTAAGCTATGCGTAAAATTATCAAAAGTGCGAGGTTTGCTTCAATGATCTTATATGAAGGTGTGGGTTTTTTTCTGGTCAGTGAAAAGTGCGGAAACTGGTGAAAAATGCGGGTTATTTTATGGAGATGTTCGGGTTTGAATAAATAAATAAAAAATAAGAATGATGAAATTAAGCTATGCGTAAAATTATCAAAAGTGTGTGGTTTGTTTCAATGAAGGCGTATTCTTTTTTTTCTGGTCAGTGAAAAGTGCGGAAACTGGTAAAAAATGCGGGTTATTTTACGGAGATGTTCGATTTTGAATAAATGAAAATGAAATAAGGATGGTGAAATCAAACTATGCGTAAAATTATCCAAAGTGCTTGGTTTGTTTCAATAAAGGTGTGTTCTTTTTTTTCTGGTCAGTGAAAAATTCGGAAACTGGTGAAAATGCGGGTTATTTTACGGAGATGTTCGGATTTGAATAAAAGTTGACAACCGAAAATGTTAAAAGGTGCGAAGTTGAATGGAAGGTGTATCAGTTTTTTTAAATCATATAATTTAGTATTAATGTTGAATGTCGGCCTAAATCAAGACAGCGGCATTTTCAAGATTGTTAAAAGTGTGGGTTTTTACACGCGCGGCTACGCAAAATAACGTGTCCTAAATCATGACATATATGGTAAGTTGTGAGAGTTGTTCTTCTCAAACTGTGTACGGTATAGCAGCCTGACGCGCTAGCGTCAGCACACAACCTCTTTGTCACGTTAGCAATGGTATTCTCCCCCAACAAGTCTCTTACTGTACCACGCTTGATCGGTAATGTTGTTATTAACTTTTTACTACAGTTCGATCTAAAAACGCATGAGTAGGCTTGTTTTTTACACAAACCTATACTCAATGGATTACATTCACAGGCCCTACTTAATACCAGTTTTATCCGTGGTCATGCAAATCCAACTTCCAATTCAAGTTTGTCGATATGTTTTCCACTCGGTCATTGATCCCAGTTTTGACAGCTCACAACCTAAATCGTATACAGGCTAGTTGAAACCTTTCCATGCGTATTCAACAGTATATTGTGCTACACATCATAAGCGGTGTTTCTAACAGACGGAAATTTAACTAATATTTTCGTTGGAAATGATTTCGTGCACCCGCCCTCTCGCGCCTATCGGCGCTCGAGGGCTGGCGCACTCATGCAAGGCCTCGAGCGATTATCAAGACGAATGCACAGTAGCTCATCAATTATCCGTATCAAATGGGACCAGAATGGTGTTTGTAACATTGTAGGATGACTAGTTATTGTAAAAAGAACAAAGATTATCGCCATTATTGGATTATCCCCATTGAGTTTGTACAGGCGGCACTTCCAGCGGCACCCCTTCCAGCACCACCCCATCTCCCCTTCTGTATTAGCTATACCAATGCCATTTTGCAGGCAGATAGCTTGTTATTGGGGCTTTAAAATGATAGATACCAGATTTGTTGAGATAGCTTTTGTGGTTTTGAAAATATTTGAGGAAAATGACAGCATAAAACTAAAAAATGTAACGGCACCACCCTATTGGGAGGCGAGTTCATAACGCGTGACCAGTGGGAAACTCTACTGTTTTGAATCATTCTATTGATAACGTGGTTTGTTAGGTCACTGGAGCAAATCTGTCGCAGCATTTGAAAAGCGCGGAACTCCGCTTAAATTCCCGCCAAATAACCATACGCCTTTTCCTGACTCAAACTTACCAAAACAACAATTTAGAATCACCCAAAAGAACGGGAAATAATCGCTTCCGATTAGTAACTTATGATGGTAATGATAGAATACATATAAAAGTATAAAATAATAGAGAAATATGAAATACAATTTTTGAAACAAGTGCCGGGTTGACACTGCCCTTAACTGGAGGACAAAATAATGTCCTCCAATTAATATTCATGAGTTGAGCGCGTCTGTTCTTACCGCATCAGTAGCGTATGCACTGCGTCGCGTCTCGCCGCGTTATCTGAAATGCGTTCTTGATTGCAAGCAGACGAGTTTGGCTGCTGCTTACCCGTAAGCTGTATGATTACTGTGCAACGTTTAAATATTGGCGCCAAATTGCGCACTTATCTAAGACCATGATATATTAAACACAGTGTCTAAGTTAATTGTTACACACTTTGTCCCATCAATTTGTCACTGTATTGACGGGGATTCGTTATTTTAGACGGTACTATCAGATGTATTGTTATTATTATTATAAGGTAGGCATTATCCCAGTGCCGAGGAGCCGAAAATTACCTTTTTTCAGCACCCATGGGTGTTGGAGCATCCATGAGTGTTGGATTTTTCCCAAGTGGGTATTTTTTTCCCCATTTGGGTGCTCCTACTCTACTCTTACTCTTATTTCACCTTTCACCCTTTCTACTACCTTCTCTAGCTTATGTACTTCCTTTCGCATCCCAGTTGGCTAGGATAGGTGAGCCAAGTTAACTGGCTAGTTAGTTCGCCTTTCTGGTTTGTCTAGGACAGAGGTTCTATTCCTATGTGTAGGTTATAGGCGCCTAATCCCTGGAAAGATCGAGACTTAACTGATATCTTTCTGAGGTACAGGATACAGATCCTCAGTTTGATGGTGACGGCGCAACACCACACGGTGTTAGTGTGGGTGCCAACTGGTGATGTTACTATCCCTCTCTCTTTTCTTCTTCCTCTCCCAATCATAGAGTAAGAATAGGTGTTGCATTTAAGGTGTGGGTACCCTTCACGAGGAAGGATCTGGGCGCCCACCTCGTTGTATGTATTTCCATCAGTACACGCCCATGGAAACCTTATAGATAACCTATGATGACGAAACTTAGTAATGGGGCAGCCACCAGCCTAGCATACCAAGGTGGTACCTCCGGACCCAGAGGGGAAAGTAATGGGCAACAAAACCAATCCCGACCCTTGTCCTGTGATGACGCACCGAATGGAGCCGAAGGAAGGACTATGGGAAAGGATCTTAAATTAAGAAAAGTCATACGATTTGGTACATGGAATGTGAGAACGCTATCACAGCCTGGCACTCTGGAGCTTCTGACCAGACAGATGGACAGATGCAAAGTGAACATCCTAAGTATTGCTGAAGTACGCTGGTCAGGAAAAGGCCACTTCTCCACAGATGACCACACCATATACTACTCAGGAAATGAGAAAGGAGGGAGCAAAGGTGTAGCTTTCATCACCAGTAAAATCATCTCAAAGTATGTCTTGGGCTACAACCCAGTCAGTGACAGGATCATCTCCATCAGATTCCAAGCTCGGCCTATTAACCTCTCAGTCATTCAAATATATGCACCAACCTCCGCAGCCTCTGATGAAGATCTGGAATGTTTTTACAGCCAACTGCAGGAAACCCTTGATGGCATTCCGAAGAGAGATATCATCATGATAACAGGTGATTTCAACGCAAAAATTGGAGAAGGCATTCAAAGCGAAGACGAAACCATGGCCTTGGGCCCGCATGGCTTGGGAAGCAGAAACGAAAGAGGTAGTACACTCGTGGATTTCTGTGTAGCAAACAGACTTACTATCACAAACACAATCTTCCAACAACACCCGAGGCGGAAGTACACCTGGATATCACCAAACGGCATCACAAGAAACCAGATTGACTACATCCTCATTAGCAGTAGGTGGAAGTCTTCTATCAAGATAGCAAAAACCCTGCCAGGGGCAGATATAGGTAGTGACCATCAACTTCTGATTGCTGATTTTCGAATCAAGTTGAAGATGACCAAAGGTGCTCCCAAACCCTGCAGATTTGATTTGCAGCATCTTGATGACAAATACAGAGTGGAGACCAGAAATCTGTTTCAAGAACTGATGGTTAGAGATGAGGAAACAACTCCTGATGAACTCTGGCTGGACATCAAAAACTCTATTCTCAGCGCAGCCAAAAAACATGTTCCTAAGAAACATAAGAGAAAGACCACATCATGGCTGTCACATGAAACCATCAACTTAGCAGATGAAAGACGCCAATTGAAGAAAGCTGGTCTGCAAGGCAGTAACCTATACAGAAGACTTTCAAGTGAGGTTCAATTGAATTCTAGGAGAGATAAAAATAAGCATATCCGACAGCAATGCCAAGAACTTGAGGATCACAGTTTTCACAAAAACAGCAGAGAGCTCTTTAGATGTATAAAAAACATCACCTAAAAAGCGACAACTAGATTGGCTATCATCAAGGATGAGCAAGGAAAGGTCTTGACTGAGAGTGACGAAATCAAGGATCGTTGGAAAAACTACTGTGAAAATCTGTATGCGTCCCAAGAAGAGACAAATGGCTCACAGGAGTCTCCCCCGCCTCCACTAGGTGAAGATGAGCCTGATATTCTTCTGTCTGAGGTCCAGGAAGCCATCAAGAAGTTAAAAAGTCAAAAGGCACCTGGTCTAGATGATATTCCAAGTGAGCTCCTGAAGCAAGCTGATGATTCTGTAGCAGTTATTATGCAAAAGCTGTGCAATACTGTGTGGAAGTCAAGAGTATGGCCAGAGGATTGGAAGAGATCAGTTTTCCGTACACTTCCAAAGAAAGGGGATGCTAGCGAGTGTAAAAACCATCGTACTATCGCTCTGATACCACATGCAAGCAAAATCCTGCTGCACATCATCAACGAACGTCTCAGACCTCATCTTGAACGTGAACTTCCTGCTGAACAAGCCGGTTTCCGGAGAGGCCGCGGCACAAGAGATCAGATAGCCAATGTACGTCACATAATGGAAAAATGTTTTGAATTCCAGAGGGAGCTCTTCATGTGCTTCATAGACTACGCTAAGGCCTTTGATTGTGTGAGATATTCCGCATTGTGGACAGCACTGCAAGAAATGGGAATCCCTTACCACCTCGTCCACCTAATTCGCAATCTGTATGATGGTCAAGCTGCCTGTGTGCGCACTGAGAAAGGAAATAGTGATTGGTTTGCTCTAGGTCAGGGAGTCCGTCAAGGGTGCATACTTTCACCAGCACTCTTCAACCTTTATGCAGAGTCTATAATGAGACGCGCATTGGATGATTGGCCAGGGGGGCTGTCAGTAGGTGGATACCAAATACACAATCTACGTTATGCCGATGACACCACCCTGGTTGCAACAAATATGGAAGAGATGGCGGAACTCCTGAAGAAAGTCAAGGTGGAAAGTGAGCAGCTTGGCCTACGTCTAAATGTCAGCAAGACCAAGATCATGTCCATAGGCACAGATGGTGTTGGAGAGCCTCTCATAATTGATGGTAATGAGGTGGAATCGGTCTCGAAATTCAACTTCCTTGGATCCCTGATCACCAAAGAGGGTGGTTGCAGCCAAGAGATTAGATACCGTTTAGCAATGGCCAGATCAGCAATGATCAACCTAAGCAAGATCTGGGCTGACAGAGGAATAACCAGAGCAACAAAAATCAGGCTAGTCCAAGCCCTTGTATTTCCAATTGCCATGTATGCATGTGAGACGTGGACCCTAACCAAAGCTGACAAAAACAGAATAGCTGCTTTCGAGATGTGGTGTTGGAGGCGTATGCTTCGTATCGTATGGACAATGAGAAGGACCAATGCCAGTATTATTGAAGAAATAGGGGTGTCTAAACGACTTCTTCATGCTATCAACACCCAAATGCTGAGCTACTTCGGCCATATCTCACGTCGCAAGGGTAACAACCTAGAGAAGATGATCATGCAAGGCATGATTGAAGGGAAGCGCAAGAGAGGCAGACCTCGTTCCCGGTGGATTGACCAAATAAAATTGATTACTGGACACCCTCTCCGTGATTGTTACTCCTTTGCTGAAAATCGTTATTTGTGGCGTAGTATCTGTAAGGTCACGAGCTGTCAGTCATGACAGGACCGAACCAACCAACCAATCAGATGTATTGTTATTTAGTGAGAGAAAAATGTTGTGAGCTTCGTGTGAAGCCGGACTGAAATTTAAAGAGCACTTAGTGAAACTTAAATTAGGTATAACACACTAAAATTTCAAATAATTGGGTGTTAAACAAGATAGCTATCATTATAAAGATGTTGGTAAAAGTTTTAATATGCTGCAAGAATCATATAAAGTCGAGCAATGTCGAGAACTCCAAAAGTGAAAGTAGTCAAAACCTGCCACGCAATGCCATTTTGAGCTATGAATAGATGTTGTCAACGTTGAATAAACTGAGTTAATCTTTACTAGACACATGTAAGCCATTTACATGTAGTATGCAATCAGTAGGGCTCCAAGTCCAACCATATCTCAAGTGATTCTCCTCTCAGTAACGCGAATTACGAATTAGCGTACTCAATACGACAAACTATACGAATGTTTTGTTGCTGTCAAAGTCGGTGACGACTTTGACATTTGAATTCAGATTCTTGTGGAGTCAATTAATTACTTTTATGTATATTTAATATCAGAATTTGTACCCATATTACGTCTGTAAAATGTATATGAGATCTTGATGCGAACAGATAAACATATATCTTGTTATTATTGTGGACAAATGATTAAAATAAAATATAAGGCCAAGTAACAAAAATTACATGCTTCACGCCCCCGCCCGCACCGATTTTTGACGCCGCTCCAATATTGTTGTTATTTGTTATTTTCAAAAGAAATCTTAAATTCCAAAAAAAGATCGAAACAAAATAATCAAAAATCATACCTGTCTTTGTTGTGTGTAAGCATGGTAAGTGTGTCCATCATTTTCAACTATGTCAATGAAAAAACGCGAGAAACACTCGTTGGCATAGATAGTGATACGAATACGAATATCGAAACATTTCTTGCAAAAAGCTTGTAATTTGGTTTTTGAAAAAATACAAATAGTAAGGGCCGCCCTCACTGATTTTTAAAAAGTCCGGGCGTGAAACAAGTAATTTTTGTTACTTGGCCTAACAAATGGTAGAGTTGTACAAAATCTTTGTCATTTCGTAGTATATAGGCCTATGTATATTTTAATTTCCATGCACTGATTTTTAGTTGATGACACGATAGCGCAACGGATAGAATATCAGACGTATGATCTTTTGACATTTGACTACCGGAGTTCAACCAACCAACCAACCAACCAACCAACCAACCAACCAACCAACCAACCAACCAACCAACCAACCAACCAACCAACCAACCAAACTAACCAACCAAAAAACCAATTAACCAACCAACCAACCAACCAACCAACCAACCAACCAATCAACCAAACCAACCAACCAACCAACCAACCTGAATCATTCAAACGTTATTCTCAATCTCTAAAACTGTGAAATCTACCTTCCTGTGAGGAATATCAAGGTTTAGCTAAAGACCATATGCCCCATATGGATTCAATCGGTTATCACCGGATATTTTGGGCGAAACGCTTATGTTTTGTAAATGTATAATTAAAGAATATAAAGATAAAAATCGTGAAACTCTTGCATTGTAAGATTAAGCAAAATATAAATTATATTATAGTTTATGCCGATACTGTTTTTGGTTACAACTCATCTATGCAATTAAAGTAAGCAGATTTCAACAGTCATACCGTATACTATAAGAATTCAGCTCTTCTAAAATGTTTTGCAAATCTTGCGTTGCAACAATCTTTCACTATAAAGCATGTTTTCAAAATATGACACAGATACCAAACATTCCAGTATTATATCTATATATTTATTTTAAAAATTACATATTACTCATGGCTTAATAAAAGTGTTTTTATTGAAATACATCATACACTGTCTAAATCTCCTTATTCATATTTACTCGTGTCCTCTGTTAATTTCATTCCAAAAAAGAAATGTGTCGGGCGGCCATTTTGGAAAATATGAAAGAAAAAAGGCCTCCTCGTTCCTTTTTTTCAAAAAGGCAGGACGCTAAACATGTTTTATTTCTTATTTCGCCTAATCACCCTATTTTTATATCATTTTACTTTCTGAATTATTAACATATGTAAATTGCAAACATGAATACCTCCAAAAATATTGCCCCTCGTATATATTTATATAATTCCCTCATTTCTGTCTCAGAATAGTCGATTTTTATAACATAAGACATAAGATTGACCCAGTTTAAGTTGTGCCAATGTTCAAAAACAAAAATGAAATAAGTGTTATATATGGTTGTGTGACACAATCATTTGACACTTATTTAATTTTGTGTTCAATATTGACAGATCAAACGAATCTGATCAAAAAGACCTTAGAAAAATCGTTTGGAAATAAGTAACTTTGGTGCTCTAAAATGTTTACTTAAATAGCGAAGTAGAGCTATTCTTCTGTTATTGCCATTGGTGCACTCAGCCGATCATGTTATAATATTATATATTTATGTCCACATTTTTATGTTTCAGTCTCCACCCAATAACCGCTAACATTGGTTAAGTCTGGTAGTATATAGGAATTACAAACAATCAATAGCACGAGAAAATAACTGCAAGAAGCTATAGACCTTCATGAATAATTGATTTCATCATTGATTATCCGGATCGCCATCGAACACTTTTTGGGATGATTTCATGCAGTGCAGGTACTTACGGCGTCGCACAAAACAACTTCGACCAATTCGCCAGTTTTCTGTATGCAGTTTCAGTCATCTGAAATGTTTTGGCTGAAAACAGTTATCGGTGCACAAGCGAAAGCTCAATATTAACCTTGATGATATTTTTATGACGTTCGTCAGTCGATAGTCGATAGACCAAAATGTGAGCAAGTTCATCATTTTGACGGGACTCGTTTAACCGATTTGTGGCATCATCAGAAACTAGTTTTTACAGCGGCTTTGGGGAAGTGCGGAATTCGGCAGCCATGATGAAGAAAAGAACAACACGTCTACTCTGTATCACCTGTATGATCACCGTTTGCTATTTTATGTGGCTTTCCTCATCTTCGAATTCAAAGGCACCGTCTGATAAAGATGCACACGGTAGATCAGGCCATAAAACTACACATTCATCGGAAAAAGATTTACAACAACGCTTTCTGAATTCAGCAAGTTCTGAGGACAAATCGCCGCCAAAGTCGTTGAAAATGACACGGCTACCATCTGGAGCTGTTGACGAAATGCCGCCACTTGTTGAACCAGGACATGATGGCGCTAAAACTGAAAGTACTCACTCAGAATTAAAGCCGTTTGTTAAAAACAGTACATTTTATAAAGAGGCAGTAATTAACCCTTTCGTATATAGATACGTTGAAGCCAACCAATATATATGCAACAAAAGCCACAGTCAACAAGGCGACGATGTCAACCTGTTGATACTAGTAGTATCTGCGCCAGATGAAGAACTGTATAGGTACGCAATACGAAAGACATGGGGGAATACCACTTATCTATCGGAAAGGCATGTGGCTCTGATCTTTCTTGTTGGCAAAACAAACGATGAAACGCTGGAGAAAAAAGTCAAAGAAGAAATGGACTGGTATCGCGACATGGTCAAAGCGGACTTCACAGATAGCTACTCCAATCTCACCCGGAAGACATTGATGGGACTCCGTTGGGCTAACACGTTTTGCAGACAAGCCAAATTCATCCTAAAGTTATACAGCGACACTATGCTGAATTTGAATAACTTGTTGGCGCATCTAAGCCAACTATCTCAAACTAATAGGGTGTTTGAAGGTCACCTATTTGAAAACACTATACCAGTCCGAGATACTAACATATCTGAATATTCCAAGTGGCAAGTATCTGCATCGGAATACCCCTATGATGTGTATCCGCCATATCTGAATGGACCCAGCTATGTCATATCTGGTGATCTTCTTCATGTAGCGGTTGCTATGTCAGAACACATACCATATCTTAAGATTGAGGATGTGTTCATTGGGATGGTGATGCAGACACTGGGAGTGGTCCCAAAAGAGGATGAGAGGTACAGTCAAATCAAAATGAACTTCGATCAGCAGAATCTCCATGGATCCTTTTGTTATTTTACAAAAGCATTTGTGGTATCGCATAATAAGCAGTACCGTGGAATGTATGATTTCTGGGACACGCGGAAGAAATTGAGTGACCTGGAAAGATGGATCACGTGTGACGATGAAGCATTGCCGTATAAGCTATAGCAACCCCATGGTCAACAAAAAGTGCAACATTGTTATATAATCTTTATGTAAAATACATAAGACTAGACTCTCCAAGGTGATGAGTAAAAATACTAAGTTATATTTCTTATAGATAATGATCATGCAGTGTGATGTGCATAAGTACCTTGTTCCAAAACATTGGATAACATAATGTTTATGTTCAGTATAGTTAAGAATGCTCATAATATGAGAAATATTATTTCAGCTTATTTATAGGCATGATTCTGGAATAGCCATTACACTAATACACAATTATATGCTATAATTAAGTGCACATTAATACCATTATGCAATAAATGGCTACAGTGGAAAGATGTCAGAGATACTAACATATCCAGGGGGGGGGGGGGGGGGGGGAGACGGGGACATAATAGCAGATGCCCCCCCCCCCCCACACTTTTTTGAATAACCCTGTGGCTGAAAAGTGTCTAATTATGATGAGGAGGAGGAGTGATGATGATGAGTGATGATGAGTGAAGATAATAATGAATTAGGATAAAGATAATGGAAGATACTAGATTTCGATGATGCCCGGCCCTTGATGGGGATGATCATAATCATGAGATCGCAAGTATACGAGGGGGTATCACAAAGTTTTAGAAATCACCCAGAAGTGAAGGAGCTATATCGATGAAATTTTGTCAGTGTAATCACTGGTCCTTAAAAAAATTATTGTGCAAAAATGGTCTCATAAGTATGTTTACTTTTTATACAGGTGGCGCTAGATGCCAATGCCATGTCAATGACGTCTCCCAACGGTGCTGTGTACATGGTAAACGGTAATGGTCCAAAAACTGATCCTTGTGGGTAGCCTTCCAGAGGAGTATGAGGCTTACAAATGTTGTCATTTACAGAGATAAATTGAGACCTACGAGTGACAAATTACAAAATTAAAAACAAAATCTGAGCCTTATATTCTTCTGGAAGGCGTCCCACAAGAATCAGTTATTGGACTATTATAATTTACCATGTACACAGTCAAAGATGATATGCTTTGTATCCAGAGCAGCTCATGATGTCAAGACGGAATGTTATGTTGTTTTACGTGTTATTTAAGAAAACATGTTTGCTTAGAATACAGAGAATTACATGTAAGTGCATTGATGATTTTCTTTGTGTACTTATTTTTTTTCCTTGTTTTCTGCTCAATGATATGTTTTCTGGGTAGAACTCGTCCAAAACCATTATCATTTCTTTTATAAGAAGCATATCATGAGTTGCTCTAAATAGAAAAAGCACATCATTTTGGTTGGTATTTATAAAACAAAATTACAACTATGCTATGATACTACTTATTTGGGCGGAATTCAATTACAACTATGCTATGATACTACTTATTTGGGCGGAATTCAATTACAACTATGCTATGATACTACTTATTTGGGCGGAATTCCAATTACAACTATGCTATGATACTACTTATTTGGGCGGAATTCCAATTACAACTATGCTATGATACTACTTATTTGGGCGGAATTCCAATTATATTTTTACATCAGGGAGTTGAAACTTCACGTTTGCAAATTCTGGAAAACGGAGAATTTCTCAATTTACATTTATACTCGTGATAAAAAACGATTTATAAGGAGGTCAGTACAGTGAAATAACGTTTATTGGAAATATTTTGAAAATGATACTGGCTAATACAACAAATAAACTTCAAACCTAAGCTAAGGTAAACATGAATAGCCATCAGTAACTTCAATTTGTTGTAATGGACTGAACGAATTCTTGCGCTCAGTTCTTATACATTCCAAAAGCTTGTTAGCACCGTTTCGGCGCCGCGTATGTCGTAAAGTATGATGTTCTCTAAACCCATTCCACGCGGCTATTAGTTTTACCAAATACAAAACAGATTTTTCAGAAACCTTTCCAAACTTTCAGAGTCTATCTCAAGAAGGACTGAACCAATACTAGACATGTTTGTACTTACTTCAATGCATTTCACATGGTGATTCTAAAAATGGTAATGAATTTAAATAATGTTGACATTTTTTAAACATTTTGTGAACTTTTTGAATGTCGTCTGCAGACGCCTGCCGCGTGGAAAGTGTTAACCAACCCATTCCAGGGTATGACCAGTATTGATATTTTGTCTATTGACATATTGATATTTTAGTGTTATTGTCACAAAATATAAAAATGTGTTATTGATGTATGATTTTGATGAGTGACAGTATTTTGAATAAATTGATTGTGCGTTCCCAAAAACTGTTGTAATAATACCAACTGTGCGTATAATTGTTTGTAACAATATATTAGTTTATTTGTCTTTTGAACATTTCTTTTCATGACCAAAAAACAAAAACAAAATTAATTAAGCCCTGGTGGCGGAGGGAGTTCAGAAGGAGATGCCCCACTCGAAGACAATAGTTTCTGTTACTATTTTGGAACATGTATGGTGACACATGATACGATGACAAACGATTAACTAAAATTAGCGCGAACCGAAAATTGCTGGTTGTCGAAATCAAGTACATACAAAATATTTTCTGAGTCAAGTGACTCACTTTTCATAAATGGGGGTTACTGTGGAGACAAAATGACTCATTTTGATCAATAAAGTGTCACTGTGGAGACAAATTGACTCATTTTTACGATGATGACTCGCTTTTTATTTTCAGTGTAGATAATAGCCTACGCCCAAACTCGCGAAAATAACTGCAAAACCAGGGATCGCCTATCGGATTCTTATAATGGGGGAACTGTTGGGTTGAGGTGGAGGGGTGGGGGGGGGGGGGGGGGGGGCTTAATTGAGTAGTCTACATTTAAAGTAAAGCTTTAAGGTGTTTTTACTTGTCAAGTGTGCACCCGGATTAAGAGGAATTTCCATGCTTAAGGTACGCCGTGGAGGGGACGCTCAACATGCTCAAGGTTACACTCCTCTAAATAATTACTAGTCGATATTATACACAATTTTGCGCCTTATTTTGGCTCACTGTGCGTGGAAAAAATGATGATATCTCGATGGCCTTAGAGGCGTGCTTCAGTGGGGTGGGTGGGGAGGGGTCTACCCGCTAGTCATAAGGACTGATAAGTATAAGGTAGGGTTAGAGTTAGGGTTAGGGGTTGGAGTTTATGGTTACCGTTAGGGTTAGGGTACGGGTTAGGGTACGGGTTAGGGTATGGGTTAGGGTTAGAGTTTGGGTTAGGGAAGATTATAAATAATGACTAGCGACCCTTATGACTAGCGAGTTTGACCCGGGTGGGGAGGGGGCAATGCAATAATATTACACAATATTTCCTATTTTAAAAGCTCATATCTCGAATCTTTTAGATTAATCATATAGATTTATATGATCATGGATATCATGAAATTGATGCGCGTGGCAAGAAAAAAAGATGATAGGCGATGAAAATATAAAAGTTAGTTCCTTTGGTTTTTTGCATATAAAACCATAAGTATATTCGAAACCATAAAATGGGTTGTCACACGTTGGGGTGTTCAATTTTAGAGCTAATTGGGCGACTGAGTGTTTCAACCTTACATGTCTGTTAAAATTCTTTATGATTGTGATATAAGATTCAGAGCTATAATTCATGACAAAAACCTTGACGCTGACGTTCGAATTAGCGATGTTCTGAGGTAGGAGGTAGAACTTATGGAATGATCTTCGTAGTTATGAATCGTCAGCCTGCTTCGATAATTGCCTAACTCGGTTTTTCTAGTTTTTAGAAAACAACAAAAATATGAAAAGTGAGTTAGGCAATTATCGAAGCAGGCTGACGATATGTTGAATAGCACCATGAATAGTGCAGGTGAATTCCAACAGGAGCAGTAACTGTTGGATAGAATTAGGTTGAAAATACCTGTAAGTGAAATGTGGCTTGTTATAGGCCTAATACGACTTAATATGACCCATTTTAAACATTTTACATAATTATTACAATCTGCCTAACTCACAAGGCTGACTTAGGCAGAATTGAAATTGTGCATTTATCAACACTTTTGATTAGTCAATGACTTAGGTATTGTTACAGCATGTGCATAATGTAATGAATTCATGATTTATGCAAAAGCTCAATTTCGCTGAAATGTGAGTTAGGCAATTATCGTGCTTTATCTGGAAATCGATTGCCTGATCTGGAAATCAATGCTTAGCATATAATGGTCTGTTGAGAATATTTAATAAAAGTACATAAAAGTATACATTTATCGAAAGGAAATTTAATAAGGAATCCGATGATGATATCAATGTGATACCAAATAAACTAAATTTTGAGAAATGAACCAAAAAGCGATTTTTTAATTTTTTTTTTTAACCCACATTTTTCAGACAGCATAACTATAAAATAAAAAATGGTAATTTGTTCTAATATACATTTTTGTAAACAAGACAATTTTGTCTAGGAAGCAATTTTTTCTTTTTCCAAAATAAGGCTTAGTTTTGGAAATATTGCTAAAAACATCGGAAAAGTGTAAAAGTCGTGGTTTTTTGCATACATTTCGCTAGAAATGGATGCATATCTCCAGTTTAAAATCCATAATCGAAAAAATAAAAAATTGCCTCCTAGCGCTGAAAGTCCTCTACACAATGGTAGTAAAAGCTTACCTGATAGTTTGATATATTTTTAGTTATGTTGTCAGAAAATTCGTAAAATTCCTTCAAATTTGAACTTCTAGAAAACATCGATTTAGTAAAAATATTGACATTTTCCACCATTTAAAGCTAAATGTTCACGGAATACACGGGCGTGTAACCTAAAAAGCGAGTATACACAGAAAGAAAAAAAGTGAGTCATCATCGAAAAATGAGTCATTTTGTCCGTGTAGTGACACACTATGGCTCAAAATGAGTCATTTTGTCCGTGTAGTGACTCATTTTACGATAATGACTCACTTATTTTTTTCTGTGTACTATTATGAACAATCAAAATAAAATATCAGATTCAATTTATATTGTCACCATCTGAAGAAATTGGAAGAAAACTGAAATTTAAATGATCGTAAGATTGGCCTTTGTTTACATTTTTAGACATTGTTTTGCGCTCTTTTGTTTTCGCGTCTACGTCGCGGATATTGAGCGGCGCGTCTAGTATATGCGCGGGAAGTTTCAGCGCGCGACGCAATGATCGAACAGCTGTCGCAGCTTTTCAAAAGCGCGGAACTCCGCTTAAATTCCCGCCAAATAACCATGCGCCTTTTCCTGACTCAAACTTACCAAAACAACAATTTAAGGGGGGACTTTTAAGTTTGTTGGTGCTGTAATTATTGAACCATGACTCAAATGTATATAAAAGTATACCTTTTTGGAAAGGAAATGGATCAGAGAATCCAAATTTGGCATTAATTTTGACCAAAAATGTTGATTTTTTGAGAAAATCACAAAAAATCACTTTTTTGACCCAATTTTTTTTAACAAAGCTAACAAACACAATTTTGAGTTAAAAATGCCCAAATCACTTGATGATGATGTTAAGACACTACTGGAGGGACGAATTTTTTTTTTTTAAATCTAATCCAATATTTTTTGAAATTTTGACCAAAAAGTGTTAAAAAAAATAAAAAATCTATTTTTTCACGTTTTTTGGCACTTTTTGGTCAAAATTTTCAAAAATATTAGATTAGGTTTTTAAAAAAAAAAATCGTCCCTTCATTAGTGTCTTAACATCATTATAAAGTGATTTGGCCATTTTTTACTCAAAATTATTTTTTGTTAGCTTTGTTCAAAAAAATTTGGGTCAAAAAAGTGAATTTTGTGATTTTCTCAAAAAATCTACTTTTTTGGTCAAAATTGACGCCAAATTTGGATTCTCTGATCCATTTCCTTTCCAAAAAGGTATACTTTTATATACATTTGATTAATAGTTCAATAATTACAGCACTCACAAAATTCAAAAAATCAAATCAAAAACTTCCTTAAGTCCCCCCTTAAAATCACCCAAACGGGAAATAATCGCTTCCGATTAGTAATTTATGATGGTAATGATAGAATACATATAAAAGTATAAAATAATAGAGAAATATGAAATTCAGTTTTTGAAACAAGTGCCGGGTTGACACTGCCCTTAAGTGCTAAATAAATTTATGTGGGGTGTGGTGAATGTGAGTTGACCAAAATGTCTTTTTGGTGATTACCATTGTCATTTTGGTGGTTCCTGTTGTTTCCGGTTCTGGTGGGTTGGGATGCATACAGTGGCGATGACGTTGGGCAACAATGTTCTTTTTGGTGGTTCCCAGTGTTTTAAGGTTTCAAGTTATTTAAGTGATAATAGTTCAATCAGTTCCAAATTGGCGAGACATGTACATATTCCGTTTTTATCTCTCCGCGCGCAAAAGTAATCCAAGTGTACATGTAGGCGCGCGATTATGGTCACACGCAAGCGGTTTTGGTCGCATACACGCGTCACGCATATGATGCACAGTGCGGTTGTCGCCTTCATGCGCGCCCGCGTCCTTCTATTCATTCCCTACTGTAAGGAGGCTTTGCCATTTTGGAACTGATTTATATATTTTGGGGTGCAGAGACAGTGTGGTAAATTTAATTATTCTTCATTTACTTTTAAAAATGCATTCACGTCTACTAAATGATGAACTCGCTACTCACTGTTTGTTGTCACGCAATACGGAACATCATAGACATTTGTCCGTATTGCGTAAACAAACAGTATCTTGGGCAAGTCAGTTGCTTTTTTGTATAGCATTGACTTGCACAGCTTTTATTGAAATTGAATTCAATTGAATAGTACCAGGTACATCTCAGGATAGAGTATAGCTTATTGTGTCCCTTTATTATAAAGAAGACAAATGAAAATGACAACCAGTGTAACAGACCCCATACCCCATTCGATCTCAAAATGTGTGGCCTTGTCTACGCAACCGGTTCTGACGCTGATTGCCTCCGGAAATAACAAGAACTCATTTTCAAGATCGGAATCATCGCCAAAATCCATGATTTAGGTCTTAATCAACTTTCCCGCCTTCAAACTCCATCCAACCCTTCCTTACCTCTTCCTCCATACGGCTATACCCATTATTAATCACTGTTTCTTTCTCTCTATTATATGTTGTATTAATGTTATCATGTCTATGTTTTGACTGTGGCTATTATTGTTCTTGCTTTATAGTTATTTTTATTATTTATTTTCATTGTCATTGTTTTTATTTGCGCGCTCCTCAGTGGCGTAGATCAGGGGGGGGGGGGGGGGGGGCAAATGCCCCCCCTGACGGGAAAACCCCATTTGTGCCCCCGCCCCAGCCCCTCTAAAAACAAATAATA
This sequence comes from Ophiura sarsii, assembly GCA_035610835.1. Classification (NCBI taxonomy): domain Eukaryota; kingdom Metazoa; phylum Echinodermata; class Ophiuroidea; order Amphilepidida; family Ophiuridae; genus Ophiura; species Ophiura sarsii. The sequence goes on along the minus strand of CM069451.1, from coordinate 237,064 downwards.
AGGGGGGAAAAAAGAAAATAGGGAAAAAACCGAGATTGCGTGCGGGGTACTTGTTTTGTGTGGGCATATTCAGCTCAAATAGTCAAATATAAGGCAAAATTGTACATATAGTACATGTACTGTGCGAATTTTTTTGACCTCACACCCCCCCCCCCCCCCCACTTACGTGAAAATCACGAGTTGGTGACTTGGAAAAAATTTGGGGCAACCTTTTACGAAAATTTCAGAAATCTTGCCCCCCTTGAAAAAAATCCCAGCTACGCCACTGGCGCTCCTTTACGTCGCGTGTTCGCCGCTATCGCTTACCGTTCGCCTCCGCATCTTCTTTTGCGCTGACATCCTGCAGCGTATTGTACTCTACTGCTTTTGACGTGTCTTTTTTACCTTAATAAACTATGGTCGAAACGTCAGGACAGTAAATACTTTCATATACATCGTAAACACTCACATTTACTTGTTTGTTACTGGCAATAGATGTACGCAAAATTGCACTTGTGATTGATTGATACATATTTATTACTAAACAGTGGCACACATTATCACAAATATCACATGAGCGAATATTACAACGTATAAAACATTCACACACTCACCGATTCATTTAGTGGGATTAAGAAAAATCCGAACCTCGGTTTTCACTCTCTTTAGTATGTAGATGATCAGTGGCGGCACCAAGGGGCGGGGGAAGTTCCACCCACCCCACAGTCAATCCGAGCCCCACCCCACAGTCAATCCGAGCCCCACCCCATTTTGTCCCATACAATCGAAAATGTTGACTTTCAATGCCAACATTACATCTTAAATGGTTGGGAAAGGCTTCTGAAAGATCTGTTTTGTATAATGGTAAAACTATATAGCCGCGTGGAAAGTGTTAACATATTGTATATGTCACATGACATATTGTACTTTTGTTATGGGAGCATGATGATTTCTCTTGAATTGGACACGTTAAAGTACCCTGTATGAATATAATGCTGATATCAATGCATTTATAATTAATATACAAAAAATGAAAACGCATAATATGTCAAATACGAATTCATGTTAAGGTCAAACGTAAAAACACACAAAAGCTTACACAAAGAGTTTAGTTCCAAAAGGCGCTACCTCAATATAAGTGAAATAGGAGAAAAGCAACGTTTTTTATTCAATCAAATAGTATTGACAATCAACAAGTCAAATATCTGCTCGATAGCTGCTGCAAGTCATAGGGTGTTTGTATGCAGTGAACAATTGATGCAATCTAAATATACCAAGAGCAGCTACTGCACACTATGGACTTTTACAATAACATCTTCAAGCAAGAAATAACTATCTGTAATAGCTGCCTTGTGTTATGTAACTCCTAACACAAAGCAGCTATAGCAGATATTGCGACTCTAGACCTTTAATATGGGCAATCATTCCCAATGCAGTTTATATGGTAAACGTTGTTCAGTACCACAAATATCAAAATTATTGAATTTCATTACCATATTTGAAATCACCATGAGAAATGCAATGAAATAAGTACAAACATGCCTAGTTTTGGTTCAGTAATCCTTGAGATAGACATTGAAAATTGGGAAAGGCTTCTGAAAGATCTGTTTTGTATAATGGTAAAACTAAAAGCCGCGTAGATAGTGTTAACATATATGTCACATGACATATTGTACTTTTGTTATGGGAGCATGATGATTTCTCTTGAATTGGACACGTTAAAGTACCCTGTAAATGCTGATATCAATGCATTTATAATTAATATAAACAAATGAAAACGCATATGTCAAATAATAATAATAATAATAATAATAATATAATTTATATAGCGCCTAATATCCATTTACAAAGAAATGTTCAATGGCGCTGTAGAGTCAAGTGCTATGCACTGTATGCTTTCGAGAAGAGATGAGTTTTTAGTTTCTTCTTAAAAATACAAATTCATGTTAAGGTCAAACGTAAAAACATACAAAAGCTTACACAAAGAGTTTGGTTCCAAAAGGCGCTACCTCAATATAAGTGAAATAGGAGAAAAGCAACGTTTTTTAAAATGAGTATGTTGCACTTCTTTGATTAATGCTTATTTTCTGCCCTATGAAAGATACCATACATGGAAACTTAAAAACTGGTTTGATTTCATTCCTTTATTTTCAATGTATTTCCCTCCTATGTCTGTCTTTATTTTCGGAAACGAGTGGAGGTAGCGCCTTTTGGAACCAAATGTTCAGAAACCACTTTACCAAAAAATCTTTATTTCAAAATGAGGTGCACCTAAAAGACAATTGTCAAATCACATTAAAAACAGACAACCGCATTGAAATACCTCTTTAACTTTTTAAATTATGACTTTTTTTTGTTATTTCGTGAGAAAACTATAAATCTTCACAATTTTTGAAACATCAACAATTTTGTTCAAATCACGTTCAGGAATCTTAGCGGACAGGTATTAGGGAAAAAACCTTATTTAGATTTTAAACAATTGAATCCATGTAAAGTTTTATTTAAAATAAAAGTTTAAGCATGAAAATAGCTTTGAGTGTCTTTAAACTGTTAAGGTAGTAAGCCATATACAGATTTATTTATATATCTTACTTTCCCAAGTGGTCTTGTCCTTATACCAGATCCGAATTAACCCCCTGGGGTCTAACTGTCAATCTTACAGTGGTTCTGGTTGGTTTAGATGTACTCATATGAATAGCCAATTCAAATGCAGCTTGTAAAATATTTCACTCCAATCTTTATCAGGAATACAATTATTCTAACACTGTCTCTTATTGGTGCAATAAATGATGTATTTAATACATCATTTATGTATTTCGGCTTTCTGACCAATCGGCCGGTAGTTCTCAGAGGGTTAAAATAAATCCAAGGAGAAGACACTTTATGTTTTTTGTGCTTCTCGTCTTTAAAATGAAAGCACGTGAAGTCAACTGCACAAGTACCCAGAGAAATATGAAATATTTTGACAACAATGAACTTTGAAAATCTCTATTAGTTGACTAAAAGTCACGCATATGAACCATAATAAAATAGTATTGACAATCAACAAGTCAAATATCTGCTCGATAGCTGCTGCAAGTCATAGGGTGTTTGTATGCAGTGAACAATTGATGCAATCTAAATATACCAAGAGCAGCTACTGCACACTATGGACTTTTACAATAACATCTTCAAGCAAGAAATAACTATCTGTAATAGCTGCCTTGTGTAACTCCTAACACAAAGCAGCTATAGCAGATATTGCGGCTCTAGACCTTTAATATGGGCAATCATTCCCAATGCAGTTTATGGTAAACGTTGTTCAGTACCCCAAATATCAAAATTATTGGATTTCATTACCATATTTCGAATCACCATGAGAAATGCAATGAAATAAGTACAAACATGCCTATTATTGGTTCAGTAATCCTTGAGATAGACTTTGAAAATTGGGAAAGGTTTCTGAAAGATCTGTTTTGTATAATGGTAAAACTAGCCGCGTGGAAAGTGTTGCGGTTCTAGACATTTGATATGTGCAATCATTCCCAATGCAGTTTATATGGTAAACTTGGTTTGGTATCACAAAGACTGGACCACTTATCAAAATGTTCTAATTGTTTCCATACATGCCAAAAGTCATACATTCTATCCGGTTGTTGGAAGTGGTACACGGTAAACGCTTTTGCAAAATAACAGAGCGATTTATGCACGTTCTCCCCCTCATAGGCTACTTCTATTTGGGTAAACCGACTGTCGTTTTCCGGTTTGATACCTATGGTTTGCATAATCATGCCAATAAAAGCATCTTCCATCTTTAGATAAGGTATGTGTTCAGACATCGTCACCACTAGATTGAGAAGATTCCCTGACAACAAATAGCTAGGACCGTTGACGTACGGAGGATAAGCAATATATGGATACTCTTCATGTGTGATCTTCCACTTCATGTATGCCGCCTTCTTCGGTCTCCGCAATGGTACATTGTGCTCAAACAAGTGCCCTTGAAATACATTACGATCCGGATATTGCCCTAAATGCCATATCAAGTTATGCAAGTTTGGCATCGTGTCGCTGTCAATTTTAAGGACAAACTTGGCTTGCCGGCAAAACCTATTTGCCCATCGCAGACCCATCAGTGTCTTCAGGGTGAGGTTGTGGTAGCTATCTACAAAATCCTCTTTAGCAATATCTCGATGTCTTTGATTTTCTATATGAACCCTTTGTTCCACCTTCTCGTCAGTGGTGTTGGCCAAAAGAAAAACTCTTGCTATACGTTTTCCAGACATAATTGTATTGTTGCTCCATGTTCTTCGTATAGTTATTCTGCGCTTTCTCTCACCAGGCGCTGATATTATCATCAACAATAAGAAGACATCGTCACCCTCTATACTCTTGCTTTTGTTACAGATATCTGGATTGCTATACACATAATTGTACACAGGTGCAGTGATCACTTTGTTGCTATAAAACGTACTGTTTTTGACGAATCGCTTCAGATCTTTCAATTCCTCGTCTGTTACGACAATTTTCTCCTCCGTTTCATTCTTCGTCTGAAACAGTTTGTCTTTAGACGTTGGATTTAGCCTGGGTAAGGAATTATTATCAACAGTTAACGACATTTCCTCTGCATAATTCAGATACACACGCTTCAAAGTTTCTTTTGCGACAGAAAGAGATGACTTTCTTACTTGCTGCTGTGGCTGAGTTGAATTGGTATATTGTAAATTAGTAACCGAGGTAATGATCGAACTTGAAAACGGTAAAAACCATAATATAGTACTGCAGATACTGACCGCAAAGAAGACATACGTGTACCGAGAAATCGGCCATCTCGTCCACCTAAAAGTCATCCTTTCCGAATTCAACAACCTTCTCCCGTTAAATCAAATTGCGGTCAGGAAGCGAGAATAGTCCGTCCATCATTAATATTGTCACATTGTTGGTTCGATTTTCATCAAGTTTCGTGAGATTAGAAAGTAAGAAGACTTGTTGCCCAATAATTGACTCGGTGAGTTGTAATTGATGTACTCTGCTGGTAGATTATGTGAAATGAGCACATCTGCTAAAAATGGCCGCCATAACTTAGGGTACAATCTATTATCAACCATGGATAAAACATGCAACCGGGGTGCGTGTGAGTAAACACGGTATCTCGTGCATATATTGATGTACCAGGATGGACCAAAATATATCAATAATCAACAGTCCATATTCATCACTACGACAGGACTGATAGTAGCATTGATTATGCTTAAAAACTGGCGAGAGAGATCAACCGGATCAATCAATCGATCAGTCAATCAATCAATCCTAATACCAATAACGCATACTAGTCAGTAAAACTGTGTATTAAACACACATGTACATTATTTGAGGGAGGTCAATATATCATATTTTTTTTGAATTTGTTCGACTGACTTTATTATTATATGCATTTGCTACTTACATTGGCCATCCACACCGGGGGTCTAGTTAGTTTGGTGCTCTCCCGGGGGTGCTCTACGTATGTATAAGATATGCACGGGTAATGTACGGTGTGGGGTCACGAGACATTAGAAAAAGGGTGCGGATGGCGGGAAGCTTGCTATGTTTTTGGACCAAATTCTACACTTTCGGACTGATATTTTGTTGAGGGTTAAATTCATTTTTGGAGAGGTTACACAAGGGGGAAAGAAATTTAAAGGCGGGGGGGGGGGGGGGGGGGGGTAAATACATGATTCTACGACGTCTGGACACGATTGACCCCGATATACATTTCGTATTGAGGAAGCACGGTATCACGTGGATACACTGTCAAACAGTAAAATTTACAGTCAAATACTGTAAAAAAGGTTAAAAAGTGACAGTATTTGGCTGTAATTTGGAATACAGCAAAATACTGTATTTATTATGTTCCATTTTCCAGGCCTATTATGACTAAATTTAAAACTGCAGGTCTTATTCAAGTGTTAAAGCATATCAACATCATAATACACTATTATGAATTGTCAATTATACGATTAAGTACTCAATTTTACAGTAAAAAACCCCTGTAAATTTTACGGTCAAAAGCTGGCTGCAAGGATGCCAACTTTTGACCGTAAAAATACAACTTTTACAGGTTTTCCATGTATATTTTTACAACAAACTGTAAATTTTACAGTTACGCAACGTAAACAAGAAGTGGACAGGCTTACTAAGTTGGGGCGGTCGCCAGTGCTTTTTTATTCTTTACACATGCCCAAGCTCTGTATTAACTCCCCAAATATGTATATTTTCAAGTGTTTTATTGAATTATTTTTTACAGTATACTGTAAATTTTACGGTAAACAGTTGGCATCCTGCTGCCAGCTTTTGACCGTAAAATTTACAGGTTTTTTCTAACAGTGTATAATTGAGTATATCAGCACAAGTCATCCTTTTACCTTTGACTCAAATGTAGGTATTAAAAGTCCAACACAATCCGTCAATAGGCATATGTGTATCGATAAAGTACCCAGTGCCACAGATTCTGATTTGTATTGCTTGTTAACTTGCTTGCTGGTTTGCTAGCTGGCTGACTCGATGGCTGGATGGCTCGCTCGCTGATTGCTTGATTGCAAGCTTGATTGCAAGCTTGTTTGCTTACTTGCTTGCTACACTGCAAAAAGGTTGCTTAAATATTTACTCAACATTTTACACAACGTTGTTGAAGTATGCAACCGCTCAACAGTTGCGTAAAATTTACCCAACACCGTTGGATAACATGTTTTCACCAACAGTTGAACAATTCCAGTTACTGCAGTTGCACAATTTGAATTACACAACAGTTGGGTATTATTAAGTTAAACCATTTGTCGGGCATTTTAATACCAACTGTTGCTTAATTTGTGAATTGTAGCCATATGTTGGGTGTTTTAATGCAAATCGTTGCTTATTTGTGACAAGTTTTTATTATACATTGAGCATTTTTGTATAGCAAAACGGGGTAGGCAAATAATGTGAATTCTGGGCGATGCAGCAGAGCTACATACATCACTTCCTCCCGGTAGTGAATCTGTAATTTCTTTTTAAAATGTTATTTAACTATATATGTAATATCTGACATCTCTTATCATTGGTGTTTTTTTACTGTGAACGTTGTCCCAACGTAGTCTTGCTATCTGGGTATGAAGGTATAAATAGTCAATATTATACAATACATAAACATATCTATGTGATTCTTTTGGTAGAAAATAGATCACATGACATGAACTATTCAGTATATGTCCATGTCTTGTATTTTTTGGTTATACAAATCGACTATTCAATATTCATCGCTAGTGACGTCGCTAGTAACACCGCTGAAATGATATTCATAAACAAATATATGTCAAACAAGGATGGCAACTTTAAACTATTTTGTCAGTGTTTGCGCTTTATTCCGTTTTGGTTGCCAAGGCAGAATAAATCTAATTGTGGTCCTGGGGCACAAGTTGCGGACGGGATAAGATATATGCGTATACAACCATTCCCCAAATTCTGAGTAGATCCATCACACGGACGCCATTAGAATCGAGAATTTAAGCAACAATTGATCAATAAAAACCACATGGGTAAATCTTAACATAAGTTGCGTGATTGCCTGAGACAAATACTCAACAGTTGCCCAATTGAAACAATTAACGCAATATTTTAGCAACAAAACAAGTTTTGACCGGGGGTTTCCCCAACTTGTTACTAAATTGTTTTGCTCAACGTTGGGTAGTTTTTACTTTTATACAACACCTAGATTTCTACATTTGTTGAATGAATTTTAATCAACACGTCAACCAACGGATGATAAAAGTACTTTTAGCAACGTATTTTAAGCAACCTTTTTGCAGTGTAACTGCAGGTTTTCCGGGACATGCTTTATTATGATCCACTGTTTTCCCCTGGATATCTAATGGAGCGCACTCGTCAATAAATATTAACCGCTCCAATTGAAAATTCTAGATTGCTATTGATAACTCGCCCATTTGATGCGATTTTGATTATATCTATGAACCGATCTTTACGAGAAAATCAACCTTATCCTTCAAATGGACACAATAAACCACAACTGATGTATACTTTATATTTAAAAGGTAAAGGCCGGTATGTAAAAGTGAACGTTAAGGTTAAGGTAAAATGAACAATCCAATCTATTTTTAGGTGTCTCTACTAATTTGATAGGTGTCTATACTAACTTGTAAATTATTAAAAACAATGTCTATTTCTACTACTTTCGCTTAGTTCATTCAGTTGAACTAAGATGGTCTACTAATGTTATTAGTAAACCATGGTCTACTAATTTCGTGCAGTGCACGTGAAGCAAGCGGCTGACTCCCGATTACTGAGCGAAGAAAATGGCTCAAAGGTACGTAAAATAATGTAAAATGTATGTCAAATCACGCGATTTAAAACCAAAAACTATGTAGCTTTTTTTTCTTCCATGCCTGTCATTTTCTCCAATAATTCCGCTAACGGCCAGCAATATTCGAATGAGACACAGCGTGAACAACAGCATCACGATCACGACATGCAATGAACCGGGAATTATTTCAGTGGCGTAGCTAGGTTATTCATATTGGGGGGGGGGGGGGGGGCGAGAAATGAAAATGAACCGACAAGATTTGTGTGAGTAACAACACATTTCGACTTTACACCCATTGTTTGCACGATTGAGCTACATTTTGGCTCTAAACAAGCTTGTATCAAAGAATATTGCATGATTCCTTTAGTCAAATGAACCGACAGTGCCAATCTCAACCGACACGACGTCAATATATTGGGGGGGGGGGGGGGGGGGGGGGGGGGGCGGTCGCCCCCCCCCCCCCCCTCGCCCCTCGCTACGCCACTGAATTATTTAGTGGTCAGTACGTTAATTCATGAAACAGCACGTCACACAATCTTCTGTCACAAGATTTGAACTGTCCAGAAACAGTACATATTTATATTCTTTAAAAACAAATGATTTGACATACAGACTGTAACAAAAAAAAAGTTATACAATCGCAATTTTATTTTTAATCCAATGTTAAAATCAGGCAATGACAAAATCTGTTACATTCTGTGTTAAGTTCCGTTTTGGCTACCAGAATTATTTTATTTGGTCTTTTTAACTACTTGTGTTTAAAATTCATGACTAATCTACTAAGTCGTCGTGAAATCGGGTTGGGCCACTTTCACAATATCATACAATCTTATATCTTGTATAAATTAAATGGTTAGGGTATCATGCAAGGAATATTAAAGAGAACAATATAATTCTTTTTCAAATAGTTTTATTTCATTTCAATAAATAAATTCATAAAATAAATGAATAATATTTGTAAAGTCCTAACCTTCTTTGTAATACTTTTAACCACTTGAAATGAACCATTGTTTGTGTGATATATGATATGATTTTATTGGCACAAAATCGCGACCCGAAGGCCGAATTACATTGTACAGGAAAGCAAGGAATACATATAAAACAATTCAATACACAAATAGACAACATACTGGGCAGGAACATGGCAAACAACAAGGGACAAGGCCAAATACAGGATATGCGAAGCAAATTATGGGAGATCACTGTTGATCAACTTCACATAATAAGGAATGGGGCTTTCAGCATATCTGTTTGTGCGAGCACGAGGCTGGGTGAGTTCGGCATTGTTTCTCAATTGTCTACCATGAACCTGACCTCTGCATGCAGGGAGCAACCTTTTAGTCCTACTGCATTCGGCTAGTGACTGAGCAAACTTCAGAGAATGTTGCTCCCTCCGGGCAGACAAATAATCAAAATTACATACATCTAAAGCATTACGATAGGAAATAAAACTAGGACCAAGGATAATTCTTAAAGCTCTCTTTTGGACTCTCTCAAGTTTTAGAGCTAGTTTGGATGTGAGGGCACAATGCCAGATGACGTCAGAATATTCAAGCAGAGGGCGAATGTACCCCCTGTACACCGTCACTAACTCGGATGTATGAAAACCAAAACGTTTAAGAGATCGCAACATAAAAAGTCTTTTGTTGGCATTCTTGCACATGTGGTCAATTTGTGTGTCCCATTTAAGATCATCCTGTAACCAAATGCCCAAAATTTTTGCAGAGCTAGCAAAAGAAAGCTGCGATGGACCAATTTTTAAGTCAGGATGGGGAGGGGGGTCTTGCATGAAACACATCTGCATGGCTTGGCATTTGGCAGGGTTGAGTTTGAGTTGATTAGTAACAGACCAATCCAGAAAGCCATCAAGATCAGCTTGCAAGTTGCTACTCTCACTAGAGGAACGATTTTCGGCGAACGTAAGATCGTCCACATATTTCCAATAGTGGGAATAACAACTCTCAGCCGCATCATTGATAACTGCCTGAAAGGTTATGGGTCCAAGTTTAGTTCCTTGAGGAACACCAGCACAAAGGGGCAAATAATTGGACACGGTTTGGTTATAGCGCACGCATTGGCGACGATCATTGAGAAAACTACATATCCATGGAACAATAGTCCCCCGGACCCCTAAGGCAATTAACTTCTGAATAGCAATAGAATGATTTACTAGATCAAATGCCTTCGAAAAATCAGTGAGGACTACTGTTCCGATATTTTTTGGCTTGTCAGCACCCTGGAACAAGAAATGAGTAAGATTCAAAAGATAGTGCGCAGTTGAAACACCTTGAATGTTACCGAACTGATTGATGTCAATAGAATCTTGAATATCTTGCACCACCCATTTAGCAATAAACCCTTCAGCAATTTTGGCAAATATATCTGTCAGTGATATTGGTCTCATTTTATCAATGGAGGGTGGAAATTGTTTAGGAATGGGAACAACAATTGCCGACCTCCATTGGTGTGGGACCACCCCTTCTTTAAAGGAACAATTAAGCACGTCCGTGAGTGGACTACTCAGTTCGTATGCAAACTCTTTTATGAGTTTGGGTGGAATGCCATCAGGGCCACTGGATTTGGATGTCTTAACTACCTTGAGCACATTATATACTTCCCATGGATTTAGTTCAGGGGCTACATAATTGACAGGCAAATAGGCAGGGAGAGCAGACATATTTAAAGGTTCAATATGGGATGAAATACTGACAAACTTGGAATTGATGGCATTTGCCATATCCTTGTGATTTGTTCTGTCAATACCAGGTATATGCATATCAAGATCAGAGTTTGTTGAATTGGTCATGGATTTGATCCTTTGGTGCCATTTACGTGGCTCAGTTTTTTGCAGTTTTCTTACTCTTTCAGCATTATAGTTAACTTTTGCTTGTTCAATCTTCCTTTTAACTTTATTTTTAAGTTTACGCCATTTGGTGGTGTCTTTCTTTGCAAAAGCAGTTTGGCGTTTAGTGATAAGATGCTTAATGCGTGGAGTGATCCATGGCTTATCAGATTGATGAACTTTAACATGTTTAATTGGTAAATATAAGTCCATGCCTTTGTTTAGAATAGTACATTGTATCAGTTTTAGCTTGAGTGCCTTTGCTCACATAGACCTCATTCCAGCTTTGATCCTGGATCCATCTACCAAAAGATCTGATACTGGATTCACCAAAGGGACGAATCACACAAGATTTCTTTGTGTTATCAGGGATTTTGTGCTTTGGTCTCCATAACACACAAGCATGGTCACTCTTGCCAATTGGTGACAATGCTATGGGAGGATGGTAGTGGTCCTGAATATTGGTAAGAATAAGGTCTAATGTTGCTTGGGCACTAGTTTTAACTTTAACCACTTGTTTAAGATTGTTTCCACTTAGGATTGAGTTTATGTTCATTCTGTTGAAGTCTCCAGTGATACAAAAACCCATCTCAGGGTAGCAGGTGCGGATCTGATCTATGGTGTCTATTAGGTGACTTTCCAACATGGGTTGTAATGGTGAATCCGTGACGATGTACACGGCACATATCGTCAAAGCTGACACACCTCTGGGTAACCGATGCGGTCTAACTTCAATCCAAACACATTCTAGCTCTCGTGTTGTCTAACAAGAGCGCTCTACTGCTATGTTCCTGGTTCGATTCCATTCATATTCATCCCAGTGGTTTTACCATTGATTAAACCAAAGTGGCCCAGGTGATTTCATGACTACTTTAGACAATTGATCATATCTCTGCTTACCGACCATCGATTGTCATGAATGAAACAAAGCTTATTCGAAAGCTAAGAAAATCCCCCTTGCACGCCATTAAAATTCGAAACAGAAATTCTACAGATAATATATTTAATATTTTTTTCAAAACTGTATAACTTTTTTTGGTTACAGCCTGTAGGCCTACATTTTACATAATTTTACGTACCTTTGAGCCATTTTCTTCGCTCGGTAATCGGGAGTCAAACGCTCGCTTCACGTGCACTGCATAAAATGGCGGCTGCAACTTTCTGTATTCGAACACAGCATCGCGGCGCTAAAAAGTTAGTAGACAAACTAGTCGCCAACAACTTCTACGAACATATTTTAGTCGCGGACAGTGTTTGTATTTTAGTTCGGTTGGTTGTACGAATATTTAAAGCTAAGGCCAAAAAAAAAAATTGTTATGTTGTCCTCGACCGCCCGCACGTCATTTTAGGGCCGCTCCGATTTTATTTATTTTTTCAGATTTTTTTAATTTTAAAAATCGTTTATTTTTATTTTTTAAATCGTATTTTTTGTTTAAAAAAAATCAGATTTTGTTTCCAGTTTTTTTTTTCAGATTTTTTTTAACAGTTTAAATGGCATTAATATTAAATTAAGTGTTTATAACATATATGTGCGGCTCTTAGAGTGATTTTAACTTCTTGTTGGCTGAACTTTGAGCTTCTGCTGGTAAAAGAAAATAAAAAATAAATAAAATAAATAAATAAAAAATCCGCCCGCCCGCCCCTCCTCTCTGAAAGCTGTCGAGGACAACATAACAATTTTTTGTTGTTGGCCTAAACTAAGTTTACCTAGTCGCGCTTAATTAGTTCCAGTGAATACTTTTGGTAGAGGTGGATAGTTTTGGATAGCTGCACTCATTTGGACATATGCTATACGAAAAGAAAGTATAAGTTATCACAATCCTACAATTACCGACACCAATGATAGATTAGTTGTACTCCCTGAACTGATCATTTTTACAAAAATGTCTTAAGTACAGCATGTCATTATAAACCAATGAATGTTTTCAGTGTGTTCAGACCCCTTCCTTTTTAGCTTCGCTTTCACCGTACCTCATATATTTTGAAATGTGTTACCACAGCAAATGTATCACTCAAATACTCCTTTATTTGATAACATTTTACAAATGTGTCAACCGAAGACCTCCTTTTCAGAACATTTTCATCCAAATACTCCTTATTTTGGGCATTTTTGGTAACCTCTCACTCAATGACCCTATATTTGGTCGTTGTCTCTCACACAATTAGTCAGTCTCATAGCCACGCCCAAATGGAAATGGTGTTCATTTTATATAGAAAATTTGAAGTCTCCGATTGAATGACTAATATCATATCTGTTGAGGTAACAAATTAAGAACTATCATTTTCAAATTCCAAAATGGCCGCCATAGAGGTCAAATTTCAAAATTCCAACAAATACATTACTTAATCTCCAATAAGATTAAACATTAATTAATTCAAGTAAAACAGCTATACTAGTGTCTACATAGGTTATGGGGAATCAGTAAATTCAAGAATGTCACTTTAAAAATTTAAAATGGCCACCATAGCCATCAAAATAGAATGGCTGCCAAAACTATATCACATAGGGCCTCACATTATAAACATTTTTAAAGCCATTTTACTGTCTATTTTCTAGTTTTATATTTGATTTGACCTGATGAGCTCTAAAAGTCATCCTTAAAATTCAAAATGGCCACCATAGTTGTACCTATCATGAAACATGACGTCATGAAGATCTGTTACATATTTTACTAATATTATTATTTTTTCGTTTTATAAGCATGGTTTAATTGCAATAGTCTTCCTCGTCAGTACCATTATGATCACTAAACATGAATCTTGACCTTCGACCTTTTTTTAGCGAGACTCTGGAAAGGTTCATCAGTATGACGTAATCTGAGCAAGCTCCTCGGCTGTTGTCAAAAGCGGTTCCGTCATACCAGATAATTTTAAAGTGTCCATAGTCATGCAGCCTCATTGTTTAATTGTTCATTGACAACGTGCTATTTCACCTCCCGCTTGTCGTCCATTATTGGTTATGGCAATATCTAGCATTTTCATTTAAATTTCAAAATTCAACATTTGCGAACTTGAAGCCACTCTTTATTGAAAGATTAATTAACGTCAGCTCAAATCCTAACAAAATGGTTTGCATCAATCCATCAGTCATGTAGACCTATCAGGCTCTTTTGGTCATTGGTGTAAGAGCTCCTTATATGTTTCATATCGCACATAAACAAGTGATTCTATTACTTTTGGGATAAGAAACTCCTATATTGCGCATAAACAGGTCATGTTAAAATAGCGCAATCATTCAGTGTGCTCCCCAAGTTACGTCACGGTTACGTGACCGGTGATTTATCAATAGACTTCCAAAAATATGACAGGAATTGTTATATTACTTGCATCAATTCCGTCAGAATGATGCTACGGTGTATATTCAACGTATAGTGTCAGACAAAACGAATTTCAAATGCAAAAAAACAAACAATGAAATATGAATATCTCATATCTAAAGGCCCTGTCACACCATAACGTATCGCCTCAACGTATGCCAACGTATGCGAAATATCGAAAAATACGTTGGTGTACGTTGGTGTACGCTGATATAAGTTAGGGGTACGTTGGGGATACGTCGTTTACGTTAAGAGCACGCTGTGATACGCTGTGACAATTTGGAACACGTCGAGCCCGCGAAAAAATATTGAGCATGCTCAAAATTTCTCGACGTACTCAACGTGTGTTTAATACGTTCTGCATAAGTTCCCGGTAAGTTTGTGGTACGTTAAATATACGTTGACATACGCTGACATACGTTAGTGGTGCGTTACTCGTAAGTTGGTATACGTTGATGAACGTAGGCTGACGGGGAAACGTACAGCCAACGTAGTGATAACGAGTTGATAACGTATATGTGCCGTATGTCTAACGTATGCCTGACGTATTTCCAACGAGTTTCGACGTATTCTCACGTATTCACCTTATGCCGGGCGATCGTGTAAGGCCCTGTCACGTATCCATAGCGTATCCATAGCGTATTGAACGTATACATAGCGTATGACTAACGTATTGATAGCGTATCACTAACTTATAACATACTTATGACAGCGTATCACAGCGTATGACTAACGTATGCTTAACGTATACTTATCGTAGCGTAGCGTATTCGGATGATGGGTTGATGTGTTCAGCACGACAGACCATGAAGAAGTGAGGATGAGATACTCAAGAGACCCATTTATATACTCAAACCCTCCATAAGTTCCCAAAACGCCGAATGCTCGCTAGCTGTACGGTACATACGCTTGCTGTACGTTAGCCCTGTCACACCATGGCGTATCGCCTGAACGTATGACAATGACAACGTATGCGAAATATCGAAAAATACGTTGGCGTACGCTGATACAAGTTAGGGGTAAGTTGGGGATACGTCGTTTACGTTAAGAGCACGCTGTGATACGTTGTGAAAATTTGGAACACGTCGAGCCCGCGAAAAATTATTGAGCATGTTCAAAAAATGTCGACGTACTCAACGTGTGCTTAACTTACGTTCTGCATAAGTTCCCGATAGGTTCGTGGTACGTTAGACATACGTTTACAAACGCTGACATACGTTAGACATACGTTGACATACGCTGACATACGTTAGAGGTACGTTACTCGTCGTAAGTTATAGGTTGGACCTATAGATTTACCCTTCTAGATATTTTAATAGTTATCATCTAGGCTGCGTTTACTTGAACTGGCAACACTTGTCCCGCCGTGTACGAAACTCAATTTCTGCAGCGGCATAAGTCACGTGTTCGTTGTACGCCGAGGAAACGCTGAGGATACGTCGAACACGGCAGACATACGCTTCGAATACGTTAAGCATACGCTCGCCGATCGCATACGCTGTGATACGCTGTCATAAGTTTGTTATAAGTTAGTGATACGCTATCAATACGTTAGTCATACGCTATGTATACGTTTAATACGCTATGGATACGCTATGGATACGTCCATTCCATCACCGATGTCGACTTTTCCTACGTAATTCGTTGGGAAGTTGGACGTTCTTGGACTCTGACAATTTTCGAGCTATTTTTTGAATACGTCGGCATACGTTCAGGCCACGTTCAGGCCATACGCTATGGTGTGACAGGGCCTTAAGACTTGTAAGCACGTAAGTTTTATCATAATTTTTGAAAGTTAAAATATAGCTTCTTATTGACAAGCGGACTTTCAGCCCCTGCATAAACCTAATACATGTATTATTTTAAAACGACTCTAAAGTGAAAACCAGATTTTTACTGCAGCGTTGAATCAATATCGAGTGGTTAACTGGAGTGGAAAATTTGACCGTCCCCAATAGAGTCATAGCTCCCATAACGAGTAGGGGATCATCCCGGGTCTGTATCTGTACGCCATATATACACCTAGCACATAAAGTCCCTGACCAGGTGCTTTGAGGTTGGCTAATTCAAAATAAATAATCGGTAACAAACATCTGAGATAAACATTAAATGAGCAAATACCTTCTCCGCAGTTTGATACCTCATTCAACAAAATCGAATGGATACTTTTAAAGTTATGGCGATTTCAATGACCGCGAATAACAACAGCAAAGTTGCACTAGGTATAGGAAATCATTGATTAAAGTTATACTAAAAGTTCGTGTGTTTTATTAACTCGCACCATTCAATTGCCATTAGAGTGCCGGTGGCAACGGCAATTGGTTTTAATTACACCTCAACAAATGGGCATTGTGTTTATTACTTTTCTACAACGATCTAAGGGTTAAATAAAATCAATTGTTAATAAGTTAACATCCGTATAGCGATCACGCTAGAGGGTTGCTAACTTCAAATGTCAAGTTCAATTGTAAATTAAGTGTATGGGTTTGATACAAATATATTTAGAAACTTTGCCGACGTTTCATATCACAAGACGTATAATATTCTATCAACATGATATATTGAGATTCCACACCAGTAAATAATTTCAGTCCTTGTAGAGACGACAATCAAAAGTTTTTTCTTAGCTTTCATCCTGTGGCCCATTGATTATAGAATTAATCAGAAATGGTACTTATTGCTCCCAAATGATTAAAGTTGTAGTTTAATCCTGATTTTAGGACTACTACCTAATACCACAGTGGAAAAAGACATATTTTCAATGCATTTTGTAGGTTTTTTGGATGTATTTTGATTGTAAATGATCTGGCAACATTTCTCAACTTTTTCTGATAAATGAGGGCGCTACACCAATTGTCCAACTTTGGGGTCTTATTGCTCAGAACTTTCGGGGATACCATATATATTTGTTTTGATTAAATGATCAAATATATCATGAAATTTAAGGAAAATGTCAAATTGAAAATTCCAGTCGCTTTATAAGCGAGAAAATGGGCTTTTTGTAACTACCATTTTACATGTAAACGCATAGGGAAACCATTTGGTGGTGTGGATTCTGAAGATACTGGTCTTTGCTGGAGTGTTATGATATCGCCTGCTTAATATCGGCTGTTTTGATGATATTTTGAATGAGTCTTCTACCACAAAAGTTCAATTTGCTTGAAATTCACTGCGATCGGGTTCAATTTGACATTCCCACTACTAAACAATGGTAAGATAGGGCAAAATATTCGATTTCATAAGAAAATTATACAGGCAAATTACTCGATGAAAAAATAGCTCACCGAATTCGACAGTCTTGTCATCATCGGCAACAGTGTAAAAAAAGTGAAATCATTGATAAGCTTACTACATCATGCCATTCACCTCCTATGTTACGGTCATATTAGAAGCTCAAATTATAATAAATAGCTGCCTTGAAGTATACTCGCCTTGCAAACAAGGTCAATCTGAGAGTTAGTGGAAAGTGAAATTAAGATTAAGGTGGTGTCTTTTTTATGTTGAAATCAGTCTTAAAAAGATTAGTCTAGATCCCTAGGCTATGCCAGAGACCGGAGGTCCAGTCTACCTTGAAGCAGCTATTTAATGACTCAGGTTAGTTTTGTGCTGAATCAAAGCATACAATATCGGCTAATTTAATTGATAAAGCTTCAAAATTCAACAGTGTGGGAAGGATACATTGCCTAGCTATTGGATTTTGAAGCTTACTTTGAATTCTACTAGCCTAAATTAGTGTTATGTGTGCAAATTAGGGACCTATTTTTGCAATTGCTACATCTAATAGATTCATTTGCCAGTCATAAATTATCCCCCGATCAAATCATCATGCCCCCCCCCCCCCATGTATAAAAAAAAAAAAAATTTTTTTTTTTTTAAATTAAGGGGTCTAGAGGGTTTCAGTATCCATGATCAAAAAGTGTTTAAAAAATACATTGATTAGATCAATTCACATGATCAGGTTTTATGTGATTCAGCATAATTTGCATGTAGGGCAGGCCAAATATCCAACCTAATCATATTTCATGGTATTTCACAGTAAACTTAGAACAGAGTGCTCCACTTTGCTGTAAAAATTACAAAAGCAGGTGAAAAGATGTAAATTAACATTATAATGACTAAAATGGACACTGTTACTTCTTCTTTCCACATTCAGTCCTAAAATATTAATTGGTGTGACCCAAAAAGCCAAGGTTATATTTTGACATTTTGCTGTCTTCAGTAGATAGTACATGTTTAAGGGGTAGGCCAAGATTGGCTCTGATTTAAAATGGTAAAAAAATCATGTGTAGCTCATTGTTTTTGCAAAAGAATAGCTTTTATATCATTATGAGGATTGAAATTGAAAGTAAAAACAATAAAAATTAAAACAATTGTCCCTTTAGATTCCACACCAGTAAATAATTTCAGTCCTTGTAGAGACGACAATCAAAAGTTTTTTCTTAGCTTTCATCCTGTGGCCCATTGATTATAGAATTAATCAGAAATGGTACTTATTGCTCCCAAATGATTAAAGTTGTAGTTTAATCCTGATTTTAGGACTACTACCTAATACCACAGTGGAAAAAGACATATTTTCAATGCATTTTGTAGGTTTTTTGGATGTATTTTGATTGTAAATGATCTGGCAACATTTCTCAACTTTTTCTGATAAATGAGGGCGCTACACCAATTGTCCAACTTTGGGGTCTTATTGCTCAGAACTTTCGGGGATACCATATATATTTGTTTTGATTAAATGATCAAATATATCATGAAATTTAAGGAAAATGTCAAATTGAAAATTCCAGTCGCTTTATAAGCGAGAAAATGGGCTTTTTGTAACTACCATTTTACATGTAAACGCATAGGGAAACCATTTGGTGGTGTGGATTCTTGAGGTATCGACATGTTGACACTCACAAATTCGAAATTACAAGTCATTGCGTCTTAAAATGCCGGGCTGGTAATGGGAAATGCGCTCTTATCTGTGAATCAGTTGTTACCATTTCGTGAGCGTCTGATTGTAAATAATGCATTAGTGATACTACACACACAAACAATTTGTGAGCGATCGAGAAGCCGTCTTCGCTATGATGTCCAGACCGGTTTGATCATCATGACAACCTTACCTTCAAGTAACCTGACGCTACCGGGGATATATATCATTGATCCCTACCTTATTTGGTATGTGCTGATCGGTATTGTTGGTTTCTTAGGAAACATGCTGATTCTTGTGGTTCTTTTAAGTAGTACAGCACGCCTTCAATCTTATGAAATAATAATATTTTGGATTGGTTTGACAGATTTCCTGTGCTGTCTCATCTTACCACTCCGATATAAATCGCTACATGCTTCATTTGGATCATCGTCAGAGTGGTGTAAAGCAGTAGTAGCCATAAGTGCACATTTAAGCAGCACCGAATTAAATCTTCTAGGTTTGGCGGCGTTTGAAAGGTATCATGCTTCAAAAAACATTAACAATCTTGAACACATGGGCCGTATACGTCTTTTCCTCATACTTGGCTTGTGTTTTGTAAGCGCAACGGTATTATCGCTACCAATTTGGCATTATATTAAAGTTGATGCAAATACCTTGATGTGTAGCATTGGAAATGTCGAAGAAGTTAGGAATTACACTATGTTGAAAGTCAGTAACTCTTTCACCATCAGCGTTGTTATTCTTATAATAGTGATGTATACAAAGATAGGTATAATGTTACGCAGGCGGATTGCGCCGGATCCTGGTCCGCGGACCGATCAGGAACAACGACACGTTGCACCGATGAATGCTAATGCTTTTCCTGAACATCAAATATTATCTTGCCCATCCAATACTGATAGTCAGTTGAACAGTCATGGTCAAGCTGAACAAGGAAATGTACTGATGAATGTTACTACTTCCCCTAAACATCAAACATTGACGGACCAATCCAATATTAATGGCCAATTATCGTGTGCATCATCATCGTCCAACCGGGAAGCGATACCAATCTTTACGCTGAAACAGAACACAGGATTTTACTTGAAAAACGTTGAAGACTTCTGTGAAGGAGAACGTTCACAAAGAAAAAGCATAGTAGATCTTGACTCAGTAACACTTGATGAATCATGTTTTCTAACAGATAATATTAACATAACTGATCCACAAGAATGGGAAAGCAAACATAAAGAAGAAAGAATAATCCGACCAGGATACGAAAATGACAAAGGACGTGAGACAATTTCGATATTTAAGCCCGATCACCATGCTCACGTTAATGCTCTCAAATATCATACGTCAGACGAAGTAATTCAACATAATCAGGTGGAAGAGAGTTGGCAACAATGCATTCCAGGTGCAATTCTTAATAATGATAGTGAATATGATTTAGCAAAAGTCGAAGTAGCGTTGGTGACTCATAATTCAATTCCAGAACAAGCCACTGAAAATGAAACACCGGATATTCCTTCTCTAGAACCTCATTCAAACTCAGAACCAAATTATCAGATCAATCGCTTTTGGTTATTCAGGAGAGTGACCGCGATGCTCGCCATTACTAGTGCCGTGTGCATTTGTACATATGGCCTCATACCTTTGTCATCTAATCTTTTCCCAGAGAAATATGCCTATTTCTTTCATGACCTCATCATTCTCAATTTCGCGATAAATCCGTTTATTTATGGTTTCATCAATGAGGGATTTAGGGGGAAATGTATAGAATTGTTTAGAAGAGTCCGCTCTTGTATAAGTCGCTCTACTTGTTTCTCTTAACCCTTACAGCCCCGGATCCCATGAAATCCCATTTCCCAGCCTGTCGGTTCCACCTGGCGCTGAGGTTTTTCACCGAATAATGACCCCGGGCTATATAGCTGGGCGAATACACTCGCCCAGCACAGCTTCCCCCGTGGCGCAGTTGGTAGAGCGTTCGCCCGCCAACCGAGAGGTCGTGGGTTCAAACCCCGGCGTGGCACCTCTTGTTGTGTGTGCTTTTTTCGCTTGAAAACATTTTTGTTGGAAAATCCACCGGGTGGGTTAGGGTTAATGATTGATTTCGTAAAACGAAAAATGGAGTAATGCATTATACTGATAATATACCTTAGGTTAGTTTTGACCTTAATTTTCTTTTTCTTAGACGCCTGACATGGCATGTAATGAAGCATATCACCAGAACTGTTATAGGTTCTGGTGATGTTTAAGAACGCCCCTGTCCTTTTTATGCTCAAATGAGATAGTAGTTAATGTTTCCATAACCAATAGTTAAAAATGGGGTAATATCCGATAAGAATGAACATGCAGGCCAGGTTAGAGTGCAGATGAATCGTGACCTCATTGCGCCAGCGATATCATAAGTGAAAACCGCTTGTAAATCATTGCATTGTTGTTGATTGTATACAAAAACTTACTGGCATCTTCAAACAAACACTGAACACAAGAATGATAATTCCGGTTGCGAAACACTTACAATTATGTAAGTCTAAAAAAGCGCAACCGTGAGATATATTTCGATATTTTACAGCCTAAATTTTTCTCATTTTGGATCCTTTGTCATAACATTTAAGGTTTTCATTTAAAGTGGTTTTGTTGCCATCTTTTAAGCCTTATTATTACTAAGAACCGTCCATGCATTGCATTTGCGCATCGCACTGACGTCATCAACGTTTTGCCTTTGACTTTATAACAATGACTTACTCAGGAAAATCTTCGTCATAGGGGGATAAAAAGTGTAAATACCTATATAATAAGCTGCCTATGATTTTTGTTAGAAAAATCAATAAATAACCTTCTGAGACACTGCCATCTTTGAAGCAGTTCAAGAACCATTTCTTCGAAATTGGGAACCAGCCGTCTCATCAAAGGAATTAGAGGGCTGGAACTTCAGATTTTTTCAACCAGCCAGTCCAGATCGGGCAGGTACTCACAAAAATACCTGCCCGACAGAAATTCTACCAGCCAGTGTAACTCTCACACTTACACTGTAGTGAGTTTAAAATTGTTTACCCGCCAGTCGGTCGTCGGGGTACTTTTTCCCGACACAAAAATTACCCGCTATGGGCAGGTGGGCGGGTGCTATTTCCAGGCATGGTATCAGGGTAACAGTTTTTGTATACTTTCAACGACGATAGGTATTTCTAATGCTAAATATTGATCCAAAATACCTATAATTTAACCCTTTTCTACCAAACATAAGATATTTTGGAGAATAAACACCATGCACATGATGCAGTGTAAACTTGCACACAACGCAGATGTAAGGCTCAAGGTGGTTTATTGCTAAATTGGAAAAAACGAGTTCTAACCACGCTCTGTTGAAAGCTTTGTGTTTTAGAAAGTTGCCTTTTAATTGGTCTCACATTTTCATGTACCTTAATATCCTTAAATACGAAGTAGCTACAATTTCATAAGTTACAAGCTCTGCAGATATTGGACCCAGTTTTTGGGACACGCTGTACATCCAGGATGTAGCATCGAGACCATCACACGAGCAGTCAGTATGCAGTCGCGCAGCGCTCAAAGCCGTTGTTTTTCTAACCCACACACAGCGACCCGGAAGTACTCACCCGTAGGCCGTAGCGATACGGCTTCGTAGTCAGAGTTGACCCCATGATAGCACGATGTAAATGAGGTCTTTTCATGATTCTAATCACACATTTCAAAAACATTTGCCATGAAATTGTAAAATAAAAAGGTATGTGATGCAAATATGTATCTAATATTATCTGTGAACTTCATGACATGTTGTATTTTCGGTGCAAATTATTGCCATCACACAGACCCGAATTCAAGAAAAACTTGACGAAACTAAAGCCAAATCCACGGTAAATGATTCACTTTTGAAGAATCAGGCACCAATTTTATTCATGGTATCATAATATTCATAGTCTTTTGTAACTAGAAACATGCTTAAAATATTATAATATTATTTATTCCGGTCAAGTGAATGGTTATAATATAGCTGCCCGAATCTGGTCTCGAGCTAAATTCATTTCGTAGCGTCGATGGATTGTTACTGATCACAAGTTAAATTTTAGATTTGGTATTGTGGTTTATTTATTTTTTACTAAATCAAGCATTGTTGTTCCAAAATAATTTAATAACTTTCTACAGTAATATTTAAATTCATATTTCAATAATATCAAGTAAAAAAAACCTGAACGTACGAAATTTCAACAGATTATGTTTCTGAATAATCATAACTAAAGCCCAACTAAACTTCGGCCCTTGCATGAAATTGATGAAAAATGTCATGATCAAAAAGAAAATGTATTATTTATTTAAGCTTATTGGGTTATCCAGGGTCGTAACATAAATGTGTGTAAAATTTGCCTGAATTAGCTCTGATTTAGACATTTCCGACCAATTAAGCTAGTTTTATCCCCCAAAATGTTCAAGAGTGTTTGGGACAAAATAGAGTGGGGGTTGTGATGAGGGGAGACCAAATGTCATGACTTGGAGCTTGGAGCCCCTCCCCCTCGTAGTGTCGTGACTTTACAAAAGGGCAATGTTAGTGACTTAATTATAATCAACTTGTAACATGTTGATATTTCGCGGGTCGAGTGGATTTTCTTTCCCTCTCTGCTACTTTTTTCCGATCTCATGGGGGGGGGGGGGGGGGGGGGGGGCGGTCGGGCATGTGGTGCGAGAAAGGTTATGAGCAAGGGAGCTCATTAAGAAAATGTAATAAATAATAAATACTACCAGGATTGATTTCAGTGGTGTGCGCATTATACTGAAGTGGGAGTGGGGGCACCTTTTTTAAATTCCCAAACAGTTCAAACCAAATCCTTACAGTGACTGTGTGAAGCACTGTTTCCATGGCGTTCAAAAGTGTTGTTTTTTCCTGAAATGTAGCATAACTGTTTAATTGTTCTGAATGGAAATATTACCTCTCAGTCTCATATGGGCTTGAATTGCATAAGTGAATCAATGAAATTAAACCCAAGTAACGAAATTAACAAACTGGGTGGTATTATTTGAATAATGCAAACATAGTAATATTTCCTGATGATCGGCAATTATTTGTTTTGAAATTTGAATTATATAGTAATGACTATAGAAATTAAGTTTTATTCTTATTAAGTTTTTATCATAAACATTTTCTGGTAAGCCTACAGCAAGTCAAGTCAAAGCAACAATTCAAATTAAAACTATCATGACTTCTTGTTTATTATCATTATTAAAATAAATGTAATCATCCATCAGTCACAAATTAATGTACATGTATATAGGCCTATACTATATTTTGAGAAATTGAATTTTTCTAAAAATCATTGAACTAGCAGTGACTGGCTGCACCTGTCAATAGACAATGTCATAGCCTAGATGGATGGTTTTGATAAGAAGCAGGCATGTCACATCATCATCATAATGAACAGATTTTTTAAGAAAAAAGTTAAAAGGAAAAAAGGCGTACATTTTGTATAAAAAAGACTCTCTACCTATGTTAAAACTATCATGAAAAGATTAAAGTCTTACTCTTTCTAGGTACATTGGTACCCCAAGATTCGTAAAAGGTTGCCCCCCCCCCCAATTTTTTTATATTTTTAGTCATATCAGAAAATTTTGAGAGCGGGGGGGGGGGGGGGGGGGGGGGGGGAATAGGACATATTGGGGGGGTGGGGGAATAGGACATATTTTAGTCCAAAACGGCCCGAAAATAAAATGCTTTACACAATGGAAAAGAGGGGCTTTTTCGGAAATAGGGGTGGGGGTATTAGTAAAAAGGTACGGTACATTCAAACAAACAAAAAAAGGACTTTTTCAGATTTGCCCCCTCCCCCGGACGCCCTCTAATTACGGGCCTGCTTAGGTCATACGAATAGTAAGACTAAGCTATTACATAGTCGTGAATGAGGTCATTGCATTATTTTATTTGGTAAGCTATGATACATATCACGGTAACGGGGGATCGTAAGTTTCGTTTTCTGACCGAAAATCGGTGAAAATCAGACTCGTTTTTCTCATCAAAAAAGAAGTCGGGCATCAATGTTTTTGATATGAAATTAAAGCTTAAAATTTTTGTTAGTCGGAAATTGCTCTTAAAATATCGTACGAATTTTAGTCCGGTCAAGTGAATGGTTACAAGAAGCAAAGTCACGAAAGTTGTTAAATTCTAAAATTAGCGATAAAATCGCTGTTTGTGGACCAAATATGTCAGATTTGGCATCATATTATAGAGAAAATTACGAACAATCCACCTACTTCGCCATCATGGCTGCCAACTAACCGTACCTCAATTAATTCAGGGAAAACAAACTTCTCGTAAGGTTTTAGCGCAAGGTTGACATCCTGAAATCGAACTTTGCGTGAGTTAGAAATCGGCAAGGTCACTCATTGAAAGTGATACCTGCGTGCTGACTGATGAGGTAGTCTCGCACCTAGGACCTAGTACCAAATCAGCTATTGAGAACGCGTTTACATTATCGATGTGAACTCGTACCACATATTTTAACTTTTGTTCCACGATAACAAGCATATTGCGCTGCGTCAGACGGCGCCGCCGTTAGTCGCGCGCTTCAAAATGCAATTTCACGCTTCAAAATGTCGTACGCGTCATAGACTAATTACTTAGAGACTGCTCATTCCGCATTCCAACACACACAGCGCACTGAAGCCGCGTGTTCCCTGACGACAGTCAATCTCCCATGACGACAGTCAATCACCCATGACGACGGTCAATTCTTCTGGCGCAGCTTGTGCGTTGAGTGCGTATGATTAGCACGCATACACACCCGCGTCAGTGGCGCAATTAACGGGAGCGCAAACTGGTGCGTGCTTCAGAACAACGTTGGCGTTATTCGTGAAACGCTTGCGTTTGTTTCAGATCAACACGCAGGGACGCTACAAGAAAAAGTGACGCACTCAAGCACGCGCGTAGAGCGCCATTTTTCGGGAAGTGCGTATTTGTTGTTGTCATGGTTCGACTTTTTGTTCTTTGGCTTCAATTTTTAAGCGTCGTGAACAGCCTCTGGTACGCGTGGTGATTTAAACAGTAAGTACGCACGGCGCACTCGCTTAAACTGATAAACAAGAAATTGTTATTTGTGGATCATATAACATCCGGGTAAGTGGACTCGATACCACATCGGTATTTTGGTGTGTTTTATCGCACAATGAGAACGCGAAATCAATGTTAACCGAGTCCCCATGCATGTGGACTCGTACCTACATTTACACAATTAAAACATGCCATAAGAAACAAGACATAAGCTATATATATACTTATCGGTTCGGTATGGTTGTTGGAATGTTTCATATTCTTAACACTTTTTACCCGGCAGGCAGCGGCAGACGACATTCCAAAATTTCACAAAATGTTTCAAAATGTCAAAATTTGTGAATTTCATTACCATTATTTGGAATTACCATGTGAAATGCATTGAAATAAGTACAAACATGCCTAGCATTGGTTCAGTAATCCTTGAGATAGACTTTGAAAATTGTGAAAGGTTCATGAAAAATCAGTTTTGTATATAGTAAAACTAATAGCCGCATGGAACATGTTTTCTATTCAGCGAAGATCGGGATATAACCGTCTTCAAATTCAACACTCTTGAATAGGGAGCGGGATGAAAGTCATATTTGTAAAGGAACAGAGAGACCTTCGGAATACAGGACCGAATTGTGGGATTCAAATCCCGAATAAATGATTTTTAACTTTTGAATTACTGAGAGAATATTATTCTGAGTGTTGCACATAAAGAAAACTAATGAGGTATCACTGCGAATGATATTGTAATGACAAGATTGACTGATAATTAATGAGGTATCACTGTGAATGATATTGTATTGACAAGATTGACTGATAACTAATGAGGTATCACTGTGAATGATATTGTAATGACAAGATTGACTGATAACTAATGAGGTATCACTGCGAATGATATTGTAATGACAAGATTGACTGATAACTAATGAGGTATCACTGCGAATGATATTGTATTGACAAGATTGACTGATAACTAATGAGGTATCACTGTGAATGATATTGTATTGACAGGATTGACTGATAACTAATGAGGTATCACTGCGAATGATATTGTATTGACAAGATTGACTGATAACTAATGAGGTATCACTGTGAATGATATTGTATTGACAAGATTGACTGATAACTAATGAGGTATCACTGCGAATGATATTGTAATGACAAGATTGACTGATAACTAATGAGGTATCACTGTGAATGATATTGTATTGACAAGATTGACTGATAACTAATAAGGTATCACTGTGAATGATATTGTATTGACAAGATTGACTGATAACTAATGAGGTATCACTGTGAATGATATTGTAATGACAAGATTGACTGATAACTAATGAGGTATCACTGCGAATGATATTGTATTGACAAGATTGACTGATAACTAATGAGGTATCACTGTGAATGATATTGTAATGACAAGATTGACTGATAACTAATGAGGTATCACTGCGAATGATATTGTAATGACAAGATTGACTGATAACTAATGAGGTATCACTGCGAATGATATTGTAATGACAAGATTGACTGATAACTAATGAGGTATCACTGTGAATGATATTGTATTGACAAGATTGACTGATAACTAATTAGGTATCACTGTGAATGATATTGTATTGACAAGATTGACTGATAACTAATGAGGTATCACTGTGAATTATATTGTAATGACAAGATTGACTGATAACTAATGAGGTATCACTGCGAATGATATTGTAATGACAAGATTGACTGATAACTAATGAGGTATCACTGCGAATGATATTGTAATGACAATATTGACTGATAACTAATGAGATATCACTGTGAATGATATTGTATTGACAAGATTGACTGATAACTAATGAGGTATCACTGCGAATGATATTGTAATGACAAGATTGACTGATAACTAATGAGGTATCACTGCGAATGATATTGTAATGACAAGATTGACTGATAACTAATGAGGTATCACGTGAATGATATTGTATTGACAAGATTGACTGATAACTAATGAGGTATCACTGTGAATGATATTGTAATGACAAGATTGACTGATAACTAATGAGGTATCACTGTGAATGATATTGTAATGACAAGATTGACTGATAACTAATAAGGTATCACTGTGAATGATATTGTATTGACAAGATTGACTGATAACTAATGAGGTATCACTGCGAATGATATTGTATTGACAAGATTGACTGATAACTAATGAGGTATCACTGTGAATGATATTGTAATGACAAGATTGACTGATCAGCAAGATTAGAAAATGTGGCAGAGGTATGT
The DNA here is from genome assembly GCA_035610835.1 of Ophiura sarsii. Taxonomy (NCBI): domain Eukaryota; kingdom Metazoa; phylum Echinodermata; class Ophiuroidea; order Amphilepidida; family Ophiuridae; genus Ophiura; species Ophiura sarsii. Next base: position 208,390 of record CM069451.1, on the reverse strand, counting down.
AAATACACGAGGGTTGATATTATACGATTCAAAAATGCTATTGATTGAAACCTTATTTATACTATATTATACAGCGTGTCCCAAAAACTGGGTCCAAAAACCGGAGAGCTTATAACTCAAAATAAAGTAAACACATCTGTTTTATTTTTAGGGCTATAAAAGTAAATATATCTTATTAATTGGTGAAATTATGAGACCAATCGAATAGAAGGTTTTTCTTAGTTTTATAGTGGGTGGGGTCTTATTTTGTATAGTGGGGGTCTTAGGTTTATAGTGGGGGGGGGGGGGGTCTTAGTTTTATAGTGGTTTTTTCGACAATAGATGGCGCTATAACAATAACAAACTAAATCTGTCAAAGTTTAAAGATGGCGACTCGCGGCCGATAATGAAGTGACATTTTAGCGAGTACGGTATAGGAGAACACAAAATCCACAGATTTGACTAAATAAATCCATTTCAAATACATCGCCGCTACATTTGCATTAAATAATCATGAATTAGCCGACGACAAGTTTTTTTAAGTAAGACTATTATTATTATTTATTTTTTTCCGGTTTTTTTTTCGTTTTCGGGATTCGGTAAGGTGATTCTTGTTCCCGGGACCCGAAATATGGGTGGGGGGTCTTAGTTTTATAGTGGGGGGGGGGGGTCTTAGTTTTATATTTGGGGTCTTAGTTTTATATTTGGGGTCTTAGTTTTATAGTGGGGGTCTTAGTTTTATAGTGGGGGTCTTAGTTTTATAGTGGGGGTCTTAGTTTTATAGCGGGGGTCTTAGTTTTATAGTGGGGGTCTTAGTTTTATAGTGGGGGGGGGTCTTAGTTTTATAGTGGGTTTTAAGTCAGAGGGTCTTAGGTCTTAGTTTTATAGTCACCCGTAATTTAACCCTTTCCCCAAACATATAAGTTCAAAATTATCGCCATTTTCACTTACGTACAGAGCGTACGTAACTTTTTACCCCCTCCCCCCTCGAGTTACGTACGCAATAAATGGCGAAATTTTATTTTATTTTGTACTTTAAAAAAAAAATCCCGCCTCTCAAGATTGCCATTTAAGTTACGTACGGTTGGGTATATTTCGACCCCCTCCCCCCTCTTACGTACGCTTTGTACGTAACTGAAAATGGCGAAAATTATGGACGACCCCTTATTTCAGAGAATAAACACCATGCAGGGAAAACTTGCACACAACGAACAGATGCAAGACATGAGTGGTTTATATTTGTTAAATTGTAAAAAAACGGGATCTGACCACGCTCTATTGAGGGCTTTGTATCTCAGAAAGTCGCCAATCGATTGATTAGTTTCACAATTTCACCGATTAAAGTCAGGTATATTTACCTTTATCTTTGGACCCAGTTTGTTAGGATACGCTGTACCATACTATGCTTAGATATCATCTATTGTTTTCCATTACCAGTATCAAAATCATCTTTTAGATCTAATCATACAAAACAGAAAAGTAAAAACTTGTAATTATTTTGTGGCTGAGTATTTTTTCCCGTTTCCGTCATATACAATCTCTATCTGGCTTTGACCGCATCATAACAAAACTGATAAAATAAAAACACAACAGATATTTCCGTCCTTTCATCATGCACTACATCGATAAAACAGGTATAAATCATCATTTACTACATGTATCAATGTGTAGCTTAGATATTCATTTCATGAAGCTGATATTCATAAGAGTATATGTAATGAGAGAGGAGGTAGAACATACTAAATGACCCACTTAGTTAACCTTTAACGTTGGCTCAAGCTTTTACTCAAAAAGTCGGAAAAGTGTACATTAGGTTCCAGATTCTGATTGTACTAGTATCGGACGATACTGGAACACCCAGTATCATTCGATACTGGTACAAAGTCAGTGTTCCAGTATCGATATAGATATATCGATATAGTAGCTATATAAAATGTTCCAGCATCGGGCGATACTGGAACACAATTATGTACCAGTATCGTTCGATACTGGGTCAAATCATACTGGTAGCATGTGTTTCAGTATCGACCGATACTGGAACAGTAAAATTGTACCAGTATTGAGCGAAAATGGCAACTTTTATGTTCCAGTATTGAACGATACAGGTATACTAGTATCTGGGACCTAAAGTACACTTTTTCCAAAAAGTCATTGTTATTTTATTTTATTTATTCCGTTCATTATGAATACCAATACGGATCCCACCCCCTAGGGTTGGTAAATCAGAGGATAGAACGATATTAGATGCAGGTACTTTTAAGTGGTTGCATTATTGGATTTATAAAATGAGATTTAATGGCACATCGAAACCACCCCCTCCCCAACCCCCACCCCACCCTAACAAAAAAGACACAACAACAACAACAACAACAGCAAAAGAAACAATAAAACACACCAAAACTCCAAACACCAATGGCCTCTGATTAATTAAACAAAGATGGAGAGACGAGGTAACTGAATACAGAGGAACGACATGGATAAGAGAAGCACAAGACAGACACAGATGGAAGATGTTGAAAGAGGGCTTCAGCCTACAGAGGCTGAAAAAGCCTAGGTAAAAAGGTAAAAAGGTACCAACCACGTTTCTACTGAGCATAGATCCTATGTACTGAGATGATCAGTTGATAAGGCTATAGATTTTACATTATGAAAAAGCCTATTTACTCTGAAGACGTGTTCATAGATCGTGTGTAGAATCTATGGTTTGTTATAGATATACAAGACATACAGCTATCACAAAAAATATCCTGACCAGCTGTTATGATATCTTATTTAAAATGTACATGATCTATATCTCGTAAATGAATTAGACTTTTCCCTCTATGTTTTAACTCATATTCTAACAGTGTACTCGTTAAAAGTGTTTGGTAAAAATCACTCTAAACAATTGGAGCTCACAAATGTAATTTCGCAGCTCGGTCCCTTTAAACCCACAGCCTCTGGAGATCTAAAGAATATTTCATGTAAAGAACTAAAGAAATTAAGGAAAGCTGCTTTAAGTCAGGTAATAAATTGGTATGTTGCATTGCAATATAGCCGCAACAGATCAATAAAGCTACAAGTTTTCTAGGTGTCTATTACTTGTTCGCAACAATTTAGGCATCGCGTAAAGGTTCTTTTAAAATAAAATGTCAACACGTTAACATCAATATAGCCATCAAGTTCAATTGTAAATTAAATGTATGGGTTGGCTAAAAATGTTTAGACACTTGCCAAGGTTTCATATCACAGGACGTATCTATTCTATCAACATGATACATTGAGCTATCAACACGTTGGCACTTAAATTTCAAAATTGCAAGGCCAGTCATTGGGTCTTAATAGGCCAGGCTAGTAATGGAAAATGCACTCTTATCTCTCAATCAGTACTTCCATTTCCATTAGCGTAATGTACGTATGGAAACTACACACACATTGACAATTATTTTTGAGCCAGCAAGCTGCCGTCTTCACATCACGATATCCAGACCTGCATGGTCATCATGACATCTTTAACTTCAAATAACCTGACACTACCGGTGATTCCTAACATTGATCCCTACCTTATTTGGTATGTGGTGATCGGTATTGTTGGTTTCCTAGGAAACACACTGATTCTAATGGTTCTTTTCAGTAGCACAGCACGCCTGCAATCTTATCAAATAATAATATTTTGGATTGGTTTGACAGATTTCCTGTGCTGTCTCCTCTTACCAATCCGATATAAATCGCTACACGCTTCATTTGGATCTTCATTTGTGTGCTGTAAAGCAACATTTGCCACAATTTCTCATTTAAACAACGTAGAATTGAATCTTCTAGGTTTGGCGGCGTTTGAAAGGTATCGTGCTTCAAAAAACATCAACAATCTTGAACACATAGGCCGAATACGTCTTTTTGTAATGCTTGTCTTGTGCTTTGTAAGCGCAATGGTAATATCGTTACCAATGTGGCATCGCAATGGTAATATCGTTACCAATGTGGCATTATACTAATGTTGATGCAAATACCTTAATGTGTAGCGTTGGAGAAATCGAAGACCTTAGGAACTCCACTATGTTGGCAGTCAGTAATGTTGTCAACGTCAGCGTTATCATTATTATCATAGTGATGTATGCAAAGATATGGACAATGTTACGCAGGCGGATTGCGCCGGATCCTAATACATTACCTCAGCGGACCGATCATGATCAATCGGATTAAAGACACATTGCAAAGGTGAATGCTTCTGATTCCCCTGAACATCATATATATATCCACTGGGCCATCCGATACTAATAGCCAGTTGGCGTGGACGTCAAACCAGTCATAACAGTCTTAGTCAAGCTGAACAAAGAAACAATGTACCGATGAATGCTATACTAAACATCAAACATTGACGGGGCAATCCGATATTAATGGCCAATTAGCGTGTGCGTCATCGTTCCACCTGGATGTGGTACCTTCTTGGCCTAGCTGTACTTCGAAAAATGACACAGGGATTTACTTGAAAAAAGATTTCTGTGATGGAGAACGTTCATTATCACAAAGAAAAAGCACAGTAGATCTCGACTCAATAACAATTGATGCATCATATTGTCCAGTAAATAATATCAACATAACTGATCCACAAGAATGGGAAAGCAAACATATTGAGACTAAAGACGGAAGAGTATTCCGACCAGGACACAAATATGATAACGGTCCTAAGCCTATTTCAATATTGAAGCCCGATCATCATACTCTCTTTCATCCCATCAAAGATCATACGTCAGACGAAGTAACTACAATTATTCAGCATAAACAGGTGCAAGAAAGATGGCAACACCACATCCCAGGTGCAAGAAAGATGGCAACACCACATCCCAGGTGCAAGAAAGATGGCAACACCACAGCCCAGGTGCAAGAAAGATGGCAACACCACATCCCAGGTGCAAGAAAGATGGCAACACCACATCCCAGCTGCAAGAAAGATGGCAACACCACATCCCAGGTGCAAGAAAGATGGCAACACCACATCCCAGGTGCAAGAAAGATGGCAACACCACATCCCAGCTGCAAAGATGGCAACACCACATCCCGGGTGCAAGAAAGATGGCAACACCACATCCCAGGTGCAAGAAAGATGGCAACACCACATCCCAGGTGCAAGAAAGATGGCAACACCACATCCCAGGTGCAAGAAAGATGGCAACACCACATCCCGGGTGCAAGAAAGATGGCAACACCACATCCCGGGTGCAAGAAAGATGGCAACACCACATCCCGGGTGCAAGAAAGATGGCAACACCACATCCCGGGTGCAAGAAAGATGGCAACACCACATCCCAGGTGCAAGAAAGATGGCAACACCACATCCCAGGTGCAATTCTTAGCGAATCTGATAGTGAATTTGATTTCGCAAAAGTCGGAATAGTAGAATTGGTGAATGATAATTCAATTCCAGAACAAGCCACTGAAAATGAAACACCGGATATTCCTTCTCTAGAACATCATTCAAACTCAGAACCAAATGATCAGATCAATCGCTTTTGGTTATTCAGGAGAGTGACCGCGATGCTCGACATTACCAGTGCCGTGTGCATTTGTACATACGGCCTCATACCTTTGTCATTTCGACTTCTGTCAGAGAAATACACCTTTTTCTTTCGCGACCTCATCATTATCAATTTCGCAATAAATCCGTTTATTTATGGTTTCATCAATGAAGGGTTTAGAGACAAATGTATAGAATTGTTTAGAAGAGTCCGTTCTTTCAAAAATCGCACTACTTGTTTCTCTTAAAGGGGCATAAAGAGATCCTTCATGGAGGGAGCCCTCAATTTTGTCAGACGTTGGGTATTTCACATTTACGTGATGCTTATACGTACTAAATACTATCCAAAATTATAGAGCTTTTAAAATATGCAGTATTTCATTCATGGATTTGATAGCGTTTTGAGTTTCGATGAGTTAATTATAGAAACTACCCCAATTCATCTAAAAGGCCACAGATGGCTCCTTACTTATTTGTTTCATGTTTATTCAAAATAACCTTGAAGACCACCTATGGCTTGTTACGTGATGCTTAGTCATGACCTCCCTGATACAATTGGTGCAGGTGACTTTTAACCAAAATACAAAAAAAGTGAAACGCACTAATATACCTTCAGAAATGCTGAGAAAATGTCTTTAATTTTCATTTTTACTGATTTTTTTTGAAGAAATCTTACATGAGAGGGTTTCTATGTATATCATTTACCTAAACAAGGTTAAAATATTGAATTTCATTTTTTGAGAAATCTCTCTGTGCCCCTTTAAGTCCAACACAAAAATGTTTGTTTGTCCATTGAGGGTCCTCAAAAGGTAGGGTCGGTCGGATTTCTTTTTGTTTCCTTCTTTTTTAATAGTGATATTGTATTTGGGAATATAAATTCGGCATGAATACCGTGAATTAAAGTCCAAACGCAAAATACATCACTTTGACACAGTATTGAACTCTTTTTCATGAGTTTGTGTGCATTTTATTTTAATACTAACAACAGTTCAACTAACAATGTCTTGTTATTAATGTTGAAGCAAATGCTTTTACCGGAAATATCATCCATCGTCGTTAAAAATGAAGACTAAATTATACAAAATTTCTTCATTTCGTAGTAATGGTAGTAGCGAATGTTGTTTACCGCCATCTTTATTGACCTAAATCATCATTACGCATGCGTTGAGACCGTGGGAGAGAGGTATTTGCAATTTGTCGTTCATGTTTTCTCTCGACTTTTCCGATCGTTTCCGAACACAAGAAGATGATGTCATGATAATAATTAGATCACCACATGGTTACCTCAAGATTTCGCGAGATCTTGCGAGATGATCTCTCGTCGGCAAAGGCGCGGTTCAAAAGAATTGCATAGCCGAAAATCCGAAATTGCGGTCTCTGATAGCGAGGTTCATTTTTTATGCATGAAATGCCACGAGCGACTTTGTTTTATTTATTTATTTTGTGAACATAAGTGTAAATTTACCGCTGTTATTATTATCACTTGTTGTTGGCTTTCACCGGGTGATTGACACACAGTCGATCGGCCACGCATGCATCATTATCTGTTTGATTTTATCATTGTAACTTTGTAAGTAAATGGTGAAAGTTCGATCGAAAAACTTGGTGTATTATTTGATTGAAAGCCAAATTCGCGACAAATTATTCAATGTTTTCAAAGCTATAAATCAGACTTTTTATTTTCATGCACACATGCGTCCGATTTATGTCCCAACCCCTTAAATTCACATATAGTTTGGAGTAAAAAAGTGTGGGAATATATATACACGTGTCAGTACGAATGCGTTTTATATATAAAACGGTCAGTTTGTCAATTCAAAAAGTGAAATAAAAAAAACCGGTCGGCACCAAGGTACACGGTCGGTCGGACGTGGACAAACAAACAATTGTTTTTTGGGGGCCTAATGAATTATTTCGTATACAGGATTTCTTCTCAAGAACAGGATACCATGAACCATGCCTTTGATGCTAATTAGAGAGTTTATTTTACCATTTTTGTGAGAGAATTTCTGAGAGAATTTCTGTCTAATGTTGAGAGTGTAAGTGCTTGAAATCTCTCCTCTCCTGAGTCAAATAATTCGCTTTGTGCTGGTCGCATTTTGTCTTCACACATATTTTATCTCTTGTAGTTTTAAGTGTGTAATATAATGAGTTTTTATCTCCTTGTTGCTTGTACATGTACATTAATTATGACTACCTATTTTATGTATTTTATTGGTTCTTAATACCTTTTCTTGTTTTTATAAAATGTTGTTTTGATGTATATCAAAATGTTCTTTTATGTAGCCCACGTCTCTTTTTCTAAATGCGATCATGGTTCTTGACGTGTAGACATCTCTTTTCTGTCTGCATCTCTTGAATCATCGATTTGCAAGCATACAAGGAGAGACGTGGTGCACCAATTGTTGTTTTTTCCCTGCTTGTATAATGTGCAATTATTTATAATATTTTATGGTTTTTAGGTTGTTTATGTTGTTTTCTTTTTGTAATATAGTTATGTGAAGCGCCCAGAGGCTCCTTGCATTGGGCGCTATAGTAAATCCATTTTTGTTATTACTAGCGGCGTACCCTCGCTACGCTCGGGTCCCCGCTAGATGATTATGCCACATTACCTACCTCTGAAACCACATAAACCCCCTACAACCCCCCTCCCTCCAAAAAAAACAGGTTGATTAATGACCATATCCCTCCTAAAGGCATTATAAACCCCTAGAACCCCCCCCCCCAACCAGGTGGATTTATAATCATAACCCTCCTAACCATTTCCCGTGGCTACTTATCCTAAAACATTTCCCGTGGTTTTACCCTCCCCATACACCACCCAAACCAGGTTAATTTATAATCACAACCCCTCCCTAAACCATTTCCCGTGGCTACTTCATTAACCCTCGGTCCCTTAGATTGTTTGGCATGCCAACTTAAAGTAAAGAAATCAGGTTGCTTCATTAACCCATTTCCCGTGGATGGTTATGCCACATTACCTACCTCTGAAACCACTTAAACCCCCTACAACCCCCCCCCCCCCCCCCAAAAAAAACCCCCAGGTTGATTAATAACCATATCCCTCCTAAAGGCATTATAAACCCCCTACAACCCCCCCCCCCACCCCCAATCAGGTTGATTTATATAACCATATCCAGTCCTAAACCATTTAACGTGGCTACTTTATTAGCCCCTATCTCTCAAACCGCATCAACTCGGTACTTTTAAAACCACATAAACCCTACAACCCCCCCCCCCCCCTGCAACTACACCAACCAGGTGGATTTATAATCATAACCCTCCTAACCATTTCCCGTGGCTACTTCATTAACTCTTAACCTTATCCTAAAACATTTCCCGTGGTTTTACCCTCCCCCATACACCACCCAAACCAGGTTAATGTATAATCACAACCCCTCCCTAAACCATTTGCCGTGGCTACTTCATTAACCCTCGGTCCCTTGGATTGTTTGGCATGCCAACTTAAAGTAAAGAAATCAGGTTGCTTCATTATTCCCGTGTGGCTTCTGCGCCATGTGTAGGAGTGCCTGTGCCGCGGCAGTGAGCCCTTGCGCAACATGCACGCGACGCATTACCACGGTAAGATTACGCTGTGTAGTACGCGCAACGCACAATGTTGTTCAATTCTAGTTGCATTTATGAGCCAAATCTGAGAGGTTTTTTGCTGTTTTTGGAGCCAATTGTTAAGTAATTTCATTGAAATAAACTTTAACACCCTTCCCGTTATTTCCTCTATCTTTCATGCAAATTAGGCGCCACTTTGATCACAACTAACGGAGAAATAAGGATAACAAATAAATAAATAAACACACACACAAACATACACCGTTTCCATATTTATAGTAAGATTATTATTATAATGCCAGTATAGAGATATTTAATTAATATTGCGGACAAGCGGTTTAGTCAGAATAAGGGCAATTCCTTTTTCAATGCCAGTACACGGAGAATTGATTGGTTTTATCAGTGCAATATGTTTGAAATAAAACCTCAGAGGGAGTTACAAAATCAGACAAAACAAGATATGATTTTGGGTAATTTCAGTGACGAGTTGATTTTCAACAAATGTATCTGTTAGGTATCTAATGTTAACTCTGTTGACAATTAGAGGGAAAAAATAAGTTCGATAAATGAAAATGATGCATGAGTTATGATACTGATATATAAAAGACCTTAGGTTGATTTCAGAGACCATTTCATGTGAATTGGTGTATCAAATAAGGCGGGTTTGTTTTTACACCTATCAAAAATAATTGTGATAAATCTACCAGAAGCTGCCTGTTGTCACCTGTTGGGGGCGTGGCCGTATCACCAGCCCAGCTGGCTGCATGCTTTACAGGACCATCCACCATCTCCCCAACCAAGCATTAACCTACACTTAACCCATGACCACCATGCGGATGCAACAGTCAGGTATTGAAGGACTTGAATGAAGGGTGTCACGAAAGAGTATGAATCTAATACCCTTGGTGCATTCGCTATGTACTCCCCTCGCACACGCAGATAACGTTGTGCAAACGTATTGAGAATCCTTGCTAGTAACGCAGACAGCAACTTGAACGCACTAAGAATGTGTACAGTGAGTGGAAGCGCAGTTAGAGCCCGTGAAACTTTAAAGTAGAAACACAATGGGTCGTAATTAGAGCGCCGTGAATATGTGATAAGCGGGATAGGAGCGTACTAAGAGCTACCTTGTTTTAAATGTTTTTAAATGTGACACATTTTGGCAGTTTTCCGCGCTCATTTTTGCGTGTTACATGGGGACCCTCTCCCGCTCTAGCTAGTGGCCACTGCGTCCCAATTATGCGTTTGCTTGGCGTTTTTGATGCTTTTTTCCTGATAGCCATATGTGTGGCAGGGCCTTTAGTTATACGATAATACCGCGTACTGAATATTGCACAAGGCCAAAAGGATAGAAATATAAAGGCGCACATTCGCGGAAAATGCATTTGATGATGGTAATCGGCCGCTCCACATGCTGAGACATATAAGGTCAGTATTTGGCACATAAATTTACTTTTACAAATGCAAGCTGTTGAGTATAAAATACAAATACTAATACTAATATTTAATGGTTTATTTTCATGTGATACAAGAATATATTGCGCTCGATATAAAATGTCGTGCAGTACATATTCTTTTATCATTCAGTAGGCACAAATACCGCAATTTTATTGGTTATTAGATGCTAATTAGCATTATGATATATTTTCTTATAATTCAGTAGACATGAATACTGCAATTTCATTGGTTATTAGCTTTTTGATTTATTTTCGAATCACTCTGTTGAAATCCAACTATATGATACGAAATTTCATGGCACATAGTGCTTATTTCGTATCACATAGCGCGTGAGTTCGTGGTCGTTTCACACAAGCGACGTGTCCTCATATCGCGCGCGCTGCTGCGCAAACATAAAACGGCGCGCAGGAGCGAAAAATAGCACGAAGGACGGCATTTACTTCCCCACTGACCAAGCAATTCATGCATTTACATTTTATATAAAGTATCTAGGAATTACATTCCCGTTTGATCAAAAAGAGGACTCGAACCCGCACTGGTCAATTCATATGTACCCTGTCCATATCTACCAAAAATTACGAAAACATGTTTTCTTAAACTTCAAGCCCATTTTGTGTTTTTCCAGAGTAAAATCTATTAAAATCATAACCTCAAATAATGTAAAGGATTTCACGATGCGGGAATCCATAACGAGTAGAAAGTCGCAAATGAGTACGCCGTTGGATGACTTTAGTGGTCGGGAAGCTCGACCAATTGAGAAATCCGAGGGCCTACTCGTTTAAACCTTTCTTGTCATTGCCGCATAACAGTAACTAATGTGTTGTAAATGTATGTGGTTGCCTTGATCATGTTGACAGGTAGCTCTTATCTGGTCCTAGGTTTAATCGGTTCAGTTTCCATGAAAGTACAAACAGCAACCTTCGTTGCCTTACCTGGACTGACGGAGCTGTTTGGAAACCCTGTAATTATCATTGTCAGGACTGTACCTGCTATTGGATCACGATTTATTGTTAACTCAGTGACAACCAATCCTTGGTGGTTGATGTTTGCACACAAAGGTAAGACACATGTAAGTATATTCAGAAGACACCTTGTGTCTTGATGATTGCACATTTGTGAAGGAAAATATTTGCCATATTAGGTTCACAAATTATACGGCCTGAGTTACGGTCTTCTGTTAACATGGTTAAAGGTTTGTTTGTAAGACATAAATAAAATAAAATGTTTTTAATGAAGCCTTCCTTTGACATGGCCACCATTTTGCTGAAGACATGTGCGTGCCCTGTCCAACATGCTGCGAACAGCTCGTCTAACCATTCCCCAGTTGCGGCGTAGGGATGTCACTTCGGCTCTGACACGTGCCTTCACTTCTTGAAGGTTGACTGGTGATGAAAGTATTCAGATTTGTCTTTTCATTTGACACTTTGGTATCAGAAGATTAATTGCTTATCCCTAATAATTGCTTAATTGCTTATTAATTGCTTAACCGAGAGCACGTGTGGTGTAGTGGATAGCATGCCGGTCTCACGATACAAAGGTTGTGAGTTCTAGCCCCACTACAGCCAACTTGTTTGTATCCTTGGGCAAGGTACTTAGTCTCAATTGCTTCGTCGACCCAAGCGAGATTGGGGAGCTATTAGGGGATATTACAATCTAAGTGCTGATACTGTGTGTGCGCCGTATCGGTAGCCTGGTAAATGAAGCGAAATGATTGTGACGATTTCCTAATGGCAGCAAAAAACAGTGGTTCGGAAGTCACGTATAAATGGTGGTCCGTGCATCGAAGAGCAATACCCGAGCACGTTAAAAGGTTACAGACTCTTTCGTAAAGAGTAGGGGATCATCCCGGTCTGTATCTGTTCACACATCTAACGGTCCCCAATGGAAATAAGCTAATAAGCTTATTGGGTTATCCAGGGTCGTAGGACCCAAATGATATCAAATCAAATCAAATCAAATCAAATCAGTTGTTACCCCTCCCAGAAGCCGGTTCAATTCTTCGTCGTTCCGGATTGCCAACTGCAAATGTCGAGGAGTAATTCTGGTTTTCTTGTTGTCTTGCTGCGTTTCCGGCCAATTCAAGGATTTCGGCCGCCAGGTACTCCATTACGGCTGAGAGGTAAACCGGGGCGCCAGCGCCGATTCGGGCAGCGTAATTGCCTTTGCGAAGAAAACGGTGCACACGACCGACGGGAAATTGGAGTCCGGCTCGTGCTGATCGAGTCTTAGACTTGGAGCCTGACTTTGCACCTTTACCACGACCTGACATGATGTTTATAATGATTAGAACGAAGAGCGAACGGAAATCACAATTGTCTGCTTTGAACAAGAGAGTGAGAGTGACGCGTGACGGTAAGTGCACACATTTATATACCGTAGCGCGGGATCCTGGCACATCACCGTGATGGTCCAATGGTCCAATGAGCACGCGCCGTCACGCCTTGTGTATTATCGCGTAGGATCCCTAATTTGCATTTCCCTGCCTTATAAATAGAGAGGCCTGCAGGGATCGACCTAAAAGAAGATTTCGAGAAAGCGGCGTTTGAAGTCTAGAAACACTGTTTTTAATTATAATGCAAATTAGGTACAGCATTTACATTTTTACAAACATAATTAAATTACTAATTGAATTATCACAATTTGTGGTGGTATTTTTTATGCAAAAGCTCTTTTATTGTAAAGTTATGGAATTTATAAGGAATATATAACTTGTAAATCATATCTAGACAAACTTGTTAAATTGCAAAAAATGGGCAATTAGAACATATCTAATAGTCACTATAGGAGTCACACAGCACCTTTATTTGTTAAGTATAATTTTTTTACAATAACCGATATGTACACAATGAAACTTGGGGTATTCATGTTTAAGTATTCCATAAATGATCTACCCGTAGCTTTTAAAACCTTCTTTTCAAAACGTCCAGATGTTCACAACTATCCAACAAGACATGGCAATGATTTTAACATGACAAATAACAAAAAGACTTTCTCCGACCGTACTATTCGAACCAATGGTCCAATTCTCTGGAATTCACTTCCCAAAAACATGAAACAGTCTAAATCTTTGAAGCATTTCCGAACCCAATTAAAGCAACACCTTACCCAAAATTACGAGTAATCTCGTGTATTTGAGCCCGTCCTTGTTCCGTCTTGTATATGATGTTGTGGGATTCTTATTGTTTATTTTAGTATAAAGTGTTTGTTTATGCATTGTTTGTTTAAGGGGTAGACCATAAACAGGCCTCATTGGCTTTCCAGTCTACTCCTCCATATTATGGTTTTTTTATGTGTTTTGATGTATTTTTTATATGGAAATAAAGATTGATACCTGATACTAACTTGATAGAACGTTAAATATCACTGGTTGAAAAACAATAAAAATACATAAGATATTAAAAAAAAGGAGTTTCGACTTTGATTTGACGTAACTTTGAAATGCGCTACTCCGATTTTTGTGAAATAAAAGGCAATCAAAAGTAAAAAATTAGCTGCTTCTCATAAGCACAATATCTTAATAGCCCCTAGCCACTACATGGTAGACCATTACCTTAATTTACCAACTGCATTAACGGAAATCGATGAGTCCTTTACGGGGCGGCGTAATTTAGATAAATGAATGAAAAGTACGAAAAATACGTTATACCAAAATCAACAATCAAATACGTATATTTTAGACTCGTGCTAACTCCGCAATCGTCTAATAAAAAGTGTTAAAAAAATGTTTTGAAATGTCGCCCTCTATTGTTATACATGGCAATAGAGAACAAGTGATCATATCTTGCATTTGTTTTCTAACATTCTGTAACATTCTGGTACATGAAAATGGCATGTGATTTACTGTGATGCATTTGTTCATCGATTATCAAAGTCCGGCTATTATTATCAATGTCCGTCTATTATTATCAATGTCCGGCTATTATTATCAATGTCCGGCTATTATTATCAAAGTCCTGCTAGATTTTACTATCAAAGTCCGGCTAGATTTTATCATCAAAGTCCGGCTAGATTTTACTATCAAAGTCCGGCTAGATTTTATTATCAAAGTCCGGCTAGATTTTATTATCAAAGTCCGGCTAGATTTTATAATCAAAGTCCGGCTAGATTTTATTATAAAAGTCCGGCTAGATTTTATTATCAAAGTCCGGCTAGATTTTATTATCAAAGTCCGGCTAGATTTTATTATCAAAGTCCGGCTAGATTTTATTATCAAAGTCCGGCTAAATTTTATCATCAAGTCCGGCTAGATTTTATTATCAAAGTCCGGCTAGATTTAATTATCAAAGTCCGGCTAGATTTTATTATCAAAGTCCGGCTAGATTTTATTATCAAAGTCCGGCTAGATTTTATTATCAAAGTCCGGCTAGATTTTATCATCAAGTCCGGCTAGATTTATTATCAAAGTCCGGCTAGATTTAATTATCAAAGTCCGGCTAGATTTTATTATCAAAGTCCGGCTAGATTTTACTATCAAAGTCCGGCTAGATTTTACTATCAAAGTCCGGCTAGATTTTATTATCAAAGTCCGGCTAGATTTTATTATCAAGTCCGGCTAGATTTTATTATCAAAGTCCGGCTAGATTTTATTTTCAAAGTCCGGCTAGATTTTATTTTCAAAGTCCGGCTAGATTTTACTATCAAAGTCCGGCTAGATTTTACTATCAAAGTCCGGCTAGATTTTATCATCAAGTCCGGCTACATTTTATCATCAAAGTCCGGCTACATTTTATCATCAAAGTCCGGCTAGATATTATTATCAAAGTCCGGCTAGATTTTATCATCAAAGTCCGGCTAGATTTTATTATCAAAGTTCGGCTAGATTTATCATCAAAGTCCGGCTAGATTTTATTATCAAAGTCCGGCTAGATTTTACTATCAAAGTCCGGCTAGATTTTACTATCAAAGTCCGGCTAGATTTTATTATCAAAGTCCGGCTAGATTTTATTATCAAAGTCCGGCTAGATTTTATTATCAAAGTCCGGCTAGATTTATTATCAAAGTCCGGCTAGATTTTACTATCAAAGTCCGGCTAGATTTTATTATCAAAGTCCGGCTAGATTTTATTATCAAAGTCCGGCTAATTTTTTTTTATCAAAGTCCGGCTAGATTTTATTATCAAAGTCCGGCTAGATTTTATTATCAAAGTCCGGCTAGATTTTATCATCAAAGTCCGGCTAGATTTTATTATCAAAGTCCGGCTAGATTTTACTATCAAAGTCCGGCTAGATTTTATTATCAAAGTCCGGCTAGATTTTATTATCAAAGTCCGGCTAGATTTATTATCAAAGTCCGGCTAGATTTTATTATCAAAGTCCGGCTAGATTTTATTATCAAAGTCCGGCTAGATTTTATTATCAAAGTCCGGCTAGATTTTATTATCAAAGTCCGGCTAGATTTTATTTTCAAAGTCCGGCTAGATTTTACTATCAAAGTCCGGCTAGATTTTATTATAAAAGTCCGGCTAGATTTTATTATAAAAGTCCGGCTAGATTTTATTATCAAAGTCCGGCTAGATTTTATTATCAAAGTCCGGCTAGATTTTATTATCAAAGTCCGGCTAAATTTTATTATCAAAGTCCGGCTAGATTTATTATCAAAGTCCGGCTAGATTTTATTATAAAAGTCCGGCTAGATTTTATTATCAAAGTCCGCTAGATTTATTATCAAGTCGGCTAGATTTTATTATCAAGTCCGGCTAAATTTTATTATCAAAGTCCGGCTAGATTTTATTATCAAAGTCGCTAGATTTTATTATCAAAGTCCGGCTAGATTTTATTATCAAAGTCCGGCTAGATTTTATATCAAAGTCCGGCTAGATGTTATTATCAAAGTCCTTTATTTGCGAAAACCATCCAATATCGGGCTTTATATATCCGTCTGGTTGTGAGTCCGTCCCCTAGAAAATCATTACAAAAAGCACATAACTACAGAAAATGACTTCGTATGCATTTTAAAGTAAACATCGCCATATG
>CM069451.1:0-191820 GCA_035610835.1 Ophiura sarsii | reverse complement strand
AATAACGGGTTGTTTTCTCGGGCCACCCACTCAAATATACCACTACCCCTACACCACTCACCCCACACCACAACACCCCAACCAACTTCAACCCAACACAACCCACTCCACCACCCCTTAAAACGGAGTGTCAAGCAACAGGGTTATGTTTTAGGGAGTAAACCCTAGCGCTTTACATCACGCATCAGGGTGAGCTATTGCTGATGAGCCGAAACTATACCTGTAAGGATTATCACTGAGTAGCATCATCAGCCAATGTTTTAAACACCCCACCCCACCCACCCCATTAAGAGATCTACTCAAAATTCACCATCCATCTATATTCCCTCCTGAAAACATGGTATTAAAAGATTATTTGGTGAACATTCTGCAACTATTGTAACAGAGATTATACTAGGTAGTTGAAACACACGTGAGACTGAAATCCGACTCCAAGGCCTGCAAGTTCTGTTCTGCAAGTCAACAAAAGTCGTTGCAAGGATTAGATTACTTTTTGACGGAAGGTGGAAGGGCCTTTGACACTGTGGATGACATCACAAGTAGCCTGTATAATGCAGGTTTTGAAAGAAAAAAAGTGTGATGAAATAAAAAGGAAAAGAAGGAAAATTTTATTTGAAACTGATTACAAAACGCACATTAAAAATGAAGATAATTGTCCTGATCACTGCTCAAATTATGCCCTTACCGATCCAACAAGTCCCTACTATGATGAGAGCTGTGATCATGACCATGATGTACCATGCTGGAAGCATACAACCAGGGAGAAGGAAAGGTTATCAAGCCCACTCTAGAGAAAACCCCTGTTATGACTGGGCTAAGAGTAGTAGTTGAAGCACAACATCAAGCAACTTCAGCAAAGGGACATGTCACAGCTGAACAGGGTTCCAGTTCTAAGCCTACACTATTTTTTTGTAACGAACCAGGATGTATCCTTTCATTTTCCTCTGTTGATGATGCAGAACGTCATATGGACACAGGTACCCACACAAAGGAGGAAGAAAAGGACAATAAAACGTCATATGACAAAATCAAGAAAAGGTGGGCAATGAAAGTATCCGAGTTGCAGATGACACGTGAACAACAAGCACCTCTTCAACCATCACAAGCATCAATATCAGATGAAGAACAAGAGTATCAAAGACAACACGGATGGGCTTTGAAAGTTATAAAGCGGGCACCGAGAATTCAAGAAAAGGTGAAAAACTATCTAACAGCCAAATTCAATGAAGGGGCTCGAACCGGAAATAAAGCAGATCCAGCTCAGGTCGCCATTGAAATGCGTCACAAACAGGATTCATCACAAAACCTGGAATTCTTGCCACATGAATGGCGCTCTGAAAGACAAATTGCAAGTTTCTTCGGACGTTTGTCTTCACGTCAAAGACGGGCTAAATTAGCCACCCTGTCAAGTGCTGCGGAGGTAGAAGAAGATATGTGGGATGAGGAACACAACCGGAGAGAAATAAGAAATACCGTTTTCGGTACACTTGATTTTGGACACCCTTTAGTTTACCAGGAGCATGATTTATGCAAACAAGCTAAAAAACATAAACTCAACCAATTCAAGCTGAAATACTTGGAAGAAATTTGTGTCAAATTTGAAATTGACCCAGTTGGAACAACATCAAGGAAAGCTAGCTTCATTAAGCCTCTGCAGCTATTCATTCAACAATGTCCATGCTTTCAAGATAATTAGTTATATTGTGTTACACATTTAGCATTTGGCTTATTCTTCAGAAAGTGAAATGTTACTTTGTGCTAGCTACAGTTCCTAATCTGTACAAGAATTCTTCTTTGATATATAAGAAGAAAAACATTTGTGACTTTGCGCAATATTCTTGAGACCACTATTTCTGGCTCATGTATGTTATGAGTGATATATATAGTAATAAAGTTTGATCAATATATTAGATCGAACTCTTTTGCCCATTGGAGCGAAAATTGTTATTGTCTGGAATTGCGTTGGGCAACCATGGTTACCTCCGACCAATCACGGGTCACTTCCGGGTTGTTTTTCATGCCCGCTCCAATTCCAATTTGGTGCCCAACATTTCATTCGCATCTTTGTCTTCGTACCGAGAGGATATCAAAAATAAAAGATAAAATACGTTGTCTTCCGTTCCCGCGAAAAGCGGCGATCTTCTGCTTTGTGTGACTGATTGTTAGCTGATTGGATTGAGTTGTCGGTTGTCATATTTATATTACGGGGCTCATCCTTTCTCTCTTTCTTTCGATCTT
Source organism: Ophiura sarsii (assembly GCA_035610835.1). Taxonomy (NCBI): domain Eukaryota; kingdom Metazoa; phylum Echinodermata; class Ophiuroidea; order Amphilepidida; family Ophiuridae; genus Ophiura; species Ophiura sarsii. The sequence goes on along the minus strand of CM069451.1, from coordinate 189,582 downwards.
CACTCGGAGCAACGATTCTAATTTACAACAAATTGGTAAATAAAACGTATTTTAGTATTTCACATTTTGATATTCTTCGTTTTGACAATAATTTAGACAAAACCAAAACCAATGGCACCAAAAAGAAAGTCGGCCGATCAGGCCTCCCGTGCCAAATCTGTTCGTGGTAGGGGCCGCGGTCGTGGTCAAACTAATAACGCTCGAGATATTAGCAATGTAGTCAGACAGACTAGGTTGCAATCGAGAACGATGGCGGCCCTGACCGGTAATATGTCTGCAGGCCCATCAAATAACCCGCAAAATTTGCCTGGTCCTTCATCTTCCCAACCTAATTCAAGTTCAACCCGGGGAAATCCACCTACTCGGGCATCCCGTTCTCGTCAGAGAAGCGCTCGTGGGAATTCCGCGAGATCCAGAATTGCGAGTGGCAGTGCTAGAGGCAACTTCCGGGTTCGTCAGCAATCAGCATTTTCCGATGCATCGATAGGCAACGGATCACAACATCAAAATGGCGGCGGTCTGGACGGCGATGAGCTAACGGTGCAAGTCTCAAACGAGGAGCTCAATGATCTGTTCGAAGAACCAGAGGAGGAACCAGCACCAAGGGTGGTATCTAGCCTTTTCCGTGGGCCTTCAACGGCTAGCGCTCCGGTGGTATCGCAACAACAAGAAACGGGTGAGAATGATTTTCCTATCAATAATAGGCTTTTTAATAATGTTTCCAATTATCCCAATACCAGTCCCGCCAGTAGTAATGATGCCGTGTTTACAAATAATTCGCTTTCAAATTCACTTGCAAATACCGCTAGTAACCTGCCTCTCGCCTCAATTTGCTCCCCCTTAGGCGACGAATTACCACACCACATTAAGGAGAAAATCGTAAAGGGGGAGTTTGTCGAGTTTGGTACTTTGATTGATTTAAACACAAATTTGGCTGATCCTAGTTCAGCTTCAACTCAGGGCGGTTTTCCTTGCGATATGTCTTTCCAAATTGATGCCTCAGGTCAGTTTGTTTTTAAGGAGACCAAAGCGCCTCGCAAAATCACTTCAGTACATAGCTGGACAAGCGCCTTCCTGGTTTTTTGTTCTGTATATTTAAGGGCCCATCCAGAAAAAGCACAACAATTGTTGAAGTACTGTGATTTAGTACGTACTGCAGCTCAGCGATTTGGGGGTTGGGGTTGGAGAGATTACGATTTTCAATTCAGGAAACGGATGCAATCTCACCCAGAAAGATCGTGGGGAATAATTGACGGTGAACTTTGGACTCTCCTTGTCGCTGTTCCATCTCCCTTGAATACAGGCAATAATTGGGGGTCTAATTCTTTTCGGGGTTCCAGGGGTTCAAGCTCAAGAGGTTCAAGAGGTTCAAGAGGTTCTCAATCTTACAAACCTCAAGGCCAAGACCATAAGCAAAGTAGCCGTAGACCAGGTACCTGCTACGGTTTCAACAAAGGGTCTTGTACCCGCTCAAACTGCTGGTACAGTCACATTTGCTCGACTTGCAAAAAAGAGGGTCATGGGGCCAACACTTGTAACAAACGGCAATAAAGAGGTAAATTACTCAAAACCATATGTTTCGTGTGCTTCCAGCCCTACCAATTGCATTTGTTGTAAATATCCATCACCCATCAATGTTTCTGAGCTAAATAAATATCTTGATTTATACCCTAATACCGCTGCTGCATGTAGAATTAGGTACGGTTTTTCTCATGGTTTTAAATTAGGCTTTCAAGGTGAACGACGCTTTAGGGAGGCATTGAACTTAAAGTCAGTATTAAAGGATCCCGCTACCGCTCTAACTAAATTACAAAAGGAAGTTACTTTGGGCAGGATGGCAGGCCCTTTTTTGCAGGTCCCCTTTCCTAACCTTTTTGTTTCCCCTATCGGTCTAGTTCCAAAAGCAGAAAAAGGGAAGTTTAGATTAATTCACCACCTTTCACATCCCAATGGTGATTCGGTCAATGATGGAATAGATCGAGATTTGCCCGTGCACCCCAGTGATTTTGAGTTATTAGGCATCACATTTCAGGGTTGTTTTTACGTCGATAAAGCCTTACCAATGGGGGCATCGTGTTCACCTGCTTTTTTCGAAATTTTCTCAACTTTTATCGAGTGGGTGGTAAAAAAGGAGTCAGGTTCTGATTTAGTGTGCCATTATTGTGACGACTATTGCTTCGTAGGCGCTAACGATGACAGTCCCAGTAGACTTTCATGTCAGAATTTAGTTAATTGTTTCGAGAATGTCTGCGCAAAAATTGGCGTCCCTCTTGCGGCTGAGAAATCAGTTGGTCCGTGTACTAGACTTACATTCTTAGGATTAGAAATTGACTCAGTGCAACAAACAATTTCAGTGCCAAATGACAAGTTATTGACAATTGTCTCCAAGGTTACGAATGCACTCAAATGCCGGTCATTAACTTTAATCTTTGATAGGATCTCTCTCTTTTGTTTGCAAAGCTATTTCTCCAGGCAGGGCTTTTTTACGCCGACTGATCAATTTGTCATGCGGCATTAAGAAATCTTGGCACAAGATTTTTCTATCAAAAGGGGCAAAAAGCGATCTCAGGATGTGGCTTGTATTTTTGAATGATTTTAACGGTATCGCTATAATTCCCGATCACTTTTGGAGGGAGGACAGTGATTTACAATTATTCACTGACGCAAGTGGCGGTATAGGCTTCGGAGGTTATTTTGGCGGCAAATGGTTTCAAGGCAGATGGCCTTGGGACAAGTCTCAGAAAATAGAATATTCAATCGCTTGGATGGAATTTTTACCAATTGTGGTTGCTATGATTCTATGGGCTTGTACACTAAAAGGTATGCGCATAATCATCAGATCTGACAACGCTGCCTTAGTCGCAATTATCAATAAACAATCATCTAAGTGCCCAGCTATCATGCGTTTAGTACGTTTCTTTGTGCTGCAATGCTTAAAATTTAATGTTTCATTTTCTGCGCGACATATCCCAGGAAAAGAGAATAATATCGCAGATGCTTTGTCACGCTTTCAGGTTGCTCGTTTCCGAAATCTGGCACCAAAGGCGGACTTAACAGGATCTATAATCCCAGAGTTTATTTGGACTCTTTAAATGATGAGACTCAACGTTTGCTCGAGGCTTCAACTTCAGCAAGCACCCAAGCAACTTACAAAAGGGGAGTGGATAGTTTCGATTGTTTTCGGTCTGAAATAAATTTAAGGTGTAGCTGGCCTGCCCCAATTGAGCATGTCACCGCATTCATTGCACACTTATCTATAAACGGCAGGGCGCCGTCAACAATTTCCACTTATCTATCAGCTCTATCCTACGTTCACAAAATTAACGGTTGGTTAGATCCAACTGATAACTTCATAGTCCACAAATTAAGAGAAGGTTGTAGGCGTCAGAATTCTAAAGTCGATGCCCGGCGTCCCATCTCTCTCCCCATTTTACTTCAGCTGTCTAGATTACTTACTGAAATTTGTAGTTCAAGTTTTGAGGCATATCTATTCAGAGCAGCATTTGTTTTAGCTTTCTTTGGGTTTTTGAGAGTGGGTGAAATCGCCTCTCCATCAAAAAAGGGGAGGGGTGCGCATACATTGTGCCTGCATGATATTACGTTTAGTTCAAACAACATGGAAATCGTCATTAGTTCTTCTAAAACAGATCAAAAGGGAGAATCAGTAACTCTGAGCCTCGAGAAGGGCAATGATCCATTAATCTGTCCGGTAACCACCATGACTGAGTATTTAAAGGTGAGATCTAGTATAGAAGGGGCTTTGTTTATTCACTTTGGGGGTGATCCAATGACCGTATTCCAATTTAACAGTATCCTGAAGAAGGGTATAAGACTAATGGGTCTTACTGCCGACCATTTCAGTTCTCATAGTTTCAGAATTGGTGCCGCAACATCCGCTGCAATTAATGGTATTCCAATAAATACAATCATGTCTATGGGAAGATGGCGTTCATCAGCAGTTCGGCTATATATAAGGCCACACAGAGTTCTGAATCCTAACTTCTGGGTTTGATCTTACAATTTGATTAAATCTAACTAATTAAATTGCTTTTCCCTCCTGCTATTGTGAAAATTGTGTGTATTTATGTCTTGTCTTTTGTTATGCTTAATTTGTGTTTTCGCTGCTCTGTCGCTCTTTATATTTACTTCCAATACAGGTGGAATGAGGACATGGATATCTGGCGACAGTATCATCAATTGGGCGGGCCAGAACCAGATGCAATTAAGTGGTGGGGGATTGGTTACGTGGTATGGTATTCCTGGCGCGCGCATCGCGGGTATCGCTGGACGTCTCAGCAGGCGCCTACACTCAAACTCATTCCCCACCACTTTGATTCTACATCTGGGTACGAATGACATTTTCTCTGACAAAATACATGTTGTTAGGCAACGCATTGTGCAAAATTTGGAGGCTATTCGTAATTTGTTTCCGCTCACAAGGATCATTTGGTCCTGGATACTCCCACGGTTTAAATTCCGTCATGAGGACCGCCAAGGTGCTGGTATTGGGTGCGCCCGCAATATCAATAATCATGCCTTCCGCATTTGCGCCCGCATGCCCAACACACATGTTATCAGGCATTATCATGTATTCAACAAAGGCACCAGGGCCTCTATTTCGTTTTGATGGCGTACACTTGACAGATGAGGGCTTGGTTGTTTTCAGGTCTCACCTTGAGGCTGCCCTCATCTTTTTCAATAGTAACCCTGGTGAATTTGTATATCCAAAACCTTAATTAAAATTGTACCCCCTTCCTTCATCAACAATAAATATTTTAAAAAGGGGGGGGGGGGGGGGGGGGGGGGGGGGAGATATAGACAAGTCTCCCCACTGTCAACTTGTTTGGAGAAAATTTGAAGAATCAGGGATTGAAATCCCATTTATTGACTGGTAAATATCTGAAATACTTATTATGTGGTCAAAGATAATTTATTACTATTATTAAGGGAGCACATCAAAACTCGACCGCCCGGCAACCGCCGTTTCCGTGGGGTTCCGTGCGGTTGCAGCCAGTTTCTATTGTTCTAAACAATGATATGCGGTCCAACCGGGCGGAACCGGCGGTTGCCGCGCGGTCGAGTTTTGATGTGCTCCCTAAGTCAAACGAGAATTATTAAGGTCTAATTGCTATTCTAGTATATAATTATGCCAACTTTTTTCTGGCGTTGGTTGCCTACCTCAAATTCCCAGAATTAATTTCAAAAAATGATAGACCTTTACAATTGATTAACGCATACTATAAAAATAAGCATTGATAAAAATTAAGCCAAGTTCAAAGGTCATGAGTGCCTTCCAAATTGATAGTTTCGTACTTTTGTCGGTAATTAACGTTTTTGTACTATTATCTAGAATGTCAGAATCCCAGGGCATATATCTTGGCTAAAATAAATGAATAATCAAATAATTTTCAATGCAATGTACTTGTATTATAAACGTGCCGAATACTGGCCAAATTATTGATTGATCAATGTACACATATTTTAAACGAATTATTGATTGATATATATATTAAAATACTCTTGGTTCAAGACTAAGATGCTACTACTCTATTCCTGACTGTTGGGCTCTTCAATTTTCGTTATCTAAGGGTAATGAGTACACAAATGGCATCGCAGTTAAAATCTGAATCTATTGTACTTGTATATCAATCATTTTGTGGCCTTGCTTTTGGTAACAAATGTAGCATTTGATATATGACTTTTGTAAACTGTTAGTATAAATCATTTGCTCATTCATGCATGGATAATAAAACATCAATATTTGTATTATGAAAATGATTCTCGAGTATCTAGGGGAATTACCAACAACTCCGTTTATGGTCTAATTTTTTTAAAAAATAATTTAGCTTGAAACAAAAACAAGTTATCAAACATTCTTATATAGTGGGTGTGGTTTGAGATGTCAGCAGGCAATTTGATTGGTTTTTGGCTGATTTTCAGCCGACACGCCCATACATTAAGAGGCAATGGTGCATAGTTTGGGGCGGGGTTTAATTCATTCGAAAAATAATACCTTCAGCGGGTATGATCAACGCGTCATTGCGTTAGCGTGCCCTACACAAAGTCGCCGCCGTATGCGTTATGGGTATAACGCAGCGATGACAGGTGCGTGTGTGCTAACAACGCAATTAATTTGAAGCAGGACGTTGGAAAACAGCTCGCTGGATTCGCCGATTTTAAATTAGGGGGACATTTGTTGTTGTTTGTTTAAAATAAATCTAACAAACTGCGTTATTTTATGATAAAAGATCAAAATAACCAATAAACTAAATAAGAATGAGAATAAAATATAGTTCTTAGCTGTTTTGCTGTAGACGATGGTCTTATAATGTATAGGCTGTACCATATTTGTGTCGTCGTGTATGGCCGCCGCATATACATTTTACTATCACCAGTTAAATGTTGAACTCAATTATTATGGTTATTACATTTTGTTTGATTATTCTAAGGGTTGGATGCATATGTAAAACGTTGATTGCTGAGTACTGACAAAGCAAGATATAAAGTACGGTACAATTCATGAAAATGCACAAAGAGGGTATAATAGGAACACAGAAAAGGTGATAAAGGCAAATAAACACCCCTCTTATATAATGGAATGCTCTTAATTTGACTATAAGTTTTAGTCTGCTCATTAACAATGCTCAGATTAAAGAATGAATACTGAATATGACTAATTAATATATGTTCTACTTTGTACAATTACCAAGCTTTATTAAATGCGTCAAACGTATAACCATTATAGGACACACGTAATAATGGTATCAACCTTGTATGGTCATGTGTTTGAGCCAGCATACAATAAGCATACCCATGTGTATTCATATGGTTCAAGTAAAAACAACTTGTGTATTATTCGGTGCCACATTAAAGTTTAAAATGCTATGTAAATTGTGAATTCCCTATAAAAATAATGGAATAACCCACTTTTAAGAGGGTTAAACCATTTAAAATGGTTACACCAGTGAGCCGGTCAAATGATGAGTTTATTGGACTGAGTGGGAAACTAAATGGGGAACAATTTGTTTGACAATGGTTCAAAACAAGTCAATATGGAAGGGGAAATGGGCATTAAATAGATTATAATATTTGCTAAAAATACAAAAGTGTACCTTCATTAATGTCATGTGATCAAAATACTCATCATGGCACCATTATTTGAAATGCATTTTTATAAACATTAACAATAGGGTAATACATGGCGCAAATATTAAAAAAATTAAAAGATATCAAAATTGTTTGTTTTTTAAATGAAAACGGTGATAAATCACAGTTTTAAGATATTTCTAAAACCATGAAAAGTAGCACCACCCCTATTCTTCATAATGGAACATGCCAAAATAATTTTTAGTTGTTCTGTGTATTTTTGAATAGTAGAAAGATGTCACATCAGATGTACGAAAAGCGAAAGTGATTAAAGGTACCTTCATTGTTATAAACATAGCAACAAATGTCTCCTAAATTCATTATTATCAAGTTTTCAACGGGGATATTTTAGCCTCGTTTTGAGGGGCTAGTATATCTCCCTAAGGGGGGTACCTGAGAATTTTTCATACTGATATTCATGAATGCTTTGAGGAACACAACAAAACTTCATAGTATGAGTAAAAAATGCTGACCCCTCTTTTCCTGGATTTTGCAATACTGCATGGTTTTCTCAGAATGTCTGTGTTAACAATGTTTAACCAGGTTTAACGTAATATTTGGTCGGCATAGGTTTGGGGGTGCTGTGGATTTACACAGACGACGGTGGCCACGCGAAACCTAAATGTTGAATACGTAATGAATAACACGTAATCGCGAATGTTAATCTTATCATTTTGACAAATTCATCATAATTAGAAGAATTGTCATCGTTAACCGGGCGATGACTGTTAAAAATAATTCAAAATAGTGCACTCCCGTTGACATATTGGGTCGTCTGAGAGACGCGTGGCCAGCGTCGTGTCGTCTGCTACAATCACGCCTGATCGGTATAGCGCCACCAGTTCTATGCCGACCAAATTTTAATTTAAAAGTGGCCTCCGAAAAAATAAAACAGTTTCTCGTCCGGGCTTTTTGAAAAAAGGAAGGAGGAGGCCCCTTTTTTTCTTCTTTTTTTTTTCTTCTTCAAAATGGCGGATCCAAAATGGCGGACTGATTTTCCCCAAAAAATACTTCCGCTTTCAACCTTTTTTCCAGTTGCTGTTGTTTCTTAAATGACAGCCACCTTTTCTAACACCGTTTTCGGACTTGTATTGGCTACAACTTTGTTGAAAACAAAAAGAAAGACAAAATACAGATGTTTATACATTTATTTGACTTAAAATTAAAAAAACCGATACCTTTTTTGGTTAAAAAAGTGTTTTGGGGGTTTTAAAAAAAAAACACATTTTTTTTCTTCTTCTTTTTTTCAAGAAAAAAAAAAGAAAAAGAAAAAAGGAGGCGGCCGGCAAAAAGGAAGCGGGCGGGGACGAGAAACTTGTAATTTTTTTTATTTGGCCTAAGAGGTAAATGACATTAGATGTGGTGCAAGTGATGTGACCCTTCGTCTTGTAGGTGGCATGGTGGTGTGACTGGTGAAGGAATCGCCTTCCTTGATGTGTTCCCGGCAAACGACGCACCTGCTGGTCGACTCGCACTTAGAAGGATTTAAAACAAATAAAGAGTACTTTATACACATTTGGTTGTTATTGAAATTACATTTCGTGTTAAGACTATTTTTTCCTTTCGAGTTTTCCTTATAACACCTGATATGAACTAGGCAAGAGCTAGCCAATGAACATGCTGAAGCCACAATAACATACGAATATCAATATGGCATGTACATGTTTAGCTCATCATTGACATCTCCTCAAGCAACATACTACTACCATGTTCTAACCCACTTTTATTTCCTTCAATACAAACTTTAGCCAAAGGCAAGTGTTATTTATAAGTTTTCAGTATAAACCCATACAAAAATACAGCGATAAGTCAGGCCGCGTCTACGAAACCGTGCAGCCCAAAGCGTTCACGATGAGTGTCGTTCCTACTAATTGTATTAGCGGCAAAAGGGTTAGTTCCGTTTTCCTACGCACATTTACTAAATAAATAGAATTGGTTTATATCAGATATATCTAGCACCGAACGGACTCAGTGCAGGTAGAGTTAAAGGGACGAACATTTATCGTGATATGCCACTATACAGCCACCCATAGAAGATTTCTTGTGCAGTCCAGCATGCTTAGCGTCACTACAGTGCTGAAGAAATTAACAGCTGGAGGACGTCTGTTAATACAATGGCGATGGTACAGATATGGATAACTTGGCCAAATATATGAAAAAGAAGTTGAATCCCGACTAAAACATGTGTTATTCAAAAAATATAGGGTCTTTAAGAAAAACATGAGAGGACTGAATTGAAGTCACATCAATTATACTACTTGCAGCAGGATTTTTCTTAAAAGACCCTCGTTTGACAAGTAAGCCTTTCTTTGCACTGTAATGTCAATGGGAACCAGTAGAAACTGGTGGCAGAAACCAGTGGTCATGTGATGAAAGTGAAGCATGCTTGTGTGCTGCTCAAAAAATCTTCTTTGACAGCCACCCCTCTTATGCAAATGGACTATTCTTTGTTGGTGACGGCGCCATCTATAATAAAATCAAACTACTGCACCTTCTAACAAAACTCCATAACATACAACCAAAACGATGACACCCGCCACACCGGCAGGAAGTAACTATGTACAATCACTTCAAGACACTCGATATTTGACAGCAGAAGCAAGCTTCATAACGTTGAACTTTTTTGATTTAATACTAGTCTAGCTTTAGACACGTCGAGTTGTTTGTGATTAAAACTCGTATGCAATATTTATTTCTTAATGGAGTTTAGACATTCACACGCTAGTACCATCCTCAATATCAAAGATATACTACCGCATATATTTGACTGTGAATGAAATACTTCGTCAGATGTGTTTCTAATCATTGCACTTTACATAAATGTTCACAATAGAGTGTTTTTCATCAAGGAGATAACCAACACCTACTAACTGAACAATTGCTCGTCACCAGGGTAATATTGACGTCGATGATATTTCTACTTTGTATAGCAACGCTTATAGAAAAAGGTTTATTTTTTCCTATTTGCCCACTAGCTACTACATGTATACAAACACGGCAGCTGTTTATACTACTAGTGCATCATTTAGATACTGCATGTATCAGGCGTGCCATGAAATTCTGCGGTTCACTATGAGCGATGGGAGATGTATATCAATATGAGCAATGTTTGACATTCAACGCAGACGATCGCTAATTTAGTGGTTTTATACCAAAATAACTGTTGACTTTGTTGATGCATTATTTGAATTGTTGTGAGGTATCTGACGTATATCTGCTGAACATGATTTCGTTTTGAAGCAGATCTTTTACCGCACAGGTGACTATGAATCCAAGAGACGAGCAAAGGGATTCGTCCCCGTACCAAGGTGCCCAAAACTATACCAGCATTCGGTCGTTGGCGGTTGGATCCTATGGCAAGGTCGAACTAGCCGTGCACAAATCCATGGGCAAACGTGTTGTCCTACAACATCTTGAGAAACACAAGACACGGCTGCAGGACTTTCAGCGAGAGTTTTACATCAGTTGCCAACTCTCTGTGCATCCCGCTATTGTTGTGACTTACGATGAACCGTTTGAGACGCGTGATTCCTTCGTCTTCGCACAAGAGTACGCTCTGTGTGGAGATTTACTCGATGCCATTCCGCCAAACCAAGGGATTGATGAAACAAGAGCCAAATCCTGCCTTAATCAGACAGCGTCTGCGCTAGACTTCCTACACCGAAGACAATTAGTGCATAGAAACATTAAGCCAGAGAATATACTTGTGTTTGACAGGGACATGACTGTGGTAAAATTGTGCCATTTCCGCCGGACACAGAGAAAGGGTACTCATGTTAGAAAGAACCGCCAAAACGTACCTTATACCCCGCCGGAGATATGTCAGGCGATAATGAACGAGGGTTACATCGCGGACACTTGCCACGACGTCTGGTCGTTTGGAGTTCTAGCATTTTGTATTTTAACCGGTACATTTCCATGGGATAGGGCCGATCAGGAAGATGGCAGCTACAGAGAGTTCAGCAACTGGCAGAAAAAAAGAACGGCTAACATTCCCTCAGGATGGGGACAATTCACACCAAGATTTAATCGCTTTATGAGAAAGATCCTTGAGCCGAAAACAGAGAGACGATGCAGTATAGCTGAGCTTAGCAAGTACCTGAACGATCCGTGGGTGAAGGCCAAAGTACCCTGCAATATGGGTATTACAACTCTAGAGGAGGTCGCAGATAACTCGTCCGAAGACAGCCTTAACGCTAATACCAATCAAGCAGCTATGAAGGATCTTCGCAAGATTCTCGAAGATCATGGCGTGGTTACGAATACCGATAATCGGACCAAAATGAAAAGAATTGAGCAATGGGTGGACGAGTGTATCATGTCTACTACATAGTTGTCAAATAGAATGACAAAATACACATATTGAAATGGTTGACGACATGGCAACACAATCACATAAAACAATCACTTGACATCTATGACATTGTATAAGAGACAAACTGATGTGCATAACACACACGCCTCTCTTATTCATGATGTCCATGGCATGTTGATGCAACTGTTAGAGTGTTAAGGATATGTACGCAATATGTACAATGAACACACGCTAGGTATTTCGGCTAGGGTAATATTCTTAATGGTTAAATTAAACTTTCACTGTATGAAAGGTAGGCACTGATATCACTAAATATCATATTTAAACCATGTAAACTTTTGTTGTATCTGCCATGTAAACATCGTTTCATATTTTGATCAAATTGAAAAATCATCAACCTTGGTATACCGTTCCTATTCCATTACCGTATGCATTTAGTTAAAGTTGAACACACTTTTAAAATGATTACACGTGTTACAGTGGAAGAGTATTTACGTGTCTTCCCGTCAACAATATGTTATAAACCTTGTACTGATATCATGGTCATTGTTGTACTATAAATTCTATTACGGTCAGTGGCATCTGGTATTGTGTATACAAATACATGTATTTTATCTAATGGTTTATTAAATAATAATAATAATAATGTGGATTGCGCACAAATCCACCAAAATGGCGCTCGAGGCGCTTTACAAAATATCTTACATTACAACATCATTTTACTTACACGCCTTAATCTACAAATAATATACTTATACAACTTAATAATATAATAATGATTATAATGATAATAATGATATCATAATTTTAATTTACACAAAAATGAACCTACAAATATATACCAAATTGAATATAATATATGGCATAAATCACATTAATAATTGACTTCATTTATGACTGACTAACTAATTACCTAAACTGTAGATGACCTGGTGAGGATATGAATACAAATATCAAAGTTTGAATTTTAGGTTTCAGTTCGGTTCCTGACACGGATTTGACGTGACATTGCTTCACAGATCCATATTTGATTTCACAATATTTCCTAATCGATATCGACTTGCCGGCCATCTGCTTTTCCCCCTTTTAAATCTGCTATTTGGATCCCGCATTATATAAGTTATATTTTATAAACAATAGAGCTGTTTTTTGTTCAACTTGATTATGTATCAAATCACTTAGAATGAAACAAAAAGTGTAACAAACGTTGCACCACCTTGAAGCTTAATTTATTTATTCTGAAAAGTCAGAATGGTGTTAAAGAATATATAGTATAACAACAAAAACGCATTCTCAAATATATGTCAAACGGAATTTGTGAAAATATGTCGTACTATTTTTCCTGTCTTCGTTTACCAGAGCTGCCACTGAATGAAATCACTGACAAATCGAATAGAAATATATAGAATCAGTATTTACAAGTTATCTCTTCATGTGTAAGACTAATATCTACACATATAATGAGGCTAATAACTTCAAATAATTATTCGTACCCGAGAAGTATGAACAATCGCAATCAATTGGCGTTCATGCCTAAAGTAGGGATGAGTCGCTTGAAGGACTATCCACAGATTGCGTAGGTTGAATCTTATTGAAGAGGTCAAAACTTCAGTACGCAATTTATTATTCGGTATTGGTTATTTGGTTTTTCAAATACTATAGTTTGATCAGCTCCAAATTGGTGAAGCCTCCTCCTTACAGCAGCGAATGACTACAAAAGGACGCGGATGCGCATGAAGGCAACGGCGACCTGTGCATCACATATGCGTGACGCGTGCGTGTGGTCAAAACCGCGTGCATGTGGCCATACGCTCGCGTACGCCTGGATTACTTTGGCTCGCGGAGAGATAATAACCGAATATTTCACGCCAATTTGGAACTGATTATAGTTTTATGAAAACGAAACACGTAGGCCTAATTCGGGTCTTAAAACATTTTGTTTAAGCCTGTATGTAGGCGATGAAGTTTTATTGTGTACACACACTTGGTATTATCGTGTCTTATCATGAGAAGAAGTGTGCAGGACTGGAAGTGTGGGGTAGGGCGAAGTTAAAGATAGCATACCGTGATATTGACATTGGAACCTAAATTACCCATTTTGTTTAATATGGTTTAAAGGGATAGAGATATGTTTTCCTAAAATTAAACTTGATATCAACACATAGATTATTATTGATTTGTTGATTTAATATGTACAATTACCTACTGAATGAAAAATCTAATGATTGAGTTCTTTGGACATGGCAAATTGGTCGAAGTAGAATTTGACACGCCTGAGAAAATCTGTCCATACATTTCAATTGAAAGCCCTCATTTTTGTATAACAAAATCCTTATGACGCTTTGGTATAAATACTACCATTGTATTTTCAGGTTCAAATATTTGCTACATTTTTTCATGGGACATATTTTGGAACACCCTGTTTACGCCCTGTTATTGTTTAGGTTCGAGTGTGGAAGAATGTATTAAAACAAGTGTGTACCGTGTTGATGATGATATGTATATTTATAAAACAATTTCAACGGGGTTTTTTTCAATGAAATGTTTCATTTAGACTAATTGTCGGGAGACATATAATATAGCTGTAAACAACAGCTGGTAATGATTCATATTACAATTTACATGTCAAAGCTGTTGGTTTTTAGCATATTACATTGCGTTATTAAATTGTTGTACAATACAAATGCATGTACTATAATATAAACAATTGACCAAAGTGTTTTGAATAAATAAATGCTATAATGCGATATAAATAAGTTTTGAGTGCAATGTTGTTTATAGCGTCTTTGTCTTTTGCACGTATTGACACCTTGTATACCTGTATCCACGGTAAATACAATATGTCATAAAATATTAACAAGTTGATGCGAGAAATTGCCTATGGACATTATTGCATCTTTCGTGACAAACATGTTGATGTTTAGTTGCGCCGCTAATAAAATTGTATTGTGAAATTGACTGGCTCTCCTGAATTGTCTTCTAATTGTCTTCTAATGATCTGTCACCAACGGGGATTTCAGCAGTTCAACAATAATCTTGTGTTATAACCCCGATCATACAGTATAATTTACCAAGATTAACTTAACAAGGGTATTGGGTATATCTAATTGTTTGTCGTCCCATATCTGACTTTAAGTTGCTGAATTCTGCAACTGCTACACTGTTCCGACACGACAAAAGGAAGTAACTTCATTTTGATGTTTTTGAGATATAAGGCAAAACCCGAATTATCCTTAACGTATCTCCGAAACTTGTATTAATTATTTGTGGTTGATATAATGTGATATAGAACAGATAACCTTATCAGCAAATGTCAAAGGATGCCCTATACTTGCATGTACACATTTAGAGGAAGCATAGGTTTAGCGGGATTTTTTCAATGTTTCGAAGACTGAACTGGGCCAAACCTTCATTATACTGAAACATATTTTTATTTTTATTGTATTTATGCAAACAAAATTATGTTGACAAAATATGGCGTTACTTTTCTTTTGTATAATGGGGCAGTAAACATGTTCACTTGTTTTGAACATGCGTACATCCGTTTACAGGACGGCAAACAGGAAAACAATTGTGGCATCTGTTATATTTATCATGGTTTGCTGTAGCAGCTGTATACCATTATAACCCTGTCTCAACGATGGTGTGTGATCAAACTTCCATGTAAAGGTGTGAAATTCAGTTAAGAAGTGATTATACCTCATCCCACTACCAGACATGCTAGATAGATATTATGGTATTGCGATTGAACTCGACAAGAAACCTTTAAATGTAAAGGTATCTGATTATAAACGACCTTGAATGTTCATCATACCTTAGGTTTATTTCCTTGATGGTGTGAATGTTAATTTAAATTAATTTAATTGTTTAGTTACTATGCTGACAATTATAAGTAGAATAGATGAATCGTAATATTGTACAATTTCTTCCAAATCGTTTATCTGTTCTAAACGTAGTGAATATCTATGTATATGTCAAGTAAAATACGAAACATGATTGACGAATTTAATCATTCAAAATCGACCAAATACACAAAATATACACCGATACCAAACATATTTCTGACTAGGTGCTAACAATGTCATGACAACTTCTACTTCGTCACTTATTGATTCAAATGATATAACTATACAAAATGCTCAACTCGGTTAATTTTATATGAATCAGGTATCACATTATATGTGAAATAGATTACCAACAAGATGTATTCAGATTTGTAATGCAAAGAAAAAATGTTATATATGGGCGATTCCACGGTAACCCGTGTTACATTTTAGCGCGCCATTCTTTATTCTCCACTCTTTAACTGTAAAAGTAATTTGAATGAAGTTTTCATCTTTTGTATTGTAATACCCAAGACTTAAGGCTAGATCCTCATGCTAACACCAATATGAAATATTAGCTCATGTTAAAGTAAGACCGCTCCGAATATCGGTAACACGCGTTACGAAAAAAGACGCACTAAAAAAATTCCCAAATTTGTTTTCCTTGTGTATTTAAACTAGCCAACCTACTATCAATTGGTCACTATTGTAAGCAGGTACATTTCTAAGGTTTATAAAACTAGAATAAGAAGAAGAATTAAGTTCTCAATTTTTTGTAAAATGCAAAATAGTCGGTAACACGTGTTACGGTAACACGCGTTACACTTTGTCCAGCCACAATTTACTAGCATTAGATTCTTTATTCAATTTTCTAAATTAAAATTAATTTTGAGTTTGGCAATTGAACTAACATATTAACCATACATAAATAACACTTAAAAAATTGAGGTTTTAGCACGTTATCCTGAATATGAGTTTGGTAACACGCGTTACGACATTTTGATGGCTTAGTGTGGAGTGGTGGTTATGAATTTATCTAATTGTTTACTATTTTTAAATAGGGCCTAACTAGTAGAATTAAAATTATAAGTGGCAGAAATTAAAACCAAATCAATTAAGGAAATATTTTCAAAAAAGTGTTGCTCCGGTAACACGTGTTACCATTTTGGGAGTAAGAAAAGTAGAATTTGTTCATAGTAAACATTAGCCAAATGTTGTTACAATTTTTCCTGAACCTTTGCATGAGCTTGAACTAAATAAAGGTAAAAAAAATCTTTTGGAGCAATTTTCAATTTTTTTGCCCCGTCACATTTTCATGGAATCGCCCATATTATACAAATATTGAACCGGGTAGTCCGTTGCAAGTGCTCAATGGACTGTTTTCTTGTTTCATTTGAATCAATTAATACGTCTATACGATCGCACCCGGAAAGTGGTGACATTATTCTAGATTGTGCCTTAACTATTGAAGTGGTTTGATGGACCAAACCATGTATCTACTTTGCTCTGTTTTCACTCGTACACATATATATGGAGTAGTGTCACAGACACTATTATGTTATACTTGAAATGTACTTGACGCAAAATAAAAAGGTCACTAAATAGTATGTAGGAAGCCACTGCCTTCTCAGACCCATGAATGACGTATTTATATATCAGGTTAAGGGCTCTAGATTACCATTGAATTGAGGTCAATTGAAAATATATTATACTTCACGACGTTACTTTTTTTAACGGGCATTCTTTATTACGTCAGTGATAAGAAAATAATGAAATGCTGCAAAGCAACGATACTGCATTAATGGCCGACTCGTCGCCAACAGTTTCCGTAAATATCGAGAACACCTTGTATCGGAATATAATTTGAAGGTACCAGTATCTTCCTTAACAGATAATATAAATGCTTATAACATTACCCAGATAATAAATAATTATAATTTAAGAAATATATACTTTATAAACTCAGTTCAGACATGAGTATTTAAAATGGTTTATCCTTGTGTAAAGACCCTGTCACACCATAGCGTATGGCCTGAACGTGGCCTGCCTGAACGTTTGCCGACGTATTCAAAACATAGCTCGAAAATTGTCAGAGTCCAAGAACGTCCAAGATCGTCCAACTTCCCAACGAATTGCGTAGGAAAAGTCGATACGGTGATGGAATGGACGTATCCATAGCGTATCCATAGCGTATTAAACGTATACATAGCGTATGACTAACGTATTGATAGCGTATCACTAACTTATAACAAACTTATGACAGCGTATCACAGCGTATGCGATCGGCGAGCGTATGACCAACGTATGCTTAACGTATTCGTAGCGTATGTCTGCCGTGTTCGACGTATCCTCAGCGTATCCTGGGCGTACAATGAACACGTGACTTATGCCGCTGCAGAAATTGAGTTTCGTACACGGCAGGACAAGTGTTGCCAGTTCAAGTAAACGCAGCCTAGATGATAACTATTAAAATATCTAGAAGGGTAAATCTATAGGTCCAACCTATAACTTACGACGAGTAACGTACCTCTAACGTATGTCAGCGTATGTCAACGTATGTCTGACGTATGTCAGCGTTTGTAAACGTATGTCTAACGTACCACGAACCTATCGGGAACTTATGCTGAACGTAAGTTAAGCACACGTTGAGTACGTCGAGAAATTTTGAACATGCTCAATAATTTTTCGCGGGCTCGACGTGTTCCACATTTTCACAACGTATCACAGTGTGCTCTTAACGTAAACGACGTATCCCCAACTTACCACTAACTTGTATCAGCGTACACCAACGTATTTTTCGATATTTCGCATACGTTGTCATACGTTCAGGCGATACGCCATGGTGTGACAGGGCCTTAAAGACCCTGTCACACCATAGCGTATCGCCTGAACGTATTTCGACGTATACAGAAAATAGCTCGAAAATTGTCAGAGTCCAAGAACGTCCAACTTCCCAACGAATTGCAATATTTTGGTTTTTATCAATGCTAGATAGCTATATATTTTCAGCCGACGTACATTAACGTATACCAACTTACGAGTAACGTACCTCTAACGTATGTCAGCGTATGTCAACGTATGTCAGCGTATGTCAACGTACCACGAACGTACAGGGAACTTATGCTGAACGTATTAAGCACACGTTGAGTACGCCGTAAATTTTTGAACATGCTCAATCATTTTTCGCGGGCTCGATGTGTTGCAAATTTTCACAGCGTATCACTTGACTTGACTTACTTACTTACTTGACTTAGGGCGGATGATTTTTCCGAACCACAATGCCTCTCCAGATCTTCCTATCCAACATAGCTGTCTTGATTTCTTCCACCTGCAGTCCTGTATCACGTTTGAGTATGTCAATGTAGGTCAGGGCTGGTCTACCACGCTTTCTTGCTCCGTGCTTTGGGATCCAATGTATAAGTTTGTGTACAAGCTCCTTGGACCCTCTGAAGCAGTGTCCAGCAAATCTTGCTCTGCGTTCTCTGATCTTGTCCGAGACTTTTGGCATGTCCCCATACAGGTCCTTATTTGTCACATGCTGACTCCAGTTGATGTTGAACACAGATCTTAGCATCCTAGTGTAGCATCCATCCAGTTGTTTACCAAGCTTTGGGGTGACTGTCCATGCCTCACATCCATAAAGGAGGACGGATTCTACTGTAGCTATGAACAGTCTTTCTTTGAGCTTTCTGGATAATGATTTAGCCTTCCATAGCTGACTAAGTTTGCCACAAGCTCTCCATGCAGCTGCTTTGCGTGTTTTGATGTCCTTTTCAGTGTTGTTCATCCAGGCTCCAAGGTATTTGAAGTCTTCCACTTTATCAAGGCGCATGCCTTCACTTGTGGTAATTACAGGTACTTGCGTCTGGTTGAAGGACATGTACTTCGTCTTTGCAGCGTTCATTTTGAGCCCAACTCTTCCCACTGAAGTCTCCACTCTATTGAGTAGTGATTGCGCTTGAGACACTTCCTCAGACAACAGTGCAATGTCATCAGCAAAGTCTAAGTCTGTTACTACGGTTGGTCCTATTCTTCTGCTGCTTCTTTTTGTTAGGTGGAATCCTAGCTCTTCTTCTCTGCCATCTATGGCCTCTCTTAGGGCATAGTCAAGAACAATGACAAAAAGATATGGAGCCAGGGTGTCTCCTTGTAATACTCCAGCCAGTATCTCAAACACTTCTGTTTCTCCATCTGGTGATATGACATTTGCCTTGGTGTCTTTGTATATGTCTGCTATCGCATTTGTAAGCTGATCAGGTACACCATAGGCTTTCAATATTTGCAGCATTCGTCCCCTATGTATTGTGTCAAACGCTTTCCTGAAGTCGATAAAGGTTATGATGGCTGGCAGGTGATTTGATCTTATTCCCTCAATAATTCTTCGAAGGGCAAGTATATGACCTACAGTGGTACGTCCTACTCTGAAGCCATTTTGATTAGCTCTTAGGTGGACGTCGAGCTCCGGTCTAATTCTGTTGAGTATCATCTTGTTGTATAGTTTGGCAACAATTGAACTCAGGCTTATTCCACAGCGTATCACAGCGTGCTCTTAACGTACACGACGTATCCCCAACTTACCCCTAACTTATATCAGCGTACACCAACGTACACCAACGTATTTTTGATATTTTCGCATACGTTGGCATATGTTCAGCTTCAGGCGATACGCCATGGTGTGACAGGGCCTAAAAGACAGCACGTAACTAACCTAGCACCAACTCCTTTATTGAGGGATTAAAGAATTATACAGCTTTAATCCGTAATAGGTCTGGACGCTAGTCTAACTTATATCTTACACCAAAGATACACCGTATTAATTATGATTTAAGATACAGGTATGTACTAAACTCAGTTCATACATGAGTATTAGAGTGACGACACAAATTCGCCTACGGCGCTTGAGTGAATCCAAAAAGTCGAAATCGAAGTTAGTTGGAGTAGAACTATCCGCCGGTCGGTCCCTTATCACTTTCTACGCGGCAGGCGTCTGCAGACGACAGTTCCAAAATACCACATCACAAAATGTTTCAAAAATGTCAAATTAATTGAATGTCATCACCATAATGGAATCATCATGAGAAATGCATTAAAATAATTACAAACATGCCTAGTATTGGTTCAGTAAATTTTGAGATAAGACTGTGAAAGTTGGGAAAGGTTTCTGACAAGTTTGTTTTGTATAATATGGTAAATCTAATAGCCGCGTTGAAAGTGTTAACAAAAGGTAATGACATATCAAATTGTCTCGGAAACATATTAAAGCTAGATGTTCGCGATGTAATATCAATGGCTGTCTAATGACTTTCAAAAGCAAAGTCACGTGGCTATCCATTGAATGGCCCTTTGAGTGTGATACAAGAACGTGTTACACGAGAGAGAAATATATCACTACGTTAATTTAAATTGTATTCATATGATATTAATTTACTCTTTAGCACAATACAAGAATATACTGGATGTGCAAGGGAGATATTGGCAGCAATATACTCACACGAGAGCTATTTGTATACCAAAATCCGGTGCCAAAACACGCAATCTTATTCAATAATCTTATGTTGGCTAGCAATGACTAAACCATCAGTCTTAAGAACTCGTATGACTTACAATACCATGGGTCTGAAATCAGACAATTCTGCAAGAATTAAATCGTAACTCTGTCTGGCGATCGGGAAGAAATAGCGAAAAGGCTTAATAACATGTTGGATGGCAAAAGACAGATGCGCTACAAAATCCGTCACGACAATGTTGAAATTCACAATCGGCTATTTCTGAAACAAGTCAATGTTGACATTGCCAGACCGACGTTAGCATGGTTAGGAACAAGATTATTAGTATACGAATGATCAACCCACGTTTTCAAAACATTTGTGAAAAACAAGATACGTGTAACGCCCCCTGTTGAATATTTCGGGAAATTATGTTGAGACTTGGCCCATTAAATATATCACAATTTATGTTTAGAGTTAATTTTCCCTTTCATTTTCCGGTATTTTTTCCACCCCGCCCCATTTCATTCATACGAGTACATGCTTTTCACAATGGCATATTTTCCTATGTATTGTATTTGATAACATTTGCATTATCAAAAATATAGATAGTTTTTGCGATAAATTTGTTTTCAGTATTGCATTGGAAAACAGCTTCGTACCTTTATATTAAAAATAATAAACACATGGAATGAATCTTAAGACAAAGGAATCAAAGTGAGTAGTAAACTGACCACCGAAAACTGCCTTGAATTGCAATTGACCATCTAATGTATATGTTTTGACGTTATCACTTGCCATATTAACAACCTTCTAATGCAGTGAATAATTTCGTATATAACAAAATTCAAAGAAAAAGAGTGGAGCAAATACTTACGATGGCAACCAAAGTATATTTAGCTATATCTTAAAGTAAAGTACACTGAATTCTTAATGCACATATATATAAATGGTATTTATAGACACGGCGAATTGTTAATGTGATCAATAGGCAAGACTGGCATATTGAACAATAATAATATATAATGCTTTGAAACCATAATTATTATCCTAGCCAGTCCGGAAATATTATCGTATATTTTCTGATTAAGATAAGGTTATTAAATTATTTCAGTCAGATAAATATATATCAAAATAGCACCACACTGGAGTAGAGTCTAGTATGTAGCCGGCAACAATATCGGGTAGTTAATACGAAACTCAATTGATACGCTTATTAAACCGTAGACATGCTTGTAAATTCAAAATGATGATACATGAATAATGTGGCCCTGAGAACATGAATGCCCGAAGCCTAAAAGCTTTTCTGCAAATTCCAAATCAATCAATTCAATGTTTTACTTCAAATGCAGTGAACTATTTCATTTTGTCTGTGATGAAATTAAAAGAAAAAGAGTTGAGTAAATATTCACGATGGCAACCAAAGTATATTTATAAGACATCTAGTTGGTTCAATTTTTAATTAAAGGCATGTTTACAAATTCAATATGAAAATACATGAATAATGTGGCCCTGAGAACATAAATGCCTGAAGCCTAAAAGCTTTTCCGCCAACTCCGATTCAATCAACTTAATCAAAACTGAAATTTTCATATCACAACCAAATTATTTTACTCCGAATCTACCCATTAGTGTACCTGTCGATACATCTCACTATTTGGCACTAAATCTTAAGTAATTTAATGACTTTACTTTACTTTCTTCAGTATACACTAGCTCACGTCCCCGGGGGGGGGGGGTACTCTGATATGTTTTTGATAGGGATGTGCCGCCAAACAATTATCAATTTCCGGAAGAAAATGGACACATATGTTTGCCAGAAACTCATAATCTTCCTATAATATTTGACCGATTTTTCTAAAATTTCTCGGTAAAAAACAGCAAAATTAAGGATATTAGACCAATAAATTTAACAAAATGTACCCCGACCCCCTGGGCCCACGTCATTTTTGTTGTAAGTAAACATGGTTAGCCCGGGGAACGGTTCAATAATGATGTTTTTCATTTTCTATAAAAAGATTGCGTAGCTAAATGTACACCTAGCGTTTGGGTTGAATAATAAGTACCAAGTTTGTCCTCATCCACAACAACCCTCTGAGACATTTGTAAAATTATGACAGCTAGTTAACTAGGAGGTGGACATCAATAATGATGTTTTTCATTTTCAATAAAAAGATTGCGTAGCTAAATATACACCTAGCGTTTGCGTTGAATAATAAGTATCAAGTTTGTCCTCATCCACAACAACCCTCTGAGACATTTGTCAAATTATGACAGCTAGTTAACTAGGAGGTGGACATCACTAACACCGCCGAGTAAAATTATATGTGTCCCGTGTGATCCTTCGTGACGTCAAACAAAACACTGTTTGGTAAGTACAGGACGCTCAGTTTTTTTGGTATCGATGCTAGCATGTTGCTAATTAGGATAATTAAATGAATATTCTCAGATATCCAGTTGCCGTACACGAAGAAGTAACAATATATACACGTGAAACATTCATAAAGGAAACCAAAAAAAAGGTTGCACTTACTTTTGCAAGTGTTACGTTGTCTCCAACGCAGTTGAACTGTTAACTTTTACGACGTATTAAAATAAGAATTGCAAAACTAGAACGTATGGATCGCACGTATAAGAATACGTAAGACTTACACGAAATATGTTGTATTATACGTACAAGTAACCTTCAAAATTGAACTGTCACACATATTTCTATATCATTATGAACATATTTGCATTGGTTAACTCAATTTGGTGCTTGTACGTCTTGTGATGCAAAATAAGTATTACGTACAAGTCACTTGTACGTATCAGTCATGCGTACTTATTCTGCAGTGTGGCCTTACTAACCCGCCGGTTTGATTCAGTGATAAAACGACCCTTCTTGCACTTATAAAACTAAGTTCCGCACATTTAGATTGCATTTTCGGCTTAATTATGTTTTAGTAAAACATTTATTTTGTAAACATTTTATACGTCGAATGTCAACTCATAAAGGATTGAGTGGGATTGATAGTGTGAAAAATGTACAACATTCGCGGCATATTGATATAACTACACAAACATGTGCATATTTTGAAACAATTAGAAAGATACGCGTGCCTTGTTCTCTATGTGCCCTTCTATACAAGGTAATTGCGTTAGTAGTCCGATAGCAGCTCAACGTTACAGTGCCGAGTCTTAATGTATTGATTAGTAATACACATGATTACATTATCCAATAGATTCTATCCGCAATCAATGTTATTCTCTAAGATGTTTGGTTATTTGATGTCGTTGCTAGCTAGAAACAGGTGCCGGTCTATTACTTCATCGTAAAACCGTTACCTTTTCTTATTTAAGTTTTAATTATATGATCATTTCTGCAATTTGTGAGCTCATGAGCCATCTGATTTCTTTTATCATTATACCTGATGTCTATGGTCAACATCTTCCCCTTCAGTCTCAGCGAGGTGTAATGAATGCATTTACAATTCAATCACCGTTCTGTATCTATAGAGGGTGTTAGACATGATACATAATGCAATCAGTGATTTTCATTCCAAAGGAATCCATAATAAAATAATTATATTGACAATTTCTGTAGCTACAATTGATAAAGTAAACAAAACTACAGTAGATTTTCCAAAGCTAGCATACCCTTGTGTTACAAATCTGTGAAAACGTGCATGCGTTCTCGCGTGTATTAAATTACAGGGAGGTCAAAACTACAAACTGTGCAGCAACGGCAATACGTAGGGAGGATAATACCAAAGGTTCAACATTATTTTAGTTCTCTAATAACGTGACTGATCTTTGTAAGTTTAGGTAAATGTCATACCCGTCTAAAATAAACCATTTAAAATCAAACCGATCTATGAATAGATAGCGCTGTGTGTTTGATAGCCTGAAAGCCATACGGACGCAATTAAATGACAACAGTAGACACACTTGCCAAATATAGTTTAATGAACTTCTTGCTTTGTGTGTTTAGTATAATATTACCATCTAGTTGTCAAAAGGATAGATACATACGAGGAGACTAACATACTGTAAGAGGTAAAAAGTAAACCACACTTCCTTACAAAAATGTCACTTTATTTAAAGCCTCAAAATGCATTTACAGTGTCATGCTTGATATCATATAAGTATGGGTTGTCTAAATCAACCTTTACTGTTCCTTATAAGTCTGGAAACGGGGAGTGTTTTGGGTGTGTGTGGGGGTGAGGGGGGGGGGGGGGTGTGTGGGGGTGTATATCCATAATACTCCGTTAGTTTTGATCAAAGTGTCGCCTAATGTGCATGGAATATAGAGAAATAACGGGAAGTGTGATCAAGTATATTCCAGCGAAATTGCTTAGCAATTGGCTCCCAAAACAGCAAAAAACCGCTCGAATTTGGCTCAAAAATGCCACTAGAATTGCACGATATTGTGCGGAGCGCGTATTATCGCGTGCATGTGTGCGCAAGGGCTCACTGCCGCGGCACTATACGCACTCCTACACATGGCGACTATAAGCCACACGGGAAATGGTTATAGGCCTATGGGGTATGTGGTGTCGGGTGTGGGTAAAACCACGGGAAATGGTTTAAGCTAGGCCTAGGGTAGGGTTATATAGTAATGTGGTATAAGTAGCGTTTCGCGGGGGTTTATTAAGCAACCTGATTTCTTTACTTTTGAAATGTGTGGGCTGTAGGGGGTTAATGAACTAAGTTGGCATATGCCAAACAATCCACGGGACCGAGGGTTAATGAAGTAATGCGGTAGAGAGGTGGGGTTAATACATCAACCTAGTTTGCGTGGATGGGGGGTGGGGGGGGGGGGGGTGTATGCGTTCCACCTATCAGGTGCCAATTTCACATACCGCCAAGTGGCGCCGCGTTTTATAACTATATTCCACCGGATTTTATTTACAACTCATGAACTCAAGTTTTCCAGCGATTGACAAATCATGAACTCAAGTTACAACTCATGATTCACGTTTGCTCATCTACAATCAAGGAAAATAATAGTTGGCACACTTGACGCAACTTATTACAACTATCACTGTGCTCGCAATTGAGATCAGACTTGGGACATAGCACTGTTTAATAGAAAGCAAAAGTCTCCCCCTTTCTTATATCCTTCCCCACCCCCCATCAATCAATGTTGGGGGACCTACCAAAGGCTTCTGATAATATGACTCGGATCAACATTGCCTCCGGGGAGAGTAGCGGGTTTTTTCCGTAATTAAGACAAAGTGTGCCAACCTTTATTTCCTTGATTGTAGCTTGGACCCGAGCGTAGCAAGGGTATCCCGCTTGTTTTTATATTTTATTTACGATAACGCATACAATTGGTCAGTGTAAAAGGCGTCAGCTATGGTTACTTGACAAAATCAGTTCAAACATATCTCATTTAAGCCGAACGGCCCCATGTTTCAAATTGGATGTAGCTATGATTATTTTTTGGTAATACGTCTCGCAGGGCCAATTTACTTTTCCTTATAGTACGTGAATCAAGCCGAGGTCTTTTAGTTCAATTACATTGTGAATTGAAACATTTATGTAACAACTTATGGGTGTTGTTATTGGTATAATGACAGTTATTTAATTCACTTGGCACTGTTGGTTCATTTGACAAGGGGAATCATGAAATTAGGGGAAATCATGGAAGTATGAAATTATGACGGTCGAATTAGTACAACGATAGCAATTTGTAATGTACCTCAATCATGGTAACCTAAGTGTAAAAGCGCAAATGTTCGCATTTGTTTAGTCGATAAAGTATAGTCCATCTCGCCCCTCCAATATGAAAAAAACCTAGCTACGCATCTGTATTCACATTACTGAGCTGAGTTTTAATAAGTACTAGTTATATAGTTCTCGGTTGTCAAAAATAGCTAGGGTACGAAACGAAACACAAAATTCACTCATGCGGTTAATAGTTCCAGGTAACCTCCATCCAAGCTCTTAATTGCAATATATCGAATGACTGTGTGACAAAACTCTGCGGATTAACCCTAGCCCTACCAAATACCACAAAATACCACGACTCAGCCTGTTTCTGTAACCCTGCGTGGAAGTTTTTCGATGAAATAATACTTGGCGCAATATACTGCGCCAAGTAGCCTTGACACTCATAGCGTGTTGTGGATTTCTGTGCCCGGTGTGTCGGAGGTCCGTGGTAAACCATGTTGCATAGTGATTAATAATCGTGTGTATTATCAGTAATATTTCCTTTTACCACTGTGGCAAATTAAGCTGTCAAGCGATGAAATTCAAAAATTAGTCTCCCATCACTCATGCAGTTAATAGTACCAGGTAACCTCCATCCAAGCTACTAATTGCAATATATCGAATGACTGTGTGACAAAACTCTGTGGACTAACACCTAACACCTTTTATGAATCTGATCATCGTAGTGTAAAGATTAAACGAAATACGAACGAATTTTACGTCAACCTCGTATAACAAACATACGTTTAATTATTTAGATTAAAGCTTCAAGGGATCGTTGTAAACAGACAACAAAACACAGGCTCTATGGGCCTTGGGTACACCCATTATTAGCCAATTTGAGATTTATTTTTCAATTTAAAATGCCAATAAGAAAATATGTGATGATTCAGAAGTTTCCGAAAGCTTTTGATTTTATTTGGCAATATACCACCGTCACCTCGTAGAGCATGTTTTTGTGGTCGCCTAGTATATTCATTACTTCATGAATAATCGCGATAGCTGCGTACCAAGTGCGTTCCAATCAAATTAATCGTTAGATGAGAACGCGCACGCCGAGCGCGGGTTAATAATAATTGCCCGAAAGTACTGCGCCAAAGTGTTCCATTGTTTTGCTCACTGACCGACCAATCAAATTAACGCCTCACGCCCCTAAACTGAATATTCAATGAGTTATGAGGAAACACGATTAAAGCTTATTTCTGATTGGTTGAATGATAAATATGTTAATGAGGGGATGACCCGACTTGGACTGTTTCAATAACTAAGAAGGGGTGGACAAAATATACAGAAAACTAATTAATTATTAGCAAGATTATATCGGTACAAATCAACGGTTTGGATAAAACATGCATCTTTTTCAGTAATGAATGAGAATAATGACTGCTTAACAACTGTTTTCGTGAATTTGTTTTGAAATCCTCGGGTTTTGTTCTGTTCATTCGGAATTGCCCCTCGGGGCTGCGCCCCTCGGGACAATTCCTCAGACCAGAACAAAAACCTCTGATTTTAAAACAAATTCGCAAAAACAGTTGTTACGCAGTCATTATTCTCTAAATAATAATAATAATAATAATAATAATAATAATAAACAGGCATTTAAAAGACGCATTTCAAACCACAAGGAAACTCAATGCACCGCGCAGAGATAAAATCAATAAATTAAAAATTAAAAATTAAAATTAATAATTAAGAAAACACACAATCTTTACAACCACAAAATACCATAACAAATTAACAAAATATATACATGAGTAATAGGCAAAACACAATTGAAGCGCAAAAGTCAATATATATACAGATTCGCCAAATTACGATCTAGTGAAAAGGTAGTGCTTCAACCTGCACCAGGGGTATGTCACTGAGCTTGCCGATCGGGTCCACTTTTAAATTGAACTTAGTCAGCATAGAATTGGGGGCGCTATACCGATCAGGCGTGATGATCAGGTGATGATTGTCTGATGATTGTAGCAGACGACGCAACGCTGGCCACGCGTCTCTCAGACGACCCAATTTGGCAACGGGAGTGCACCATTTTGAATTATTTTTAACAGTCATCGCCCGGTTAACGATAAAAATCCTTTTAATTATGATGTATTTGTCAAAATGATAGTTTAAAATTCGCGATTACGTGTTATTCACTACGAATTCAAAATTTAGGTTTCGCGTGGCCACCGTCGTCTGTTTAAATCTACAGCGCCCCCAAACCTATGCTGACTAACATGCCGTTTAACCTGCCGTTAAACCTGGTTAAACATTGTTAAACGCGTTAAACGCTGGTCACGGACGCATTCCGGACGATTACTATAATTTATTCAAATATGCAAAAGGTCCGTTTTCGTTACGTGCGTTGGTATACTACTTTCCTATCCCAAAGTTAATAGTATCCCTGCCTGCACTTAAAACTGTTCGAGAGTGGTAGCAGACCGAACCTTGGTGGGAAGCGCATTCCACAGTTGCGGGGCAGCCGCCGAAAACGCACGCTCACCATAAGTACGGGTATGAATTGCACGTGATGGCTCCAGCAGGTCCATGGATGAAGATCTAAGAGTCCGAGGAGGATCGTGTTTCTTCAAGAGAGTTTTGTCAGGTAAGAAGGGGCCAGACCATGAACGCATTTGTAAGTTATAAGCAGGATCTTGTATTATATATATATATATATATATCAATCTGTTTCTTGTTCTAACAATGTGGCTAAGTAAGCTGTCGGGTATATTTTTGTTAAAATTGGAGAATGTTTCAATACGATTTATTTGGCCATATATCGCTAAAAGATCCTTTTCTCTAAGTCAATGCAGCATAGTTTAATCAGCTTGTTGTCAGATGAATTTGAGACAGGACACAAAAGTTAGGTAGTGGTAGCTTGTAACTGCAACCCAACGATTTATTCACCATGACCCATGGTCAGTCATGGGATCGCACCCAATCATTAATAATAATTTTCCAAAGCACAACAATTACAAACTTGACGAGTTTGATATTTTAGTTCCCTCGGAGGGATTCATGTACAGTAGAATTGAACTTGTTGAAAATAATTTGAACCATTGACATGTGGATGTCGCCGGATTAGCCCGACATGTGAATATCGGATGCCAAAATCTGTAAGTTGTCCAAATTCTGAAACCTGACATGTAATTTTACTTTGGAATTAGTGCGAGTTTGATAGTACAATTAAGACCACACAAAACAGATCGGTATAATTATTACAATGTCTATACCTCTAAATGTTCTCATTTCAATGAGATTAGTTATTCAATTTTAGCAAATTTCTTAATTCTTAAATATGACATTTCCTTTTTCAATTTTAATTTGTAGCTAAATGTAGTACAATTTGAAAAGTCTCTGTCTACGCAAAGACGCAAAGGCAGATCGGTACACTTTAATACAATGACTGTACCAATACATTTTTCTAAAACCAATGAGATTAATTCATTACTTATTTCCAATTTTCTGATGACAATACGCCAATTTGAGGCCTTAAAACGACCCACATAAGCAAAAGCACCCTAAATAAGGTACCATCTTGGAGATACAATCTCGTAGCAAGCATGCCCACTGATCAGCACTTGATTGTGCAACGTTTGATCAACATTTGTCCATGGATTACCTGACCTAGGATAAGAGTACCGCAAGCACCTGTACACTCCCGTCCTAATGGCCGAATCCGTAAACAATGGCTCAGGAGCCGAATTAAGAATACCGCACGCACCTGTACTCCACCCGGCCTAATGCCCGAAACCAGCAACCCAATGGACCAACCGCAGGTTGCCAGGAATGGATTACAACTGCTCAAAATCTTGCGGGTTATCTTTCCAAGACCGCAGAAAACATTCCCTTAATTAAAGCCTGACCTGCGGACCGAAAAGGCTCCATGAGCGATAAATTGTCTTATCAATATCATATTAATAGCCACAGAAGTACTGGAGAAAGAATTTACAACCGCAGCCCTCCGGCCCACCTGACCTGCATAGACGACAGAGTGGAGTTGAATCCACTTGAGCACAACCAAATCATGCAGGTTTGCCGGTTTTACTTCGGAATTTTTAGGGCCGCGGGGTATCCCCCGTTTTAGGTCTACCTCTGGGACATACTTATCTAATTTATATTTATATCAATATATTGGACCAATGTGAAACCTAACAATTACCATTAGCTGGCATGATATGTGCCGAATATTCAAATATTTACATATCATTCGACTATTTATTATTTCCCGAATAACAACTGGGAGTGGAGGGTGGGTTTTCTCCTCCTCTGGCAAGTGTGTTGTGGTTGCAGTCACAAGACTGAATGAAGGAAAGGGTGCGGTGTGAACCCCGAGTCAAAATAGCGCGGGAAAAAAGTGCCTCGTGACACGCCGCGGCGGAAGTTAACCAAGTCAGAGGTTAACGGGCAAAGGCTCAATTTCCTGTCAACAAGTTAGTTTTCTTGGTATTCACGACATAAAACTTTATTGTTGTCAGATGAATTTGAGACAGGACACAAAAGTTAGGTAGTGGTAGCTTGTAACTGCAACCCAACGATTTATTCACCATGACCCATGGTCAGTCATGGGATCGCACCCAATCATTAATAATAATTTTCCAAAGCACAACAATTACAAACTTGACGAGTTTGATATTTTAGTTCCCTCGGAGGGATTCATGTACAGTAGAATTGAACTTGTTGAAAATAATTTGAACCATTGACATGTGGATGTCGCCGGATTAGCCCGACATGTGAATATCGGATGCCAAAATCTGTAAGTTGTCCAAATTCTGAAACCTGACATGTAATTTTACTTTGGAATTAGTGCGAGTTTGATAGTACAATTAAGACCACACAAAACAGATCGGTATAATTATTACAATGTCTATACCTCTAAATGTTCTCATTTCAATGAGATTAGTTATTCAATTTTAGCAAATTTCTTAATTCTTAAATATGACATTTCCTTTTTCAATTTTAATTTGTAGCTAAATGTAGTACAATTTGAAAAGTCTCTGTCTACGCAAAGACGCAAAGGCAGATCGGTACACTTTAATACAATGACTGTACCAATACATTTTTCTAAAACCAATGAGATTAATTCATTACTTATTTCCAATTTTCTGATGACAATACGCCAATTTGAGGCCTTAAAACGACCCACATAAGCAAAAGCACCCAACAAAGGACACTCATCAGGGACTTTGCCCCAACAGAAAGCCCCCCCCCCCCCCCCCCCCCCGATGTCAGACTATTAGATAAGATCTATTACTACCGGTTGATAGAAGGAGGAAAGGCTTTGGAGCATTGGTGGCTATTAAAGAAAAGTAAGCCCTCAGCTAAGTTCATTCTGAACAAAATGAGACCTTCTGTGCTTAAATGTAAGCCATCGAGTCGGAATAATTGAAACCGAGATAAGGGCAGAACGGAATCGTGAGAAATAAAGCCAGCATTATCCATTAGTTTGACAAATTTGTGGGCTTGTGCATTTGCAAAATTTTTTGTCTTGCGCCCCTTGTTGCTCTGTCTCTGGCCATAATAATACAGGCGAGGCAAGACGTCAGACCACAATATACGTGTCATTGGAAGGAGAAGACGAATGCTCTGTAAGACTAAGAAGATAGATTTACGCAAATTGTATGTGTTCAGGGAAAAAATGTCATTCGACCCCACATGGATGACGATAGTGGTAGGATATGGATGCCTCGCCAATCTCTTCTTAACTAATTTGACTATGTCCGACAGATGACCACCTGGCTTACCCAACCACGTAACCTGCCCACCTCCAGAGAGTTGTGGATTATATAGACCAGCCCATTTAATATGGCTGTCGCCCACCAGCCAAGTTCTAAGGGAACCTGTACAAAATTGAAATTAAAAACAACGAAGGCGAAAAGGAGAAGATTGAAAAAGAAGAAAAACTTGTTAGTTACGGACCGCTGGTAATATTATTATCATTCTTCTTCTTTTTCTTTTCTTTTTTCCTTCCGGATTTCCCGGTTTTATATTTGTATTGTTTTGTGTTTATGTTATTTGTCATATTAAATTATATGCTAACCGGATGTAAAACAGCATTTGTTACAGAGATTTAAGCAACAATTAGTAACACCCTAGGCCAATAAACCAGCCGCACAAAAACATTTTATACTTGCCTACACTCATTTCCCAAAAACAGGCTTGAATTACCTGAATTACATTCATTTTATTTATTCATTTTTATAATTATAATTATTCCTGACACCGTATGTACATACCTGCCAGACCCAACATGTGGATGTTGAGGCTACCCATACTGTACTGGTTCAAATTGACCATGACCCTGGAACAACCACCCGCAACGGTCTAATATACAACTTAATTGCAGATGAGCGCCAGCGACCCATTTCCATAATAGTTTCCATGGGCACCCCACACAAGGCTGCCGATGTCGCAGCCCCGATCCTAAAACTGTGCGGGCTAAAGTCTTTCGGATCTAGCCCTATTGAACTTACACCTTTCTTTAGCATGTAGCTGAATTGATATCTTGTGAGGGGTACCCCACTAAAATGAATAAACAGGGGACCATCCATAGGCGGCCGGATTTTTGAAAAACTCGCTAGTGCCAAGATAGGGCATATGTTTGAATCTGGACTTGCCTCAATTTGTAACGTTGTGCCCACCCCTCTCTGATCCGTTTTAGATGAGCGGATTTTTACCTCCAAAGCAGGTGGATCTACCTTGAACAAAATGTCGTTAGTAGAAAGTATATTGGCCCAACCCCCATTTTTGGAAGCTGTCGTAAATTCTCCTACCCTTAAAAACCCAAAAAATGCCAATGAAAAGGCAGCTTTAAATAAGCCTACCTCGTAACTAGAATTACACAAGTTTGGCAGTGATGCTAAAAGCTGTTGCAAAATAGGTAGGGTTATGGGACGTCGACTGTCCACCCTCCTATTCTGACGCCTACAACCTTCTTTCAGTTTTTTAACCACAAAGTTATCAGTTGGGTCCTCCCACCCATTGATTTTGTGCATGTAAGCAAGGGCGGCGATATATGTCTCAATTGTAGAGGGCGCCTTCCCATCTATGGAAAGTTGAGCAAGCAATAACATGGTTGACAGAGGCTGGCCAATCCCTTTTTAAGCCCAAACCCTCCCTAAAACCTTCAAAATCACTAACCCCCCTCTTATATGTTGTAAGCGAGCTCTTAGCCAAAGAAGCTTCCAAAAGTCTCTGTGTTTCTGCTTCTAAAGCTTCCAAAGAAACTGAGGCACGGGGGTTCCTACTGGCTCCGCGTCTGGTGCCAATTCCAAAAAACGAGGAGCCTGAAAACGTGATAAAGCGTCCGCAATATTGTTATTAACGCCGGGAATGTGTCGAGCCTTAAACGCTACATTGAGTTTAAGACATTGCAAAACAAAAAATCTCACCAACTTCATAATTGCAACACATTTAGAGGTTTGCTTATTGATAATGGCAACAACGGATTCATTATCAGACCTAATCAAGATGCGCTTTCCTTTCAAAATGTCCCCCCATAAAACAATGGCAACAACAATGGGAAACAATTCGAGCCAAGCAATTGAATGGCTTGTCGCGTCTATACCTAATGGCCACCTGCCCTGAAACCATTTCCCCTGCAAAAAACCTCCAAACCCGATGCCACCGCTGGCATCCGTGAATAATTGGAGATCATTATCTTCGCTCCAAAACTGGTCTGGAATCATGGCTTTCCCATTAAAATCTTGCAAGAAAATTAGCCACATAGAAAGGTCATATTTTGCGCCGCATGACAACCTAATCTTATGCCAAGGCCTATTTATCCCCATTGTGAGGTCAATCAAACGCCTGAGGAAGGCTCTGCCTGGAGAAACAGCCCGACAAATAAAGGACAATGACCCTATTAGCGATTGCAGCTCTTTTAAGGACAAAAAAGTTGAATTTGCGGCCTTTTTGACCTTGACTAAAATACTAGCAAGTTTTTGCGCTGGCACTGATACAACCTGTTCAACCGAGTCTATTTCTAAGCCCAAAAAAACTAATTTTGTGGTGGGGCCGACAGATTTATCTGTGGCTAACGGTACTCCAAATTTTGCACAAATGCGCTCGAAACATGCGACTAATTGATGACAAGTCGTTAAATGAACAGCGCCCCCTGGAGGGCCACTTACGAACAAAAAATCATCCATATAATGGACGACCATCTCAGACCCCCCCTCCTGTTTGACCACCCATTCCAAAAAAGTCGAAAACATTTCAAAGTGTGCGGGAGAACAAGATGCCCCCATAGGCAAAGCCTTGTCAACATAGTATTGACCTTTAACCTTGATACCCAATAAATGAAAATCTTTTGGGTGAATGGGTAAAAGCCTAAAGGCAGATTCGATATCTGCCTTGGCCATGAGGGCGCCCTTCCCAGCCTGAATAACTAAACTAGCCGCATCATCAAAATTTGCATAACGCACTTTGCATACCTCCCTATCAATACCGTCATTAATAGAATGACCCTCTGGGAACGACAGGTGTTGAATTAATCTGAATTTCCCAACCTCAGATTTTGGGACTAAGCCCACAGGAGATACAATTAAATTTGGAACCGGAGGAACCCGAAAAGGCCCCGCAACTCTACCCAATTTTATTTCTTTAGTCAGTTTTTGGATAACTGCATCCGGATCTTTCAAAGCAGATTTTAAATTAACTGCATCCCGACCTTCCCTTATGCCCAAATACCCCAGTGTAAAACCATGACCGAAACCTTCCTCAAGAGAGTTTGCTGCTGTACGGTGTGGATACCGAGCCAGCCAAGGTAACAGTTCTAAAAAATTAATCGGGGTACGATATTTACAGCAAATGCAATTAGCTGTACCTGATGTTGAAGTGACATTATTCTTACATGTATACGGAGCCAATTTAAACCTATTAGTATTGGACGGAGGCAGAATTTTGCTACTTTGGCCCTGATGTCTTGGACTGTTTGTTTCGTGAATAACAGTCTTTAATACTGTGACCCTCTTTATTACAGGACTGACACGCGTGTCTGAAGGAACAGTTGGCGGCGCGTTTACAACCTGATGGTTTATTATAGTTGTAACAGAAACGACCTGTGGTTGATGACGCCCTCCCTCTGCCGCGACCTGATGGGTAGGATTTGTTATTGCCACGAAAATTCGCAGCACCCCCTTGATTCTGAGATTGAAGTGACGTAGGCACTGCTACATAAAATGCCCATAATTCATTATCAATTGAAGACCAAGCCCTTTCTGGATGCGATTGAAAGCGCAAACGAAATTGCCGATCATATTCCCTCCAACCCCCACCTTCAAAGCGTGCGGCTGCCGTACGAACTATATGCCCGTATTTCAATAAATCCTGAATTCGGCTGGGATGTGCATTCAAATAGACAGCAGAAAAAATAAAGAATGCATTAGTCCATGAATGGATGGACGTAATTTTGGGTTGCGAAATTGGCGACTTCAAAATGACCTGTCCCAGTGCATTCAACCCTAAAACCTTATCACCTGATGGCTCAACTAACCCCCCTTTATCCAATAACGATGAAAATTCGACGTACTCCCCATTGCGAATTTTTTCTTTGGTTTGTTGTGGAATCCCTTCACCCAACGGACTACACACTGACGATAATGGATTCGTGATATTGGCCCCCGTATCAAACGGATTGAACTGCCCAGAAACATGTGAATAATTCTGGGAGTTGTTATTTATTGCCAAGAAGGGATTAGGTACATTGTTATTGTCAAAATTATAGATAATCTCACCAGACTGGACACCTCCTCCAACAGGTTGTCGCTGTACAGGTTGTTGAATTCCCACACCACCGCCTGTTGACACGAAAGCATTTTGGTCACGTGGCTGAAAACCCATACTTGGCCCCGCACTCTGATTACCTGCCTGCCCGCTGGCTTGACTTGGCTGCACCGAACCTGATGCTCGATCCACGGGCGGTAGTTGTTGATTGGCCTGGATTGGCCTGACGTCATGCAAACTGCTCGTGTTCACACGGCTTGGATTTGCCGAGATTACCGGAGACATTACCGGTGGCGCATTGCTGATCCCGTTATCATGATTTTGACCAATATTTAGGCCTGGCGGAGGTGTTTCATGCCCACGGTCAACGTTCTGCTGATTTCTCGGTGGAGATGGTGTCCCCAGAGCCACGTATCGCAGGTCTATCGGAGGCAATAGTGGTGGGGGATTTGGATTATTCCCCGGATTATTACTCGCCCCAGAAGTTGAAGTAGAAGCTGCCGCCGGATTTTGCGCCGGAGGTTGAATA
Organism: Ophiura sarsii; assembly: GCA_035610835.1. Taxonomy (NCBI): domain Eukaryota; kingdom Metazoa; phylum Echinodermata; class Ophiuroidea; order Amphilepidida; family Ophiuridae; genus Ophiura; species Ophiura sarsii. Next base: position 152,874 of record CM069451.1, on the reverse strand, counting down.
TTATTATTATCAGCCATCGCCGATGCCATATGACGGGCCTGGGCCCTCGTTTCTCTTGCAAAGCACAGAGGAGGAGGTTCAAGGCGTTTACGTTTTGTGCCTCGTTTTTTCCCCATGATTATAGTCCCAAAACTTATTTATTGACGAAATGAAATGGAACAACAAATGTCCAGCAATTAAACTCAATGTACTTAACGGATTGATGAATGGAAACCCGATGAATAGAGATGAAAACTAGATGAAGAAATGAAGATAGTTCAGATGCCGGTGTAGATAACTGAAGATTTTTCTCCTCCTCTGGCAAGTGTGTTGTGGTTGCAGTCACAAGACTGAATGAAGGAAAGGGTGCGGTGTGAACCCCGAGTCAAAATAGCGCGGGAAAAAAGTGCCTCGTGACACGCCGCGGCGGAAGTTAACCAAGTCAGAGGTTAACGGGCAAAGGCTCAATTTCCTGTCAACAAGTTAGTTTTCTTGGTATTCACGACATAAAACTTTATTATTGGCGAGAAATATTCGGTTTTTATCTCTCCGCGCGCAAAGGTAATCCAAGCGTACGCGCGCGATTATGGCCGAACGCACGCGAATTTGGTCCCACGCACGCGTCGCGAATATGATGCACCAATGCGATTGTAGCGTGCCCACCAGAGGCTGCTCACGACGCTTAAAAAGTGAAGCCAAAGAACGAAAAGTCGAACCATGACAACAACAAATACGCACTTCCCGAAAAACGTCGCTCTACGCGCGTGGTTGAGTGCGTCATTTTTTCTTATAGTGTCCCAGCTGCGTGTTGATCTGAAACCGACGCACACATTTCATGAATGCCGCTAATGGTTAAGTTTCTCACTCGGTGGCAACCCCCTCCTCAGGTTTATCACTCGACAGCAACCCCCTCAAGTTTCTCACTCGGCGGGGATTTCTTATTTGGTAAAAAACATACCTCAACCGATCAAAAACGCCCGACCGATCGACCGACACTGCCTGATGAGGTCCATTTGCCGGTATCCGCGTGTTCGATCACCCCCGCCCTCCGAGATTCCATGATATAAATACCAAACCTTTTGAAATGAAGTTTCATTCTACACTAATAACTTGCAGATGCTATTTTTATAAAAGTTCTAGGAACTCAGGAACTCAATTTTGTACAGGAAATAATAAATTGGAGTAATATAACATTGCATGTAACGGTAAAAGCGCCAAACAATCTTTTACTTTTTCAATCATTTCAATGACCATGATGACCTATGTCTACCCCATACTCTGAGCGGGGCGTTCCCTTTTCCTTCTTTTGTCTAGTTTTTTCTTCTTTTCCTTTTCTTTGCATTCTCGATTTTGTCCATCACATTTTTGATAGGGTGAGCACTCTGCCCACCCTGACTCCTCTGGCTACACCACTGGTTAAAACGCTGTTTAAAAGTGGTTTAACATTTTAACAAAACTGTAAACAACTTTAACTGTTATAAATTTCACCCGTTAATAACAATCTGGTTGTTCAAACTGAGCTGTTGAAATATTGAAAGAAATCTATTTGAACAGGCTTGTATGTATTTAAACATGCGTTTAACAACTCAGTTTGTGACTGATGGTTGTTTAAAAACTTTAAAAAGTGTTAAGCAACCTTTTTTAAAACAGCGTTTCAATGATGCATTAATTTTAAATTTGAGTAATTTCAAACATACCGTTTGGAATGACATGATAAAACTAAATAGATGAGGTGATATTTTACATCAATGACTGGGAGAGAACATCGTATCGTTCCTTGTCCGGCAATATCTGCAACCATGTTTGATTACGGTCCGATGCTTCTATATAAAACTCACGCCAAATAAGAAGGGACAAATTCAAAATAGTGTAGGCCTACTCAGGCCAATTTGATGTTTCCTCAAGCACCACTATGCGCTTCAGTCACGTACGCGTAGATGTGTGCGTGCTGATTAACTTATGCTCAACGCACAAGCTGCGCCGGAACCAAGGCAAACTACGCAAGTATTGACGCGTTGTCATGACGATATTGTCCGCTGTCATGACGATATTGTCCGCTGGCGGCTTCAGCGCGCTGTGTGTATTGGAATGCGCAATGAGCAGTCTCTAAGTAATTAGTCTATGGTGCCCACGTCCTTCTGTATTCATTCGCTGCTGTTAGGACGCGGTTGAAAAAGCACTCATTGATATAAATGTCCCTTATCAACCGTGTAAATACATATATACTTCGAGGTTTGATAACCAGAAATGAGTAACTTACTTTTTGGTCCTTTTGAGATATTGGTACCAAAAACTCTACGTACCAAAAAGACGAAGAAGTCTTTCTGGTTGTCAGCGCTCAATAAATGATTTTATACGAATACTTGTCAGGACGTAAAAGGACTGGATCTGTAAAAAAATCCGTCGAGTTTTTAGATAATTTACAAAACAAAATTTGCCATTAATTATAAATACCACGGCGCTCCGTGTGGCATTGAAAACACTATAGATTGTAATTGCAACTTCCAGATATATTTTTTTCTTGTAGTCCAGATTTACCAGGAAATGTGTTTTTTTCTCGAAGGGACAGTTCTGTTATCTTCAGTAATGTTCCGCCCCACACCATTCACCATTGACGCTTATGTTATCGAGGCAATTATCAGATAATGCCAACAATGAGACGAAGTGGCACAAAATTAACGGACACAAGCATATGTAGTCCTTTGAATTTAATAGAAGCAGTACCCTCAGGCAATACAGTTTGGAATTTTCATTGACACCCCCGACTTGCTATTAGCATCTGAACAGTGTACATTTCCCGTTCCTAGCCCGTCCGTGAATTACAAGGCTTACACAGCTGAACATATAAGTATCATGAAGAGATAAGTGTTGACCTTGCATTTTAGTAAATACTATCCCCATGTAATATGTTTAATGATGAGAAATGCAGAAAGATACTTGAAATTGTTAAGGGTTTATTTCAAATAATAGATCCGAATGGACGGCAGCCGGGAAAACGGTAAATCAGATTATTGAAACCGCTTTTTGAAAGTATTTGGGTATAAAACACCAAAAGCCACAAACAATTATCATAAAGAGACCTCAGTATAATAGGTAGAAAGGCTGCATGTATCTCTACTCATTGTAGGAGGTAAATGTGACTATCACCATCATAAAATAATAGTACACTACTACTGGCCTATTCATTGCTTCAATAATCCGTTTTTGAAACGACCATCAGCACACTTTGTTATCACATCGGGTCATTTATTAAATGCATGTTTTTGTATACAAGTCAGTACTAAACTTGCGCTAATCGTTGTAGTTGATCAAATGGTCTCGATATCGTTTTAGGCATATATGAGAAATAAATGACATGTTACTTAGGATTATAATCTACAATTCAGGCTTGTGTGTTTTTGTATCATCATATTATACATGTTATATTATAGCAAATAACACATTCGCGTTTTTATTTTTATTTTGTGTGTTTGCTGAATGGGAAATATTGCTTCTTTAACACATCGTGGTAGACCGTGATGCTATTTATAGAGATATCAACGCGCAGATAGGGTAAACGAATTCTACCTGTGCTCATGCATCCTTACGCAAATTACGTTCAGGAAATGATACGCCACCGCAGACACCATTTCAAGGAATACAAACCCCTTTCAGCCGCGAACCCCGCTTGGATGCCACCATCACTGCATAGTTGACATAATCATCGTTTCTAAGAAGACGGACTGGTACTTTGATTAAATTTTCGGCTCGGTTAGCCAGTGGAAATGACATAATAAAAGTCAATCACGCTAAATGTTTATAGAATAAGCGAGTAATTGAATTACGGTTAGACCGGATATCGTGTGGTTTTCGGGCCATACGGAGGTAAGGATTCCGGCTACCGGACTGCGACATCATAGGACAACTAATATTCATTGGTCTATAGACTATTAAGTTAACGAGCTCAGTAAGCAAATAAATATACAGATGCTATTTCTAGTTTAATAAAAACATAATATTTCATCATTAATAGTTCCATGAATTGATCAAAATGTCAATTAAATGATGAATTATATATGACAAACGTCACGGTATTGGACTCGTTCACATACCATAGCGTTATGCACAACACAAATGCGTTAAGTAATTTATTAAAATATAATATTAACAGAGGTTAATATTTGATTTCTAATCTTCAAAAGGCAGGTTTCTAAAGTTGATATTCTATTTTAGGCTCAATGAACAGGGTAAAATGAGTAAAAGAAAATCTTTTATTTTTTTATTGATTTTTGGTTTAGGGTGCACACTAATTATAGAGCTTCATAGGGATATGTACAAAAACAGTTGTTCAAACTCTGTTTTAAACCACTACATTTTGAAATGGGACCTGGGGAGTACTTTTTACTTAACGATGATCACTCTTTCTCATCAAAAAGTGCAGAAAATTGGTAGGTAGACTGTTTGATTTTCCAAAAGACCGCCATGAAGAAACCACATCGCTGACGAGCTTGGAAATGTCACCGTAATCGCCAATGTTTCCAGAAAAAAATACAAATTTGAAAGATCTCTCAAAATTTACCTAGATGATATCAAAAATCCTAGGCATTTACGCATTTGTTCTTATTGCCAAATCTTTTAAATTGAGGATTTTGTCATGCATACTTTCCGATTCTATTTTTAATCACCTCTTAAGGGTAGGGGATGCCTATTAGTGTTGTGTTAAATTTTATTTGATTGTTTTTGTAAATTTGTTTGTATATTTACCTACCAACGAAACGGCTAGACGTATACCCTACATCCTGCCTAAGATACCAAATAACTCTTTTAGAATAATAAAATATAATAATAATTTACATTGATTAAGGGGTGTACCATTTTAAAAGTCGAGAGAATATTGCCTATGTGGGAATCCATCCAAGTTCAAATTCAAACTGAGGTTACCTTATGCAAAATGGTCAACACGTAAGCCTATAATTGTTCCTTATCTATAAATAAGTAAGGCGACGAAAAAAATCCCTATTCTACGGGCAAACGGAGGGTGTCTAGAAAACAGGGACGGAAAACGGAGACAGAAAAACGGGGACACACGAAAACGGGGTCGCGTACCTGTTTTCCAGATTACCCAGGGGTAATCTGGAAAACGGGGCCAAAAAACAGGGACGCTCACTTCCAATCCATTGCACACCGTAAACTCGTCCCCGTTTATCAGATTACCCTAGGGGTTTCTGGAAAACGGGGCCAAAAAACGGGGCCCAATCGATTTTGTTAGTAATTGTAGCAAGAACTTCAACGGAGCTTCTTCAATATTCGGCTGAGTAAAAAATCTGGAAAACGGGGACAGAAAACGGGGCCACCATTTTTGGTCCGAATTTACGGGGTGCAATGGATTGGAAGTAAGCGTCCCTGTTTTTCGGCCCCGTTTTCCATATTACCCCGGGGTTATCTGGAAAACGGGGACAGAAAACGGGGCCACCAAATTTGGTCCGAGTTTACGGTGTGCAATGAAATGGAAGTGATTGTAAGACTTGAAGAGTTATAATCTGGCTTCTTTTTATTAGTATGTTTAGAATAAAGATGATGTAAAATGGATGTTTTTACTGAGCCGAATATTGGAGAAGTTCCGGTGAAGTTCTTGCTACAATTACTATAAAGAATCTATTGGGCCCCGTTTTTTGGCCCGTTTGCCAGACACCCCCGGGGTAATCTGGAAAACGGGGACAGAAGACGGGGCCACCATCTTTGGTCCGAGTTTACGGTTTGCAATGTAAGCGTCCCTGTTTTTCGGCCCCGTTTTCCATATTACCCGGGGTAATCTAGAAAACGGGGCCACCAAATTTGGTCCGAGTTTACGGTGTGCAATGAAATGGAAGTGATTGTAAGACTTGAAGAGTAATAATCTGGCTTCTTTTTATTAGTCTTTTTAGAATAAAGATGTTGTAAAATGGATGTTTTTACTCAGCCGAATATTGACGAAAAAAGTTCCGGTGAAGTTCTTGCTACAATTACTAAAAAAAAAATCGATGGGGCCTCATTTTTTGGCCCCGTTTTCCAGAAACCCCCGCGGTAATCTGGAAAACGGGGACAGAAAACGGGGCCACCATATCTTTGGTCCGAGTTTACGGTGTGCAATGGATTGGAAGTGAGCGTCCCTGTTTTTTGGCCCCGTTTTCCAGATTACCCCCTGCGTAATCTGGAAAACAGGGACGCGACCCCGTTTTCGTGTGTCCCCGTTTTTCTGTCCCCGTTTTCTAGACACCCGGCAAACGGACCTCTTGTAGTCTTGTTAGCTCGGTTGGTCGGGCGTTTGGTTCAGTTGCCATCAACATTTCGGGAAATGTGCCGCCGAGTCAAACATTTGAGAGCGGGGGAGGGGGGGGGGAGTTTCCGATTTTTGTTTAGAGCAGGGGGGGGGGGGCAGCGAACACAAATTGAGAGTGAGGGGCGGTGAAATGGGCCAACACAGCGGCACGCAAGAAAATTTGGTCAGTTTTCAAATCGTTAGGAAATTTCAAAAACATGGGTCGGTTGGACTAAGAAAAGTGTTTTTTTTCTCAAGGCCTTAATGTAGTTTGTACGTTCAAAACAGAGGCGAGTATATTGATAGTACCCATGTCGAATACTTAACGCCGCGCACCTCTCATGGGCGTTGTATTGTAGGTATGATAGGTTCCCTCCCTGTCACGTCAGTCCATTTAGTGGTATATCATATCGGTCAGAATTACCACAAAAACAATATTGCGTTGACTGAAGGCAAGATCACTATCTATTAATTCACTAGATCACGACCGTCATAATAAGCATAGGTAGACAACTCTGTGCTAGATAGATTCAATTATTGGTAACACTATAATCTGAGACTAATCTATAATTATTGTATGTCTGTAGGCAAGGTCACTTATGGAAAACTCCTTGAACGTAATGCGTTTAAAATCGTCTGTCTTTTGTATTTAAAGAAAGCATGTTTCATGTTTGAAGAACTTTTTAAAGGTCAAATAAAGAAGAACGAAAACAAGGTCTTCTAAAAAACTGGCCGAGACACCAGGAGAGGATAAATGAGCAGTGAACACTGTTTAAGCCTAGGACTAACATATCTAAATAGATAATTAGATATGTTAGTGTTAGTCCCAGGTTTAAGCTAAGAGGGACTTTCCGCGCAATGTAACCTTTCTGTTAGTATCATTTGAGCATGGGAAAAATATTTCAGGGGGCTAATTTGTGAAACTACACTTTAAGAATAAAAAAATGTTCTGAAACTGTCCTGTATAGGAATGTGTACTGGTTATATAGCAAATTAGAATGAGTTCTATAAAGGTTATAGGCCAAATAATAATAAAAACCTGTTCAGCGTCTTGACCTTTTCCAAAGAAGAAAGGAGGCCCTTTTTATTTTTTCCAACTATGTGCAAAATTGCCCTAATTAGCAATAAACTTTACGAACCTAATGAAGGAGGAGGCCCTTTTTAATAGGTTTTATTTCATGGTTCTAAGGGGTTTGTGCTTTGAATGAAACACCTGAAGAATAAGGTTATGACTGAAATAAAATGAGAAAAGAAGAAAATTGAAGTTGACCCAAAAAGGGAAGCAGGAGAGGAAGGTAAACAGGTTTTTTTAAAAATATTATTTTGCCATATTTGTATAACCATATTTGGTTTATTAATGGTTAATTAAGAACCCTTTGGGGTCCTAAGTCTTTCCTTATTGTGATTGGTTATAGTATTTGCAAATCAGAATTGTCAGGAACTATCCTTGTTTTCTAGGTTTATCCAAGCAGTGGCGTAGCTCAGGGGGGGGGGGGGGGCAGTTGCCCCCCTGACAGAATTTGTTGTGCCCCCGCCCCCTTTGTGCCTCCGCCCCACTCTTCGGATATAGGGCTTTTATGCATTTGAACCATTTAAAAATGACCATTTTCGTTTTGTTAAAGGACATTTATTTTTGAAAACGGCCTAATAAAACACTGAGGATTTACCATTTGTTGACTGTTGTTGTGTTTTTGGGACTGCGAAATCTTTTGATCGTGCGAAATTTTTTGACCGTGCAAATTTGTTGGACCTCACCCCCCCCCCCCCCCCCCCCCCCCCCCCCACCCCCACCCCCTCCCCCCACTTACGTGAAATTCACGAGGTGACTGAATGGGAACAAATTTGGGGCAACCTTTTACGAAAATTTTAGAAATCTTGCCCCCCCTAAAAAGAATTCCTAGCTACGCCACTGTATCCAAGGACCATAAAGGTTTCACACAGCACAGAAATACGTTGAGAGGCAAGTCAAGCAAGGTCGGCGGAGTTGGTTCTTTCTCTAGGGTATTCTTTGTATGCGATCAAAAATATTATTTATAACACTTTACTTAATATTGTCAAGTTACACAAAGTTCTTCGAAAGTTAAGCATTTATAAATATATTTAAGCCATAAATATAATTGGTCAAACTAATTTAAAAAAAATTATTTCGCCATAAAGCGTTAAAACGTTAAAAGCGTTAATTAAACCATAAATGGTTAAACAATAGACCATTTCAAATCCGAGAATATACGATCGGTTCCGAATGTTTCCGATTAGCCGAGCGATAAAAAACCCAAATAGTCTCGTTCCACGTTTTACTTCTCATGTGTGCACGCGTGTATATATAAACATAGTAAATCACTAGGCGGACAACCAACTATATAGGACAAGACTGTGAATGCGATCAAGAACGTGACCTGTTTTTCCGAAGATTTCCGAATAATCGAAGGACGGGAATCGAATAAAAAGAAATAACCATCAACTTTATTAACCGAGATTCAAACAATCCTTGGCATTGGTTTAACGATGGAATACAAGGTGGAGTCTTTGTTGGCTCGTCCAATCAGAAATTCAAATCTATCAATATCTACGATAAAATTCTCGCGCCAAATGTTAATACAATCCTTTTCATTGGTACGTATGTAATTTAATTGGTTGGTCGTATCACTATACACAATTTGTATCCAATCGCTTACCGTCTCACACTGTCCAGCACTGTCAAGACTGTTGCTGACGGGCCAAGCACTGCACTCACATATTCTCCAATTGGACATAAACAACGAAAGTATGTCAATAAACCCAATCAGTGATCATTGTCTATCGCTATAGAGTTCGTGACGTAAGGTTCGCAGATTTGAAGCAATCTTGTAGAAATAATATTTAGCGAATTAAATGAGAATATCTGCGAAACAATTGTACAAAACTTGTCTCGTCACATTTCATTATATTATAAGCTCCAATATAGGGGTCTCTATTATGAAGCTTATTCCAAAATATATCACTTTCGGCTGATTCTTCTATATAATACCATAGTGTGCACCCTTCCCTTTTAACCTCCGCGAAGACCCATTAGTTGTGGCCTCTAATATGCCTCGACACTTCTGTGTCTCGGCAAAAAAAGCAAGTTGTTCAGGGATAGAGTGTCCAGTTTTATAATTAAGTCCAATTGGTCAATACTTTGCACACGGTCATTCAAATAAACATTCCTCATAAAACTACCAGCTAACATAAATGAAAGTCAACGCTTGAAATATCCGCCAACTTTAAAGGTCAATGCAGTGATATTGTCGTTTACTATAAAAACATGGAATGAAACGTGAGACAAAGAAATCAAAGTGGGTGGAAATAACCACCGAAAAGTATCTTGAATAATGTACTTGTTATAACATTATCCCTTGCCATATTTCGATCTGACCTTCTAATGCAGTTAATAATTTCATTTTTTCTGTGATAAAATTCAACGAAAAGGAGTGAAGCAAATATTCACGATGGTCACAATCTATATTTAGCTATATCTTAAGCTATCTTACATGTACAAGTAAAGTACACTGATTTCTTAATGCACAGTGTGTTTATATAAATGGTATTTAGGCCTACAGACACTACGAAATGTTCATGTGATCATTGACTGGCATATTGAACAATAAGAATATCTAATGCTTTAAAACCATATTATCCCAGCTAGTCCAGAAATATTATCGTAGATATTCCGATTAAGATAAGGTTATTGAATTATTTCAATCGGACAAATATGTATCAAAATAGCACCACACTGTAGTAGAGTGTGCCATGAAGAAGGCAACAATATACGAAATTCAATGGGTATACTTATTAAACCGTAGATATGCTTGCAAATGCAATATGATAATGCATGGATAATGTGACCGTGAACACATACACGCCTGAAGCCTAAAAAAGCTTTTTTTGCCAACTCCAATTCAATCGACTTGATCAAGTTTTCATATTACAACCAACTTATTTTACTCAGAATTTACCCTTTAGTGTACCTGTCGTTACATCTCACTAATTGGTGTAAATCTTAAGTAATTTCATGACGCTATGAATATACTCGATTGGATAAATGGTTGATATATACATGCACTGCATCAAAACAATGATACTATTCTATCTTCATACACTAGCCAACGTCATGTTCGCTGTAAGCAAACATTGTTAGCCCGGGGAACTAATGATGTTTTTTCTTCATTTTCTATAAAAAGATTGCTTAGCTATAAATATACACCGAGCGTTTGCGTTGAATAATAAGTACCAAGTTTGTTCTCATCTACAACAACCCTCTGAGACATTTGTCAAATTATGACAGCTAGTTAACCAGGAGGTGGACATCATTAACACCGCCAAGTAAAATTATATGTGTCCCGTGTGATCCTTCGTGACGTCAAAACACTGTTTGGTAAGCATCGCTGATGGTGTTTTTTGAAATTGATAGTTCAAGCACGGAGTCTTTGTTCGTCTCAACTGTGCTTGCTCTATACATATTGCATTGTTAACTTAGAATGTTTAAGGTGGACGTGATTAGCATATTCAAGTAAATTTATACGTGTCCCCTGTGATACTCCGTGACGTCAAAACACTGTTTATAGTAAGCATAGCTGGTGTCTTGTAGACAGAGAGTCCAAGCAAGGAGAGTCTTTGTTCGTGTCAACTATGTTTGTTCTGTACTCATTTCATTGTCAAATTATGATCATAGCTACTTATCTAAGAGATGGACATAATTATCACATCCAAATCAAATTATACATGTTTCGTATGACTTTTGATGACCTCAAAACATTGTTAACTGTAAGCATGACCTGTGACTTGTAAAGCACGGAGTGTCTCTGTCCATCTCAACTGTACGTGTTTTATCTTAGTATCGTCTTCAAAATCATGCTGTGAAGCAAGGACGCTCACGGAATCGTCAAATGTCTTACATCGGTGGTAGGTTAAGATTAATAAATGAATATATTCATTCATCGAGTAAGCATAAACAGAAGAAAAACTTCATTAAAAGCAAACTGGGACTCATTTTTAGCAGGTACTATGTTGTATCCAACAATGTTTAAACTGTTCGGTATTAAACTGTCTTTGTACAAAGTTCCCGTGTAGGGGAGAGCGGGGAATGTACGCCCTATGGGCAGGTTCGCCCACCCCGTGATTCTCATCTTTGCGGCCACTGGTTGAATTTGGCGAACACACAATAGATACAGTAGTATGTTACAAGCTTCCAACATTAACGTGTGATCACCGTAACATGTTTGTCAACTTATCATCCAAAAACCAGTTTTGCCTCGCAAAAGTGAATTTTCTTCCATTTGTCATATTGATTTTTTCCCAAAGATATTTGCAGAAAAGGTTTTAATGTAAATTATCTTTAGGTAGGAATGGGATTGATTATGGATTTGATGCAGTAAACAACCCATCAATGTATGTGGGACATCCGTGGTATAGGTCAATGCACTTATTGCGCTATATGGGGCACATACGCCCTATGATGATGGGGCAGGTTCGCCAATAGGATTTATATAGTTTTGATTTTGCATAATTTCAAAGTTGTAATTTTCCTCTAATTGTAATTATAAAAATAGTTATCAGGAATGGAGTAACACTAATATTAGAGGAGAATATTTCAAAATGTGGCATTTCTTATTACTTTTAAATTCTGAACTAGTATGTTCCGCAAAAAAGCCCCACCCTATATTTTGGACCCCTGAATTTTATTTTGGAATAAAGTAACGAAGAATAAAACGAGTCTATATGTATTGGATAGTATGGTACTTTATGTAGCCTAATTCTGAGCCTAGAGCAAACTTGTCCCGGCCTAGCCTATGGGCTAACCTACTCCGGCGTCGGGCAAGTTCGCTCTTTTGAGACACTTGTCTTTATCATTAACTCTTGCCTTTACAGTAAGGCCTAGAGAACTGAGATCATGATCGTATGTAGCCAAGATATCAATCTTTTACATGATATCAATCAACCAAGTGTTGTGGACAATGCTGATTAGATCGCGTAATTCAAATTTTATAATCTCACATTTTTATGTTCCCATAGTAATCCTAAGTTACATTTAACAGTCAGGCAACTTATTATGGTCTTCAAATGGTCACAATCTGTGTATTTTGTGTGTAAATGTGATTTGTAAACTAAATTGTCCCGATATTTTGTATGACCGCCGTCAAGAGGTGGGGATTCTCTATTCAACACCACTCCACGCCGGTAATGAATATTAATTAGCTAAACGTCAGCTCTTTCAACACAGAATTGCCGTGACAGTGCTAGATGAATATTATGACGTATGCCTGATTAGATATTCATCACTGGCGTGTAGTAATGTTGAATAGAAAACCCCTCAAGGGGGGGGGGGGGGGGGGGGGGATGCCATACTTATTGGGCTAATTGTGCGCCAAATCAGCCACCATAGATAGGCAACATGCAACGTAAAGGCCGTGAGTGAGTGAGTGGGTGAGTCACGGAGTCAGTCAGTCAGTCAGTCACGGATGCGACTATAGGCTGATCGTGTACGACTATAGGCTGATCGTGTATGACCAGCAAACAATGTACAACTGTGTAACTCGTGAATTTTGCATTCGCAGATTACACCATATTTTTTATAAGACTACACAAACATGTGCAAATTTTGAAACAATTAGAAAGATGTGCCCTTCTATACAAGGTAATTGCGTTAATAGTCCGATAGCAGCTCAACGTTACAGTGCCGAGTCTTAATGTATTGATTAGTAAAACACATGATTACATTATCCAATAGATTCTATCCGCAAGCAACTTATCATACGTTAATCTTTAAGATCATGTGATATTTTTTGTTAGCTGTGTGCCGGTCTATTACTGACATATTCTGGAGTCTATGAATTATGTAAGATAGGCGATGTCAATAAACGTTATTTTGATTCAGTGACAATCCAGAATAACACGATGATGATGATTTCTGTCGCTTTCACAGATTAAAAGTACAAACATATAGTAGAGTTTCCACATTATCTTGATTGTGTTACAATTATAAAAGCAGGTAGCTGTATAGTTTACACTGCTTACATTGAGTAAGTATAAAGTTACATGTATAGTAGATTTTCCACATCTTGCGCACCCATCTGTATAAAATCTGTGAAAACGCGTAGCTTAAAGGTAGATGTTCCGATTTTCAACTTGAAGTTTTCTATTCTACATGAAAGGTCATCCTTAAAAACGTCGTGTCCCAAAATTTGAGATGCATAGCTATTATGGTTCTTATTTTAGACGCACAAGATGCTGTGAACTGTACCCATTGAGTAGTACACAAACTATATCGGTGGTAACCACCATTCGCGGTAATTCAACGCTATTTCGTCGATTTCTCTGTCATTATACCGAATTAGGCCGTCAAATTTCAGTATGATGATGAGAAAAATACGAGCTTTCATATGATATGAAAATCTCCGTATGTTTGAAATAATTCTGTGTTACGAAAATGTGATCGGGTCATCTACCTTTAATATGTACTTTAAAATTAACAGCCAGCCCATTGAGGCAATGAGTTATGTAAGCGCAGCTATAAATTATAAAGATACCGGGGATGCCGCATATACCTTCTCTCGCTTGTATCAAATTACAAATCATGTCAAGACTATAAACTGTGAAGCGACGGCAATTCATGAGAGAATAATGCCAAGGGTTCAACATTATTTTAGTACTGTATTATTTCTAATAACGTGACTGTCCTTTGAAAGTCTAAATGTCATAACCGTCTGAATGAACCATTTAAAATCAAAACGATCTATGAATACATAGCACAGTGTGTTTGATAGCTTTAAAGCTATACCACGTAATTAAATGACAAAGGTAGACACACTTGCCAAATATAGTTTAATGAACTTCTCTCACTTTGTGTGATGAGAATAATATTATCATTTAGTTGTAAAAAAGATATATATATATATTGGCCTACATAGAAGGAGACTAATATATTTCAAAGGGTAAAAGTAAACCTCACTTTTACATAGTGCTGTCTGCGCATATCTTTTATTGATATTCTTCTAGATTACTTTTTGTGGTCACAAATGAGTTTGTCATTGGAATAAATAGCATGCAATATAACTTCAATAGTTAAAAATGTTCTTTTGGAATCTTGACCATATTATTACTGCAATCTTCAGACGAAAGATAAAACATCTATAACAAGATAATTGCAAACATTTATTTCAAGAGCGTTATATAATATCTGTTACATACCTTTAAGGCGATCAATTGGATGCCTTTGGTTACGTTACCCACATACAGTCAACAACAAAAAAGTCACTGACCAGGCAATATTATAAGCTCTTAGATCCTAAACTCTAGCTTCTACGTAAAAATATTAAATTATAATTTAACAATATAAATTATTTTTCTTTGATTTGAGATATTACACGTGAAGATTGACTAAATATTAACATGGCTATGTGTCCAAAACAAAAGCAAAGTCCGCTTCTCATTTTAGCATTTTGTACTTCTACACGCAGCCTCGGTGTGCAATAGGCAGAATACTGATTAACTGGTAGTGACAACTTACCAGTCGATAGTACGATGAAGATTTGGGGATGCTTCAATTGATCGATGCAGCCCATATACATGCCTATCACCACACTATCCTGAGTGTAGAAGAACAAAATGTAAACTGGACTCGAGTTTTATTCTTTTCAGTGTAGCGTTCTTAATTGTTAACCGTTTTACACGTGTATCATCTCAAATTGAAGAAAATGAATTTCTTTACTAGTTAATAATTTAATATTTGTATGTAGGAGCTATAGTTTTGGAGTGAAGAGCATATTTATTACCTGGTCAGTTACCTTTTTTATATGATTGTATATCATACGTGACCTGCTCCCACAAAACCCGACATAAGTCGCCAGAGCACTTATGGAAATACAGCTCAATAAAGGTGTCCCAAATCAATAGAAAACAAAGACATATTCAAGAGAAATATTGATTTCAGGGACAAAAGTTTGAGCAATTATGACTAGTGATACATCATTTTAAAGCTGGATCTTTCAGCATGTTCAACATCAACAAATCAGAAAAAATATATTTCAACACTTACATGTATGTCTGTATTACGGTTACTCAAAGTTGTGCTTTAAACTGATAGAGAGCGTCCTTTTTACCATGCGAATTGGTGTCCTTCAAAGACGTCACATAAATTGTCTATTTTCATATAATACAACGTCGAAGTTTTGATTTGATAACGACAACGGCATTCAATAAATGTGAATTTGCCTCACCACTATAGGCCAATAACTGAATGAAACACGTGTATAATTAAACAAGCATGTATCATAAAAACGCAACTCTTTTTGCTTTGAAACATACACTTAGAGACTAAAATCAGACTAAAATGTATACACATTACCAATGAAAGAAATTTATGAATAATGAAAGAAATTTATTAATATTGAATGAAATTTATATAATTATTATTGACAACCATTTCTGGTTAGACTACGACATTTGAATAGAGTGCTCAATACCGTAAACGGTAGAGCGTATAAAAATTCAGAGGTATAGACCTTCCGGAATGAAATTTATAAATACATAATTATGGATCGCTATAGCCATTATTTTTTAGATGCCAAAGAATGCCCGAATCACACGGGAATACTTTTTTTTTAACATTTCTTCATTTTAAAGTCCGAAACAGTGCCTTATGTGACCCATATTTGACCCTTAATAACCCAAATAATACTCCTTCACCGTCACCATAGGAATGTTAACTCATAACCCAAGCTCCTATGCTAATTATTTGATTTATTCTCATCAAAAGTATGATTTTTGAGGAACGTTTTCTGCGTACAAATACAATTTTATTTCGAAAGCCACAGCATCTAAATTGAGTACATTGAGTGCATAATGTCAATTAAATATGGTATTGCAAGTGTTGCCTGTCACATGATAATGATATAACATTAGAAATATTTACAAGTATTTGTATAATTTATTTTTGATTTTTAAAAACTATTTCAAAATTCGGGTTTAAAATAAGTACTGCTTCAGTTCGTATCAGGTGACTTCGTTATAAAAGATGATTTATGTATACATGATGGCTATAATAACACACAGGTTTCGGATGGATCTCAATAGTTTAATGTGCCCTTTTTTCTTACCAAATCACATTCAAGTGAACTAAAATAATATATTTTTTTTTCCTGACTTGAATTTTCGAATATATTTTAATTTAAAAAACAAAATTCTAATGTTATACCATGTAACAGGCAACACTTATCTTGTTATTTCAAATAATAATTTACTGAATTTAGGTATTTTTCAACTGTTACAGCATCCCAAAATGTATTTCTCTGTTGTTTAGAATTTCTTAATTATTTGACAAACCAAGATAGTGGTTACGTGGATATGGTGTGGGGTCACATGAGGGGTCATTTATGGGGTCAATCGAGGTCATTTGGGTGACAAATTTGTACTTTTTTGTACCTTTTTAAAGGCCTTATTACGCTGCCATTTGGAAATCGTCACAATCATTTACGTATGTGACAAGTGACTAGGTGCACAACCATATCAGCACTTAGAGTGTAATATCACCCTTAAAAGCTACCAAATCTCACTTGGGTCTAGGAGGCAATTGAGACTACTTGCCCAAGGACACAAACACAAACGAGTTGGCCACGGCGGGGCTATAACTCACAACCTTATGATCATGAGTCCCGCGCTGTTCCCCTGGACCACACATACATTATGCATGAAAGCCGTTGTTGGTCTTGGGTATCTGGTTAACAAATTTGAGTAATATCGTAATATCAATATCCCAGCCAATGCAGCTAATAATGATAAAGTTTCAAGGTCTGTTTTCACTGTTCCATTGAATGTACAATGATATGTATAACAGTACTATCTCTTGATGATAGTGAGCAGGAAAACCATAACCAACATGCCAGTTATCATTTCACCATATTATTCTACTTGTTTGTAGTCAAAACAAGACGTCTATCTGGGATTGATTCCCTTCGGTAAATTTCCGTGCAGAACACACTCACGGGGTTTGTGATTATATCGAATGTTGTGTTTTGGTTGGACGGTTAAAGAAGCACCTATTGATATACACCTAGCACATAAAGTCCCTGCTCAGGTGCTTTGAGGTTGACTAATTCAAAATATATAATCGGTACCAAGAATCTGAGATATACATTAAATGAGCACATTTCTTCTCCGCAGTTTGATACCTCATTCAACAAAATCGAATGGATACTTTTAAAGTTATGTCGATTTCAATGACATCGCATGCAAAAGAAAAGTGGCACTAGGTATCATCATCATCGGTCGTCCTTGGACGGAATATTGGAAGCAGCAGTTACAAATTTCCTCCAAGCAAGTTTATCCAACATAAGCTGTTGAACTTCATTGGGTTCAAGATCAAGGTCCTTTGAGATGCTGTCAGGATAGGTGGTGGATCTCCTGCCACGGGATGAATGGCCTTCACTTGGAGTCCAGAAAAGCACTCGGGAGACAGGTTGATCGGATGCTCGTAGGCAGTGTCCAGCAAACTGGAGCCGTCGCTTCCTTACTGAGTTAGCCAGCGGAGGAATTTCACCATACACCTCTTCATTAGTTTTGTGGTCTCTCCAACTGATGTTAAGGACTCTCCTCAGCAACTGTGTGTAGCATCCATTTATTCTGTCCTCAAAAGTCTTTGTAACTGTCCATGTCTCTGAACCATATAGTAGAATACTTTCCACGCAAGCTCGGAAAAACTTGATTTTAGTTGGCCTATCAAGTTTAGATTTCCATATCTTCTCCAGCTTGTTGCATGCAACCCAGGCTTGAGCTTTCCGGCACTTGAAGTCATGGAAAGAGTCTGGCATTGACGATCCTAGGTACTTAAACTCCTTGATGTTGTCAAGTTTGGCACCACTCAGAGTTGTGACATTTGTGGAGGATGGGATGCCGACTAGCAGAGTCTTGGTTTTTCCAACATTAAGGTGCAGGCCAACACAGTTTGAAGCTTCTTCGATATGCTGTAGCAGAATTTCAGCTGACTCAATGGATGAAGACAAGAGTGCTATGTCATCAGCGAAGTCCAAATCATGAAGGCGTAGCTCTGGATGACGTCTACTCTTCCTTCTCTCAAGAACGATCCCGGTGGATTGGTTGATGTCCTTCAAGGCATGCCGCATGATGTAATCTACTACCACTATGAAGAGGAATGGAGCAAGGGTGTCTCCTTGTAGAACTCCAGCCAGAATCTCGAAAGGTTCGGTATCACCGTCTGCAGATATCACTAAGGCAGATGAATCTGTGTAGATAGCCTTGATTGCATCAATGATGACTCCTGGAATACCATACGCATGTAGGATTTGGAACATCCGTTCACGATGGATCGAATCGAAAGCTTTTGAGTAATCTATGAATACTACTGCCAGAGGAAGATTCTTTGTCTTCATGCCTTCAATGATACGTCTCAGAGCCAGTATTTGAGAGACGGTTGATCTATGCTGTCTGAAGCCATTCTGGTTCCAACGCAGCAAGGGGTCAACAAATGGTCTTATCCTGTTTAATACCATCCTGTTGAAGAGCTTGGCTGCAATACTGGTAAGGGTGATGCCCCTGTAGTTGGTTGGTTTTGATAGGTCCCCTTTCTTTGGGATGGGAATGATTCCACCTGTTGACCATTGCTTAGGTTTCTCTTGGTGTAGCAGAAGATTGTTGCACAGATGAAGAAGGTGGGGTTTAAAGGTGTCCGACTTCCAGAGCTCAAGTGGAATGCTGTCCAGTCCTAAGGCACCTCCTGGTTTTGACTGTGAAAGCGCTTCTTCCAGATCAGCTAACGTAAACTCTGAGGTTGAGATTGGTAGTGTATCATCAACCACCTTGGAGATGGTGAAGTCTCTGTCTGGTACTGTTGGTGGTTTCCCAAGAAGAGTAGAGAAATGCTTCAACCATGAACCTTTCCTGTCATCTGGCGTTCCTGAGAGCATAGATCGCTTGCTATCCTTTCTTCCACTGATGTCGTCCACAATTTTCCAAGCAGTGCTGTGTTTGCTGGAGAGAGAAGCTTGTTGTACCTGCTCGATGCTGGACTCCAGTAATGCTTTCTCCTCTGCTATGTACGCATCTGTCAACTTTTGTTTGGCCATGTTTTTATCCACCTTGGTTGACGAGATGTAGGCTTCTCTTGCCGCTTTTACTTTCTGGGTCTGTGATATGCTCTTGAAAGTATTCCTTGGTTTCTTGGGCAAGATTTCCTCTGCTGCCTTGATGCAGGAAGATTGGAGGAGGTCGTACTTCTCTTGGAATGGCATGGTGCTCTTCTCTTGGGCCAAAGGATCAAAGAAGTTGGATACTTTGATGGTATATTCATCCTGGAGGTCTCTGTTGAAACACAGTGCTTTGAAGTTCAAGGACCGTGCTGCATTAGGCGGCTTCTTCTTTGGAGCACGCAGACGTAGCTTTACCATCGCTGTGATGATTCTGTGGTCAGACCCCACTGTTACAAAGGTGTTGTATGCCTCTACATTTTGCACAGAGTTTACCCATTTCTTCCTCACCAGAATGAAGTCCAGTTGTGCCTTTGTGGTGTTTGGGTACTGGAATGTCCACAGCTTCCTGTTCGGCTTCCTGAACTTGGTATTTGTGACAACAAGATCGAAGCTGTTGACAAAATCTAGAAGAAGGATGCCATTCCGATTGGTGGAATCATGGTAAGAGAATAGAACTTCGCCTGTACCAAGTTTTGCATTGAAGTCGCCACCAATCAAAACCATGTTGTGTGCGGGGATGTCTCTCATCGCATCTGAGAGGTTCTTGTAAAAGGCGATTACATCCTCTTCTTTGGAGCAGTTTGTAGGGCTGTAGCAGCACATGATGGTTGTGGCTGGATTCCCTGTGAAGGAGGCAGTAATGATCCTATCAGAGTGTTTCTTGACCTCAGTAAGACATTTCATGGTGTAGTGGCTCATCAGTAATCCTATCCCACCAGTAGCAGCTCCACTCTTATTCCTTGTTGCTGAGGATGTTACCAAGGTGTACTTTTCAGATACCTTTGTATAATCTATGTCAGCATCGTGTACCATTCGGTGTTCTTGCACGCAAATCACATCGATTTTGAATTTGCTGGCTGCTTCCGTCAATTCACCCATGTTGTGCGGTTGTCTCAGTGTCCTGGTGTTGAAAGACGCGAAACTAACTGACTTTTTGCATCTCATGAATTTCGAAATAGTTCTCCCTCGTCCATGTCTGTTCTCAGCTCCTGCCCTCCCTGAAGGGTTTAAGGCAGACGCGTCATATGTTCCGTCTTGCGGATCAGACCTGTCAGAGGAAGTTGTTGCAGGGGCTTTAACCCTGGTGCTATAATTTGCTTCCATTATTCTTTCTTGGCTGATTTACTCCATTGGTGCGCCACGCCTAGTGGAGTTTGTGCTGTGGAACAGCACAGGTTTTCTGGTGACCGTTAAGCTGATTCAACAGGTATAGGAAATCATTGATTTGTGTGTGATTTACCATAGACGGTAAAAATCAATGTTTTACCCGTCTATGGATTTACGCACTGAAAAACTCACAGCTTATCAGCTAAGACTTGTATTCTTCACAGCCAGATACACCCTTTGTCCCGCACATTGCGGTTATCACTAAAGACCCATTCATCTGTCACGTTCAGATAGCACACAGTAATATCACACACAAATCAATGATTCCTATACCTAGTGCCACTTTTCTGTTGTATGCGATGTCATTGAAATCGACATAACTTTAAAAGTATCCATTCGATTTTGTTGAATGAGGTATCAAACTGCGGAGAAGAAATTTGCTCATTTAATGTATATCTCAGATTTTTGGTACCGATTATATATTTTGAATTAGTCAACCTCAAAGCACCTGAGCAGGGACTTTATGTGCTAGGTGTATGTTACTTGTCACCCGTGTAATACACATATTGGGTTGGATATATATTCGTAAAATGATTTCATACGTATATTTGACAGAATTTAAGTAAAAGGACTAGATCTGTATAACAATCCGTCGAATGTTTTAATAATTTACTAAAACTAAAGGTGCCATTTAATTTTAATACCAGGGAGCTCCCTGGGGCGGTGGCAACTGTTTAGATATGAAATGCAACTACATTTTCAGATTTTTTTCTTGTTGTTCAGATTTATCAGGAACACCGTTTTTTCCAAAGGGACAATTATGTTATCTTCATTCTGTTATCGCCCACATCATGAATCATTATCGCCAATGTTGTCGAGGCGATTATCAGATAATGCCATTAACCCTAACTCTAGATCACCACACGGCAACAGATTTC
The DNA here is from genome assembly GCA_035610835.1 of Ophiura sarsii. NCBI lineage: Eukaryota > Metazoa > Echinodermata > Ophiuroidea > Amphilepidida > Ophiuridae > Ophiura > Ophiura sarsii. Next base: position 131,356 of record CM069451.1, on the reverse strand, counting down.
TTTTCCGACCCCCAAAATTCACCAGTAATTCACCCCGACCCCCCCCCCCCTCCCCCGGGATTTGAACCACGGACCTCCAGTACCAGGGCCCAGATCCTAGCCACTACACCACGGCTGTCAGTCGCCATCGGCGAGTATATTCGCCTCGGTATATAGCCTGGGTCCGTTTTGTAGCCCACACCTGCACGCCGGATTATAAAAACATTTTATCCGCACAGTTACCATGTGGTGTAGTAGAGGGTTTTAACCCTCTACTACATTAAAATGAGACGAAGTGGCACAAAATCTAAGTACCGTAAACGGAGACAAAAAGAGGCGTTCCGTTGAATGCAAAAGAAGCAGTGTCATGTCATTCAGGCGATTATGCATATGCAGTTTTGAATGTTCATTGACAACCCCCGACTGTGATAAGCATCTCAAACGCGATAACGACTCCGTATCCCGGTGACATTGAATCGATCGGAAGCATAGTGTACATTTCCCTTTCCTAGCGCGTCCGTGAATGACACTGAGCTTACACAGCTGAACATATTAGTAGCATGCAGTGTTGAACTAGAATTTTAGTAATATACTATCCCCATATTATATATTTAATGATGAGAAATGCAGAAAGATACTCGAAATATAAAGGATTTATTTCAAATAATAGATCCGGATTCGAAATGGCAGGCAGCCGGGAAAACGGCAAATCAGATAATTGAAACCCCTTTTTTGAAAGCATTTTTGGTTTAAAACACCAAAAAGCCACAAACATGCAACATAGGAGATCTCAGTGTAGGTAGAAAGGCTGCGGGTTATTCTACTGAAAATGGGAGATAACCATAATCAAATATAATACACTACTAATATATTCATTGCTTCAATAATTTGAAATAATAATATCGTTACGCGTGTACACGTGCCAATGATTAACACACATTGCCAATAAATGTCGTTGCTGCAAAAGGCATACCAGCACATTTTATTTGCATAGGTCATGTTTAGTGTGATTTATTAATTATAATAATTGATGACACGTTTTTGATATCTATCTTTTCAAGTATATCTAAGGGATCACGTCAAAACTCGACCGCCCGTTGACCGCCGGTTACTGCCGGTTCCGCCCGGTTCTCACAAAACGTGTCGTCTGTTATAATATACACACATAATGAGGTCAAATAGTTACACTCTGGTGAACACGACCGGTTGAAAGTGCCTGGTCACACGCGTGAGCAATAAAAGTCTCAGTTGACACACCAGTACAATGCAGCTATTGATTTTCGCTGGGGTTGGCTTTTTCAATCTGTTTATAGCTCAATTAACTTTTTAAAATCAATACCGAAAGTCTATGAATGGTTATTTTTATAGAACGATTATAGAGAGAGAGCTATTATGACCGCAAAGTAACAGATTGATAGTGTAAATTGGTCCGGTTACAGCATTAAGTCAACTGGCAGTTGTTCAGTGTTGCATGCGTGAATATTCATATACCAGTAAAACATTTGACCTGAAAGAACCGGGCGGAACCGTACGTAACCGGCGGTCAACGGGCGGTCGAGTTTTGACGTCTCCCCTAAACATATGTTATTCATGATTTGTATGATCGTCCAACCCTACCACAAAGTCTCGTCCAATCGCACATTATCAGGTTTTTCCCTTCGACTCACGGACTGGAAGAAACTATTTTGAAATAATACGTATCTTTTTATTGTTCATATTCAGTTTCAAATAATACCTGTTATTCTATGTTTTTACTACTATTTTATATTGTATTACATTTATTTTACTATTCTTTAATTACTACTAGGCCTATTATTTTTTATTTTTTTTGGTTTTGCTAAATATTTCGATGAGCAGCAAAATTGGTGAGAAGAATATTGCTGATACCATATATAGAGAAATATAAACGCACTAAAAGGGTTAACGAATTCTACCTTTGCTCATCCTGACGCAAATTACGTTCAGGATATTGTACGCCACCGCAGACACCATTTATTAACGTAAAACAACTCCTTTTAACTGTAAAACCACGCTGGGATGCCACCATCACTGCATAAGTGACATAATCATCGTTTCTAAGAAGACAGACTGGTACTTTGATTGAATTTTCGACATGGTCTTGCAGGGGAAATGACATAATAAAGTCAGTCACGTTAAATGTTTATAGTATAAACGAGTAATTGAATTACGGTTAGACCGGATATGGTGTGGTTATAACCACCCTTCGGGCCATACGGTGGGTAGAGATTCCAGGTACCGGACTGCGACATCGGATGAAAAATATGTGGGCTTTTTATTAATATTCTTTATAGACTATTAAGTTAACGAGCTCAGTAAGCAAATACAGATGCTATTTCGGGTTTAATAAAAACATAATATTTCATCATTAATAGTTCCATGAATTTAAGAAAATGCCAATTAAGGGTACTGCACCACGATAGAATTCGTACGCCAATTTTTTTAATATTCACTGTGAACAAATTTTGAACGATTTTAAAAACGAATCTCGAATAAGAAATGGGGGGTCACCAACTTACTCGCGATAGTGAAGTCGTTCACATACCAGAACGTTTTAAGTGATTTATTAAAATATAATTAATATATTAACAGAGGTTATAATTTGAATTCTAATCTTCATAAGGCAGGTTTCTCAGTTGACATTCTTTACAGGCTCAATGATATGAACAGGGTGAAAATGGTAAAGAAAATATTCTAGCGAAAAGGCTAGATGTATACGGTAGCCTATTTCCTGCCTAAGATGCAAAATTACTCTAATAGAATATAACAATTTACATTGATTAAGGGGTGTACCATTTTAAAAGTCGGAGAATTTTTACCATCTCGGTTCAAATTCAAAATGAGGTTACCTTATGCAAAATGGTCAACATGTGACAAGTTTGGGCTTCCTTTTTCTCGGCAGTGACACCTCACCCGCAAATAAGAGATGTTTTGCATCAAGATTGCCGTTGAATTTATAATTGTTCCTCTATAAATAATTAATGAGTAAATGTAGTTTTACGTTCAAACCCGAGTATATTGATCATACCCATGCCGAACACTCAACGTCACACGCACCTTTTACGGGCGTTGTAGGTGTGATAGGTTTCCTATCAGTACATTTAGAGGTATAATATCAGACAGAATCACCACAAAAGCTGTCTCAATGGACAACTATAATTATACATTGATTAATACCAATATTGCAAGATCACTATAATATTAATTCACCAGATCACGTAGGCCTACGTGAGATTAAGCGTAGGTATAGACAACTCTGCGCTCTATAGATTCAATTATTGGTAACACTACACTGAGAAAAATAATTGGTGTCACAGCGACACCTTCTTGGAGTCAACTGTAAATGACACTTACAAAGGTGTTATTTTGACTCCAAAATTGGTGTAATCGTCAATGATATGGGTTTGCACATAATCTACGGTGACCTTTCAATGATCATTTAGTGATTTACACCAAAACTGGTGTCAGATTAATTGAAATAACTCCAAGGGCGTCAATAGTTTGCGGGAAAGCTCACGGTTTTTAGAGGTGTCAAAGCAGCATGACACCAATTGGTGTAATTCTGACACCAAATTGGGCGTCTATCAACATATCAACGCATGCGCTGATACGTGCAACATTACATATAGCCCGATTCATCTGTCTTTTTCATACGGACGTCTTACATTATACGCTAATTGGATCATAATTATTATCAAAAATGTCTGGAAATGGAGCAGATCGGTACTTACCAGTCTTACCGGCTCGTAAATATGTGCTAGAGGTGACAAATACTCATTTTCCCATTTTCAAAAATTACACCCCAATTAGGGTGTAAATGTATCTCAATAAGAGTCAATTTTACACCCCATTTGGAATGTAATGACATTTTTTCGAAAATGGGTCCTCAGGTAACCACCCTAGGTGTCAAAATGAATATGACACCCAAAGGTGTCATATTTTACACCCATAATGGTGTCAATTTGACACCTTTAGGTGGCCAACTGAGGACCCATTTTTTGACATTTGTTTTAGTGTCAAAATGACACCAAATTATTTTTCAGTGTATAAATATTGTATGTCTGAAGGCATGGTCACTTATGGAGAACACCTTGAACGTTAAGCGTTTAAAATCGTCTCTCTTTGTCTTTAAAGACAGCATTTGTTCATGTTGAAGACCTTTAAAAGGTCAAAGAATGAAAACACAAAGGTAAGTTGTTCAGGGATAGAGTGTCCCGTTTTATAATTAAGTCCAATTGGTAAACACTTTGCACACGGTCATTTAAATAAACATTTCCCATAAAACTACCAGCTAACATAAATGAAATTCAACGCTTGAAATTTCCGCCAATGAAGGTCAATGTTAACTTTGAACAAGCAAAAAATGCTAGCTGACTTTACGTCATTTTATGATAATGCAACAAAATATCGCACAAACACGGTGAAACATATTGGAACAGATATGAATCACGGAAATATATCACGGCATTACACACACTGTAATGCAAATATACGGTAACTATTATATACCATTAAAGTATCACAAAACACGGTGAAAAGGGGTTACAATCCCACAGAAACATGGTGTAAAGCTATATAAATTACAACAAAGATCAATTGACAATTATACGATCTCCTCATGCTAGAAGGCAATGTTTTACACGTTGAAAACGTTCGAAAATTAAAAAACAGCCCCTTTCCGCGGGGGTGTGCACCTTCAGGTACAGCCTCCGTAAAACTGCCGTAACTTCTTTATTATTCATTTAATCTATATAAAAGTATACATTTTTTTGCAGAAAAGGGTTCAATGAATCCAACCATGATCCTGAAATTGACCATTTTGGGAGAAAATGATAAAAAAACACGTTTTTTGACCATTTTAGGTTCTGCAAAGATAACTCAAAATATATTTTGTCAAATTTTGTCATACTAGTTTTATTATTCATACAATTCCCTAGGAATCGTTTTTTGTTGTTGAAAATATTTATTATTTTTTTGAATTATCGACCAAAAAGTGCCAAAATATATGTTTTTTTACCAAAAATTGTGGTTTTCACGTTTTTTTTAGCACTTTTTGGTCTATAAATCAAAAAATAATAAAGATGTTCAAAAAAACAAAACGATTCCTAGGGAATTGTATGAGGAATATAATGAATCTAGTATGACAAAATTTGACAAAATATATTTTGAGTTATCTTTACAGAACCTAAAATGGGTCAAAAAACGTGTTTTTATAATTTTCTCCAAAATTGTCAATTTCATGATCATGGTTGGATTCATTAAACCCTTTCCTGCAAAAAAATGTATACTTCTATCTAGATTAAATGAATAATGAAGAAGTTGCGGCAGTTTTACGGAGGCTATACGAAGGTGCACATCCCTTCTTAACTCCATCTTGAGTTTACTATAATCATGATTCGCCCAGAAACGTGCATAAGTAGATTTATCAGAACGGTTATAAGTGTCAAGTCATTAAAGAGGTATCAATAATTGAAGAAGGTCGTTAACGTAGTAGCAATGATAAGCTTCACAAAATACCACCCATACTGCGTTTTACAGAGGAAAGTTTAAAAACGCCAATTACTGGTGTGGAATATAATTAAGACAATGAGATGATTTGCCGGTGTGAGTCTGATAATCGCTTCTCTCTATTTTGGCATTCTGTTGCATAATCAGATCAAAGAAGTTGGGAAAAGCACTTATTTCCCCCCAAAAATGGTGCATATTGGAATCTAATTCGGACTTTAGGGAGTACTGCTTCATACCACCACAGTTCAAAAATAAATAGTTTCAGTTCATTTTTTGGTTTTTGGTGGATTTTGATTATATTCTTACACCAGTTGTCCAATTTCAGAAGCTTTATTTGTCGAATATTTTTAATTTACTGCAATCTCTGACTTTTACAACCTTTTATAATTCAGTGAATGTTTATTGGAACCGTAAAACGGGGTGAATAGGGACAAACATTGGAACAGTTTTTTAAATGTCACCCGGCCAGTTTGTGTACCGTAAAACGGGGTGAATATGGACATGGGCCCCCATGTCTCTATTCACCCTGTTTTACGGTACACAAACTGGCCGGGTGACATTTAAAAAACGGTTCCCAATTTTGTTCCTATTCACCCCATGTCCCTATTCACCCCATTTTACGGTAAGGGATTGTGAATAGCAATGTTGTTGCTGCAAAAAAGGCATCGATGCTCTTTTATGTCTTATTATAGTATTTTAATGTGACCAAAGATTTCCCAGACACCTCCTATATGCGCATTTCCATTTGAAGCCAAAATTCACCATATATAAAAATTGTGTATATTTTCTATAATCCAATTTGAAGTAAAATATTAGCAGGATTTTGAAAAATGTACCCTTTTTATTGAAAATGGTTGATTGGAAAGGTTTTTAGACTCTTAACGTGTTACGCGCGGGACCACCCACAAGCTAAAAACTACCCTTCGTGTAAAGGTTGACTGGCGTCTTCCCCCTCCCCTAGCATCTTCCCCCTCCCCTAGCATCTTCCCCCTCCCCTAGCATCTTCCCCCTCCCCTAGCGTCTTCCCCCTCCCCTGGTTTCAAAACAACTGATAGAGACCTTCTGTGTTTGGGATTAGCGGCCATCTTGGAGGTAACACTAAACTCTATTCAAATAATTTTTGGCTAGAATGCACATTTTTCCAGTAATCTTAACATTTCGAGTAAAGGTTTGACTAATTTTGAGGTCATTCACCAGGTTCTATTGAATGAGGAGGCTGTGTGGGCCCGAGTCGCACAGTCACACCATTGCACAGCGTGATGTGATGACATTTTCATAAGCTGGTTACATAAGTGCACACTTTTGGAATTATATAGTGTTTATTAGTCTCCACATTGAACTCTGTGTCTGTGATAGAAATACACATGGATACAGTTTAAATCCCTGAGAAGAAAGACATCAATAAATAAATTGTGTGAATAGAAAACGTCCAAAAAGGAAAAGACACAAGTGAAAAACGCTGCAAAGCGGACCAACATTTCAGAATAGTGTATTTTTCTTAGGCTGGTTAATTGTTTTTTAACTTGTCCAACACCATGTTAAATTTGTTTTAGCATCCATAATGTTGGTCCACTTTCATTGAGTTGTTCCTTTTGTCTCTTCAATGTTGATGTTTTCTCTTGCCAATGCACACATTTTTTATTTATTTCCATATGTTATGCAATCAAGAAAAATGAGTCTGAAATCGAAATTATCGTAACTTGAGTTTTCCACTTGATCATATTGGTCATTTGCATTTCAATGCAACATATTGCAGAAACCCCCATTAAGATTAGACGATTCCAAAGATACAAGGAATTGAAGGTTTTGAAAACAATAGAAAACCAAAGAAATTCTATCATTTGTTTGATTACATCTACCAAATCAAAATAAAGGGGGGGGGGGACAAAAAAAAAGCGAAACCTGAGAGCTGTACGATTACAGCAAATCCCATATCGCCCTAAACTTAGATATTTTGTTAGGACTTCATCTTGGCTATCGCATAACGATAATGAATTTGCTGACATATTAAAGATATAAGTAGACAAGTGCAAAACACTATTTACATCATTCGTCCTATAAACAGAGTTTTGGACATGCTACGGGGTGGCCTGCTTGCGCTCTAGACCTTACACCATAAGCCTTTTCTTTGGAGGTTATGGTAAGTCTCAAGTCTTCCAGACACCACCAACTAATCTCGAAGATCTTAGGCGCACACGGATGACACGTCGAGTAGTGATTCTCACACGGGAACAATGAATGATTCATACTAAACAATTCCTACCTTTACTGGACAACTTCATTTGTTCATCTTTTGAATATTGTACCATACATGTACTTATGTTTTATTACTGACATTTAAGAGAGAAAGAGGGGAGGGGATTTGCATCAACAGACTTTGTTATTTGGATTTTCAAGCTGTGTCATTAAAGGTATATGTTCCGATCACTTTTTTGGAGCTATGATTTTGTTTCACATCAAGATATTTTTATATCAGAAGAATCCCCATATTTTTCTGATTATGTCTGTAAAATCTTAGGGGCCAGAAATGTTCCAATTAGAAATTATAGGCTAAAATGTGGTGAATTACTGCCAAAGGTGGTTAACCACCAGCCAGTTTGTGTACTACTCAATGGGCAAACTTTGTGTGACCTTGTGGTTCTAAAAATAGAACCATTGGAGTTATGCAACTCAAACTTTGGAATTGGACAATTTTAAGGATGACCTTCAATGTAAAATAGAAAACATCAAGTTGAAAATCGGCCAGTAATCAGAACACATCTACCTTTAACTATCAACTAATGTATTGCATATGTGCTCAGTTTTTATTATTTAAGTACAATGGGTTATTAAAGAGCCATGCTAATATTGACCTGACAAGAAAATTAGGCATACAGGATAGACGATGTAAAACGTGTTTTGCACTTCCCTACATATATCCTGAGTATATCAGCCAATTCATAATCGATATTGCTGTAAATTGACTATTTGATAGCCAAGAAGTAGTCTTAACAGAATATCTAAGTTTCAGGGCGATAAGTGATTTGCCGTAATCGCACTGCTCTTGACAAAAAGTGTTGAGGTTTTTTTTATACACCCTGTATGATGCAACTGTTGACTCATTTTGCTTGATCGCATCACATTATTTCATATTATAGAAATGCTTGTCTTGACGATTGCAATGGACTCTTATCTTCTCTACCAAAATCATACACTCTTTATTTGCAGCGTCTATCTACAGAACAGGGCTGCAAGACTTATTTGTTCCTTATCTAATCTTGTTCTTCATATTATTATGTTATCTTATGTTTTTTTGTATCTTTGTATAGCGCTTTGATCAAGCCTCTGGAGGAATAGCCCATTACAAATACTTGTTGGATGTATGTGTGTAGTTCTATAGAACCCTAGGGATACATCCTCAGTACCCTGTCAACCTGATTTGTGGTATTGAATAGATATTGTAATTCATATGTAAAGTAAAACACTCTTCAAACATGATTTACCAAAGTAAAAAAATCATTTATTATCAAAAAAAGACACACAAACACTGATGTCTTTTATGCTCATGTGTGGATTCAGTCTTGCATTTTGCCATGACATTTATATGGCTGTTCAAACTTATAGTTTGATTCCACTTTCACTTAAGGTTTTTTGCATCTATGTTCAAATATCAATTACTCCAGAGGAAAACTGATAGTTTATATCATCCTTGCGGTTATGAGCAACAATTGTATGGTGTGGTCCCCGGGTAGAGTAGATCCTGCTAGATGTAGACTGTCTGCTTTGAAATATCCCAGCGGTATGTGTGTACAGCACAGGTCAAATTTAGCCAATAGATGTTCAATACTGCGGTCAGAGCTGCATTGCGAAGAGAAGAAGAAAGAAGAAATAATAAGGTTAAAACGATATATAGGTTTTTTTAAATGTTCATACATCTTAGTGATATTGTTGTTCAATGTCTTAACTTTTTAGGCAATCTTAAACAGGCTTAATATTATTCTAATTTGTTAGTATGGACTCCACAAATCATATCCTATATCACCTTGCTTGTGTCTGCATGGAAGAACATTTCAGATTCATACTCTTAGTATCGAACCAATCAGAAAGCAGGAAACCAAAATACGTAGAGTGTATTGAAATGTAAATTGCACTCCGCCTGCGCGATGTTCTACACCGTGCACCACACGCATTGTTTTGATTCATTGTTCCAGGCAGCATGGGTTTGCCGATTTTTACTGCAGGTATTATAACAAACTTGTTAAACATGTTTTATTCGTTTATTAAAGGATTAAAAATGTGCACGAAATTGTGAATTTTGATTTGTATAGTGTTGTGGACTTGTGTATCAATTAGGTCAATACATGTGTATGTTTAGTTTCTCAAAAAATTAGAAAAGTCAATGCACTTGTGCAAATGTTGATATGCTCACAATAGCACTCCCCTACAGTGTTGTGCCATTATTCACACATCAAAATCAGCGCACATAGATTGATTTGTCTAATTTTTCTTGAAACAAAACATACACATTTATTGACCTATGAACATTACTTCATGTATTGAAAACATTATGTACAAGATTTCCACCATGTTGGCAATGCTTTGAACAGGTTATCTGGGGAACATACTTCTTAATACTTTCCACGCAACAGGCGTCTGCAGACGACATTCCAAAATTTCACAAAATGTTTCAAAATGTCAAAATTATTGAATTTCATTACCATATTAAAATAAGTACAAATATGCTTAGTGTTGGTTCAGAAATCCTTGAGAAAGACCTTTAAAGTTGGGAAAGGTTTCTGAAAAATCTGTTTTGTATATTGTAAAACCGTATGGAAAGTGTTAAGATTCCCAGGAACTGATAGTTATTTTAATGTAATGGCAGTGTAAGGCCCCAGCAACAAAATATATTACCAACAAAATTTGTTAAAGCATAGATCCTTGAGAAGAACCTTCACAAGGATCTATGATTAAAGTAAACTTGATGATATGTGGACTTATTGTAAAAATCAGTTTGAAAAAGTGCACAAATATTGTTTTATACACTTCTTTAATATTAACTTATTATAAAGATTGGCTTGTATTAAAGTCTGTATACTAGATTGAAAGACACCGCTAGCTGTTATTCCCATCTTGATTTCTTCCAGACTAATTAATTTACGTAATTGAAACTTCATATTGAACTTAATATGCGGCCATGCAATACTCTAAAGAGGAAAGTTTTGTGCTGCATTTATTTTCGCGCTCGAACCTGCTACTGTGAAAATAATAACACACAAATATATTTCTTTTGCGTATAGGTCTATGTGATGAGACTATAAATTGTAAATATAAAAAAAAATGCAAAGCAGTTGAAAATCTGCAAAGTGTAGAAAATTAATTGCACAAACATTACAACTTTTACAGTAAACCAGAGTGACTTATGAACAATCTCTCAAACGGCATATTCTCATGTTACATCATTAAATTGGATACTGCAAAAAAGGTTATTTTTGCGAGATTAATTTTTGTGTTGTACCTATATATTGGGCTACAAAAAACACCGTTCCATGGGACCCGACCGACCAACTTGTTTTGTTTTTGAAATTTTGAAATGTGTGTAAAATGTGTGAAATATTTGAAAATGGCATTAAAAATTACCAAATCAAAACAATAAACTCAATTTGTGTGTGTTGAGAATGCCACTATCTCCCCCCCCCCACTCTGAAATGTTTCTTTTATGGAACCTCCCCTCCCCCTTTTTTTACAGAATGCCTCCCCCACACTCATATTTCTTATTCGGCGGAACATTTCCCAACATTTTTGAAGAAAAAAAAGGAAAAAAATCCAGATCAACCGACTCTACCTGAGAGGTCCGTTTTTCTTTGTGACCGTGTGAACTATTTTGCTTGTTTTAAATTTTGCAATCTGAAAGTTGATTACATAGACCGATACACAAAAGAAATGGTATGTTTCATTTTTGCCGTAGCTGCTTGAATTTATAAGAGAGTTGGGGTTGGGTGCAATTTAGGGGGGGGGGGGGGGGGGGGGGGGTCACAGACATATTTAATACACATGTTCTAAGTTCTATGGGGGATTTGGCAAATTTAAGGAAGGTCATAGAGGAGGTCATGGACCTCCCCCTGATTCTGCGGCCTATGCTTTATTTGTTGTGGTGGGTGGGGGGTTCACGAGTTCATAACCACCCCTAAACTTTGCTAAGTCTCCTATAGAACACATGTGTATTAAATAAATCCCTGACCCCCCTAAATAAATCCCTGACCCCCCCCCCCTAAATTTCCCTCAACCCTCCTAAATTCTGATGCCTCTGCTGCTACTGATGAACATGCATAATTATTCTCTCACATTACCTTCTTTCCTGGTAAGTAATCCAACATTCTGCATCTTTGTTTTTATCTAAAAGGTAACGGAATGTAGCCAGAACATCTTCAAAATCTGTTGAACCAAAATGAGACGGGTCTTAATATTGTGATACCTTGTAGGTCTTACATTCAATTAACCTTAACTCCATGGGCATGTTTTTGTGAATTAAATTATCAGGGAGAAAAACGGGTCAAATTTGAGGGGATAATCAGTCTCCGCATGCGCCAGGGATCGAACTCGGGCCACGAACGTGCGAGTCTGAGACTCTACCGACCGAGCTATACGAGTCAGGCTCAAAAACTTGTTTGCAAGTTGAACGTCTGACCAGTACAAAATTGTAGCAGCGTGGGGTTTTATAGTGTGTAGGAGGGTAATAGGGTTAATGTATAAAACTTGAATGGTTGTGCCACTTACACACTACCTTGCTAACAAATAATACAATTGCAAGTTAGTTTCAAAAACGTTTCAATACAACATTATAAAAACATCATTTTGTGGATATACCCCAATGTTTTCAAATTGTTCGTCACGATATTTGGTTAGTAACATTCCTACAACGTTAGTATGTTGGAAGATGCTGATAATGTACATATGTAAGTTATATGTTTGAACGTTGTATGAAAGTGCTAAATTAATGTTTTCATAAAAGGTTGTCCCAATGTTGCATACATACACGTTTTCTACAGCCTCACTTGAAGGTTGTGATAACTTAACATGTTTGCTGGGTAATAACATTTGCAGTGCTTTCCCACAGTATGCACGTACTGTGAATAGCCTATACACAGTGCTTTTAAGTGAGCCCTCTATAGTTTAATGACATAATGGATGTACAGCTGAAGATGAAAATGACTGCAAAACTAAATATAGGGCATAAAGGGGTAAATGAAGGCCTCATTTGCTTTATTCTAGGAAATATTGGGTTAACTTCAAATTATTCACAGCAAATCAACTTATTTTCAGAGTTACATTTTTGATGAGGGTCTAAGAAGTCATTCTTGTAATTGAATCAAAGTTCTTGTTCTACTGTATTTTCATCTATGTCTTTCAAAGCTTGCAAGAACTCAAACTGCATACAATGTACACATTTCTAGGATTTCCAATGTTGGTAAAGCAGTTTCAACATATCATATGCTCGTGTTTGATTTTGGTAACACCTTTCTAGCATATTAGACATATGGGTCATTTTGGTAACACTTTTCTAGCATATAAGACACATGGGTCATTTTTATCACATGTGCTTAGATTCTACCATAAGTATAATGCAATCCAACATAGTAAATGAGGTACAATGCGGCAGTACATTTGATTTCAGAGCAAAATGTGGGACACTTCCATAATGAGGAAAACGTCTGAACTTCGACATATATATCTTGTATCCAACCACAGTTTCAAATTCATGAAAATAAATAGTTAAACTGCAATTTGAAGTATTTAATTTTCATTTACTCCATTGAGTTGTTAACAAAATCAAACCTTTAAATGTCTGTGATTTGACAATTTGTATTTGATGTTTTGAGACAAAGTGATTTTCAAAAATCTGTAACTTTGGTCAGGAATATGATGTATCACTGACTTTGGTACCAAAATGACCCTTATTTAAACATATTATCATGATATTAAATAACTCAATAGTCATAAAATAACGCAGTTTGTTAAATTTATTTTAATCAAACAATAACAAATTTACCCCTTTGTTGAATTGGCGAATCCAGCGAGCTTTTTTACCAATTTCCCGCTTCGAATTAATCTCCTTCTTTATCTTTGGCACACTCGCACATGGCAATGCTGCGTTATACGCACAACGCATACGCCGGCAACTTTGTGTAGGGCACGCTAATGCGATGATCATACGCACTGAAGGTATTATTATTTGAATGAATCAAATCGCGCCCCAAACTATACACCATTAGTAGTTAGGTAAGTGGGGGTTCTGGATCATTTACCTTATATACCACCTCATCAGTAATTACTACCAATACCCTCGCTTTGCTCTCTCTCAGCTTGGATTTTTTTCTTTTTCTTGTATACCAGGTACCCAGTAATTTATAACTATAAATCCAAGCTGAGAGAGAGCAAAGCGAGGGTATTGGTAGTAATTACTGATGAGGTGGTATATAAGGTAAATGGTCCAGAACTAACTACTGCAAATACAACAAAGGGAATTTTGAGATTTCTTTTTTGGTATGATTTTTGTAGTTTTAAAATTGGTTAAGATATTTAAAACTAAATTTATTACATTTTATGTAAATAAATATTAAATAGGTAAATAAATTTAATTTGAACTTTTTTATTTACCTTGTATATAGAAACAAAATGTTACTAGATGACTTCAATACTTTTCATAATATTACAACACCAATTGTATTACCGTTTAAGGAAGAAAATGGTATTTTGTATGTAGTATATAAATCGAAGGACTGGGCGGTATCATATATAAGAGGCGGAATAAGTTCATTTTATACAAAGTCTGTGTTAAAATTGAAAAAGAAATTTGTAGTTGAATTATTACGCGCTTTAAAATTAGAGCCTGAAAAGATAAAAATTGAACCAAAAAAGAAAAAAGAAAAATCAAAACCAATTAGTGATGGGCCTCTTAAAAATATGGTATATAACAGGGAATCAATAGAAAATGAAATTTTAAACGAATTAGCAGATGTAAACCCTATTGATCCTATGTTTAATTCACCAATTTTAGAAGATCTTCCTGCACCTTTAGAACCGTCTAATACTGCTATGTATTTGAAGTTAACCAATACTTTTGGTAAATTTCTTAAAAGTTATGAAATGGTAGTTTTAGAAAATAGAAATGATCCTGTCGCATTTTTAGAAGAAGTTAAGCCAATAACAGCAACACGGATAGCGAGAGAAGCAGCAGAGTTAAATGGAGTAAAATTTAATTTAGTTTTGCAAATATTAATGAGAAAAGACAATCCACAAACAAATATCTCAACATACGCACATCCAAGTTTTTATAGTGAGCAAATACCCGTTTTGAAAAAAGTTGATATAGATGAAGACAATATTAAGCTGAATTTAGTAAACATCGATCTTGCTCAAGCACATGCTAAAATAATAGCAAGTATCGAAAATTACGTTAGCTTGGGATCTGGGTGGGTTGTGGATAGAATTGAAAGATTGTTTTTAAATTTTGCGGAATACTCACCTTTAAGGGGCGGCTCTTATATTCCTTTACCAAAAAAATTAGCAAACAAGAAAGTTATTATTAATGTACAAAACCAAGATGATAATTGTTTGAGGTGGGCATTACGATCAGCGTTATTTCCAATAAAGGATAACTCAAATAGAACTTCAAGTTATCCAACTAATGATGGGTTAAATTTTACAGGTATAGAATTTCCTACTCCATTAACTCAGATTAAAAAAGTAGAAAAACAAAATAACTTGGCAATTAACGTGTATGGATGGGAAAAAGGATGTACTGTAAATTATTATATTAGTAGTCAGCCTTCAGAAATACCTCGCATTTGTTTGATGTTATTAACTGAAAAATTAAAAGATAATGAGGAGGAATTTGAGTGGGGTGAAGACACAAAAGCAAATTTGCATTATACTTGGATTAAAAATTTAAATGGTCTTTTATATGATCAGACTTTGCATAAAGAAAAGAAGTATTTTTGCGATAGATGTCATCACGGATATATTAGAGCAGATTTACTTGAGGAGCATAAACCTGAATGTCGAGGGATCGGAGAAAGGTCTTTTAAAATAGAAATGCCAACGAAAAACAAATCAATTCTAAAGTTTGAAAACTATCGCAAACAGCTTAAAGTACCATGGGTAATATATGCAGACTTAGAAGCACTAGTTACGAAAATAGAAGCTCCAGCGCCTGCAGAAAGAAAAAACACGCAAAAAACATCTGTTCACAATGTGTGCGGATTTTCGATTGTAGCTGTTAGATCTGATGGAGTATCTCAGAAGCCTATAGTTTACCGAGGACCTGACGCGATGAGTAAGTTTTTTGAAGAGGTTGAAAAATGTGAAAATGATATTATTAAATCGCTAAAATTCCCCAAAAAGATGGATACTTTAACTTCTAAAGAGTGGAGTAAGTATTATAACACTAAACAATGTTGGATATGTGAAGAGGGTGGTTTTGATAATGAAAATAAGAAAGTGTGTTATAATCAAAAGGCTGTCCATAAGCGCTGTCGTCCTGAAGGTAAGTTTGAAGATGTAAATTACGAAATAAATAATAGCTATTTTGAGGCGAAAGAATGTGCAATTTGTTGTAAAAAGTTTTCTCAAAGATATAAAGTACGTGATCATTGTCATATTACAGGGGAATTTAGAGGGGCCGCCCACTCAGATTGTAATTTAAAACTGCGAATTAAACCTTCGAATAGAGAGTTCTTTATCCCTGTAGTATTTCATAATTTACGAGGTTATGATTCTCATCTAATTATGCAAGCTATTAGCGAAACTAAAGGTGTTATTAAATGTATTCCGAATAACATGGAAAAATATATTTCATTTTCTTTACGACAATTACGATTTATTGACAGCGCACAATTTTTACTAGCTTCATTAGATAATTTGGTTAAGGCAAATCCTGCTGAAGTATTTAAAATAACAAAATTAAATGAGCCAGATCAAGAAAAAAGTAAATTATTGCTCAGAAAAGGAGTTTATCCTTACGAGTACATGGATGATTGGGAGCGTTTTGAAGATAAACAACTACCTCCTATTGAGGATTTTTACAGCAGTTTAACGGATTGTGGAATTAGTCAAGAAGACTATATTTATGCACAAAAAGTTTGGGATACATTCGATTGTAAAAACATGGGAGACTATCATGACTTGTATTTAAAAACTGATACAATGCTGCTTGCGGATGTATTTGAGAAATTTAGAAATACATGCTTAAAACACTATAAACTAGATCCGGCTCACTATTATACAGGTCCAGGGTTATCGTGGGATGCGTTGCTTAAAAAGACAAAAGTTAAACTTGAGTTATTAACAGACTATGACATGTATTTATTTATAGAAAAAGGTATGCGAGGTGGTGTTTCTATGGTAAGTCAGAGATATGCTAAAGCAAACAATGATAAAGTTCCAGATTATGATCCAACTAAACCAACAAGCTACATTCAATATTACGATGAGAATAACTTGTACGGTTGGTCAATGAGTCAATATTTACCAACAGGAGGGTTTGAGTGGGTTACAGATTTATCAAACTGTGATTTTTCAAAGAATGGCGATTTTTCAAAGAATGGCTATATTTTAGAAGTTGATCTTGAATATGTAAAAGAGCTGCACGATGAGCATAATGATTATCCTTTAGCACCAGAGCGCATGAAAATAGATAAAGAATGGTTATCAGATTATCAAAATAACTTGATTGGGAAAACTAGTCTTAATACAGACAAACTTGTACCGAATTTGCGTAATAAGAAAAAATATGTGTTGCATTACAGAAATTTACAACAGTGCATTGATTTAGGTATGAAATTAACAAAAATACATAGAGTATTACGTTTTAATCATTCACCTTGGATGAAGCCATATATTCAAATGAACACAGAACTTCGAAAACAAGCAACTAGTGATTTTGAGAAGGACTTGTATAAGCTAATGAATAATGCTGTGTTTGGTAAAACCATGGAAAATTTAAGAAAACGTGTTGATGTCCATCTGGTACGTGCTAATGAGCATAATAAAATAAGAAAGCTAATTGCGAAGCCAACATTTGCAAGAGAGAAAATATTTAGTAATGAATTAGCTGCATTGCATATGTATAAAAGTAAGCTATGTCTTAATCGACCCGCATATGTAGGAATGTGTATTTTGGATTTAAGTAAATTGCTGATGTATGACTTTTATTACAACCATCTTAAAAAACAGTATGGAAGCGCTTGCAAATTGCTTTACACCGACACAGATAGTTTACTTTTACATATTGAAACTGAGGATGTTTATCGTGATATGGCGCAACATGCAGATTTTTACGATACTAGCAATTATCCTAAAGAACACCCTCTTTACAGTGAAAAAAATAAAAAAGTTCTTGGCAAAATGAAAGATGAATGCGGTGGAGCAGCGGTTGAGGAATATGTTGGCTTAAGACCTAAAATGTATTCAATAGTTACATCAGATGGTAATATCCGCAAAGCAAAAGGCGTAAAAAAATACGTGGTTGAAAAACACATTACGCATGAACAATATAAAAATGTACTTAAAGATCAAAAAGTTATTAGGCATGGCATGAATATGCTACGGAGTGAAAAGCATCAAATATACGGCATACATGTTAATAAAATATCACTTTCACCTTTAGACACAAAGCGATGGATTGCAGATGATGGAATTAGCACTTTAGCATATGGGCATTACAGAATACCACCAGGTGGTAATTGAGTATCAGGAGGTACTACTAATAATTCTTGACGTACAAAACCGCGTTTTGGTGTGTGAGGGTTTATTTTTGGGTCTAAATAATACAAAATTGGGTCTCCAGGTTTTACGATGGTATTACCTATTCGATTTATGCTTAACGACCAAATTGGATCAGTTGCTCTCCTTTGTTCACCACCTTCTAACTCACCAGGTTGGTACAAGTATCGTACTCCAATGTTTGTAGGTATGCGCTGTTCAGATTTGGAACCCCGTGGTGCAGAAGATTTTATTTCAATTTGATTATTTGTTATAGCCACAGAAGGTTTTTTACCGATTAATCGAGTTACCTCATTATTTAAAGCCTTAACAACGGCTGGAAGTCTAGCGACCCATTCTCTCGATCGTGCATCTTTGCCATGTGCTTCCAACAGTAATTCTTGCGCATACTGATGCCCAAATAGCCTCTCAGCAAGTGTTCTGTTAAATCTCTCAACTATTCCCTGAGCTCTATGCAAACCCCTTTCACCACGTCTAATTGCAACATTATTTAATGCCATTAAGTTACTAACAGTACCCATGAATTCACGTCCTGAATCAACTTGTAGCAATTTAGGCCATGTTAGTGGGCCGCGTTTATAAATATTAGAAAATGCTTTTGCAACTTCATCAGAATTTTTCGATGAAAGCGGGTGGGCTTCCTTATAGCGCGAGGCAATGTCGACAACTGTTAAAGCATACTTATATAGTTTGCGTCCGCGGGGTAATTTATCATGTGGTAAAAATAATAGATCGGCTTGATGGGCTTCATTTGGTGTAATTATATCAAATTTAGGTCTTGGAATATATTTTGGAGCAGGAAGATATATTTGCCAAATTGCTTGCTTTTTTAGCCAATTTTTTGCAATTTCTTCTGACACACTCGCGGTGGATGACAACTTTTTGATGGCAGCAATTCCACGCCAATATCCTTTTGGGCTATAATAAATTTGAGATAGCTTAGTGGAGGTGCGGGGGGTTACTTCTGTTTTTGAAGCCATGATATATTAAATGCATACAAAATAATTTATTGCAATTAACACTATACATGTACCCTTGAATTAAATAAGACTGCAGAAAATAATTTAATTTATTGGTGTACAATGTGTCAAAGTCCACTAGATAAAGATTGAAGCATAGACCGAATTGATAATGCACGAGCCCATACATAGATAACAATCTGAGAATTGTGCAATGCGCAGTGTATATAGCCTGTTGATTCAATCTAAGATAAAGGGACACCGGCGGTGTCTTTTTGGTCATGCGCAGTGTATATAGCCTGTTGACTCAATCTAAGATAAAGGGACACCGGCGGTGTCTTTTTGGTCATGCGCAGTGTAATATATTTACATTAATTAGCTTAGATAAGGAAACGGGTGGTTGTGTTTTTGGTTAGGTGATTCAAATTTAAATTAGTCAAACTGGATGTTTCTAACACTGCAAGTACACTGTCCCTATGACTATTGTATGTAAACACATGTCCTCTGTGTGAACTCGAGGTGTGTGATAATAACGTGTGGCTAATGTAAATACCACACTATTTGCTAAGCCAGCTCATCATCTGTTGATTTAACAGTAGATAGGCTTAATTGTGTTAACTGTAATACATAATTATAACCACACTTATAAATACTTGTATGCTAAATAACCAGTGAGAACTAGACCTGTGCTAATAACAAATATTTCACCAGTCTGTATATTTGAGACTTGATTTTCGTCTAAATAATCTTCTAACATAGGCTCTGGGCCTGTATCTTGTAGCGTTAAATGTTGCCCCGTAACGAGATAATATTCTGCAGCGGCTTTAGATATCTGAGTGAATGTTTTTTCAGAGTTCGCTTCTTCACGTAATCGTCTGTTTGCATAATCGATGTTGTCTAGTCTTTTCTGATTCCATATGTCTCTACCTTTTTGTAATTCTTCTAAAGCTAAGTCATGCCTTTTCCTCTCAGCATCACCATTAATTAAACTAAACAAAAAATTACTTCCTGTAAAAGCTAATGCATTTACAACAGCACCACCTATTAACATCGCCATTATATATATTTAATTTATTTTTTAATTTTTTTAATTTTAATTTCCCGGTGTAACGCTTGAGCTTGGTATAATATTTTCAGGAAGCCATCCTTGTTTTTGGACCCAAGTTTTTGTTAAATCTGCAAGATAAAGATTGAGAGTAAATTTGGCCATATTTTCAATATTAAATTTGCCTAGATTAGTTGGTTTAGTGCCAAATGCCTTTTCTGTGAGGAAACAGTTGGTGAAAACAAGCCCACTCAGCAAGGCTGTATTGTATGCTGAATTAACTAGTGTATTTGTTGTAGTGTCCATTTATATATTATGCACACAATTTTTTTTTTTTTAAATAATTAACTACAATGCTCTTTATAATTTTTACAAAAGCCCTGCCTTACCAATCAAATACATTATCTGATGGAGCTGAATCAGTTGTTTTAGCGACTGGAGCGGAGGAAGAAAATGTGTTTGTTTGTATTTTATTACCTCGTTGAAGAAATACTAAAATTCCCCCTACAATTAAAATAGTAAGTGCTGCAGGAACTTGCCAATACAAGTTATCAGTGCTAATTTTTGTATGTTTTTTAGGCAGTTCAGGAATGGAAATAGGCTGTGATGGTTTATCGTTATAATTAGTTATTATTTTTGCTGACTCTTCTATTTGCTTTTGCATTTGCGCTTTTAGTTCTTTTTGTTTTGCGGCATTTTTTCGCCCTGCCTCTTGTCTCTTGGGATTTTTTATTTTGACTGCTGGGGCTGTTACAGGTACTGGAATTGGCGCTGGAGGTGGTACAACCTTTGGTTCGATCGGCGCCTCAGTTTTAGCCTTAGGTTCAGATACACTAACATCGTCTTTTTGCTCTGACATTTTATAATATTAAATTATAATTTATTTTTTTATTTAAAAATTATCCTTAATTACCCATAATATTACCCACAATTATCCACAATTATTCACAATTACCCATAATATTACCCTCAATTATCCACAATTACCCATAAATTTATTTCTCTTTTTGAGATTCTGACGATTTAACTTTTTCATTATCTTCTGATTGTTCAGGAGTTGTGGGGGTGCAATCCCCTCTGTGAATGTATCCACAAGTAAGCAGAGTTGCTGTAAGCGGTGCTAAGTAATGTCCATACTTATGGTAAAGCGTGCAACTGTATGTACTCAAAGCAATATTAATTACTGGATTGTTTATTAGCTTTTCTGTTAATTCTTCACCATCTCGTAGTACTAGTTTGTTATTTGAAAGTGTAGAAGCTAGCAATCCCACTGCATTTGCATAAGCTGAGCATAATGCTGATTTTACTGACTTTGCCATTACATTGCCGATGTATGCATCATATCGCGAGTATATTTTTAACAGTGCTTTTTCTTCCATGCTCTCAATCTCAGCTACTGTAATGTTTTTGCCTAAATATTCTTTGCTATTTCCTCCCGCAACAACTCCAATTAAGCGTTCTCGCATCGGTGATAGATCAAGTTGTGGAATTACAGGAGGTAGATTTGAAGGTTCACCTTCGTTTTCAAGTTTTTGAATACTATTCATTAATGCATCAATACTAGCGTCGTCCATTTTATATTTAAGAAATTATTTTTTTTAAACAAAATAATTTAATATTAACCATGTTGAAATTGTTATTATGCATACATTTGCACACACTGTCGTAATCGCTAAGATTTGTTCCATCTATTTTAAGAAATTATAAGAAGTTGGTTGTTCAGTAACTAATATTAACTTTGAGTGTTTATGTTGTGCAAGTAAGTCTCGCATTCTATCTCGTTCGTCTTTTGACGGAATAACATCATTTTCGCGCAAAGCATCAGCAAAACTGTCACGATCTTTACAATAGAACAAACATAGCCACTTAATTTGCTCGCGGAAGTCGGTAAGAATAGAGTTATATTTTTGGGTAAGAATCCACATAGAGCAACCAGCATGACGCCCACTAAATGCAATTTCTGACAGCATTTGATTCTTAGTTTTGAGGTCTTTCAGTGCGCTGCAATCATCAATTATAAATAGACTCTCCCCATCTTCTTGTCGCGCATTCAAATAATAATATTTTTTTAGGGCAAGATTCAAACCACCCTCCTTTTTAGGATTAATCAACATTACTCTGTCATCTGTAAATAGCCATTTATGTGCATGATATGTCTTATTTATTTCAAGAGTTGGACAAAATATAAAAATCCATCTGTATTTGGGCGAATAGGTCATTTGGGCCCATTTACCAGCATGCATATTAGGCCCTCTCTCGGTCTCTAGCAAATTCAATAAAAACTCAGTCTTTCCACAAGCTGTTGCTCCACAAATAATCGCTGAATGCGGTGTCTTCACTAAACTCATTATATTATATCTTTATTTATTTTTTATTTTTCCCAACAATACCCCCAACAAACAACACTAACTCACTTAACGCGGGGGGTGTGGGGTTGCAACCCCCAGCTAGTAGGCACCATTCACAAGACGGCCATTCTCAAAGTTAAGTTGGGCATCAGCGATGTAATAAATGTAGGCGTTTAGAGCTCCTGCTGCCTGGGCTGTCTTCTCAATCTCAATTTGTATAGATTGGCTAGCACCCTCAATTTTCCTGCCGCTACCGTGTAATGTCAAATCATCGTTACTACGAAAATCAAGCCAAAGAGCATATTTATTAGTAAAGTATTCTGCCGCTGTTACATCAGCCAAGTCAAATTCTTTTGCAACATTTATAGCATCGCGGTTCTTGCCGTCTGAAAAATGCTTCCTGATCTCGTGGAACTGTTGATGAGCCCGCATACCGCTAGAATAGATCTGATTGGGCTTACCATCGATTGTAGTTGAAACTTTAGTAATTTTGGGGTTGTAGAAATCTTCACTGTCTCCGTTGAATGCGGTTTGCGGCTCCTTGAATATAATTAGAATTCCTTTCATTGAGAATGCTTGAGGTGCTAGAGTAATGTTCCAAGTTGATTCGCTTTTGTTTAGGGGTAGTTTAGTATGTCTTATAACACGATCATAAAGCACAATATGGCGGCCTTTTTGCTTTTGCTTAATGTCCATTGCTAAGGCTTTAGAGTTTAGCACTTCAAATTCCATACTAATCCCAGTAATTGTATAAGTTGCAGTATTATCACTGGACACAATCACGTTGCCATAATTATTGAAAGTTAGCTCGTAAGATAGTCTGTCCTTAAGGTCGTA
The DNA here is from genome assembly GCA_035610835.1 of Ophiura sarsii. Lineage (NCBI taxonomy): Eukaryota > Metazoa > Echinodermata > Ophiuroidea > Amphilepidida > Ophiuridae > Ophiura > Ophiura sarsii. The sequence goes on along the minus strand of CM069451.1, from coordinate 107,903 downwards.
TTGATGAAATGGCATATTAGCCTCGAGCAACTCAAAATCAAGCGGAATGCTAAACAAGTTGCTGTAGGCATCTCCCAGGGCAACATCAGAGGCATTGGCACCCTTATCACCGGCATTAATTCTAATCTTTCGCAGGGCCTCGGATTGAATTCCTTGATATACTGAATTTTTACGCTCTTGTTGCGTCATCCATAGATCTTGATAACAGTGAAAAATATCACTGTCATTAAGGGTGTAAACGCTTTGACCTTCTAGCTTAACTTCAATTTTGCTCACGATTGCGCGACCCAAGTTATTGACGATTGTGCGGTTTGCATCTGCAGGTGCATTGAGGGCTATTTTAAACGATAGTTTTGCTGTCCCGGGTATAATTACATCATGAGGGCCTAAATCTGGAAATCGTACTGTTAGAATGCCGTTTGGATCAATTGTGTCTGGATTGTGTGTGTTGTATACTGTCATGCGCTCGCCTTTAATTCCCTTCGCTTTACGTAACTTTCTCATAGGATTAAGTTTATTACCATACTCCATACTCATTTTATTATTTATTATATATATATCTAATATATATATAAATAAAAATTAATTATGGATGACGTTAACTTAGATGATTTTGCGAGAGGAGGTAGAGACGAAGATACAACAGGAGACACTCAAGAAACATCATTCACAGATGATATATATCAAACCGAAATAACTAGTTTTGATGCCTTAGAACAAAGATTGGCAAACTTAAGAAGTAATGATGGTATGTCCGTAGACAACACACAAATTAATGCTATTAATGCTCTTAATATGGAAAAAAATAAAATAGCCGGTGCTGCTTTTAATAGAGTATTTACTAGCCCTCCTCGCAATTATATAATAGCAAGAAGCGATGCTCTTGTACCATCTGCGGAATTAAGGGTAGAAAGTGATGGTGCTATATATGCAAAATGGCAAGGTTTTGAGGTAGAACTAACTACAGTAAGAGATAAAAAAATATTTAAGTCAGCAAGTACTATAGAAAATGATTATGGACGACTTCTTCCCAAGGGGCAAGGTGGCACTAATTTTATGAGAAATGGACTACTATTGAGTAATTACAGACAAAATCAAACTCCCAGGAATGTTTCGCCACCAGTAAGAGTCGCCGTAGATGAGGCATTATCCGGTTTACCTGAATCCGTTACTTCATCAAATTTACAACAAGTCATAGATTCCACTCAAGAAAACACAGATATTTTTCTAAAAACTTTAAATGATTACAACCCACAAAATGAATCAACACAACAACAAAACAATTTTGATGCGCAATTAGTTCGTGATGTGGGACGAATATGATGGGCAACGAGAGCAAGAAGTAGCTGATTCTATTGTTGATATAACTGAAGAACAAAAAGCCATAAGAAAAGAATGCATTGCAGAGTTAGATTCTAAAATCGAATTTCAAAAAAATATTATAACAGGCTTTGTACCGGAAATTAAAACTCAAATTGAAGCAATAAAACACACATACGAAAAAATGCTAAGTAAAGAACTGGCGCTTGGTGATAAAATCCGCATACTATTTCGCGAACAGGGAGTCACAATTACGGTTATATTAACGGCAATAGGCTTGGCTATTACCACATTAGTAAAATCCATAACATCAGCAGTAAAATCAGTAACACCAAATCCAAAACCCGATCCAAAACCCGACCCAAAACCCGATCCCAAACCAACTCCAGGCTCTCGCAAATGGATCAAAGCACAACTGCAAAAGTTAGTAAATTTGCTTATAAAATTGGGAGATAAAGCATTGGCTGCACTGCCTGGCCTTATTGGGGCAGTTATTAGCCTTTTGATAAAATCAGCGGCTTCTGTAGTTGGTGTGCTTGCAGAAAACTTGTGGGTGCTATTTATTGCCGTTGGGTACCTTTTGTATGAATTTGCTAGTAAACTTATATCCTCAAAGTAATTATTTCAAATACCCCAAAGCTAAAGTTCCTATAATTATACCCCCTACAGTTAAGCCTATTTTAAGCTCTTCATGCGTTAATGTTGTTGGATCTTCTTTAGGATTATCTGAAGCATCAAAATCAGAGCTATCAAGCAAATTATCCTCGGGAGCTGGGGCTAAGTCAAATTCTGAAGGAATGTCTGGCAAAGGAACTAACGTAGGGGTTACAGGTTGATCGCTCAAATTGGGCCGTATTACTGGAGTTGCATCAAATTCAGTGGCTGAAACCGGTGGTATTTTTTTTATGCTGTTCACAGCGTCATTTACCCCAATATAAAAATCACTTGTCGTTGCTGTTGTAAGCAAGTTGTTATATCCGTTTATTGTGCCTATGTAAAGATCCATGTCACTTGGTATCATGTACAAGTTTAGTCCAACAACAAAATCTAATTTGCTTCTTGCATGTTGAAGTATGTCTTGGTATTGATCTATTGACTCTTCAATGTTTTCTATGCCTTTAATTTTGGCATCTACATTTGTATAAAACTGAGATTGGGCTTCAAGCTCTCTCTTGCCGCTTATAATTGAGGTTTTTGTTTTTACTTGTGCCCCAACGATTGTGTATACATATGTTCTTATCGATTCATTAATTCGCAAAATACCCTCTTTTGTGAACCCATTGCTTTTATCGAGTATAAAGGATCCAATTGCATCAAGTTCTGAACCAACTTGCGGATTTACTGCCTTATGCCGCGAATCAATAACTGTGGGTTTAAAGTATTGCTCGATATATTCAATTTTATAAGTGTGTCGGTCATTCACTGCAAATTTGCCTGAAGGTGGAATATGAACTGTCCACTTGTTAGCTGGGTCGTAGTCGCCTCCACGTTCTAGTATTTTTGTTTGTTCTCCTCTTAACCCATGTAGAGAATTGTATCGTACAGACCCAAGACCATAAGATAAATCAAGCCTTTGAGTAGATGGTATTCTATCATCCCAATTAAAATCTTTAACCATTTTTTCTAACACATCTCTTTTGATTGGATTGTCATAAGGGTCAAAATCATTCTCACTCGGCAGTGGACATCCTAAAACAATAAGAATGCGTCTAATTTGGTAATATGTATGAAATCTAAATATGCTTTTGACCATGGGGTCTTTATATTGTAAGTGTTCTTTTGACACACCGCATCCTGTAGTTGCACACCAAATTGCAAAATTTAATTGATTTTGCCAAAATTGCATTGGGTTGTTAATCCAGTCGTTGTAAACAGCTTCATCCGTCACTTTGGGCAACTTGTACCGATTCCAGATGTTTTTAAACTTCACTAAAAAGCTGTTATGCGGATTTACTTGAATGTGTTGATTTACTAAGCTAAATTGATGCGTTGGTTCATAAACACTACCAGAGCTATAAGATGTTTTAGAGTTTAATTTAAACATTTTTGGAACACTAGGGTCGGTTTGACTCGTTGCATTATTTGTTGCCATTATTATAAATATATAATATAAAATATGAAAATTACAATAAATAACATCTGTAAAGGCACGTCTTTTAAATTAGCAGAATCAATTTTATATATTTATAATATATATTAATTATAATGATTGTGAGAATTACTAACGCGAGTAAAGGCAAACCATTTACTTTTGATGAACCCCTCTGCAACCAAAGTGGAGATATGAAAATTGCAATTAAAAGAATTACAGTGTGGTCTGGATGGTATAATATCTATGAAAAAACAACGGTTAGATGGGGAAGAAATGAACAGGAATCACAGGAACTACCGATTGCGCCAGGGTTTTACAATTTTAATCATCTTACTAAAATTATTATGGATGGAATTGAAAATTTAAGTATAACAGTTAATCCTGAAAGTGGTCTCGTGGATATAACTTTACCTCCAAACATTGAACTTTGGTTGCCGGACCCAGTTAGATATGCGTTAGGTATCGATGGATCTAGCTGGATTAATGAGGATTACGTAGGGGATCGTCCGGTAGAACTTGCACCTAAAAGAATACTTATATATTTAAAGCAATTATCGACAACGGGTAATTACCATAATCTAAATCAAAATCTAAGAGGATCTCAACTGTTAGAAATCATTCCAATATCACCAGAGCCCTTTGGACAACATTCCACATTTAATTTTGATAATCCCGATTATATTTCACTGAACTCAGGGGATATAAATGAGCTTGATTTTGATTTTAAAGTAGAATGGGGAAACGGAGTGACACACAAGCTAGACAATAATTTACTGCCAATCGATTTAAATCTTGAAATAAAAAGTATATAATAATATATATATAACAATGAGCATTTATGGACCCAACTATACAATCATGCAAACCTCCCTAACCTCCACATCGCAAGACATTGATATGGAACAGCACAACATTATTAACTTGGGTGAACCAAGACAAAGACATCATGCCGCAACTGCTGCTTTTGTTTTAGACTTAACATCACACCTTAATACAGAAAAATTAAGCAAAGCTGGTGATACAATGACAGGAAATCTTATAATGGACTACAACGCAATCAAAAAGGTTGGAAACCCTGTAGATGAAACTGACGCTGTAAATAAACAGTACGTGGACAGAATCGAACAACATGAACATGATACCAGACCATATGTTTTAGCGAGATATATTGTACTACCTGAAGATGATAGTAAAGTATACTTCTCTGTTAGAGCGAGAAAGAATATCAATTTGGAAAGGGACTTCTGGTTGAAATTAAACACGACAATGCAGGTAGCGGTGAAACGTACATTAATAACCGTCCACAAACTATTACAGCAACTTATGATATAGATTTGATACCAAACCCCAGTAAAGACTTGGGTATTATGCAATTAAACTCTAAACTTCATATTGAATGTACACCAAATTTATCAACTCCGTGGACTCTACTCTTTTCAGCACGGCCTGGAGAATCACCACCAGTGGAAAATAATACTTCCATTTTAACATTTTATAACCCTACTACCCAGTCTGTTACGTATCTAACAATGATGTGGACAGCAGATAGCTTTAAATATACAATTACTGATAATGTGTTAAGCAATGAAAATGCTATAATTCATATTGTAGACACCACAAAGCTTAATCATGTTACCATTCAATGTGTTGCAAATAAACTTAATGTGTGGATAAATGGTAAACAAATAAGACAACATAATTTAAACTTCGATTCTTTACATTATATCAGAATGGGAATGAAGGAATTAGGCATCGTGAGTCTCTACGACAGAAATCTCAACAAAGGGGAAATAGTTCAACATTTCGTAGATCATCATGTTGAAAATTTTACAGACGATGAAGTATTAATTTAAAAAAATATATTCATTATATATAATATATCATGCCTAGTAAAAAACCAACAGCCCCGCCATTGTACCCAAATTTAGAAGATGAGCTTGCACAGCAACAGCTTAATGATAATGGAATAACTTTTAGACTTAAACAAATTTCGGAAATAAAAAGTTTTCTCGAATCAGAAAATGAAACACGAAGTAGATTGAGACGCAGATATAAATCAATATACAATAGTTTTTTCTATGCTAGCACCACATCTGGCGTTATTGCCGTTGGTGCAGGCACCGCTGGTATGACCGCGCTTGGCACTGGGATTGGAGCTCCCATTGCTTTGCCTTTGGGAATTGTATCTATCGGAATGGGTGCCGCATCTGTCGGAGCATCCGCAATTTGTAAAATCATACTTAAGAAAGTTGAAAAACATGAACGCATTAAGAATGTAGCCATGTCCAAGATGTCCAGCATTAATGGCCTAGTATCAAATGCCCTAAAAGATAATAAAATCAGCGATGAAGAATTCCAATTAATTCTGGCTGAGCGAGAGAATTATCGCGGTCATAAAAATCAGATACGCGAGAGAGTGCGTACAGAATTCAAAGAAATAAATGATGAAGTTAGAGAGCAAATTCGTGCAGATGCCGAAAAAAAAGGGATGGAAATAGGCAAGAAAGAAGCTGTGAATACTCTTATGAAACTTGGAGCCCCTTAAACGTAAATCCATCAACCCCTTCAACATATTCTAATAAACCCAGCTTGGCTCTAAGCATTATTTGTTGCTCGCCTGGTAGCGACTATCAAAATTAAATTAACAAAAAAAAAGAAGAAAAAAAAAGAGTAAATCTGAGCGTATAAGCTCTACATCAGATAAATTTCAAGCATTTTGCGACGGAATTATTGGTGCAATTTATAACAATTAGCATTTCTTATTTCGTTTTGCAACTTGTTAAAAATTTGTGTTAACTAATTATTTATTAACATGCCATACAAGATCAAAGCCGAAATACTTATAGGCTTTATTTTTTTTGCTTTGAATTTCACCATTGGATCGAATGTAACAAGGAAATTCTCTATGTTTATCTTCTTCTAAACGCTTTTCTAGTGCTGAACATGCCCATACGTGAATTCCATCGGCAAGGATTATGATCGTTGATTCTCCCTTTTCTGTGTCAATGATTTTTTTCGATACCACTTTATACATTTTGCCAATTACTAATTCTCTCCATTTCGTCGTTTCTGGGTATTGTGTTTTAAGAAGTTGGTCAAACGCTTCATCCGATAACATAGTTTCTGTACTTTCGTTTGTATAAGTTGTTTCAGTTGTGTTAGTTGTGGTCATTGTTATACTAAGTAAATTTAAATCTTCAAATATTTTTTTTTAATTATCATCAACTATTAATACCACTGCTTCAGTTTTTGGCATTTCTTCTGTTATTGTTATTTCTTCTTTAACTAGCGGTTTTGGTATTTCTGCCCCGTTTTGTATTTGAGTGTTATGATTCCAACAATATAAATTCTTTGGTCTTCGGCCATTATTGCATTTCTTTGCTTTTGCGCTAACCCACTGGCACGATGGGTCGTTTTTAAGTTCAGGATATTCACCCGTTGGATAATCAATTAGTGGCGTTGGTATAAGTTCTGCCATAAACTTGTTTGAAAACTTAATCCCCAAACTTGACTTCATTTTAAACTTTTCGGGACTTTTTTTATAATTTAGTTGTATCCAATTCTCTTTGTACTTTACGAACAAGTCATTATCCTCAAACTTGAAGTCTAGATTAATGTTTGTATTCTCTGGTATCCCATAAAACTTTTTAAAGTTTACTAGTGCTGTTTGCAAATCCATATATATTTGAGGATTTTTAATTTTTTTAAATAAATAAATTAATACAAAAATCATACAAAAAGATTCTCCTCGTTGTATTTGTAGTAGATAGGCAAGTGGGGGTTCTGGATTTTTTTCGTTTAAAATTTCATTTTCTATTGATTCCCTGTTATATGCCATATTTTTAAGAGGCCCATCACTAATTGGTTTTGATTTTTCTTTTTTGTTTTTTGGTTTAATTTTTATCTTTTCAGGCTCTAATTTTAAAGCGCGTAATAATTCAACCCCAAATTTCTTTTTCAATTTTAACACAGACTTTGTATAAAATGAACTTATTCCGCCTCTTATATATGATACCGCCCAGTCCTTCGATTTATATACTACATACAAAATACCATTTTTTTCCTTAAACGGTAATACAATTGGTATTGTAATATTATGAAAAGTATTGAAGTCATCTCGTAACATTTTGTTTCTATATACAAGGTAAATAAAAAAGTTCAAATTAAATTTATTTACCTATTTAATATTTATTTACATAAAATGTAATAAATTTAGTTTTAAATATCTTAACCAATTTTAAAACTACAAAAATCATACCAAAAAAGAAATCTCAAAATTCCCTTTGTTGTATTTGCAGTAGTTAGTTCTGGACCATTTACCTTATATACCACCTCATCAGTAATTACTACCAATACCCTCGCTTTGCTCTCTCTCAGCTTGGATTTATAGTTATAAATTACTGGGTACCTGGTATACAAGAAAAAGAAAAAAATCCAAGCTGAGAGAGAGCAAAGCGAGGGTATTGGTAGTAATTACTGATGAGGTGGTATATAAGGTAAATGATCCAGAACCCCCACTTACCTAACTACTCCATTGTCTCATAAATGTATGGGCGTATCGGCTGAATATATATCCTATCCTGTTGATATCCCAAACCATACCCACTACATAAGAATTCCCTGCAAATTTGGCACAGATGGAGCCAAACTGCAGGCCTTTATATCACCATCATTGAGAGTATTTAGGAAAACGGATTCAATGATTTGCCCAAATTGATCTAGAAACACAGGAAATTGCGGTCTCTGATAGCGAGGTTCTTTTTTTTTTTATGAATGAAAAGCCACGAGCAGCATTGTTTTATTTATTTAATAACAACGGAAGGGAATTAAAGAAGGAATATGGGTACATCTTAGTGTTTCATTATATTTAGGATATTATTGCCAAATTGGCGACTTAATTATTATGCTTTCTTGTGGGCATTTTTGGCCCTATAATTTATCGTGGGGACATCGTTGAAGCATGGTAAATTATCATGATCGCGTAGCGCGATACCGCCCAGTCTTATGTATTATAGTGTTGCCATGTCTGTAGCATATCCATGTATGGTTATGTACTGAGTGCACATCTTTCTGGATTTCCATTATGTTCCAATGCCTCAACACTCTTATTACAGAGCAAAGACCATTGGGCTATAAAGGGTCTGGTTTTCAGGCTGTTAGTTGTTAATCTGCTGTCATCAATGACTATAAAGCAAAGCCATTTATGTGTGAAACAGCGTTTTAGGGTATGACCACTGGTCAGCCTAATCTGGGAATTGGAGAATTTATGACCAGCCTATAGCTAAATCGCAGGTATAAAAGTGATTAGGCAGAGAAAAATAATGCATACCTTTTGTTTCGTAGAAGCAGTCTGACGCTAACACAATGTCTATAGCAGGTAAGCTGATTATCTCTGGTGAAAATATCCCCCAGGTTATACCAACAACCTTAACATCCTTTAGTCCATTTGCAGCACAACTCTTGCGACAGTTTTCAAGACATCTTGGTAGGCGAGCATCGTCACTTAGAATCAGCTCTGCTCCACACTTGGATGCCACAACACCGGGGAGACTGGTGCCTGCTCCCACCTGTGATATTGAAGAAAAGAAACCCCATAATCAAACTTAGCGACAATTTAAGCTTCAAAGTCACACAGGGTACACTGTATAAGCAATGGTACAAGACATTTGCTGAAATTTGCATGGAATTGAAACTGAGTGGGCAGCCTTAATTAAAATGCTTGTGATCACAATAAAGACACTGGATTTACAATAAGCTTCCATAAAAAGGTAAATCTTTGAAAAATAGATTAAAATTAGGAAATTTTATTATCTTCACTTGCGGATATCCTAATAAAAGAGTGGATGCAATCCCTCTACTTATTCATATTTTGGATTGCTATGTTTCAGTTTTGAGAGTGAAGATGAACATTTTGAAAATACCTACTGATTGATTATGTTATTGAAACACAATCTGTTTGAATAACCCTGAAATTTCAATGAAATAATCATAATAATAATGAAACTGTTTGAAGCACAATTGTGATGCGATCTGTGAAAACCCGCCGGATGTCGCAAAATGTGAACTAGGGATTATGGGTAAAATAAAAATAATAAAAAAATAAAAAATAAAAAAAACTTCTTTTTTTTATAGATTTTTTTAAAGAAAATTAGTTTCCAATACTATGTGTCATCATCTTTCATGAAATTTCACCTTCAAAAACTTACTTAAGTCACTTTTATTACAACCCTCTAATGTTATTATATTGAATTATGTATCTTTTTTGGCCTGTTTTCATGATTTCTTGTTTTGTAGCTTTTGATGACATCACGATCATCATTCACTCATAACTTTTTTTGTAGTGATCGTAGAAAAATGATCAAAACAATTCTGTAATCAGCACAGTTTTAGCTTTCTTATGATATACATATCTTCAATATGAAAAATGCCACCATGTGGCAGGTTTTCACAGATCGCATCACAATTGGTTAAAAGTTTTCTGTTTATAGTTTTAGGATGTTAAGTACAGCTTTAGTGTTACTATCATCAACATACCTCTAAGACTCTTTTTCCTTTGACATTTTGCCTGTTAAACCACACGTATTGCGCTAAAACCGGTGCACATGGCCATACATACATTCCATAACTCGGATCGACCACCTGAAATGAACATACATAACATGTTGATTACCCTTAAAACAATTGCATAATCTCTATTACTCTACCTCTGTGCAGTGAAACCAGTGGACAGTTCTGTCAAAACTTCTTCTTTTTATGGCCCTTCAGTATATAAAGGGGTAAAAAAAAGTAAGTCCCCCCCTAAAATGTGATCGCTTTTTGTTTGCATAACTTCACACACAAATGTACCTTTTGGAAAATTGAAACATTATCAAAAGAAAAAACGCTTGGCTACCCATTGCAAGTTTTACTTTTTCATAAATGTTTACTTCTTCCAAGACATTCACATTTCCCCAAAATGATGTTTTCAGAAAAAGTGGCACTTTTCAAAATCTTATGCAAGAAAGTTACAAAAATGTCTCAAGTGCTGTTTGAAATTAATTTGAATTGTCTTTATTACAGTTAAAAGAAAGTCTTTGCTTTCTTTAGCTGGTATTTATTTGAAATTTTAAAAAATAAATTTTATTTTATTCATCACTAGCCAATTCACGTCAATAACTTCCCTGTATCATTGAAAAGTGGCACTTTTCTGAAAACATCATTTTGGGGAAATGTGACTCTGTTGGGAAAAGTAAACATTGAATTGAAAAGGGGAAACCGTTTTTTAAATATTTCTTTCAAAACGCCTAATTGTGTGTGGATTTATGCACACAAACTCGTATAGAATCTTGAAAAGTGCCACTTTTTTTGAAAACTTCCTGACATTTTTTGTTTTTGTGAAATTTGACTATTTTGGGAAAAGTACGTAATAATGATATTGAAATGAAAAAACTTTCTATGGGTAGCCAAGTGTTTATGCTTTTCATAGCGTTTCAATCTCTCAAAACGTCTAATTATGTGTAGAGTTATGCAAAAAAACGTTATCAAATTTTAGGGGGGGGGACTTACTTTTGTGACCCCTTTATGAAGTAAACCTGCCCAACTGTTATGCATACGAAGTGTTGCTTTATACATGTTCAGGGGAAAGAGCACTTACAATGTTATGATGTGTTTTTGGCCCTTGAACATGTTTAGAGCAGACTGCCCAACAGATACATAGAAAGTATTTATTAGGCGACAGGTCCCTTCCTTAAGTGTGTTGAGTGTATACTTTATTTTTTTACTCACATGCTTGATCCTACCTACATGTGAATAGCGTCCTTACCTATAATACTGTAGACTCTTTGGAAATACAAGCATTCAAACTATATTTTGCTAACAGACCAAGTGTTATACCTCATATAAAACAATGTACAATGTAAGATACCTTGGAGAGCAATTTGACAAATACTGAAAATCAAATCTCCTTTCTTTCTTCAAGTTTCATTAACCCTACCCCCCCCCCCCCCCAACCCCCCCCCCCCCCACATGCTAAATACTACTTCTCAGAAGGATCGACTATAGTGTCACCCTTTTTGATAATGAGGTGGTAGGCCTAGCTGCTATTCTAAATTAATAAAAACGTTTTTGAGTCAAACATTAAAAAAGGGCAATTATATGAAGTAAAATGCATTGGATTTTGTGAATTTTGTTGCCATGCAATTCGAGATACGTGCACATGGCTTTTTAATTGTAGTCCATATCCATGTATTTGTTTGTTATTATGTTTTTTTGTTCAAGCGCTTAGGGATCTCGATGTTAGGCGCTATACAAATATGGTTATTATTATTATTATTATGGTATCTTCAATTGAAAGGTTAGGTTGAAAGGCAGGTGACACACATGGACATTTACCTCTGGTATTTTAATGCTAAGGTTTGCATCATCTTCTTCAAAATAGAAATATTTGCAGCTTTCAAGTTGTCTGCTGGCGCTTTCTTCTCCACCGGTATCAACAGTTGTGTCCATGGCATGTGTCATCTTTGTGAGAACCATGGATTTGTTCCGCCATTTGATGACCTTTTAAAGAAAGTTGAGTAAGAGGTGAAAACTTGATTGACATCAAACCAAATTCAAGCCGGTATTTCTTGGAAATTGAAACAGGCTGAGATCGTCCCCACCCTGCCCCCTGGCTACGCCACTGCCTACCATGTCTACTGTACACCTGTAAACATATGATATCATGTTCCTGCTCGCACACGCACCCTTGCACCTTACACTACAATGCGACTTTCCTTTCAAATTTCAACCAAGAGGAATGTATACTTCACCACATAGATAGATAGTATTGGTTAGTATTTAGGCCTACTAGTCAGTCTACTCCGGAACAGGAGCGCGTTCAGCTTGAGGGCGTGCTATTTAGTGATGCACTACCGTCAATTTTCACACGGCGGCGGCATCAAATGACAGGGGTCTGTCTCCCGCTAGGTGACGAATAATTTTGATATTTCAATAGAGTGTGGGCTTGGGAATGATAGAGGGCGGGATTGGGAACCCAACTATGTTTCCATGGGAATGGCGCCCCGTCGGGTCGCAGTAACTTTAAGGTTGTTCCTATGGCTAATTTTTTATTTGATATTTTAATAGAGCTTGCTGAGCTCCACAATAATCTGAAATTTAAGATTGATCATAGGTCCCGTTGTCAAAAATGAAACAAAATTGAAGCGTTCATTTCTTTTGTTTCTTATTGTGTTTTTTTAACCCTAGCTGGCCTAGCAAAATAATTAATCTATGCAAAAATGTTTAATTAAATTTTACAAGAAAAGTATAAATGCTACAAAGCTGAAATTTTGGGAGCTTGTTAATTATAGTTTTTAGAAAGTTTCCGCATAAAATAAATTGGGCTAATTAATTTTTCAAGTTCATGCACTTTACTAAAATGTAATGCCACTTGGTGTATTTTGTTGGCTATACAACTCTCCTTAATTCCTGTGCTGCAGAAATCTAATGGAGTTTTCAATAAAAAATAAGAGCAAAAACAAAATTAAATTTTTATAGAAATTTTACCTAGAGTAAAACAACAACAATATAAAACAAAAGAAAATAAACTGCCCCGGTTGGCCGAAAAACAATACAAAACAAAAGAATTCAAAATGAATTAAAATGGATTTTTGAAAATAAAATTGTCATATCTAGGAACAGTACCTTAAAAATTGATGATTGTTACCCCATGGACTTATCAGACAAGTCCATGGTTACCCTGACCGGATGACTCCACATAGAGTACTGTTGGCCAGTGCAACCATCTATATTATATCAGGGATACTATAAATTTTGGGATAGGAAATTCCTATACTGACGTACGTACGTAGCGAAAAAGGTCCCTTTTGCATATTTACATAAATTAGGGTAATCGTTCGGAATGCGTCCGTGACCAGGGTTTAATGCGTTTAACCAGGTTTAACATCATTTTTAGTCAGCATAGGTTTGGTGGCGCTGTTATCGCGGTAGATTTACACAGACGACGGTGGTCACGCGAAACCTACATTTTGAATTCGTATAGGAATCATGGAATAACACCTAAACGCGAATGTTAATCTTATCATTTTGACAAATTCATCATTAGACGAATTTTCATCGTTAACCGTGCGATGACTGTTAAAAATATTTCAAAATGGTGCACTCCCGTTGTCATTATTGGGTCGTCTGAGAGACGCGTGGCCAGCGTCGCGTCGTCTGCTACAATCACGCATGATCGGTATAGCGCCACCAATTATATGCTGACTTAATTTTATTTTAAAAGTGGCTTCCGATCGGCAAGCTGAGTGGCACACCCCTGATTATATCAGGGCTGTCAACTTTTGGGATTTGCTGGGAGGGAGAGATACATACTCAAAAAAATAATCGTAAAACATGCACAATTTTTTCCCCGTCAGCAGCTGAATTCCTGATAAGTGGGGGGGGGGGGGGGGGGGGGGGGTAGGGATGACGTTTTCCTCAAATCCGCACGAAAATTGCATGGTCAAAATCGCAAATGTACCGACGGAAGCTAGTATAAAGGTGTTGATACACACTTTAATTGAGGTAATTTTGTTGATGCGGGAGATTTTATATGCTATGCGGGAGTGCGGGAGAAAGAGTGTCTATGCGGGAGACTCCCGCCTAATGCGGGAGAGTTGACAGCCCTGTTATATACGGTAGTATCATTATCAAGTATCAAGTGTTGACATGATTAGTGTTAGAAATATCAAAAATATGGATAAAAATGGTTTTTCCATTGATCTTGCGTTTGAGATCAGTGATCTTGATTTCAGTGAGTGTACTGTTGATGACATGCTTGAACAATTTAACGGCATAGTCCTTGGTGTGTTAGACTCTCATGCACCTCCTCAGCAGCGCTCATGTAGAATAAGATCTCAATCTCCTTGGTTTAATGACGAGATCAACAAAGCCAGACGTGAAAGAAGGAAATGTGAAAGAAAATGGCTTAAAGGGACACTAAGAGATGTGTTGGAGGCAGCGCCCTCAATTATGATAAAAACTGAGATTAGTTTATTTTTATAATTGTATTACATGTATGAACTTACACCTATAAGGATTAAGAAAAATCAGCTCTCTTTGTACCAGAAAACGTCGATTCAAAAAATGCTTATCCCGCGGGACCAGCATTTTACGTCCGACAGTATCCCCGTGCAGTACGCGTGATACATAACGCGAACCATATTTTGCATAGAGGGCGTTTTTCAATAAATAGCGATGATATTGTTTTAATCTAGTTTTGCTGTGTTTTTTGTTAGTAGAAACAACAATAATGGCGATTTTTAATGTTCATCTTGAATTCTGAAGTAAATTTTTAAACATTTAAACTTTTCAACACCACTTAATGTCCCTTTAAGAGTAAAAGCAAAACTGATCATGATGCTTATGTCAAACAACTCAAGGTCACTAATAAGCTCATTAACTGTACCAAAGAGAACCACTACAAAGAGAAACTTGAGGGATCAAATAGCAAGAATATGTATGGTACTTTGAACCAATTACTTAACAATAACGTCAAACAACTCCCTGATTGTAGTTCTACTACCGATATGTGTAACTCGTTTGCTACATTTTTCAATGACAAAGTTATGAAGATACGTAGGAACCTTGATGACAACTCTGAATCTAATGTTGATGATTGTGAACTTGATATAAAAATGTGTGGTAAATCAATGTATGCTTTTTATAATGTGACTTATGATGATGTTTGTAATATAATTATGTCGACACCTTCAAAATCGTGTACTCTTGACACATTGCCTATGTGGTTGTTAAAGGAAAATATTGCTGAGCTTGTAGCTCCACTGACAAATATTATCAACAAATCGTTCAGTAGTGGTATTTTCCCAACACAACTCCGTGAGGCGGTTGTGTCCCCTATTCTCAAGAAACCTACTCTGGACAGACAGGTTCTTAAGAACTACCGACCTGTATCTAACCTTAGCTATGTGTCCAAGATCGTGGAAAAAATCATTTGCGCCCAGATAAAAGACCACCTCAATGTCCATGGTCTTCAAGAAAGCTTCCAGTCTGCTTATAAAGAACTACACAGCACTGAAACACCCCTTTTGTGTGTGAGAACTGATCTTCTGAGAGCCATTGATGAAAACAAAGCTATTGCGGTCGTGTTACTTGATCTCTCTGCCGCGTTTGACACGGTTGATCATTGTATTTTGTTGAGGCGGCTTTCTTCCACCTTTGGTATCCGTGGCAAGGCTCTTAGTTGGATTCGTTCTTACCGTTCGTTTCGTGTTTGTGTTGGGGATTCCGAATCTACAACACATGATCTTAGATTTGGAGTTCCCCAGGGCTCTGTTGTTGGGCCACTTTTCTTTACGATGTACACTAGTGATATTGGTTATATAATCCGTAAACATGGCATTAAATATCATTTGTATGCAAAAGCTGTGCAATACTGTGTGGAAGTCAAGAGTATGGCCAGAGGATTGGAAGAGATCAGTTTTCCTAACACTTCCAAAGAAAGGGGATGCTAGTGAATGTAAAAATCATCGTACCATCGCTCTGATATCACATGCAAGCAAAATCCTGCTGCACATCATCAACGAACGTCTTAGACCTCATCTTGAACGTGAACTTCCTGCTGAGCAAGCCGGTTTCCGGAAAGGCCGTGGCACAAGAGATCAGATAGCCAATGTACGTCACATAATGGAAAAATGTTTTGAATACCAGAGGGAGGTCTTCATGTGCTTCATAGACTACGCTAAGGCCTTTGATTGTGTGAGGTATTCGGCATTGTGGACAGCACTGCAAGAAATGGGAATCCCTTACCACCTCGTCCACCTAATTCGCAATCTGTATGATGGTCAAGCTGCCTGTGTTCGCACTGAGAAAGGAAATAGTGACTGGTTTGCTTTAGGTCAGGGAGTACGTCAAGGGTGCATACTTTCAACCTTTATGCAGAGTCTATAATGAGACGTGCATTGGATGATTGGCCAGGGGGGCTGTCAGTAGGTGGATACCAAATACACAATCTACGTTATGCCGATGACACCACCCTGTTTGCAACAAATATGGAAGAGATGGCGGAACTCCTGAAGAAAGTCAAGGTGGAGAGTGAGCAGCTTGGCCTACGTCTAAATGTCAGCAAGACCAAGATCATGTCCATAGGCACAGATGGTGTTGGAGAGCCTCTCATAATTGATGGTAATGAGGTGGAATTGGTCTCAAAATTCAACTTTCTTGGATCCCTAATCACCAAAGAGGGAGGTTGCAGCCAAGAGATTAGACACCGTTTAGCAATGGCTAGATCAGCAATGATCAACCTAAGTAAGATCTGGGCTGACAGAGGAATAACCAGAGCAGCAAAAACTAGGCTTGTCCAAGCCCTTGTATTTCCAATTGCCATGTACAGTATGCGTGTGAGACGTGGACCCTAACCAAAGCTGACAAAAACAGAATAGCTGCTTTCGAGATGTGGTGTTGGAGACGTATGCTTCGTATCGTTTGGACAATGAGAAGGACCAATGCCAGTATTATTGAAGAAATAGGGGTGTCTAAACGACTTCTTCATGCTATCAACACCCAAATGCTGAGCTACTTCGGCCATATCTCACGTCGCAAGGGTAATAACCTGGAGAAGATGATCATGCAAGGCATGATTGAAGGGAAGCGCAAGAGAGGCAGACCTCGTTCCCGGTGGATTGACCAAATAAAGTTGATTACTGGACACCCGCTCCGTGATTGTTACTCCTTTGCTGAAAATCGTTATTTGTGGCGCAGTATCTGTAAGGTCACGAGCTGTCAGTCATGACAGGACCGAACCAACCACCACCATGCGGATGATGTCCAACTGTACCTGTCATTTGATCCCAAGATTAGCGGAGACGCTGAAAGATCTGTTGCTCGACTCACATCTTGTATAAATGAAATCAGTGACTGGATGACTAAAAACAAACTCAAGCTCAATCAAGACAAAACTGAGTTTTTCATCGCATCGTCAAATTACAATTGCAAATTCATTAATGACATTACCATCACAATTGGTGACACTGTTATACAGCCATCTCCAACAATCAAAAATCTGGGTGTCGTATTTGATCGTACTATGTCCATGACTGCACATGTTAAATCTACAATCAAAACAGTGAACTTTCATCTCAGGAATATTTATAGAATACATCGTTTTATTACTGTTGATAGCTGTCACCACCTAGTCCGGTCACTGGTTTTATCTCGTTTGGATTATTCAAACTCTTTACTTTATGGCATATCAGCGAAAGATCGCAACAAATTACAAACATTGCAGAACAGGGCCGCAAGAATAATTTTTAGATCAAACAGAATGGATTCGTCTGCACCCCTCCTTAGAGAGCTACACTGGTTACCCATTACATCAAGGATTACATACAAACTCATGTTGTTCACCTTCAAAAGTTTTCATGGCCTTCTTCCTATGTACCTGACAAGCTTTCTCACTCCGTACATATCAAAGAGACCTAATCTGAGGTCAGGTGATGACAAATTACTTCTCACAATCCCTCGTACGAAGCGTGCTCTTGGAGACAAAGCCTTCTACGCTATTGCTCCACGTCTATGGAACTCTCTACCTGCCTCACTCCGCAATTGTTCTACTATTCATAAGTTCAAAAAGGCTCTCAAATTTCATCTATTTCCTAAGCATTAATCCCCCGCCTCACGGATTCCATTCTGTTTTTAGCTTTGTATATTGTGCTGTCATATTTTGTGTATGTATAGGCCCTTTTTACTTTGTACAGTATAATACATAATAATATGTTGCAATAAGATATAGTGTTTTTGTGTATTTTAAGATTTTACTATTTTGTACAGCGCTTTGACCACTTTTGATTAGGCGCTTAATAAATGCTGCTTATTATTAGTATACTAGTATTATATACTCATACTGTGTATAATGACTATTTTTAATTATGTTTATAATAACAAAAAAATACAAATTTAGACCAGCATGACATTGGCTGGCCTTGCACTTGCAGATTTTGGTTGGGTGAGCTTGAGACAAAAGCTCAGATTGTGTTTGGCAGTTTGGCACACCTCTAGTTTCAGACTGTGTTCTCATCATGCTCGAACTTGTTCCCATATTTAGCTCTCAAAAGTGTTAATGTTGTCATTTTTAATCCGTTTCTTGATTTTTGGATTTTCCCGTTTTTTCTTCCTAAATACAGCCTGTATGCTTTCAAGCGCCACACTGCCGATTCCGATTTCCGATACATCGATTGATCGATCAGCAAACCATTTCTCTTGGAAATCGGGGTTTTTCTCTCGTAGAAGTTAACCCTTATTACACCTTTAAAGATGGGGCGACGATCCATAAACACCACCAAAAGTGGGAAATATATGAACCCCACAGATCAAGCAAGTAAGTTGAAATCTGTATTTTCTGTAATACCTGTAATAAATTATAAGAAGAGAGACCGTTTTGCGTCTGTTGTCGCATATGCCTACCTTCCAAATTTTGCACCACGTAAGCTTTTATTCTATTGAATTTCAATTTGAAACAAATAATTATTATAATTATGCATTATGAACATACTCCAGCACGCTCCAAAGCTTTACTATAGGAAGGGGCGGACATACGGGAACTTTTAGTTATTTTTAGCAAATTTGCTTGTCAACCAGTGTTTCAGAAACAAAACATTCCATGCACGCACTCAACACTGAGCCGAGCGTTACGCACTTGATCCGCAGTAGGCGCAATGTGCGGTTGCCTTAATTGATTGATCTGCGCAAGTTGTTTTTGTTTTTGTTTTCACCGGCGTGACGTAGGTCCGCCCCAACCTATATAAGCAAAACATATCATTGTTGATCATTTCAAACCATTCCCTCACTCGTCTCGTGCGAGTTATTTAAAGTAAAAGTTACTATAATTTATAAAGATACTAGATAGTATATTTACAAAATCCAATTTTAATTTAATTAAAATTATTAAACAATAGTCAATACAACTTCAAAATGTTGTCGTGTGCCTGTTTTATTTTGATGGAATGCAATGCTTTGCAAGATCAGGTGTTCAACCTTAAAGGGGCGTGTACATCTCAAGTGTTTGTCCTGGACAAAAATCACATGACTCGCTTCGCTCCCAAGTCCTCGCGTGCCTGACAAAAAGCCCATGATGCAATACTAAGTCGTAAAAGATGTGCACATAAATCGACAAAAAGGCTGTACGAACGAAATACATTATATCTAGAGTTGTTTGAACAAGTAGTGTTATTCGTTACATTTAAATCAGAATTACATTCTTTAACAGTAAATAAACAACTTTTGAGCGAGAAACTATCTTAAAACTGCAAAGATTAAGAAATATAAAGCATTTTAAACATCTAATTAATAGAGAAGAGTAGTATGTTGAACGATATTACTTTTGTTTGTTATAGCGTTCACATAGCTCATAGTTGGCTCAGCGGTAGAGCATTGGACTAGTAAACCGAAGGTCGTGGGTTCGAATCCTATCACGGCTTGACATTTTATTTTAATCGTTTATAATATACTTTTTTTTGTATTAGTTTTCGATATTGTTTATCATTTCGTATAATTATTCATTATTGTTCCATTATAGTTTATTTTGGAATGTGGAATTATTTACGATTTCATTTTCCACTGACTGTTTAGTGTGCATGGCATCATGAAAGGTAACATGTACCGCGGCATACCACCGCACTGTCCTACTCCTAGTCCTATGCAACAGGCCAATACAATAGAAACTCGTTGTGTGTTATTATCGATTGAGCTAAACTTGTAAAGTAAATGCCAGCCGTTATGTAATACAAATCAATGTGCCTGTATTATTATTATTGAAATAATGTTTACACCACCATTTGTAGTTTCTGAGTAATATTTTTAAAACTAGCTAGGACGGTTCACGGATTTCGCGGCTCGATATGGATGTTTGAATTAGATCTCAATATAATATAATCCAAGCTGCTATAGGCAAAAGCTATATACAGATGACCGTGCAGCTATTTCGTGAAAAGCTATACAGCCGATGATCCGGCATCTTGTTTCAACCCCTTGGGCAATAATGGACTGTTCCGAAAACTTTTCCGAATTTTTTCTTCTTTTCGAATGCAGTTTCATTTAGCCAAGATGTTGTCCAATATTGTGAGGTACATTTCAATATCAATATCAAAAAGTAATTTTTTCACACCAATGTGAACCTTGAAACGATCACCCTCAGTATAGTTTTAGTATAGCCTTCCACTAATATATACAAGTAAAAACAGCGTTTTCCGATAATTTGATCAATCTACGTCTGGGGGAAAAGCAGCAAACCCTTGGTCCAACGCTGAGTAAAAATGAAATAAAAATTAAACTTGATTGCGTTGCTAACTGTCAACGGACCAATCATCAAGCGGACAATTTGAATGATGACTGTACCTACCTTTTCTATTCATTAAAAATACATGGGCGTTATTGGTGTAGGGTAGGCCTAGGTAGGTAAATAAAACTATGATTGTTTCAGCTGATAGAATAAAGTTTTACTTAGCAAGTTTGTCATAAAATCTATACCTGTGATCAATGTGCATATAGAAATGTACAGTATTTTAGAGGTATTTTCATAGTTTTGTCAGGCCGGTGCCACTATACCCAGATTTCCCGATGTCGAGATTGAAGCCTCTAGTTAGCTAGCACATCCATTTTAAGAGTTACATTGCAAGTCTCAATGTCCCTTATAAGCAGGTACTTCCATGCTGTCAATCGAAGCGTTGTCAAGATAGCCCTCATTTCAAGAGTCACACCGAGCGAACTCACGCCCATATGCCCTTATGAGGCTTCAGTTTTGCGATTTGAATATCCTCTCCCATTAGTTATACTATCCCTGGTGTTGTTGTCTGCTCTCCAGAACACCCATAGCGTTAAAGTGTTTGGCCAAGTGTTGACGAATGCTAGCATGCACTGCCGTGTTGATAACCGCTGTGCGATGGAGAGGTTAAAATAGGTTATAATATAAAATAGGTTTATTATTGTAACACATAGTGCATAAAAGTAAAGCATGAAATCACCTACTTTGACTGGTCAACCAATCTCCCAATTATATGTGAAAAGTGAAAACAACCCTTTTTCGGATTCAAAATCACCCAATTGAACCAAGATTGCACCCAATAATAAGAGCACAAATCTCAGTGAATGCACCATGCCCAATTCAATCGCTTCTCACGACTGCCTGCCAATTTTGATCTCATCAAAGTGAGTGTTTTAACTTTATTTTTAGCTCCAATACACAAGAATGACAAGATGATACATCTATCAGAAATAAGGAAGATATAAGGAAGATAAGACAACAAAAATGTACAGAAAAATAGCATACATGTGTGAACGCTAACTTGCGACTAACCGTAAAACCGAATAACAGATTTGGTTGTCAGATTTCTTTTTCAGATTGACCTAACCTGTATCTTTTTCGTGTTGGGAAACAACTAAATCTTACAAAAGTAACTTATTGTGTCAGACCATGTCAAATTAACTGTAAATTCAGTAATTAGCTGACACTGCCCCCATGTGAGGGTAAGAAATGTTGATTTCATTCAGAGAAAAAAATATAGTTCTCAGCTGTTTTGCTATAGATGATGGTCTTATAATGTATAGGCTGTACCATATTTGTGTCGTCGTGTATGGCCGCCGCATCTCATTCTTATTTAGTTTATTGGTTATATTTTGATCTTTTATCATAAAATAACACAGTTTGTTATATTTTAATCAAACAACAACAAATTTCCCCTTTATAAAATCGGCGAATTCAGTGAGCTGTTTACCAACTTCCTGCTTCGAAATGTTCACGTTCTTTAGCCCCCTCGCACCTCGCTGCCTTATACGCACAACGCATACGCCGGCGACTTTGTGTAGGGCACGCTAACACGATGACGCATTGATCATACGCGCTGAAGGTATTATTTTTCGAATGAATGAAACCCCGCCCCAAACTATACACCATTGTCTCATGTAATGTATGGATGTGTCGGCTGAAAATCAGCCATAAACCAATCAAATTGCCTGCTGACATCCCGGGGGGGGGGGGGCACTGACATTGGAAAATGGTATAGGTATGTGCCGCGCTGAAGACCCCCTTTTTCACCCTCTGCTGCTAGCTCTTATGACCCCCCTTTTGAGCCTGCATCAGTTCTTATGACCTCCAATTTTATTGAAAATCATGATATTTTGTGTTCCAAAGCTCCAATTCTTCGAAGATTTTGCGTTCTAACACCAACATTTGCGTTCTTGTTTATCAAAATTGAAATTTAGGCCAGTTCTCAAGACCTACTTTTTTGAAAAATCAGTTCCTAAGACCCTATTTTTCGTCATAAAATCGACTCAGTTCAGTTCTGTAGCCCCCCTTTTTGAGACCCTGGGCGGCACACCCCTACCCCCAAAAAAGTTGAGCGCCCCCCCCCCCCCCCCCCTGGGGCTGACATCCCAAACCACACCCACTATATCAGAATATTAAATAGTATTGAGAGGCAAAACATCTACCAACGTTAAAAATGGTTAAATGCTCATTTTTTTGGAAGTCATGCTTCCAGAAGAGTTTTGTGCTTCATCTCAGTGTTACTGTTACGATAGATAGGAGTAGAAAAACGTCACTGTTCTGTCAAAACCTTGTATGTTTTTCTGTCCCTTCAGCATGTATAGAGTAAAACTGCCCAATGGTTATGCATAGGAAATGTTGCTTTATCCATGTTCAGGGGCAAATAAGCGCATACAAAGCTTTGCTTGTTTTTGGCTCTTGAATGCGTTTATAGCAGACTGCCCAAAGTTTATATAAGGCCCTTCACAATTGATTTTGAGTTTCCTGTTGCCGCCCTCGTTCAAAATTGAGAATTACAAAATATTAAATTATTTTATTTTATTTAGGGTTTTCACCTTGAAAATGACTTTCAATAAAAATTTCATTACTACTTTGTGAATAAATCATATCAATTATGATGATGTATTGTATAAATATAGAAACATAATTGCATTATTAATAATAATAATAATACACGGCATTTATATAGCGCTTTTTACATACATCCATATCTCAAAGCGCTTTACAATTTATTCCTAGGATAGTCAGAACCACGGTTGCAGCCTATTATGGCGCAGGGTCCTATCAGTAGGCCTACAACGACTGTGACTACCTTAAATGCACAAGTAACAGGCCCGGGATGATCCCCTACTCTTAACGATAAGGTCTGTGACTATTTAACGTGTTCAGGGTGAAGCGTCTGAATACACGGGACCACCGGCTTTACGTGACTTTCCGAACCACAAGACAATTGAGACTAAGTACCTTGCCCAAGGATACAAACACGTTGACCACAGTGGGGCTCGAACTCACAAACCTATGATTGTGAGACTTGCTTCTGATCCACTGGACCACACATGCTCTACAAAATTACTTACTTGGGTACCAAAATAATCATAATGGGAAAATAATTAGATGCAGAGTCCTCAATATGATGGGTTGTAATCCGTTGAAATTGGTTGCGACCCTCGTCCCTTTTTTAAGCCTCCAACAGGAAACTCAAAATCAATTGTGAAGGGCCTTAGAAGTATTAATTTTATACATGCTGAAGGGCCTGATGGAGATACACTTTTTTTGACAGAACAGCGACAAAAATTATAATTGAAAATGAAAACGGTTATATAGTTGAATCAGTTCCAAATTGGCGAAAATTGTGAGCTAATATTTATTTGCGAGCCCAAATGGAATACCTAGCTACTTGCCCACCTTGCTGATACCTGCTTGTGATACGCAAACGCACACTTTCACCATTAAATATGCGCAACGACATGGATAATTTTTGTGCATGCATATACAAGGCTCACAATTCTCGCCAATTTGGAACTGATTAAAATTATATAAGATCAATTTATAAATCAGATGTTTATAAATTCTGTTTCATCCACTTATTGCAATGATTTAAATTAGAAGTTTGACAGATTCATAATGATCTTATAGGAAGATGCACACTGTTTGCATTGTTATTCCACTCTTGTTTAGTGCTAAAAGTTGATAGCAATTATTCTTGTTAATAGATTAACATAGTGACTGATGATAGTCCTTTAGTGAAGGCAACATTTGTTACTGTTTATCAAAGTCCCTGTAGTTGAATTTGTATTTTGTGAGTTAGGGGGACAGGGTTGATGCAATGTTCATCCCATATAAGCAAATTTGTCCATATTTTCTCTAACAAATTATCAAAACTCTGTGTGTGATTTACAGGAAAGGAAGCCAGAAAAAGAGAATTGAAAAAAGTAAGTATAGGGAGGTCAATCAGCATAGGTAATTACAAAAATCCTTTGAAATGTTAATACCAGATGAAGAGACATTCAGTCAACTTTTGTCAGGTATAGCTCTTGACTTCTTCATAACAAATTATAAATAAGCAAAACATATAGACTGCCCCATTCTTGAGCCAACAATATCTCAAGTAGCAAAAAGGCACTTATTTTCATATCATCAGGAAGTGATGTGCTCTAGGGCCCTATATGGAATTACAGTATTGACAATTGTCCCTATTAAGTTATTTTAGGTGGGTGTGTATTTGTTCACAATTTCTACAACATTTTGCCACGGTTGAAATATTCAACAGTCTTGTACATTTAACATCACAATAGATTAGGTTCAAGGGCGTACATCACTAATTTGCTCCCCCATAGACTTGCGTGCTTTATATTCCATGTTCAAATCACTGTAAAAAGAGATAGCTCGTGATGAAGTCTATGAAATTTGGATATGTTTTAACACTATTGTATACCCGGGGTCATCAGGTAGATATCTTGCTAGAAGCCGGCTTAATTTTGCGTATTTATTTTTTTACTTATATAAGTCAGATTTTACCCTCCCATTCAATGTGGTGTAAATCAGCCCGTAAAATTATATTTTAGCTAAAAGGAATAAGCATGTGTTTGTCGTCAAATAGGAACTATTATCTTACTCAAGTTTACAGTATCGTGTGTGTGTGTCCAAGTTGAACAATAAGAGCTTAAATTTAATAGTATTTTTAACCCTTCATTTTTACCTAATTATAAACCATTCTTTCCCAAATAAATTTGTGAATTACTTAGACAACATATTTACCTCACATTATCAAACTTTTGAGTTCTAAATCTAATTGATCTTTTTGTCATCAGTATTTCAATTTTCTGATTAAGCGTACATGTACCTACAGTATATAACCTTGACTTAACAACTTAACCCTGAGCCCAAAGTCCCAAACTGGGTTTTTAACAGGGATAGCAATTTTGGAATAGAAATCCACAAATAAATTGCCGCTCCTCGCCGGGGATAGAACCGGGACCCCCGGACCAAAAACCCCGGCTCCGTCCCATAGGCACTCCACAGCTCTCAGCTACTCGTTCGGCAGTATACTGGGTTCCCTATATAGGCTCGGTTGATTACATCACTGAAAAACCGTCCGGATGTGCCCTTGGAGATAGGATTGGGTGTAGTATTTTGATTTTTGAAGTACTCAAGAAAGTTTGGTTAAAGCACCACCTCTAATCATGATTCTATGAGATATTAATTGATGCATACCCGAGACCTGTAATTACACTTCTTCCTCTGTTTTAATTTCAGAACAAAAAGCAGCGTATGATGGTAAGGGCAGCAGTGTTGAAGACCAAAGATCCAATACAACTCATCAGGGATCTTGAGTTATTAGATGAACTAGGTGAGTAATTTGAATACTGAGTAAGTAAAAAAAAACCTGGCAATAGTGGAAAAAAACTTGTTTTCAAAACCAAGTTGAAGTTCCAAACATTTTAAATATTTATAGTTGAGCACTATTTTTAGTGATGGGTTCATCTAGATTTGTATTGTGCATTTTAAATGTTATAAAGATTACATATTTATTACTAACTTTATGTGAAACAAATGCAGTCAATATCATGTTATGTTTGCCTTTGGTAAACTGTTTTACCAATTCACCAGTTTCACACGTTTGTCCATGTGACACCCAAATATCGCAAAATGCGTCTCACGGTCAAGTTTGTAAACTTGAGTAAGTTTGTGACATAATCGAATTAAGCAGGAGCTGGGAGTGTTTTAACCCCTGGTTACCAAGTTTGAACTCCTGGTATCTGTTTTCAAATTTTGCTCAGCAAAGTATAGGACCAGGAGCTACTTTTGTCAAAAGGAGCTCCTGGTCCATGTATGATTGTATGCTTAATTCAAGGCTTGGATACCTTGATTTAATTTTTAAAAAGCTGATGTCCTGGGATCCTCCATCCCTGGTGCTCTTTCAACAGCACTCAGTCCTTCAACTGCACCATTAGAAACGTTTTCTATGCAGTCACCTGTTCCAAGTGTAACAAAGTCTCAATAGGGAAACAAAATGACATCTCGGAGACAGGTACATGTAACACCTTTAGATCCCTGGTGACACCTCTTTGCAAAAAAACTCTGCTCTTCAAGGGTCTGCTATCTCAGAGTCAAATATCAAAGCATTTAAACAAAGTATGTCATCTTTTTTCTCGCTTTTTATGGGTGTGGGTGTTTTTCAGATTATTCAACGTAATCCATGGATATTTTTATACATATTTTTTTAATAAATAATGTCATATTTCTTTGCTTCTTATTTGTACAGAGCTGAACCCAGAGACTCAAACAGAACTGAATGAAAAAGTACTTAAAGACAAGCGTAAAAAGATCAAGGAGACATATGACCGAGTGCTAAGACTTTATGTGAGTAGAAGGTTTGGAAGCAGAGTAAACAGTGAACGATTTCATTTGACATTTCATCTACTTTTAATGACACAGGCTGTCTGTCCTAGAATAAATGTTGAAAACAAAAAGGAATGTAACGTAAAAGGTAGTGATGGCTGATCCAACCCAAGATCGGTACGTCCGATCTCCGATCAGAGAATTTACAGATCGGGCAGATTCAGATCCCGATTCAGATCTCCCATATTATAATTTGAAACCAGCGCGAATCATTAAATAAGCTTACATTTAGTCCGATTTTCTTCCCTGCATGACAACATATTAAATTCTGTAAGTTATTCCTGGCAAAGAAGTTTCATAATTTACATTATTCCAATTCCTGGCGTATTTTGACTATTTTCGCCGAAGAAAGTTTGTTTTCATTCATCACTGCACGTCGCCATGTTAATTCATCATAAGTGTACATCCACCAGTCTTCAAGATTACCATACATTCCCTGGCACTGCAATATTAATAGAGCGATGTATGAGGGCGGCACAGTCTCAGTCTAGTAATTGCGCAATACCAGGTGCGATTAATTGAGTGGTACCAAAATTGTAATTTTACCACAATAGTGTAACATAACATACCAGGAATATATTTACTTTCTAGAAACGGTGTCGTTATTTTTTTATTTCCTTCCGGGGGGATCAATAATTGCTAGATCGGTAGGGTGGATCAGTAACTTCCATTCTTTTCCCGATCTCGATTCAATGCTGATTCAATGCAGATCGGCACCGATTCCAATCTCCCGATCAGGATCGGCCATCACTAGTAAAAGGTGCTAAATGTGACTGTGACTGAAATATTATATTTATCATCTTTTCATTTTGTGACATTACAGACAACTTTCATTTTCAACCCTAATGGCGCGGGTGATTTTGGTAATAAAACTATCAGGGTAGGGGGAACAAATGGGTCAAATAAGGGGAAAGGAATGTCAAGAGAATCCCAGTTTATGATCGTGCCACTTGAGTTAGGTACGATAAACGTATTCAGCAGTCCGTCATGATTGCTCAACGAGATTTTGTGTTTTCTTTTAATTTTCATAGGGCCGGGAAGACCCAGACAGATATTTGGAATACAGAGGCGTTGAAGCGGAGTATGAGAAGAAAAGGAATGAGAAAATCAAAGAGTATGGTAAGTTTTGTATACAAACATCATTCAAATAGGTATCATGCAGGGTTACAGTGTTTGACTTCTAAATATCATTTGTAATTTCTCTCAATGACTTGCCCTAAACTTACTGATTTATTGATTCCATTTAATTGTGCAAAACAAACATTGACTTGACTTGAAATTATATGACTTGGTGTGATTTTCAGAGTAAAGGGTTTGATCTGAATCTGATTGTAATTATAGTGGCCAAAACATCGATTAGGAAATTACATTTAAAACTTTTTGGGGGCCTTATCTTTTAATTCTATATTTATCCCTCCTGAAGTACCAAGTGACACAAAATATAGTGCTTTGGCACATGTACTGACATGTATTGTATTGACACGCAAATGATGTGTCTGTCACTAGAATGCCTTTGTGTATACCCCAGCGCCTCTAGTAAGTGCGCGTGATTATTCGCTTTTCAATGCCTTTGTGTATACCCCAGCGCCTCTAGTAAGCGCGCACATTTATTCGCTTTTCAATGCCTAATACCCCAGCGCCTCTAGTAAGCGCACATGTTTATTCGCTTTTCAATGCCTTTGTGTATACCCCAGCACCTCTAGTAAGCGTGCATGTTTATTCGCTTTCCAATGCCTTTGTGTATACCCCAGCGCCTCTAGTAAGCGTGCATGTTTATTCGCTTTTCAATGCCTTTGTGTATACCTCAGCGCTTCTAGTAGGCGCGCATGTTTATTCCCTTTCCAATGCCTTTGTGTATACCCCAGCGCCTCTAGTAAGCGTGCATGCCTTTGTGTATACCCCAGCGCCTCTAGTAAGCGTGCATTCCTTTGTGTATACCCCAGCGCCTCTAGTAAGCGTGCATGCCTTTGTGTATACCCCAGCGCCTCTAGTAAGCGTGCATGCCTTTGTGTATACCCCAGCACCTCTAGTAAGCGTGCATGCCTTTGTGTACACCCCAGCGCCTCTAGTAAGCGTGCATGCCTTTGTGTATACCCCAGCGCCTCTAGTAAGCGTGCATGCCTTTGTGTATGCCCCAGCGCCTCTAGTAAGTGTGCATGCCTTTGTGTATACCCCAGCACCTCTAGTAAGCGTGCATGCCTTTGTGTATACCCCAGCGCCTCTAGTAAGCGTGCATGCCTTTGTGTATACCCCAGCGCCTCTAGTAAGCGTTCATGCCTTTGTGTATACCCCAGCGCCTCTAGTAAGCGTGCATGCCTTTGTGTTTTCCCCAGCGCCTCTAGTAAGCATGCCTGTTTATTCGCTTTTCAATGCCTTTGTGTATACCCCAGCGCCTCTAGTAAGCGCGTATGCCATTGTGTATACCCAAGCGCCTCTAGTAAGCGTGCATGCCTTTGTGTATACCCCAGTGCCTCTAGTAAGCGCGCATGTTTATTTATGCGCTGCAATTAGTAAATGACGCTGTTATGTCACTCTCTCGCGGTAGATAAATAGACTATAGTTATAACTATAGAGTAATATTTCAATTATAACATAATATTTTGCAGAGGCCATTCGTGATGCTCATCAAGTACAAGTGGACTCTATCCCATTGCCAGAGATGCCAGATGGTAAGTGATATTCCCAGTTAGGTCATTTTGTCATCGCCAATTTGGGTGTTTGCTTTTTTGTCTCGCCTGATGTAATCAGAAAGAGACTATGTTATCACTATTTCTGTCCGGCGTCCGCCGTATGCCGTCCGCCGTATGCCGTCCGCCGTATGCCGTCAGCCGTGTGCTAAGAAATACCTTTGTGACGCGATATCTGGAGATCCGTAAGGCCTATCGTGATGGGACTTGGTGGAGGGAAGGGGGGTGGTGCGTTCTGTTGCTGATTGATTTTTCAAGGTCATCGGGGGTCATACAAGGTCATTGGGGTCAAATATGCTTAAAACTTTTGAGACACGTTGTGACACGATATCTAGAGATCCGTAAGGCCTATCTTGATGGGACTTGATGTCAGGGAAGGGGGTGGGGTGTTCTTTTGCTAATTAGATTTTCAAGGTCATTGGAGGTCATTCAAGGTCATCGGGGTCAAATATGGGGTCAAATAAGATTCGTAAGGCCGATCTTGATGGGATTTGGTGGAGGGAAGGGGGTGGTGTGTTCTTTTTGCTGAATAAATTTTCAAGGTCACCAGAGGTCATCGGGGTCAAATATGGGGTCAAATAGATCAGTAAGGCCTATATTGATGAGATTTGGTGGAGGGAAGGGGGGTGGTGTGTTCTTTTTTTTGATTAATTTTTCGGGGTCATTGGGGGTCAAATATGGGGTCAAAGAGATCAGTAAGGCCTATCGTGATGGGATTTGGTGGAGGGAAGGGGGGTGGTGTGTTCTTTTTGTTGATTAATTTTTCGGGGTCATCGGGGGTCAAATATGGGGTCAAATAGATCAGTAAGGCCTATCTTGATGGGATTTGGTGGAGGGAAGGGGGTGGTGTGTTCTTTTTGTTGATTAATTTTTCGGGGTCATCGGGGTCAAATATGGGGTCAAATAGATCAGTAAGGCCTATCTTGATGGGATTTGGTGGACGGAAGAGGGATGGTGTGTTCTTTTTGTTGATTAATTTTTCGGGGTCATCGGGGGTCAAATATGGGGTCAAATAGATCAGTAAGGCCTATCTTGATGGGATTTGGTGGACAGAAGAGGGATGGTGTGTTCTTTTTGTTGATTCATTTTTTGGGGTCATCGGGGGTCAAATATGGGGTCAAATAGATCAGCAAGGCCTATCTTGATGGGATTTGGTGGAGGGAAGGGGGGTGGTGTGTTCTTTTTGTTGATAAAATTTTCGGGGTCATCGGGGGTCAAATATGGGGTCAAATAGATCAGTAACGCCTATCTTGATGGGATTTGGTGGACGGAAGAGGGATGGTGTGTTCTTTTTGTTGATTAATTTTTCGGGGTCATTGGGGGTCAAATAGATCAGTAAGGCCTATCTTGATGGGATTTGGTGGAGGGAAGGGGGATGGTGTGTTCTTTTTGTTGATTAATTTTTCGGGGTCATCTGGGGTCAAATATGGGGTCAAATAGATCAGTAAGGCCTATCTTGATGGGATTTGGTGGACGGAAGAGGGATGGTGTGTTCTTTTTGTTGATTAATTTTTCGGGGTCATCGGGGGTCAAATATGGGGTCAAATAGATCAGTAAGGCCTATCTTGATTGGATTTGGTGGAGGGAAGGGGGGGTGGTGTATTCTTTTTGCTGATTAAATTTTCAAGGTCATCGGAGGTCATTCAAGGTCATCTGGGGTCAAATAAGATCCGTAAGGCCTATCTTGATGGGATTTGGTGGACGGAAGAGGGATGGTGTGTTCTTTTTGTTGATTAATTTGTCGAGGTCATCAGAGGTCATCTGGGGTCAAATAAGATCCGTAAGGCCTATCTTGATGTGATTTGGTGGAGGGAAGGGGGTTGGTGTGTTCTTTTTGCTGATTAAATTTTCAAGGTCATCAGAGGTCATCTGGGGTCAAATAAGATCTGTAAGGCCTATCTTGATGTGATTTGGTGTAGGGAAGGGGGTTGGTGTGTTCTTTTTGTTGATTACATTTGTCAAGGTATTACATCCCTTGCATTAACTACAATGCATACCTCTGTGACAGTGCTACATTGTATCATATGTTTCATCATCATTTCTTTCAAGTCACTTTTGATGAACAGGCGAGACGCGCCGTTCGAGAACCGCCTTGTCTGCATTCTTTGCATCGATTATAAATAAGCCATGCAGATTCTTCACAGGCAGGTTGTATGTTGGTGATGCACATACACTAAAACATGAAACAAAATTAGAGGTGGTATAGAAAAAAATGCATTTCATTGTTTTGTTTTAATATTTGACAATGCAATTTGCCTTGTATTTCAATTAGGATAAAACCATAAGACATGTATGTACCTTTCCGTTGATATTATCAAACACGATGAGTCAGAAGTGCAGAATATTGTTTTTGTGATGTAACCAAAGAAAGGAAAGATTTTATTTTTCATTCATTGTTTTGAAAATCTTTTAGATGATGCTCATCGTAAAATTTCTATTCAAATGGTTTTTCTGCAAAATGTAGTCTTTCAAATGACATGTACAATGCAGTGCTTACAATGTGATATAGCTTCCGCCTTTGCACTCATTTTGTCTGACTGCATCATGCTTGCTGCATATTTTGGTAGATATTTTGGCAAAAAAGAAGAAGTGTGTGTTGCCCTCAGTGACCGACCCTAAAATCGTAAAAACTAGGGTCACATTTTCTTTCTATTTTTTTTCTTGGAACTATTTTTTTATTTATTTTTTTTATTTTTTATTTTTAGATTTAAATTTGATCTTTAAGTGTCTAAATTTTACTATTTCTTGCTTGAAATAAATAAGTAAGCTTGAATAAATGCTTTTTAGACTTTGATCACAGAAACATTAGTTAAATTGGTATAGGGCCTATACCAAATTTGTCTCAACATAAACCATTTATTTTTCAGCCAAAAAAAAAGAAAGAAAAGATTCCAGACCGACCGACACAATTTTAAATTTTTAGCACTTGAGGGCAACACAACTTCTTTTCTTTTGGCCTTAGTTGACTTTGAGTTAATGGAGTCTATTCACTTTTGTCGATACACCTGTAGAGGAGCCTTCAAAAAGCTATCAGAACAAAAATGGAATTATTTAACTCCACATGTGTGACAATTCTACTTTATGGCTGTGAATCCTGGGTGATTAAATCTCTCAAGACATGGAGTGCAAAATCAATGTGTATGCCACCACTTGCTGCTGTGCTTAACATCAAATGCAATGATCATGTCCCAAGACACCACCATTATGACATGACCAAGACCGAGCCTCTTATCCGCCAAGTAAAGAGCTGCCAGTTGAGATTCCTTGGACGTATACCGTCTCCCTGATGAATAACCCTCTAGAAAACATGCAATCTACACACAAACAAATGGCCATAGGAGATGTCCATGTACATCATATCTGACCTTTATACGTTTACTAAGGGCACAATGAATGAAGGCATGATTCAAGAATGACAGATAATCAGTCTTGCTAAAGACCAACGTCCACCGTACATGGAGAAAATATTAAGCTTCACCTAAATTTGTATGATTCGTAACATAATCCAAATCATTTTGTAATCTTTCATAATTTCTGTTTAATCTTGCAGCTCTGATTGCATCTTTGATCCCTCTTCCTGCTGATATACCATTGCCTGGAGCACAGCCACCATCAATACTTAAGAAGACATCATCGTATGGGTGAGTACAATATGTGTACTGATGAGTACAATATGTGTACTGGTGAGTACAATATGTGTACTTGTGAGTACAATATGTGTACTTGTGAGTACAATATGTGTACTGGTGAGTACAATATGTGTACTTGTGAGCAGGCCTCAAATTAAGAAATGAAAAGAAATGAAAAGGGCAACCAATTTAAGGAAATTTGAAAGGGGCACCAAGGCAATTATGTACTTTTGAATGGAGTGAAAATAGCCAGAAATGGAGGGCATCTAGGCAACTAGGTGGGGCATCGAAGGCAATTGCCTTCGATGCCTTCGATTAATTTGAGGGCTGCTTGTTCAATATGTGTACTGGTGAGTACAATATGTGTACTGGTGAGTACAATGTGTATTGGTGAGTACAATATGTGTACTGGTGAGTACAATATGTATACTGGTGAGTACAATATGTGTACTGGCGAGTACAATATGTGTACTGGTGAGTACAATATGTGTACTGGTGAGTACATTATGTGTACTGATGAGTACAATATGTGAACTGATGAGTACAATATGTGTACTGGTGAGTACAATATGTGTACTGGTGAGTACAATATGTGTACTGGTGAGTACAATATGTGTACTGGTGAGTACAATATGTATACTGGTGAGTACAATATGTGTACTGGTGAGTACAATATGTGTACTGGTGAGTACAATACGTGTACTGGTGATGGTGAGTACATTATGTATACTGATGAGTACAATATGTGTACTGGTGAGTACAATATGTGTACTGGTGAGTACAATATGTGTACTGGTGAGTACAATATGTGTACTGGTGAGTACAATATGTGAACTGGTGAGTACAATATGTGTACTGGTGAGTACAATATGTGTACTGGTGAGTACAATATGTGTACTGATGGGCACAATATGTGTACTTGTGAGTACAATATGTGTACTGGTGAGTACAATATGTGTACTGGTGAGTACAATATGTGTACTGGTGAGTACAATATGTGTACTGGTGAGTACAATATGTGTACTGGTGAGTACAATATGTGTACTGGTGAGTACAATATGTGTACTGGTGAGTACAATATGTGTACTGGTGAGTACAATATGTGTACTGGTGAGTACAATATGTGTACTGGTGAGTACAATATGTGTACTGGTGAGTACAATATGTGTACTGGTGAGTACAATATGTGTACTGGTGAGTACAATATGTGTACTGGTGAGTACAATATGGGTACTGTCGCGGCTAAAAGGTGCCGTTGTCTGTAAAATGCATTTTGAGATATTGATGGAATTATGCACGGAAAAATAAAGAAAGTAAAGACAATTTTACCATAATTTTTCTTCATGAAATCAAAAAGCAGTATCTAATCTTAGACACATGACGGGAAGGATCGAGGGGTAAAAATCGCCCAGCGCCCGCTAAACTTGACCCTTGAACACAGTAAAATAAACCTGCCTATAATTCCATGCTCCCTTAAGAATAGATCGAAATCTCAGCTCTCTTTAAACCAATACAATATTTTTGTTTATATTTCAGAGCTAACCTTGGTTCGATAAAACCACCACCCGGTCCTCCGCCGGGTCTCCCTCCCGGTATTCCATTTGGACCGCCTCATGGCAAGAAACCTCCTGGTCCCCCACCAGGTCTGCCACCCTATGTGTTAGCCAGTATGCAGCCGACGCTGTCACCTCCACATTGGTCTCAAGATGAAGATGAAGGTGAAGACATGGCACAGGAAGAGAATGATGACTATTCAGCTGATCAAGGTGAGTTTGGCATACTATATTTTACTAACAACATTTGTCTACAGCGTAGATTTAAATGTTGTTTTTAGGTCGTCCGTAGGAAGAGACCTTATGGCAGCATCCTTCGTGTGTGTTGTCTGTGTGTGTGTGGTGTGGGGTGTGTGTGTGTCAACAATTTGGTATACACTTTTTGTTTTGTCCATTTCTTTTCCATACAATGACCAATTGCAATCAAACTTAGGTCATAGATGCAACATGGAAACCTTCATTGTTAATGAGGTCAAAGGTCACATACCAAGGTCAAAGGTCATCTGAGGTCAAGATGTAAAATTTAGTATACACTTTTTGTATTGTCCATTTCTTTTCCATACAATGACCAATTGCAACCAAACTTCGGTCATAGATGCAACATGGAAACCTTCATATGTTAATGAGGTCAAAGGTCACATACCAAGGTCAAAGGTCATCTGAGGTCAAGATGTAAAATTTAGTACACACTTTTTGTATTGTCCATTTCTTTTCCATACAATGACCAATTGCAACCAACCCTTGGTCATATGCAACATGAAAACCTTTATATGTTAATGAGGTCAAAGGTCACATACCAAGGTCAAAGGTCATCTGAGGTCAAGATGTAAAATTAAGTACACACTTTTTGTCTTGTCCATTTCTTTTCCATACAATGACCAATTGCAACCAAACTTGGGTCATAGATGCAATATGGAAACCTTCATATGTTAATGAGGTCAAAGGTCACATACCAAGGTCAACGGTCATCTGAGGTCAAGATGTAAAATTGGCTGAATATGTAAAATTGATTACATTTAAACAGAAGTACAATTGCAACCAAACTACCCATATAAACGGACGACCTATTTGGGACCGCTGTCCCTATTTTTATTTTTCTGTAATGTTATCAAACATGGTATTAATACTTGTGGGACACCTTACTGTAGACAGACCAAGTACGTGTGATATACATAATGTCTGCTTGTTGTATCCACCCAATCATTTTTGCACTACAGTCTTATTTATTAATCACGAAACAGTGACGTAATTGTGTATTCTACTAATTGAAGCACATAACGCACGGGCCTAATCAAGTCGCTGACATATAATGTACATACGAGCGTTGAAAGACAGAAGATACAACGCATGCGTAAAAGCTGCGCCTGTAAAGTTACGTCACTGTCCAGAGGAATACAGAGTATATTCTAAGTGTGCAATGAATACACAATAGCCTCCATATTCCCATATTTCTTTTAACTGTTCAACAAAAGCATCACAATTCCTATGCTTGGCTTGACTATAGAATAGCCAGACGATGTCAGGGACGTTCTCCGGACTCAACATTTGTGCTGACATATGTGACCCAACATGAGTAAATGAAGCACAATGAGGGAAATATGAATATTGAGTTATTGATATCATGATGATATGTATATGTTAAGAGACATTTTGGTACCAAAGTAAATGTCATATCACATTCCTACCCAAAGTTACAGATGTTTGAAAATCACTTTGTCTCAAAACATCAAATACAAATTGTCAAGTTATGGGCAATTACAGTTTTGGTTTTGTTAACAAATCAATGAAGTAAATTAAAATTAAATACCTCAAAATGTATTTTAACTCTTTATTTTCATGAATTTGAGTCATTGGTTTGATACAAGATGTATCAAAGATCAGAAATAAACCTTGTTCTGAATTTACTTATTTGACCTTGTCCCATACTTGTGCTCTTAAATCAAATTAGCTACTGCCGCATTCTGCCTCATTTACTCATTTTGGGTCACATATGTTGACGTTTTGATTAAATTATATCAACATGTCGACAGGGATAGCACTGGATCAAAAATGTGAGCGGTCCCATGACATTTTTCAGGACCCCGTAGGACTTCAAAAAACAAATTTAAGGGGTCCCCCAAGAAATTGAGGGGTCCTGAAGTTTGGGTATTGAAAATTTTACTTTTTTACGGACAGTTTTAATGAATTTATATTGTGAGCAAGGGATGGATATGTAATTTACAGAATTTCTTAAGGTTTCCATTTCCATACATCATCAAATACACCTATCAAAATATGTAAGTTCCCCCCTAGCATATACTAGAATATTTCCAAAAATGTTTGATGAATTTAAATAATTGTTAGCTAGAAAGATGCACCCAATTGTTAGGCACATTTTGATACCAAATTTGTTGGCCTTGAGACAATGCAACGATAAGAAATTGTGCCATTTACCAATTTTTATACAGAAAAAAAGTGGCACTAAATCGCACCGGCTATGGCTAGATTGTCCATACATCAATAAGCAGATCATAATCAATAAGCAGATCATAATCTTGTTTGTTAATTTTATGGACAAAACCAGCCATAGCCAGTGAGATTTAGTGCCACTTTTTTTTTTGTATACAAATTGGTAAATGGCACAATTTCTTATCGTTGCATTGTCTCAAGGCCAACAAATTTGGTATCAAAATGTGCCTAACAATTGGGTGCATCTTTCTAGCTGACAATTATTTAAATCCATCAAATATTTTTGGAAATATTCTAGTATATGCTAGGGGGGAACTTACATATTTTGATGGGTGTATAAGGGGTCCCTTCAATTTTGATCGGGACCCGCAAGTCTTTCCAATTTGAAACCTGACGCGTCACTACAAGAAAGTGAGAGGTCTAGGACGCGTCAGAATGCGACCCCTGCATGTCGACGTAAAAAGGATGCAGAACAATGGCACTACAAAATATCACGAGTTAATAAGGGATAGCAATTCACTCACAGTTACAAAAACAGAGTCAAGCAAATATATGCTATACAAATGATACAACATCAATGAAATGTATTGAAAAAGAGACCGTAAGACTAGTATTGTCATTGGTAGATAGTAGGGATAAGGTGTGCTTTCAGGTCCTAGGTATGTATCATTCATTATCGTTTAGTAGGTGTAAATACTGCAATTTCATTGGTTAACACGTTTCAAATCTGATCTATATCATTTAAACAAGAAAGTCAAACCACGCGATATATTCCATATCGCAGATTAACCGCGTTACCAGCAGGCAGGGTATGATCGGTAAGATGTTACGTGTAAAGTGATTGCTTTGCGTCTGTGGAAGAGTTGCTTAAAATACCACACGTAAATATTTAACAAATAAAATGGCGGATGATTTAAACGGAAGTGAGTCGATTTCTGTTTCATTCTGAGGCCGAAATAGATCGCAAAAAGATCTTATCCACGCCAAAAAATAAATGATCTGCATATAACATAACCGGACATGTTTTCGTGATGATTTTATGGACAGAGGTGACGGCGCAGAGCCTTTTAAAGGGTTGTTATTTTTTTGGGATTTTACGGAGGTAGGAAGGGAAAAGAATTCAGCGCCTTGTTTGAAGTGAGTTTCGTTTTCCGCGAGTGCTTAAATACCTGCGGCCTCATGTGATATGACATGCCAAACCATAGGTATTTTTCCATATTGTGTGAACATGCAGGGGATTACTAATGATACGCGGAGTTTTGGTTACAACACCCCGGCAAGACAAGAAGCTAGTGTGTCCTTATCCTTCCATGGCGTAGACAATCTTATAATATTACAATGACACTGTCCGGACAGGGGTCAGACCCCCACCCTTTTTATTTTTGCCCACCCTTTTTACAGAGCCACCCTTTTTATTTGGGAATGTTCAACCCCCACCCTTTATACCGAAAAGGGGACATTTTTATCATTTTGTGCATTCTAATTTGAAAAGGCACTCATTGGAAGAAAGGACAAAGTGACAGAAACATCCCGGGACCCGTTTTGTTTTTCGGGCGGGTCCCGGGATTCCCGAAATTATTCATCAAAAAAAAATATTGGAAAAAAAAAAAAAATTAATGAAAAAAAAAAGCTTACTTAAATTAAAAACCACCACCTTGTCAGCTAAATCATATTTAATGCAAATTTATAGAGGAGATTCATTTAAAATGGATTTATTTCATCAAATCAGTGCATTTTTGGTAATCTTATGCTCCCTAAAATGTGATATTACGCCGCGTAGGCCCCTACGACACTTTCGTAGCTCGCGGGGAGTTTCCATTTTGAAAAAATGTCACGATTTCAACAATAGATGGCGCTATATAACAACAAACTCAATCCCTGCTCATTTTAAAGATGGCGACTTTGTAATTTCGAAGTATATCGGACCCGATATCGGATACATATTTATGATATAACTAGCGCTAACGAGCCGACAAGGTCGGTATTTTGATTATTTTGATGATCGCTGAGAAACCCCCACCCTTTTTATTTTATCTCCACGCTTTATACAACTACACCCAGAAATATTCTGACCCCCACGCTTTTGTTGATTTTTTTATTTCTGGAGACCCACGCTTTATAAAGCGTGCCGTCCGGACTATGAATGAGCGCGTTACATTATGGATTAACCCAAGGCGGCCCAGGGTTAATCCCTATTCTAAATCACACCAGGCTTTAACTCCCTATTATTATGTAATGCGCTCATTGCAATACGTCAGGAAGGACAAACCCAAAATCCTCGTATTGCAATGTAGAACAAAGTGTCTCATATTTATTTTATGATACTTTTTATTCTTTCACATGCCAGAGAACTAAAGTACAATATCTATGATAGAAATAATGTGGATTTACGACCAAAGAGGTAAATCCAATCCACTTGGTAATTTCGGGAATCAGCATTAATCTCTTAAACATGCGTTTCATTTTTGCTCTTTTTCATCCCTTCTACCTCACAGAGATGACAAATGTTGATAGGCAAGAGAAAGTGGGTAGTGATAGAGACAGTGATGACCAGAGTGATAAGATGAGTGATGTGGAAGAGACTAGTGATAAGGAAGAACACAGAGAAGATATTGAAGACACTAGGAAAGGAAAGCGTTTACAGGAGAGGCCAAGGAAATCTGGTAAGACACCTTACTATTGTGAAGTTATTCAACAAAACCTGGTATTTATGGTAAAGGGTATTGTAACAATCACCTTTTTATAACTCATGATACGACATCAAAGTCCTATATTAGAATAGCGGGCAGTGCGTTTAAAATGACAGATACAGGAATCATACGAAGTCATTTCGTAACAGTAAATATGAAAAAGAAATGAAATTTTCTAAATATGTCTGGAGCTTTAGAGCAAAAAGGGGACTACATGATCAAATGGAACATGGGACATACTTGCACTCATAACATAAAAAGGTGTAAAATTGGGCAGTGCAACCTCTTATGGTAGAAAAACTGGCAATTTAGTTCAGTTCAGCTCATAAACAATATATATATACAATTAAGTTACATGAGTATAATAAAGTCCTTCAGATCAATAATCACCTTCAAGGAGACCATCATATACAGGAGACCAGAATTGACAGAATTCAATGGTACAAAGATGTTCACGTTGAGTTGAGTGCAGGAGATTAGGCTGATAATTAGATAGGGCCTTTTCAGGCTAAGAACAAGTTGCTAAGTTGATCCGCTAATGTGTTCTGGATCTAAATATTGAGCCCTGCTCGGCCGTAATTTGGCAAAACAGCGTAACTCGAAAATGACGTTTTTGAGATATGAGCACTTTAAAGTTTAAGTGTTTGCATTTTCTCTATTATTTACAGAGGAAATTGATTTAAAAATGGAAACGTGCATTATGTTTAATTTTTTTAATTTTTAAAAACTTATGTAAAGTAAACTATTTTTACTAAAGATA
Source organism: Ophiura sarsii (assembly GCA_035610835.1). Lineage (NCBI taxonomy): Eukaryota > Metazoa > Echinodermata > Ophiuroidea > Amphilepidida > Ophiuridae > Ophiura > Ophiura sarsii. The sequence continues at coordinate 67,032 of CM069451.1, read as the reverse complement.
CAGCTGATTTTGTCCAGATACGCGGGTTTGCCAATCCGACATCTAATTATACGCAGAGTTAATCTTGCAAAACAGCGTAACTCAAGTTACGTGTAATTCTTTGGTTACTAATTTTTCGCCAAACCCGCGTATCTCGTAGCAAAATAGTTGTTTGGAAAAGACGCGTAACTTAGAGATACGCTGTTTTGCCAAGAAAAATAATAGATTTTGAAACACGTAACTCGAGTAACGCTGTTTTACCATATTAAAATGCTAAAAGTTGCAAAATAAGGCTGAGATACGTTACGCTATCTTTAAAACGGTGCGTCGAGGGCTTTTGAGACTCTCACAGATGAAAAGAGCGCCCTCGATTTCCCCAGAAATGCATGTAACTCAAAAAGTCAATATTTCGAGTTACGCTGTTTTGCTAAATTACGGCCGTGCTGGTCCTCATTTGACATCTGTCTCTTTTGTTTTGTCCAGGGAAAAAGAAACGCTTAGTTCGATTTGCTGATGAAAACAAGGATAACCAGCAACTTCCTCCAGGAATGACTCCACTGCAGGCCAAGATGTTACGATTAGCTGGGCAAGAAATACCAGGCTTAGAGAGACAAAGGGATGATTATGAAGATGAGGACGATGATGAGGATGAAGATGATTCTGAGGAAGAGGAGGATGACGATAAGGAAGAGAAAGAAGATATGACGACGGGAGATAAAGATGAGAGAATGCGAAAGGAACCAGAGCGTAAGATTCCAACTTTGGAGCAAGCTTTGGCACAGAGGCTTATGCCCCCTGGACCGCCCCCCGGGGCACCACCAAGAGCCCCACCTGGTGCACCCCCAGGTCCTCCCCCAGGTCCACCTGCCAGACCCCCTCCAGGACCACCTCCTGGTTTCCCAGCAGGATTACCGCCTGGATTTGCAAGACCGCCTCCACTACGTATCCCTCCACCCCCACCCAGGATGATGTCAAGAGGGCCACCACCAGGGCGTCCACCAGCACCACCCCCAGGTCCACCTCCAGGTGTACCACCCATGCTCAGAGGTGGTCCTCCACCTCGTTTACCTCTCCCTCCTGGTATGCCGCCGATGCAGAGAGGCATGTTACCGCCTGGTATGAGACCCCCAAGTGTGCCTCAAGAGAACCCTAATATTATCAGTGCACAACCAAGCATTCATCGTAGGCCCAAAGCACAAGACTCTATGGGCGAAAAGAAATCCTCGGCAACGATCGAGGCCAAACCACAAATCCGTAACATGCAGGCAGAGGTAACGCGTTTCATGCCAGTGTCGGTGCGGGTCAAAAGGAATCCAAAGAAATCCAAAGGAAAAGGGGGTAAACCCAATCAAGAAGACACTAAACCCAAGATTAAAATTGCTCCTGGTCCAGCTCCCAAACCCACTGTACCTGCTCCTACTAAAGATGATGCCTATGATGCTTTCATGAAAGAAATGGAAGGCTATTTTGGATAAACTGCTGTTTTAATGTAAGTCAATGTAATTGAATACTTGTGCATTCTGCTGTTGCCGTGTGCTATATATTGTGGTCTACTATTGGCAATGTGTTCTCAGTCACTAAGCTATGCTAAGGTATAACACCAGGGCCTTAGGAATTGATATTGTAACTCATCATGTTTGGTTAAAAAGTTGAGCAGCCATTATGAATACATCAATCCATTGAGCTATCATGGTATTGAACCACGATTAAATTATTATGGGACATTAACACAGCAATCAATGGATGGATTATTACATACTACGAGGGTCATTCAATAAGTTCTACATCCTCCCTCATAACATCGCTAATATGAATGTCAGCTTACTGACATTTGTCATGATTATAGCTACACATTTATTGTAATAATAAATGTCCAGGGTTCGACATTAACGCTTGCCCGTTGGCAATTGAGAGTTGTAAATGCGTTGGGCAAGTTGTAGTACAGCCTTTACTTGCCCGTGTGTCCAGTTGTCAATCTAAGCGTATTATGACTCGTAGGTATGTGCGTATTTCCATATTTCACTCACAGCAATCGCCTTCTAAATTCCGGGTTTGCCTCGTTCTCGTTTTGTCAGAAATGTCAACTTCGCCGATCAAATGCGCTGTATCTGGTACCGATACACCCTAAATATGATGCTTTTAATGACCTATGCACACATTTAATTATTTATCGAATCTGCGCATATACTGATTTATTGACCTCTCAGGTCAATCTAAAAATATCCAAAAAAGAAAAAGAAAAAAAGTTAAAGAACATCGTCGTTCGGCGAGTAAAACATTGATGGTTTGTTGAAGGTGTTTAGTACCTTTCTTGAAACTATTATAAGCAACTAAATCTATGTTTTATCCATTGAAATGTAGAATTTGACGGTATTTTATGGTGTACCAAAACAGTAATACGATGGCCAAATATCGATGTCAATACAGGATTTTCCGTGTGTGTACACACGTGTGTATAGCTCCGACGCCATGAATTTGGATTTATTATGAGGAAAAAAAATGTAACTCTGAAATACCTTGAAACTCAGAAAAATGTAAGGGCAAGCTGAAATGCTGGCGGGCAAGTTGTAAAATACAACAGCTGGCCCAAGCTTTTTCAACGGACAAGTTGTTAAAAAAGTTAAAAATCGACCCCTGAAATGTCTGTTTTACTTTTGTTCTGGGGTCAAAGCCAGAGAGAGATTTTGTTTTTTTCTCTCCGTATTGTATGGTTAGATATAATACCATGATTTTAATATGTCTAAATATGGTATTATCATGTATAAATAAGATTGATATTATACGAAAGCAACACTATACAGTCATCACAATAAGTAACTGACCAGGTAATAAACATGCTGATAACTCTAAAAGTATAACTCCTACATACACATATTTAATTATAAAGTTGTTGAGAAATTTCTCTTCTTGAATTTGAGATATTACACGCTAAGAATGGTTGATTAATGAAGAAGTTATGATCCCAAACGTTAGGGCAAGTCTGATTGTCATTTTCACATTTTAATTTTCAACACGGGAACTCAGACCGGCAAATTATTGATTACTGGTAGTGGTAATGCCAATTCACCCGTCGATTGCCTGGTTGTTGGATAGTCGGCCGCTGGCATTGTTACCGTTGATCAATACGGCACACACGCTTTACCTGTCATACTCTCCCGTGTTGAAAACAAAATGTTAAAATGAAAATCAGACTTGCTCTAACGTTTGGGATCGTAACTTCCTCATCAATCAACCATTCTTAGCGTGTAATATCTCAAATTCAAGAAGAGAAATTTCTCTACAGCTTTATAATTAAATATGTTTATGTGTAGGAGTTATACTTTTAGAGTTATCAGCATGTTTATTAACTGGTCAGTTACTTATTGTGATGACTGTATATAATAGTATAATATCAAACAGGCCTGGAAATAACACCCGCCCACCATATTGTAAAATATTTCATGAGACTGGCTTATATAATAGTAATATTATGAGGAAGGAGGTAGAACTTATTGCATGACCCTCGTACTATTGTGTAGGGCTAATATTTTACTTGAAAGCAGCAATAAGGCCAAAAAACAAAACAAGTTTGTTTCCAGTAGCAAGCCTGAAAATTCAAATGCAAAATGCGGGTTTTTTAAATTATTTTTATTCTTCTTCTTCAAATCTGTGCATTTTTGTTACTGTTATGCTCACTAAAATGTGATTTTCGCTGCGGATTTTCACTCCCTGTGTTTGCCGTATGTCGCCAACTGCCATTTTGAAACATGTTGGACACAATTTCGACAAAAGATGGCGCCCTAACAATAATTGTCCGTATTTTCTATTGTAAAATATAAATGCGCAAGAATCAAGCGTCTCAATGAAATGCGTGCGCACTACTGGAAACTTTTTTGTTGTTGTTAGGCCTAATGGCTTCTGTCAGACTGGTCAATACATAATATGGTAAGAAAGGAGGCCCTCTAGTGGTAGAATACTTAAAACAAATTGGAGAAGATATGGATCAAAGTCACTTGGCTCAATCGGTAAAGGAGGCCCTCTATTGAAACTAAGCTTTAAAAAAGGATCAAGTAGCATTTGAATGTTTTTATCAAGTTGTTAAAAGGTCGAAACATTAATTACAAAGCATGTCAATTACACATACAGTTGAATGTTTTATTTTACTTATGGATACAAGAGATACAGAACAGAGTGTTAGGTAATGGATGGTGGACGTGTATAAAGATTACCTTCATTTTTAAAGTTCCATTTTAGTGATTAATTTCTACTTAAGAAAGTGGGTTAGGGACGTGAGGATGTAGTTGCAGAACACAGTAGATAGATACCTCTAGTGAAATGTATGATCGTCCCAACTCCCAAGTAAGTAAGCAAATTGTATTGAAACGTCCCCATTTTTATCAGCACTAGCGACTAGTAACATTGCAAATGTGCTTCATTTCATGATTCAAATCGAACAAAAACAGTCTGGATTAATTTATTTAAATTTTTAAAAGAACTCCAAATATTGTTACAAGCAGTCTAAACAATGCATGTGAATTATGCCAAAAGTATGTGTATTTCAATGGAGGGATTATTTAGTGCCCACTTGTTAACAAATCCATTGCTATAATTAATAAAGCACGATCATTGGAAACATTGACAAATCTGGTTCTAAACCATATTTTGTTCACGGTGTTATCATTGATATTAATTTTAAATGGACATACAGCAAGATTATTATACAATTTTGATTTTTGTGGGAATATTCTTGTGAACATTCAAATATGTACAGAGTCAATCGTATAAGCAAAGTGTTTACTCTGCTGAACAAGATCTTTCAGTAACATTCCCTGGTGGTTGGTTTTGTTATTGCATCCATTTTATTACCCTCACTTAACTAATCTCCATTTCATTTTTGTAACCCATTATGTCAGTCAATAGACAATTGATGTAATCACCTCAAGCAATTGAAATCTGAAGTGTTGAAGAAGAGGAAAACATCTTCAGTTGTTGGTTGCTCATTGGTCACGGTGTGTGGCAGGATAAATAAAATGACACTCATGAATGAAATAAATTTGCCTTGGTTGAGTTTTCTTATTTTTTATACTTTGGATATTTTGTTTTGTTTATCTGTTTTCATTAGACATTATTAACAAGAAATATACAAAACCAAAAGAACAAGATAACTCAGATAATTTAAAAGAGTTTACATGTAGGGCTAATACATGTTATGACAATCAGCAAGTTTTTATTAAGCTAACCGGTTAACAAAAAGCCGGTTAATAAACGGTTTTGTTTTTATTGCGGTCCGACGGGTAATCTTGCTGGCCTGCCGTTGACCTCATTATAATAAATACCAGGGAAAGGTTGTAAGCAGATCAGTCGTGATGCATCGTTCGACAGACGCAGTGCGCTATAGTTTATGTCATTTTTAACAGTTTTAGGCGACCAAACATCAAATTTTCAAGCACAGCAACTCGTTGTAAGCACAATCAGCTGGTGTGTTTATATTAGGCTCGTTCGAAGAGATGGCAAACTTGTTTGTTTTGTGTATTTATACAGGCTGTAACAAAAAAAGTTATACAGTTTTGAAAAAAATATTAAAAATATCTCCCGTGGAAATTCTGTTTCGAGTTTTAATGGTGTGCGAGGGGAATTGTCTTAGCTTTCGAATTTAAGCTTTGTTTCATGACAATCGATGGTCGGTAAGCAGAGATATGATCAATTGGCTAAAGTAGTCATGAAATCACCTGGGCCACTTTGGTTTAATCAATGGTAAAACCACTGGGATGAATATGCATGGAATCGAACCAGGAACATAGCAGTAGAGCGCTCTTGTTAGACAACAATGGTTCTTTGAAGTGGTTTTAGTATTACCAAGAAGGTTAGGTCTTTACAAATATTATTTATTTATTTTATTAATTTATTTATTCAAATGAAATAAAACTATTTGAAAAAGAATTATATTGTTCTCTTTAATGCTCCTTGCATGATACCCTAACCATTGCATTTATACAAGCAAGATTGTATGATATTATTGTGAAAGTGGCCCAACCCGATTTCTAGACGACCTAGTAGATTGGTCATAAATTTTAAACCCAAGTAGTTAAAAAGACCAAATAAAATGATTCTGGTAGCCAAAACGGAACTTAACACAGAGTGTAAGAGATTTTGACATTGCATGATTTTAACATTGAACTAAAAATAAAATGGCGATTGTATAACTTTTTTTGTTACAGTCTGTATATAATGATAATTTCGTTTTGAAATTGCGATCAAAATAAAATTATAAAGTTTTGATTATTTTAGAATATAATTTGAACCTTTAAGTTTTGAGTTATCAAAGTTGGGATTCGTGTTATAAACACAAATATTTATGACAAAGCATTGAAGCATGCGCAGGCCAAATTTCCACTCGCAATCAGATGTGCCCACTTCTACTTTCCACTGGCAAACGTGATGAGCTGTAAACATGTGTGTTTATACTGGCAAAAGTCGGACGGCTTTTCTTAACCGGTATCAACCGCTATTATCCTTCGTTTTGAAGGACAAAAGGCGGCTAAAATCCAGGGTAATCTAAACCAGTATGAGCAGGCAAATGCTGGTGGATGTGTGATTTTATTGGGGAATTTTAATCCGTTAAACGGCATATACCATCTTTTTTTAATTTTAATCTGTTAAACGGCATATACCATCTTTTTTATTTTAATCCGTTAAACGGCATATACCATCTTTTTTATTTTAATCCGTTAAACGGCATATACCATCTTTTTTATTTTAATCCGTTAAACGGCATATACCATCTTTTTTATTTTAATCCGTTAAACGGCATATACCATCTTTTTTATTTTAATCCGTTAAACGGCATATACCATCTTTTTTATTTTAATCCGTTAAACGGCATATACCATCTTTTTTATTTTAACTGAACAACTCTGAATGACACAACTTTATCAACATTTTTTTATTTTTTATAACCCATCACTACTTTAACAGTGGTAACTTATTTCCACAAATTTGGCGATTTTCGGGGATCGGTACTAGTACGGTAGCTCAACGGTATCACATCGCTATTAGAACGGTAATACATCGTCAGAACATAGACTTGCAGCAAGTCCGTAGGACACTAACAATGACGGTATGGTGTAAAGTGAGAGAATTAATTAAAATACCTAAAATAAATAATGAAACGTGAAGTAACATATATTTCAGGCTAGATGTATAGAATACATCTTCCTGACCACCAACCCAGTGACCAGCCTTACATTAATCCATTTAGAGTTGTTGGTCCTTTTCGCTCGCTCCGCTCACTCGATGGACACTGGATTGGGGCAATCAGAGATGGGGTATGCTAGCTTCATGATTGGGGTAAACCGAGGATCTAAATTTAGATCTAATTTCAGGCTTGTAAAAAACAGTCCAGCACATACGTTTCATCATAATTTTCAAAATCGCACAATTTTTGGGGAATTTTATCCAACAATTCCGTGTAAAGTTCAATTCTAATACCTAAAGCAGATGACACAAACAGCGCCACCAACATTGGGACACTCACCAGTGATGTCACTGGTTAAACAAAAGTAGCTTTAGATTGGCAAGTTGAGTGGCACACCCTGCTACTATGAAGCCACCGGATGAGCCGCTGATCCATTACAGGGCGCTACCGGTGCTCTACCGACACTTAATAAAGCCATACCGGTGTACTGCCGTTGTAGTTCTGTTGCTCGCTCCGGCAGCGCAACGGCAGACATTTTTGATCATGTTCAAAAATGTTTGCGATGTGATACCGTTGCGCCACTGTACTGGTACCGATTAGCAACAGCAGGTGTCGGTAGACATTTTTAAACATGCTGAAAAATATCTGCGGTTGCGCTGCCGGAGCGAGCATACCGGAGCGAGCAATGGCAATACTCCGGTATGGCTTCGTTAATGTCGGTAGAGCACTGGTAGCGCCCCATAAAAGATCGGCGGCTCTCCGTTGGCCTCATAATGGTACCGATGTGACACCGTAGTCCTGCTGATGTACTAACGATGTTCTACCTTTCTTAGCGATGTGATACCGTTGCGCTACCGTACTAGTACCAATCCCTGAAAATCGCCAAATTTGTGCTCTGGTATAGCTCCAGGGAGCCAAATCGGCTAGGTGTGACCAGGGGGGGGGGGCACTGACATTGGAAAAGGGTATAGGTATGTGCCGCGCTGAAGACCCCCTTTTCCACCCTCTGCTGCTAGCTCTTATGACCCCCTTTTGAGCCTGCATTAGTTCTCATGACCCCACTTTTATTGAAAATTAAAAAATCGCGACATTTTGCGTTCCAAAGCCAAAATTCGTCGAAAATTTTGCGTTTTAAAACCAAACAAAATGTGCGTAAGAGCTAATCAAAATTAAACTATAGGCCATTTCTCAAGACCTACTTTTTTTGAAAAATCAGTTCCTAAGACCCTATTTTTCGTCATAAAATCCATTCAGTTCAGTTCTGTAGCCCCCCTTTTTGAGACCCTGGGCGGCACACCCCTACCCCCCAAAAAAGTTGAGTGCCCCCCCCCCCCCCCCCCCCGGGGTGTGACAGCGCCTTAAAAGCAACTTCGGATCGTGAACACCCTGGGGTGTGACAGCACCTTAAAGCAACTTCGGATCGTGAACACCCCTGTGTTATGTTTGTTTCTTTCATTTGTATATATACTTTATTTATTGAGGGTAATACACTTCAGCCATGTTAGTAGCCACCTGAAAGCCTTTCTGTCAAACATTAAGATGACCTTTTAGGGCACAAAAATTCAGCATTTAAAAAAGAATCTTGGAATTTGTGCTTATGGAAAGGCTTATTATTGTATGGTTTGATGTGTAGTTACATCTCAAATGATTAAGTCCAGTAATTGAGTCATTGATTTCAATTAGGGGTTCATTGATAAAAGTGTAGCCTTTTTCTTCTTTTTTTTCTCTTTTATTTTGAGGGTGGTGGGTTTTGTTTTGTTTTTAATATTTTGTATTGCAAATTAATTGTAAACTCAAATTGGTTTCTAGATCCTTTTGGTCTTTTTAAAACATTTATAATATAGTAACACTCCCGGAATCATTTGAATAGATAATTACAGACAATCAGACTCATGCTGTTCAAATAAATTGCAATGACGTACAATCGCTCAAAGGTCGCAGGTTATGACTGACTGAATGTTGTTTGTTTTGTGGCCAGGCAGCATAATCATTTACAAACTTTATCAAGGATATAGCCAGTCACATGCAGGACAACAACTTTGCAGGATGTAGGCAAGTCGGCAAAGTCTATGCAAATTATTGATGCCAAGCAAAAGAAGGAGAGCTGTGGATGTTTAACAGAATTCAAAATTCAACCATTTGGGGGGGGGTGTCATGTTTTGCCTATTTCTTCCAAATTTTATGGGTAAAATGGGCAAATTTTGTCAAATTTCGTTCAGTTCAAAGGATATCGATGCATGGCAAAATTCGACTTTGTTACATGCACATACAGGCAGAAAACTAAGATAATTCTTGCGTTTTCCAATTGAAACATGGAACTTCTGGAGGGCCGGGAGCTTAATATAGCGGACTATTAAATGCAGCAACATGATACCGCACTCGTGACTACTGCCTTGTTATAGGGTTAGGTTAGGTTTAGATGTAGAAGGGCGCGAGGGATATATTTAGGTAAGGTGGACTGAGGAGTTGTGAAAGTCTATTGCAATTTCTAGTATAACATTTTGGGTTGTTATTTTTTAACAAAAATGATATTGATGAATAGTGAGTGATGTCCCAGATAGCAATACAACGTTGGGCCAAGGTTGGGACAACGTAATCACTTACGTTGGGGCAACGTCAAAATATGACATTGGGCCAACGTAATTTTGTCCGGCTAAACAACGTTGGCTCAACATCAGATGTTTGACGTTGGCACAATGTTGGGCCAACGTTGGCCCAACGTTTCAACAACAGCGTTGGCACTACGTTGGCCCAACATTGGCCCAGCATTTCAACAACAGCGTTGGCACAACGTTGGCCCAACGTATCAACAACAGCGTTGGCACTACATTGGCCCGACGTCTCAACAACAGCGTTGGCTCAACGTTGGCCCAACATTTCAACAGCAGCGTTGGCACTACGTTAATGCCATGTAGATTTATGTATTCAGCCAACGTTGGTCCAACATTGCCCTAACGTTTCAATGTCTAACAACATTGGCACAACGTTAGTGCAATATATTTGTCTGTTGGGCCAACGTTTTGCCGGATTTTGTCTTGTAAACTAATGTACGTTACTTCAGCGTTTGCCCAACCTTTGAAAGAACACATAACACTGTAGATAAAACACACAAATTCATTGGTAACAATTTATTTGAAATCTTCTGTTTTATTGGTATCATGAATAATCTGTAATATAGTTACAATACACACGAAAGAACCTAGCTACAACCTGTTCCTGCCCAAAACGGTGCGACTAAAATGGTTATTAGGGTTAAATGTATTAGGGTTTAATAGGGGAGGATGGGGCAACTGGTCCAGTGAATGAAACATACAGGGTGACCCAGAAAATGTTGAACCCAAAAATCAAAAAATTCAATATATTTTTTTACCATTAAAATAACAAAATATTGCATAACTCGTTCACCAGCTATGTGCACCAAACATTTAACTTTCTGAAACATTTTAGATCATAAAAATAGGCCACACGAAACTTAAAATACGTGTAATTTTGAGGGAAGTGTTGTTTTGTAGTGTAAGTGAAGTGCAAAAAAAATGGTTTCATGATACATAAGCAGAACAAGTACCTGTTTGTTTGAAACCATTTCTGCACAGTATCTCATCAATATTCATTTATTATGTAAATCAATATTATCATTTTATAAGAGACTTTGAAAACAAAAACGTAAGTCCCCTTGACTTCATTTGAAAATGTTAATTTGATAAATACAGATCAAAAGAAAAGATTACTTAACTCACCGTACTTAGAACAGAATTAAGTTCATATCTGAACCAAGTTACAATTCTTTCACTTTTACAAAAGGGAGAAAACACCGCCTGTCACACAATCAAGTGTATCTTAAGTTTGGTAAGGCCAATTTACATGATCTTACAAGTTCTCCAGAAAGCTGAATCAATTGTTTACATAATTGTTGAAAACAGAATGCCATATTTATTTATTTTCATTTTTCATTTTTTTTATTTTAAGTTTATGATTTTTGGGTTCAACATTTTCTGGGTCACCCTGTATTTCAGGATATAAAATATTAAAGCGTGTGTAAATATTTATCAAATTGCTATGAAAAATAACATCACCCAAGTAAGTGTTTACATATAACATAATAATCAATGTTGAAAAATATTTCCATAAAATGTCAATCACCACTAACTGAAATTGTAACTTGTTATGTTCCAACGGTTAGATTACACAGAAATCAGTGAATGAAAACATGGAAACCAGGCAGTATTTTCTTAACAAACACATTGGCTATAATATTAAAAAAATAATTTGTCTCAAAGCTCCCGCGCGCGTTAGTTAATTGATGCGCGTTAGTTAATTGATGCGCGTTGGAAGGGAAAAATATATATATATATTTAAAAAATTTAAAAATCTTAAAATTGCACCGATTTTTCATTGATCACATCATTTTAAATAGAAAAGGTCACTTTTACAAGGATTTCAATATTTTATATTTAAAAAAAAACCTTAAAAAAACCCCGCATTCCGCATTAGGTTTTGAAAAACTGAAGAGCTTTGAGACTTTTGTCGGAAAAATATTACATCCTGCGTTAAACGATGCAATGTAAATATGTTACATACGGTGGCATTGTGAGCAAATCAACACCAGCTCAAGTGCATTCATTTTTCATATTTTACATTGACCTACTTCATACACAACACTATACAAATCAAAATTCACAATTTTAGCATAATTTTGATCTACATTATAACAAATAAAAAAATGTCAACAAGTCTGCTAACACCGGCAGCAAGCATTTCATCAAAACAAGGCATGTGTTGCACGCATTGAACGGCATACACGCAGATTGCTTTAGACACTTTAAATGCACTCCGCAGATTTTGAAATTCCTGCTTTCTGATTGGTTTACCACCACAAAGAGTAAATCGAATAAATATCAAAAAAAATTGTACACAAAATGATGTGGACCCAATTCTCCTCATGTTTTAAAAATGGGGAACATTTTGCATTTTGGACGACCCCTTATGTTAAAACAACATTTTACAATCATGTCAAATTCAATTTTGTTGGCTCCATTACAATTGTAGCTATAAACAAAAATCTCCTGTAAAATAAACTTTACCAAAATAAGCCATTGGAAAATACAGGGTGTCCAAAATGATGTACATGTACATGTATACCCGGTTTTAAGAAATAATAAATATTTAAAAACAGCATTGCTTTCTAAGTGTAATAAATAGAATATTAAGGTGAACATGTTTCTTACTTATGTCAATTTTATCAACATATCTTTATCATCCAAATGAATATGGCATCATATTACATGTATTTAAAATAGGTGAAAACCTGTATTTCACTTGTATTGTATTTCAATTGAGGATGACAATATGTGAGGCAGCGAACCCCAAAATTATGTCTCCTCCTTACAACCATGACCAAAGGCATGGAAAAAGATATTGTAAACTTGCAAACAGTGATCAACCGATGAACCGTTGAGAATGTATGTTTTGCCACGTTTTCATAACAATAATATTCTGAGAAGTTCCCAGTTGACGCTGTCTGATATTGATCTTGTTTGGCCACAATGAACACACAGCATTTTAACGCAACTGCTGAGATTGTTTGATGTGTGATAACCTCCCGAAAGGCAAGATATTTGCAAAAACATATCGTCTGTCTTTCTTTTGTTCCAATATGTCTAAAAATAAACCCCCCTTCTCTTCTTGGTTCAGACAGATTTTGTTTTATTACAACATATTATTCAGAAATCTTTGCATATTAGTTCAATGATGTACTTCAGGATACAAACAATAACGGATGAAAATTGTTTCATCAAATCTTTCAATGTGGTTTTAATCATCTCTGTATTAAGTCAAAACTGATATCGCTCCACTGTGGAGATATCTACCCTTGTGGCTCTCCACCTCCTTTTTAGTCTAGCAGTCAAACCAGTGGGCAGTTGTAATAACACTTTCATAAAACACACACATCAAATTACTCTATGAGACCTACTAAAATGAAACATTTTCTTGTCTTGGCTTCTGAATCTTAACTTCCTTAGGTTATATTTTGCCTGAATACAGAGATGAGCACTAACCGAGGTTTGTTATAATCTACTCAACTGTTAAATTAGTCGCTATTAACAAGAACACAGTACACTGTATATTGTAAGACTGAAATAGATAGTCAACATTTTATCAGATGTCTGACTTCATCAGGATGTAACTAGTCTCTTTAGAACAGCACAATGTTTCACTGAACCAATGTGAATAATGGTGATGACGCTGACTTGTGCGAGGTTACCACAATTGTTCTGCAAGCATGCAGCAATAACATTAGCCACCTTTGTGCACAACATTATGTTCTACTTGGGTGCCTCAAAAATATGGATACTTTCTTGATCCACCTTCATTCACCTATCCGCTTTGAATATTCAGTTTAAGGGCGGAAGGCTTCCATTGGATTGGTCGGTCTCATCATCATTCATCGCAGACATAGCCTCTGCATTTTCCATGTCTGCCTCTGCATTTTCATCTGCACTGTCAGCTGAGTAAAGTAAAACACAAATATAATAATAACTGTATCAAATTGAAATGTATAATTAATTTGAATATAGTTTTCAGGCCCAATGGACACTCTAACAAAAGAGGCACTGGTCTCACCAACTTATCTGAATCCTCATTTCGAGGTCTAGATATGCTCAACTTTCTTAGCTCTACATCTGGAAGCTCTTCAACCATCTATTGTTGTATTGCGTTGGATAAAATATGGGGAATCGCCAAACATCGCAACTTGATGAGAAACATGCTTATTCAGTACAAGTGATCAGATAATCAGAATTTACCATCAGGTAGTGTACCACATGTTTCAAACAGATATTTCAAACATGATTCTATTTTCAATTTCACAATATAGGATCAATATAAGGTTTGAAGCTGAATGGAAGGAAGAATACAGCATGCAGTAGGACAGGGAGTGGTCTCAAGTTCTTAATCAGATTGTATATGACTTTTTAATTTAATTTTGTTATGATACCACAGACAAATTTTTAATTCTGAAATATCACATCTTTTTAATTAACTTGAAATTTGTTTATCATGGGTGTGGAATAGAATGTTTACACATTTAGTATTCTGTTCCAATTGTTTTATAAAAACCCCAAAATAATTACCTTGTTTGGCAGAGACTTTCCTTTTCTCTCTGTCTTTCCTTCCTCCCGATCTATCTGCTGCATACTTCAACCAGCTTTTGATGTAGTTGCCTGCAGAGGTATCGTCGGAGCTCTTCCATACCTTTCTTGAGGCACCTAAAAAAATAAGACAGACAGTAAATCATTAAAACTACTGAGGAACTGTGATGCTCAAAGTATGTGCAAAATGAGAATACATCTTTTATGTTAACCCTTACCCCCTGAATGTTAAATAATGCCAATCTTAAGTCCCTCTCCAAGTGCCTGTGCCGCCGGTTTTTGATGACGTAGTCAACGGAGCCTATAATAGTAAGCGCAGACTGCGCGAATGAGTAGCTGAGGACCGTGGCTTAGTGGGTGGAACAGAGGATCCCCGGATCAAATCCCGGCAGGTTTCCCTTGAGATTTAGTTGGTGTTTTTTCCTCGAAAATTGTGATCCCTGTTTAAAACCCTAAACCGGGGTTAGGGATATCTATAAAGATAAATAAACAAATATTTGTCATAAAGCATGGTCAGAGGTAACAAGAAAGAGACAATGCAGGCTTCACAACAATTATCACCAGTGTTGTAGCCGAGTGCACCCTACTTAAGTCCAAGTCCCTGTTTCTCGAGTCCCAATTCTTACTGTCCAAGACCAAGACGGAGACCGACTCTTCATATATTTTAAGTTCTGATAATATTTCAAGTCATATATTTTGCTCTCTACAGGCCACGCAAACATACTACTTTTTACCCCTGTTTTATATTCATGGACACATTTGGATACCATTTTGAATCACCGGTGTAGTGATGATTTTGATGCTCGGCTATATGTGGTCAGCAATTGAAAAAATATGTTTTTTATATACATTGAGAATTTATGTCAAACTTAATAACAAAGTTAAGTTGTGATAATCTAACATATTACAAATTAACCTGCCATTTCATTTCATTAAAGGTTCCATCCCTAATTCTGCTCTGTGGAGTAAGAGTTGAGGAGAGCTGCTCTTTGAAGCTCAAAATTGCTAATGAAAGATTATTTTTGTTGAAATCACAGACAAAGAACATTTTCCTCGTAAAAATATCCTTAATTGTTTATTTATATATTTTTGTCTCTTTACATTATAGTTATAGGATCTCTATGATATACATGTTTTTCAGCTTCTTATGATATTTTCAACAGTCAGAGGTATTTATTATGTTTTATGACAATATATCTCAAGAACTGAAGATAAGGATGACCACATTTTAAATACTTAAAAATTATGCCAATATTTACTGGACTTTGGCCTGAGGCAAAGTTCTCAATGTTTGAGCCCTACCTCCTCTGAGTTCAAGTCCTTCAAGAGGACTCGAGTACTACAACACGGATTATAAGTAAGTTACTGAACCCTGCGTAACAACAGAAAAATAACCAACAATGATATTACTCACAGCAAACAACATCTACCACTTGTGAACTGGCCAAGCCAGTTTTGGCTCCCCTGCCCTTCCAATTACACAGTCTGGCGAAGTCGTCCGTCATCAGTTCAGCCATTATCCTCAAAACTACCTGCAGCTCTGATTGTCCCCCCAGACGGTTCAGCCATTTGATCTGCGAAGTAGGTAAATCTGTGTTATTTCATTATTATGAGATGCATTATCATGAGATGCATGTTATCCAAAGGAAATTGTGAAACCATACCTATATCAACTTGAATCAAACAACTGGTGTCATTTTCTTGGTTCTCAAAAGCTCTGGCTGGTGTGTCACCTGCATTGTCTTGCCATTGAACTTAAAGGTTGTTCATATGGCTAATTTTGTATTTGATATTTTAATAGAGGTTGCTGAGCTCCACAATAATCTCAAATTTTAGATTTGAGGTACGGTTTTCTAGATGACAATTTTATTGAAGCAAAATTGAAGCGTTCATTTCTTTTGTTTCTTATTGTTTGTTTTTTTACCCCCTAGCAAAATACAAAGAAAAATTAATCTATTCATAAAATCTTTATAAAGCTAAAGTAAATGTATGGAGGCCCATGCAAAATGTGCTATTTTATCAAAAATTGTTTCTTTACACTAATTCTGTCATGATTGGGATACATTTTGGCTTTAAACTAATTCCCGAAATGTAATTGCAGTTTGGGGAACACGCGCTTGCAGCGCGCACATTTTGTGTGGCTTTTTTACATTAGAAATTTGTTTGATCCCCCCCTTATCGGCAACTTATTTAGTTTGATCCCCCCTTTTTGAGGCTTATTATTTTTTTGATCCCCCCCCCTGAATTGCCCAACCCCCCCTACCAGAGTATTTATGAACGCTCCCTAAGTGGGGGTGGGTTCAAAAAAATTTGCACGGTCTACCACAGAAGAGGTATACATTTTCTGAAGGCAAATTTCACAAGAATTCCAAAAATGGGGTTGTTTTTTAGGTAGGGTGAGGGGCAAGAGGGTTATTGAAAGTCAAACACCAAATATTTTTGGGAAAAATTGTCTGACTTTAGGCAATCATGTATTTGTAACATCACACTCCATGTCAAAATTGACATCATATTTGAGTTGCTCAGCTCAAGAGCTTTTAAAAAAGGTATACTTTTACGATGATACCTGTTATAGTTTTTCTGATGTGCGAGGATCTTCGTGACTTGGGGAAGCCGGTTCATTTGTGCGAGATTTTGAATGTTATTATCAAACTTTCTTACTGAAGGGTAGGCCTACTACATACCAAGGCAAATTACCTATGAAATTAAAGCTTTTGTTCAGTACTTTAAAATGGTACCCTAAGTTCTGTGATAGCATGTTGCATTCTTAAATTATAAACAATTTTGTGAAAAAGCTTTGGGGAGCCGAGTCACTCTAACAAATGAATAACAATTGTCGAACTGCAAATTGATATTTAACTAATATTTTGATTAATAATGCATATTTATATTTTCATTCTTCTCTTTAACATATCTTTCAAAAGATGTATAAAGACATGTGAATGTTAAAAATAACCCATTTATATCCAATATACCACTATTTTTTTTTTTTTTTTACATACCGGTGCCTCGGCTCCCCCAAAGCTATTTTTCATAATAAGTGTCCATAATTCAAGAAAGCAACATGCTACCACAACACTTGGGGTACCATTTAAAAGTACTCAACAAAAGCTTTAATTTGATAGGTAATTTGCCTCAGGGGTAGGTAGTACCCTTCAGTAAGAAATTTTGATAAGAACGTTTGAAATCTCGCACAAGCGAACCGGCTCCCCCATATTAGCTGCCCAACTCAAAACACATGGCCTTATAGGATTACATCCACTACGCACACAAAAAACCTTCTAGCTACGGCACAGCCCCCGACTGGCAGTAGTTTCCCCCGACTGACAATAAGTTTATTTCAATAGTGGGGGGGGGGGGGGGGGGGGCGGGGCATACCCTCTGCGCACGCTACTGATTTAAAGCACTTTCAATTCAACATGCATCCTGGATCGGCTATATCTTGCCTCACATCCCGTACGGAATAAACCGTGTATAGCTGCAACATATTTTAATTGGTTTGAGCATGGTTTGAGCATGCGCACTTGAGTTACGGGACGTCTAGCAAGACATTGCCCCTGGATAGGCATGTTCATAAAATTTTGAAAATAAAATTATCTCTTTGAAAATGGATTACATGGAAACAAAGTACTTTACAATAAAAAATGATGGTTCAACCATGGACTTATTAGAAAGGACTAGGCAGTATTAATTCCTCATAAATATAACAGTTAGTCCTATTGTAAACATCCACTATCAACAAAAGAATACTACTTGACCTCTTTAGAAATCGAAATCCTCAATGATCTATTGTAAACCATGGTCGTTACCACAGAGGTGTGAAAACTCTTTTGTTCGTTTATGTAATGACTGCTCACTGCCCAGAAGAGATGTGGACTTGTCCATTTTATTGTAGGGATGAAGATTCACGAACATTGCTATCAGTGGCCGTATTTCGTTACTCATCGCTACTACATACATGAACTTCAGATATTTCTCTTGCCAACCCTTCAAGCTTTCTATCGATACCAATATATCCACATTATTCCAAGATTTGTGGTAGTTATAACCAAGTATATTGTGATGTTTTATACCATAACATTGTGTATTGTTTTAACTTTTTTAAACTTTAATTTACTTACTGTTCCGTATGTTTCCCCTCAAAAAGAACCCCTGTATTAGTTAGCTAAGCCTCTCAGCTTTTGTTTGGTGTAGGTCATGTGTATTGCGACCATTTGCGACCTTCTGAATTATTTAGCAGAATGAACTGGGGTGATGAGTTTTGGCAAAAACTTTGTGTGTGCATAGACTTTATGTGTGTGTGACCTTTTTTCAGAGGATGGCCATCAATATTGATTTGCTCTACATAACAATGGACAAGTTAATGATGGTGAACAACCATGGTATAATAGGAAAGGGAGGCCTGCCTAGTCCTTTCTAATAAGTCCATGGTTCAACCTTGTCTGCAGGCTGAATAATAAAAAAGTTATAACCAAAAGTAGTTTGCCTCATATGCTGAAAACTGGGCAAGTCATGCACATTTTAAAACCATTTTAGGTAACTAAGGGTTTACTTTCATGATGTCCAGTTGCTTGTGTGGGGTTATTTAGACATCAGTGAATACACCCTAGCCACATCCCACTAAATCGCTGTATTTAAAAGAGGTAAACATGGAGTTTTCTACATATTTTTACAAACTTTTTTCCAAAAAAATGTCGCCCTCTATAGTCAATGATATGAACATCCCTACCCTGGATCTCCATGATGATGATTGATACTATGATATTGATAGGCATGTCGACCTCTAGTCCGAGACCGAGGTGGCTCAGACTTGTTCCGATACGATCGATCACTGATCTACTCTCCGCTAGTGGGAGGAACGACAAGTTGACAACACTACGCTACGTGAACGAGCTAGTCGACCTCAGGCTCAGTTTCATGTTGTCCCGCCTCTCACTCAGGCTCATGTTGTTTACTATAATCATGAAAGTAACTAATACTCACTAGCTCTAACTGTCTAACAGACTGTTAGTGTATAGTGTTACTTTCATGCTATAATATAGTTATGTATTATCAAAAGGGAAGCTAGCTACATCCTAATTCATTTGGCACATTTGTATTCTCTGAGTGAAGTGCATGGTAAGCTAAAGCTTACATGTAAACCTTATGGAGAGAGAGGCTACGAATTCGGCAGTTTCCCTGCTGGCAATTATCTGGATCTGGATCTGGATTATTTTATACTCCCAATTAAGCAGGTTACTGCATCGCATTAGAGTTCCCTGTAACCTAGTGTAGGGAGGGATCTCCGATTGTATTTCACAATACTTGCCATTTCAAAATACAAATAATTATGAACGTACCTCTATAAATCCCGTGTGAATTTCCGACGACTTCAATACGACTTTTTATTTCTGTATTAAAATACGAAGTGTTTACGAAGCCGTAGCCGTACTTTTATTAAAACGCCGGATGTATTGCGCCCTCAATCTTGTATACCGTTTGTGTATATTTCAACATGTAGGCCTTATTTGTGGTTTTTTATGTATTTGTATTTGTTTTTAAAGCGTCTCTGTGCACCAATCCTTACTTTTTAGCTGTTACGTCGTAAGGCACTCAATCATTTCTAAGTAGTTTTATTATTAGTAGTAGTATTAGCATATTGTTATTAATTACCTTCAAATAACACCGCGGAATGCATATTTGACCTGATATGCACAGTCTCTGCCTCAGCATCGTGGGTATCAGTTGTGGTGACTTTTAAAGCGAACAATTGCTGGGGTACTCTGAAGCAGAGACTATTACCAGCAGCCTGTTCATGTGACGTCACAGCGATGGTTTCCAGTTTGTAATACGATTTATTTCTTAAAAATATAATACTGGGTTCCAAATTGTTGGCAAGCAAGCTGCTGAACAAGGGTGACCTTGAGCTGCCGAAAGACAAATTATAGTCGCATTCAGTCATCGGGCCAACGTTGGCCCGCCGACCGTTTGCCTACCGACCATTTACCAACGTCACTTTGACGTTGATTTGCCAACCAATACCCGACATAACATCCGGTTAAAACTCAACGTTGGCTAGACGTTGGCTAGACGTTGGCTTTCCGACCGCGACCTTGCCGACCATTGCCAACGTTAGCCCACCGTAGTCTTGCTATCTGGGGTATTTGATAGCACTTCTGGCTAAATAAATCTTTCATCCAACAGTCCTAACCTGCCCAAAAAGCACTTCAATCCATCTCTAGTTGTATCAAGAGTATTATAATCAATATGTATTGTAGTCCATCTCAAGATACTGTTACCTATAACCCTCATTCCCCTCCTTATTTACTCAGCTTTATTTAGTAAAAGTCTCATCTCATTTACTAAACTGGTGCATCTAATGATCTGGGAATTATATAGGTCCTATTACAAATTAAGAAATTGTACATGGAATAGTAATAACCATACCAGGCAATCTTTAATGTGTCATAAGAATTTCTTTCTATCCATTTTGGAGTTTTCATTATCAAATTATGGCAATCTAATCAGGCATGTCAAATTCAGCTTTGGCTACTGTTCATGTGCAGAGAACTATTTTATTAGAATCGTCATTCAGGGTGTAATTGAACATAATCAATCAAATCTATAATATTCTGCCTACTTCATGTTGATAGTTAATCAGAAAAACATATTTACATCCATATTAACCGTGAAAAACCACAGAATATTTGAATATTAAATGTATTTTACACAATGCAATGTATTCTATCACTCATCATTTGAATCTGAAAGGTAGTTTTTTCAGTTGAAATCATTTGTGGCCAAAGTGGGATTTGTACTCTTGTTACTGAATCGATCATATCTTGAGAGTTAAGGAGTGCAATTGAATAAAGAGTATTTGATAGAGGACTAAGTAATACTATAGGGCTTACCAACAGACTATTTCTTTTCAAACAAAAAACATGGGAGGTATTTTTTTCTTCTTCTTCTTCTTCATGGGATACTTTTTTGAACCACCCTGTTGATATCCTATTCACATACATATACGGCTATATAACATGCCCAGGAACAAAACGGTGGGCGCAATAAATTTGATCACAAAACAAGTTACGATCATTTCAAACAAATTGTCCATTAAGCTTATTGTCCATAATAAATTATCCAAGAACTAAAATCACATCATCACGCTGAATATCGATCTGTTGTACCACATGCAAGTAAAGGTTCGGGTAAGCTTTAGAATACCCTACCATTTGTATTCCTCACTGTGTATGGGTCGTTCTTTAAAAGTCCCCATTGAAGATATGCAGTGGTAGGGTATACTAAAGGAACTCCAAAGGTTCCGCGAACGGATGAACTCTACAGTTGTAATTGTAAGGATCTCTCCGTTTAGGCTCAGCGTTCAAATCATGCAAAATTCCCGTTCAGAGTTTACATTGGAGGAAGGGAATTCTCCGAAAATCACATGTGCGTGTAAAAATCTTACGACTCATTTCTGTACTTGCTGAAACATGACCAAATCTCTTTTGTGTAGGGGATCATGCGCAGCAGCAGTGAAGCAACTTAAAACTGGAAATCTTGGTAGTCTTACGCAAATCCACATGGATTCACGTATTTTGCGTGTATCTTTACACAACATTCTGAGCCTGAATAATAATAATTTATAGTGATGATGAAACTTATCAAACAAGCTAAACACGATATGAATTATGTTAATGCTGGTAATGAAACATGACCAACATCTGTGTTATCGAGAAACAAATTTGGGCAGGTAAATTTCTTGTCGGGCTGGTAACTTTTGAAGCTACTTGCCCGACTGGCTGGTACCAATAAAGCTTAAGATCCCAGCCTGGATTAGATGCCTCCATTGAGTCTGATGATGTTTTGCATCATTGAATTCTTATAAAGAAGATGTCTGCGCCCATGCAGCCATTAGCACTTCAGAAGTTACATGTCATCAGTTTCCATATCTATCTACCATGTCTAATGTTGTGATGTGTGACCGCCCAACCAAGCCAGCAGTTAAAACCAACAATAGAAATCTTGGCACCAAAACCGGTTCTGTTGTCCAGTTCTCAATAATATAGAACTGTTCAATTGCTTAGCCTTTTAAAAGGTAATAGTAATGGTGTTTATGAAGGTCCCAAATTTACAGTTTGATAAATGGCAATTTAATGAATGCTAGGTATAATCAGATATGTCAGGGTATAATTTGCCAGGGCAATTTGCATGAAACTAAACAAAAGAAATACTTATACAGAAGAGCCCAATTATTGTGTCAATGCCTCAATTGACGTCATTGAATGCATCCCTCCTCAACTCTTCCCCCAGGTAGACAAACATGTTATGATAATTAAACAAGCAAGATAATGATGGTGTTATCATCATTATGAATGGTCAAAAAGATAGTTGAACCATGAATGGATTGAAATTTGTGGACCAGGCAGATTTCTACAACACAATCTGATGACACCTTGCACAGTACAATTGTCCCATATGTGTAGTCTCAAGGCATAAGGGTGCAGTTGTTGGTCAAATGAATTTGGGATATTTGATGGAATTAGTCATGGAAAAATATACAATTTCACAGTCATTTTTTTCCATCAAATCGGAAAGCAGTACCAATCTTGTGTCAATTTGAAGCATTTAAAAAGCTCCTTTTTATCTATTTAATGCATAGCACAATTGTATTCATCTTTTTGAATTATTCGCATACTTTTTGTCTTTCAATTTTTTTCTTCTTCATTTACACATATTACATAGTCTACATCACATTTTCATAACATAAATAAAAGGATATGCTTGTTTTCATATTTTCTCATTACATGCCATTTGCATAATTAAAAATGTTTAAACATTTTAATTAATGGGCCTAATTAATTATGCAAATGGAAATAAGACAAACACCAACGTACGTTTGAAGCTCTACAAGTGTACTACCCATGTACCAAGTCACATCATCATAGCTCATCTCATCTATTCACAAACTTTACTTTGCATATTTAATGCATACATGATTAGACATAATTAGGAAATTACCTGGCAACTGGAATTCCAAAAAATAAATAAAATAAAAATGAAGTTGTTGCCAGATATGTTGGTTTCATAACCTGGCCCCCCTGGAATAAGCCCGTCGGTAAATTCGAGCCTCCGTCGGTAGATTTGCGTTTTTGACCATGCGGTTTTTTTGCCGGTTTTGTGGACATACCCCTCCCCCCCCCCCCCCCCCCACTTATCAAGATTTCAGCTGCTGACAGGGAAAAAAATTGGCATGTTTTACGATTTTTTTGGGGGTCTGTAAAAAAAATTGTCGGTAAATCATGCCTTTCGTCGGTACAACTATGGTCGGCCCCCCCTGTTTCCAAAAGCTGGGTACGCCACTGGGCCAGACCAACGTTTGTTGTCATTTGTGTGCACGGTGCATGACAGAATAGGCCATGACTGCCCTCTCAGGCTTACTTTGCATATTTATCACTGGTTTTAACCGGTATTTATGTTTTAAGAGGATTCTGACGAGGACTCTGACGAGGACTCAATATCCAGAAATCTGACCAAATTCAGTAAAAATTCGTGAAGATATTTTTTTTTAAAAATAAGATAAAAGATGAAATAAAATGATCATATAAAAGAAGAAGGCCTGGCCTATAATAAAGCCTTTTTTTGTTGTTTAAAGTAGAACCCAGTAATTTACTAAAATGATAACATTTGGCATCTTTATAACAGTAATTCTTGATTGATATCGTAACTGAAAGGTTGAAGGCAATAGGTAATTTTCAATAACACATAATTACAGGCACGCAAATCTTAATTGATAAATCAAACACAATCATCCATGTTTGTTCAACTGTTCAAGTCTCTGCAAAATCTTGACGTAAAACACTCATGCCATGCCACTATGTCCATTTTCTGAATTCCAAATATTTGGTATCTGTCCATATCGTCCTAAATAAGAAGTGTATATAAAGGGGAAATATGCAACAGCTCGTTGTCAATGGTTGTCCATCATAATTTTGTGCCGACATATTATATTTGTGGTTCTTAGCAACGAACAAGTTCACGGATGTTCAAAGGTCTTAGATTTGTCAAGTGATTGTTGGTGACTGGAAGAATGGTATTAAACTGAAAACGATTTTGACATCTAGGGATAATCTGAGCCTCCCAGCTTCTCAAGTATTCCACTCCGTCAGAAATGTATGCTTGAGCTCTTGAAATTGCAAATCTTCCGTTTTTATTTGGAATTGTAATGTTTGGCAAAATGGAATCCACATCCCTCGCGAAATTCACGAAATAAAATCACTCACGAAATTAAGCGGTTTTACAGTATATGCCTATTAGTTGGGGCTGTTAGGGTATCACAGGGGAGGTTTGGTTCACATTCTTCTAACAGCACCAAATTTGGCCCATATGTTGCTCATACCATACTCTTATGATTTATGATGGATGCCAAAATTTGAGCCTTATGGGACGGCTATAGTTTGCCCCACTTCTGATGTGCATGGCTACTGAGATATTGAGCAAACAAGAAAAGGTCATTGACCTTTGCTTGGAGTACCTTTAGAATACCCTACCATTTCGAAGCTGTCCTTTTTTTAACAATCTTCTTCGACGCCGCGGATCGTGATGTATCCCGTAATGATTTTCAACAAACGAGCTAAGGGACAACACTTAGAGAAAATATCGCGCTGATTTTTCTAAGTACAAGGCAGAATAGATAAGCTCAACCTTTTTTCAAAACAATCAACATCGGCGAAGTCCCGGTGTTGAAGCCATCATCTTCGACGGCGCGAAGCTCAACCTTTTTTCTAAATAAATCTACATCGCGAGGAAGAACCGGTGGTGAAACCATCATCATCGACGGCGCGAAGCTCAACCTTTTTTCTAAAAACATCTACATCGTCGAAGCTCCGGTATTGAAGCCATCATCTTCGACGGCGCGAAGCTCAACCTTTTTCTAAACAAGTCTACATCGGCGAAGTCCCGGTGTTAAAGCCATCATCATCGACTGCGCGAAGCTCAACTTTTTTCAAAACAATCAACATCGGCGAAGTCCCGGTGTTGAAGCCATCATCTTCGACCAGCGTCCGAATTAAGGAAAAAAATCTGGTTGCCCGCCGGGCAACCAAGCAGGAAATTATGGTTGCCCGGCAGATGTTTTGGTTGCCCGTTCTGTAAAATATTTAAATGCATGTGTTAAGTGTTTCACTTCTTGTAAAAAAATTGGTTGCCCACCGGGCAACCAAATAAGTACATGTTGGTTGCCCGGTGCTAATTTTGGGTGTCCCGGGCAACCGGGCAACCACTTAACGCGAACGCTGTCTTCGACGGCGCGAAGCTCAACCTTTTTCTAAACAAATCTACATCGCGAGGAAGAACCGCTAGTGAAACAATCATCATCGACTGCGTGAAGCTCAATCCTTTTTTCAAAACAATCAACATCAGCGAACCACCGCTGATGAAGCCATCATCGTCGACGGCGCGAAGCTCAATCTTTTTTTCAAAACAATCAACATCGGCGAAGCACCGCTGGTGAAACAATCATCATCGACGGCGCGAAGCTCAACCTTTTTTCAAAACAATCAACATTGGCGAAGCACCGCTGATGAAGCCATCATCATCATCGATGGCGCGAAGCTCAATCTTTTTTTCAAAACAATCAACATCAGCGAAGCACCGCTGATGAAGCCATCATCATCGACGGCGCGAAGCTCAATCTTTTTTTCAAAACAATCAACATCGGCGAAGCACCGCTGATGATGCCATCATCATCGACGGCGCGAAGCTCAATCTTTTTTTCAAAACAATCAACATCGGCGAAGCACCGCTGATGAAGCCATCATCATCGACGGCGCGAAGCTCAATCTTTTTTTCAAAACAATCAACATCGGCGAAGCACCGCTGATGAAGCCATCATCATCGACGGCGCGAAGCTCAATCTTTTTTTCAAAACAATCAACATCGGCGAAGCACCGCTGATGATGCCATCATCATCGACGGCGCGAAGCTCAATCTTTTTTTCAAAACAATCAACATCGGCGAAGCACCGCTGATGATGCCATCATCATCGACGGCGCGAAGCTCAATCTTTTTTCAAAACAATCAACATCGGCGAAGCACCGCTGATGAAGCCATCATCATCGACGGCGCGAAGCTCAATCTTTTTTTCAAAACAATTAGTACCTACTGTTTTACCATCATACTTTGGACACTGTTCGCAACGTCCGGGCTCGCAATTTAAATAAGATTTGGGACATGTTTAATGTTAACGCTATCATTGTGGCAGAGGTCTCCCCTTCTCTTACCCTTCCCCGGTAAATAAATATTGACCCTACCTATGCTTTTAATAACATGGGATCAACCTATCTACATTGTCTAGTGGGAGAGGGCAATGCGTTCCTTATTTCGGACAAAGTGTATCAACCTTTGTTTGTTCATGATGGGTCAATTAATTTTAGTGAATCAATTTACAATGTTATGGAAAATAATTTTACGTGGATAAAATTATAAATGTTATGGTTAATCAGTGTGTCCATGTATGATTGTGGTTTGTCGTCGACATATTGTTGTATTTATTTCACCCAAGTCCCCTACATCACCCCCCCCCCCCCCCCAGGCTGTCAGATCTCCTCCCGATCCCGGTGGTATGCTATATATAATTATAATAGCTCTGGAGGGTGTCATAGATACTGAAATTCGGTCCCTTGTGCAATATCAAGGGGTAAAGAACGACCCATAATGTTCCAATGCAAAAAGAACGACCCATAATATATTTTGGCCAACCTGTCCCACAATGCAATAGTAAGGGACAGTCCAGCACCTCATCAATTTGGGCAGTCCAACACCTCAACAATTATAAGGGGCGGCGTCCAACAATGCAATATTAAGGGGCTGCCTCATGAATGGGCGGTGTTATTCTACATACAATTTGGACAGCCCATAATCTATCTTTGGACGGGGCTTTTAAAGAACGACCCATAATCTATTTTGGCCAACCTGTCCCACATGCAATGTTAAGGGACAGTCCACACCTCATCAATTTGGGCAGGGCTTTTAAAGAACGACCCATAATCTATTTAAGCCGACCTGTCACATGATACTGAACTTCAGTCCCAATGCAATATTAAGGGGCAGCCCAACACCTTAACAATTTGGACGGGACTATTAAAGAACGACCCATAATCTATCTTTTTTCTATAGCCCAGCGGGGCTCATTACACTCCGAAATATGTCCCTGTGCAATATCAAGGGGTAAAGAACGACCCATAATGTCCCAATGCAAAAAGAACGACCCGTAATCTATTTTGGCCAACCTGTCCCACAATGCAATATTAAGGGACAGTCCAGCACCTCATCAATTTGGGCAGTGCTTTTAAAGAACGACCCATAATCTATTTAACATGTTTAAGCCGACCTGTCACATGATACTGAACTTCAGTCCTAATGCAATATTAAGGGGCAGTCCAACACCTTAACAATTTGGACGGGACTATTAAAGAACGACCCATAATATATCTTTGGACGGGGCTTTTAAAGAACGACCCATAATCTATTTTGGCCAATCTGTCCCACATGATATGTTAAGGGACAGTCCAGCACCTCATCAATTTGGGCAGGGCTTTTAAAGAACGACCCATAATCTATTTAAGCCGACCTGTCACATGATACTGAACTTCAGTCCCAATGCAATATTAAGGGGCAGCCCAACACCTTAACAATTTGGACGGGACTATTAAAGAACGACCCATAATCTATCTTTTTTCTATAGCCCAGCGGGGCTCATTACACTCCGAAATATGTCCCTGTGCAATATCAAGGGGTAAAGAACGACCCATAATGTCCCAATGCAAAAAGAACGACCCGTAATCTATTTATAGGGGGGATATATGATCAAAATCCATTATTGCATTGAAACCAACGGAAATTCAAAATTTACGGCCGTTCGTCGTGTCCGCCATCGTCTGGGTGCCGGACGGCAGTGCCAATGATCCTTAATCAAGGATTTAATATCACACAGCATATCATAAAACCACATTATTATATATAATCAACCCACATTAGACGTAGGCCTATAGGAGCTATAATAGTTTTGGAGTTAGAATATATTTATTACCTGGTGAGTTACTTATTTTGAGGACTGTATTATGTCATTGAGGTTTGAAAATTATACAAAATACTATTGTTTTGAAAAAAAGCTTGAGCTTCGCGCCGTCGATGATGATGGCATCATCAGCGGTGCTTCGCCGATGTTGATTGTTTTGAAAAAAAAGATTGAGCTTCGCGCCGTCGATGATGATGGCTTCATCAGCGGTGCTTCGCCGATGTTGATTGTTTTGAAAAAAAGATTGAGCTTCGCGCCGTCGATGATGATGGTTCACCAGTGGTGCTTTCGCGCTGGCGAAGGTGATATTGAAAAAGGAAGACCTTTCCGATGTTGCATTATTTTCTAAAAGTTTGAGCTTCGCGCCGTCGAAGATGATTTAAAAAAAAGAGGAGCTTCAAAAATGGTAGGAAAAAGAAAATTGAGCTTCGCGCCGTCGATGATGATGGTTCACCAGCGGTGCTTTCGCGCTGGCGAAGGTGATATTGAAAAGGAAGACCTTTTCGATGTTGCATTATTTTTTAAAAGGTTGAGCTTCGCGCCGTCGAAGATGATTTAAAAAAAAGTGGAGCTTCAAAAATGGTAGGGTATTCTAAAGTTTAGCCCTTTGCTTTTGGGTCAAAATGTGAACATGTTCCAATTTTGACAAAGATACCTCAAATTGTTCGTCAGATCACGGGTTCAAGAAATGGTAGTTTTTACCACCTGGAGTTGTTTTTGTGCCCTATACAGGGTGTCCCAAAAAAATGTTAACACTCCGGGCACTTAAGATATCTTAAAAGGACAGGAACACACGGGTCTAATCTTGATGTATTATGAAAGCTGAGTAAATAAGCTTTCATTTGCATTTTATTGCGTTCCAATTGGTTATTTAGAACGGGAGATATGCTTCAGCAAACATGAGGAAGCAAAATCGGCTTGGTCCAATCCTCTCAGTATGAAAGTAAAGCTTTTAAAATGCACGAAGCAAGAAGCAACAGGATTAAGTCACACACACACATCAGTTAATTTCTTCTTTGTTCTATTTACTCAGCTTTCATAATACATCAAGATTAGACCCGTGTGTTCCTGTCCTTTTAAGATATCTTATGTGCCCGGAGTGTTAACATTTTTTTGGGACACCCTGTATACGCCTATATGGGACCAGTCACATCAAAATGGACATGTTAGTGGCATTATTGTCATGACTTGAAAGAACACATGTTAAGCTTGAAAATGATACCATGTTGAAGGTGATCATACTTTTTAATCACAAGATATGAGTTGAAGGAGCATATTTGTTTCTGTTATTTTCTTTATATTTCACCAAATATATTGGCCTCTATCTCACAACATGTCCTTTTTGACGCGACTGGTCACATATAGTTTGATCTTTTGACCTCTGAAAACTATACATCTTAGAATCCTTGTGCTCAGACAAACAATTTGGTATGCTTTCAGCTTAATTAAAGCAATTTTAATTTTTGATCCCCCAGTATGGCAGCCATATTGAAATAGGCCAATATGGCCGTCCCAGAAGGATCACATTTTGGCTTCGATCAAAAATCAAAAGAGTATGATATGAGCAGCATATGGGCCAAATTTGGTGCTTTTAGAAGAATGTGAACCAAATATCCCAAAGCCCCCCCCCCCCCCCCCCAACTATATACCTTAATTATGTTAATCATCCTAAACCCAGTAGCTAGCTTTTTATTCAACCAGACAAATTATAGTTTGCCAAAGTTCAATAAATGCATTTCTTCCTTCGTACTTCATAATCCTATCGATTGGAATTAATTTTGATCAAATAATGCTGGTACTTCAATTAGCATTTGTACATCTTACTACTGGATTCAGTCCTTGCCAGTTGTAAGTTCCTACTTGTCATTCTAAATTGAGAGTATTTGGTCAAAGATGTTCAAATAGGAGGACATTATTTTTAGAACAGCAATATTTACATCTGAGTTTGTTGTCTGTGGTATAGAGGGTGCCAGTGGACCATTGTTGGATAAGGGTCTACATGGCCAATTGGAAATTATGAATTGTTTGTCTTAATTGTGTTGTTCAGTAAAATAAAGCTGTCTATAAATCCTTAAATCCTTTAACACAGTTTAACACAGATTTTGTGCTAGACTAATTCCGTGCAGAATTACATGAAGGATAAACCAGTAAATAGCCCACACCAAATAATCTGCCTAATGTTTTAGGTAAGTGCATTAAAAATATGACCAGCTAGGCCTGTGTGTAGTATTAATTAGTGGTTTAATTCAAGTAAGTGTACTTGAGAATGAAGATCTTGTAATGAATTTGCTGCAAATTATTCTGCTTTTAACCCATTTTCCCCACTGGACACACCAAGCAAAAGTAGGTAGTGCACTCTACAAATCAAAAGTATACAAAACATTTCATATAATTATTAAGTGTATTTAGGACCCTCTTAGTCTTAGGACATTTCCTTGCATAAATACATAGGCAGAGAGTGATATGATGTTCTAATTCTAAACCCTGTTTTGAAATTGTGTTTTTGCAGAAGAATGTGGGCTTAAATATATGTACCGTATTATCCCTATTAAGCGCCCAGGACCTTATAAGCGCCCACCCCTGTTTTTCTCAATGACTACCAACAAACAATCCCTCATAAGCACCCACCTTTTCAATTACCGTAGCACTGTACAACAATATTTTTCGCCACAGCGTCCTTCAGTAAAGCAATACCAGCAGTAAGCCTGCTTCAATTGCCGCCGCTGCCCACTCTCCCCTATTATTGGTATGTTTACCGAACAAAATGTCTTTGCAACCTTTGCCAAATTCGACAGTCTCCACGATAAATGAGTTTAAAAAAGGTAACATAATAAGCGCCCACCCAAAATTACTTTGCTAACCGCCCTGGGCGCTTAATAGGGATAATACGGTAGACACTTTACCCTAATCTATAAACACAAAATTAAGATTTTTCATAAGCTAACACACACCCTTTCTTTATCAATGTATTAATTCAACGCGGTATTGATAAAACCAAGTGAGTAGCATATCAATGGATAGACCAGACTTCAAGCTTCCACAAAATATAACAAACAATTAATTATGCAAATAATATGTTAATTCGCTTAAGGGTTTGAATTCTCAAGAGTAGAAAAGGGCCGTAATATTTAGAGCTCAGTGTTATTCTGTGACCAACAAACAAGATCTTGAATAAATCAGGCCCCTATCTGCATGTAACTGTGAACAGTTAGAGTTTGCACAAAAGCTTTTGTAGAAAGCCATTCTTTTTGTGAGTAGTTCAATAAGATAGAGTAGTGAGCAAAGAAGGCAATATTGATTTATATGATTATCATGCACCCATCATGTGAACTACATTGGATTTAAATAATAATGTATTACAAGGTTTCTTTCCTTGATATTAAGGTGGTGTGGGCCACTCAACTTTTAGACACATGTATATTATGTTCTGTGCCAGGTGAGCTGATCGATATTGACCCTATTACAGGGTGTCCCTAAAAAGAGGGTGCGCGTGTTCCACATCATATATTGCCCTAATTGATTACTCAGCATTTGGGTGTAATATTTATGTATTCTTAAAGACAATTTAGTTGGCTTTCGAATGCCCCTAGTTTGGCCGAATTGCTCTTCCCAATCCAACGATATGCTTGATCAATCACGGGCAGCTAGGGCACTTAAAGGCATATTATGTGATCTTTTCCAAGTAGCGCCCGCTATCATTGATTTTTACTATGAAAGCAGATTTTCTTGCAGATTTGTATTTTGATCATAAATCATAAAGATCTTCCAAGTTACAGATCGATACGATTCCTAATTACCATACTTCAAAATCATGGTTTGAAAATAGATTGCACCGAGCGGTACAATCTATTTTTTCAAATGTTACTCTAAATTCACTCTAAAATAATGATTTTGAGGTTATTATGAATTGTATTGCTCTGTAATTTGGAATATATTTATGATTTATGATCAAATTTTGAAGGATGAAGTAAATCTGCAAGAAAATCTGCTTCCAATTTTTTTTCGAGGATTGAGGGCGTCCCCTGGAAAAGATCACATAATATACCTTTAAAAACGGATTGTGCCTCTTTTTAGGAAAAAAAGATGCTTGTGGAAAGAGTCATTTCACTTATTTATTAATCCGTATTTACTAATTGACCTTAATTGATATGAGCTTCAAGATGACCAAATCACCTTTCAAATGCTGTTTGTTTTGTCTCATTTGCTTTATCCTAACTAAACATGCTTGATTACAGTTGATCACTGAAAGTCAAATCTGGGCTATTTTTATGAAGAAATGCTTCAAAGGGTTGATCATAATAGCAATTGTACACATCATGGATGATTTCTTTCAAAAAACTGGCACAATTTTGATATATGTTTGCTCATGGTCAAACAAGCGTATCTTTGGGTTAGCAAATCCGACAAAACAAACTGCATACAAAAAGGTGATTTAGTTTCTTCTCGTATAAATCCAAATCCAAAATGTTAAAAGATGAAAATGACACATTCCCTAAAAACATATTTTTCTAAAAGTACCATCCCTAACCCCGGTTTAGGGTTTTTATCCGGGATCACAATTTTCGAAGAAAAAACACCAACTAAATCGCTGGGAACCGGCCAGGAATAGATCCGGGGACCCTCCGGACTCCGGCCCTATGTCCCACCCACTAAGCCACAGCCCTCAGCTACTCATTCGCGCAGTATACCTACCGTGCTTATATAGGCTCGGTCAATTGCGTCATCGAAAACCGTCGGCACAGGTGCTTGGAGATGGACATTTGTCCTGAATTTTATAGTATTATCAACATTAGTTAGTGATTTCCATTCATGTTATATTGATAAATAAAACTTATGACATAACCACTCTTTTTGTTACCTATATCACACTCTGCTGTCTGTTTCTTTAAATTTATATGACCGCCTCTTTTCCTTTTTAAAGGAATTTTTATTTAGCACTCAGGGGGGTTAGGGTTAAAAAGAAATGGTCAGACTAAGGCAAAATAATCATAAAATCTCAGTTCCATAGAAAAAAGACACAGTCTTTTAAGTATTGTATTTACTTAGTTCTATATATTAGATAATGTTAATGGTCACATTAAATAATTATATTGTTCATGATGAATTGATATATAGGATTGTGGCACCTAGTTTGCCTTGAGCACCAGGCTTAATCACAGTTGAAATATAATTGTATACATGCTGGGTAATGAGGCAGTAAACATATATAAACAAAACACCAACAAGGTAGTCAATGAACCTGTCAGTGCATGCAA
Organism: Ophiura sarsii; assembly: GCA_035610835.1. Taxonomy (NCBI): domain Eukaryota; kingdom Metazoa; phylum Echinodermata; class Ophiuroidea; order Amphilepidida; family Ophiuridae; genus Ophiura; species Ophiura sarsii. Next base: position 33,423 of record CM069451.1, on the reverse strand, counting down.
GATCCCCTACTTTATACTAACGTTCATTTATGTTAAAATGGATTAGAGAACACTGGTTTATTTGACTTGAATTGTTAAGACTGTGGATTCTTAGGATTTCAAAATATTCCTGTATAGAATGTATAACAACTTGTTTGGTTCAATGCATTCTTCAGGAGAAGGTCACTAGCCTTAGTGTTCAATCTTTTTTATTTAATTGATTTACTTTTTCAAGGCGTGCCCCTTTTACGTCTAAAAACGGAGAACGGATGCCTATTTTTTAAATATATATCTTAAAACTTGTTAACATTTTTGTTTTCAATTAATTTGTGCTGAGAATTCATTTGTTTGAATAAGGAAGTGTTTAGAATGCAGATTCACCTTTGTTACCCATGTCAGGAAATGGAGTTTTTAAGAACAGGAATATGCTGAAACATGGAAAAGGGATCTTATCCATTAAGAAATATCTAGTACAAGGCAGGTGGGTGGCACAACCATACAATTTTTAGTTGATGCGGTAGTGCCTCATCCAAAATCCCACAGAAAGTCATATGGTGTATTGAGAGCGTCAATTATTAGAGCTTTATCATGATTAGCCTGATGAGACTGTAGCATGCTATAGTTTGATCAGTTACGAATTGGTGGGCATCCTTACAGCAGCTAATTAATACAGAAGGGTGTACGTAGGCCCATGAATGCAACAAACCAATTGTGCATCAGATGCAAGATTTGTGCATTTGGCCAAAATCATCTACATATATGTATGACCAAATTGCACATGTCAACTTTGATTACTTTTGCGTGTGAAGAGATACAAGCTGCACATTTCTTGCCAGTTTGGAACTGATTGAACTATAGTGCCAGAACTAAAAAAAAACATAGCACAAACACAAAAGGATAATTCCCTTAAATATTTTGACATTTTGAATTGGAACATGGATCAGAGGTGGAGGGCGCAAAGACAACCTTGCAATAGAGAAAAACTTGAATTCAAGGTAAGGTATTCTCTAAAGTTATCAACAAAGTAAACTAAGTTATAGAACCGGCCCTGATCTTTAATTGTCCATACTTCATCTTACTCTGTGTAGTGACATCAGAGCATATATTGCAATGATTGCACCTCATTATCACACACAGGATTGTAATGTGCCCGGCCAAGCAATCAAAGACGAACTCCAGCACTCACATGCAACTGTTATGTCCATCACTAGACTATGGTCTGATGTCACTGCTCAGTTTTGACGAAGTGGTTCAATCAAGAGAAGATACTGTTAGCTTCCCAGAAACCATTGTGACCGGTCGAATTACCATATGTGACCAGTCGCGTCGAAAAGGAAATGTTGTCGGCAAACACAGTTTTGAGATAGAGGCCAATGTATTTTGTGAAATATATAGAAAATAATAGAAAAATATATGCTTCTTCAAATCATATCTTGTGATTACAAAGTCTGATTACCTTCAACATGGTATCATTTCAAAGCTTAAAATGTGCTCTTGCAAGTCATACCAATAACTCAGATTTGACTCTGGCCTCCAACATGTCCATTTTGATGTGACGGGTCACATATGTCCAATCTAACTTGCTCTCCCATTTCTATTTTACATGGTTCCCATTTGTGGTCCGGCCCCATATCACATGGGGCTTTAATGTTGGTTTAAAAAAAGGACCCTTAGTATATAAACCTCTTCATATTGAAGATTGGATTCAATCACCAGGACAATTTAGAAGAGAAATATAAATATTTGTCAACAACAATAGCAAGTGTTCATACAGGTGTATATATGTACAGATGAATGTCGCCTTCCAGGGTTTGCATAGTCTCATTACTACACAGCTAATGGACATGCTCATAACAAAGGGTCGTTTAATGTTGGCTGTGAACATGTGAACATGTGAACAAGTTGTCATCTTTGCATGCTAAAACTGATGTTGTGTTTAATGTTTAAAGGCATCATTGATACATGAATAAGTGACAGAATGTTCATTGCCTTTGGCATGTATAGACATGCAATACATTTCCCAACCTTTAACACCGATGGTAACAAAAGAGACAAAACTTCCAAGTTAAACATTTGAAAAGTATATACACACTACATAAGTCAAATCAAACCTTCGCATTTAATGCAAATAGACAGAACTGAGGATTGTATAGAACATGGTTTCATAAGTAATCATTTACTTTTGGAAGAGTAAAGAACGGTCCCTGGTAGATGCATAGCAGTGCAGTGCAAAACAACTTTGGTAAAGTGGGCATGTTGGCATTGTTTACTAACTCATGTTTGACTCATGTTTGGCCCTTTAAAAATGTGATACATCAATCACACTACATTGCAAGTAGCATGAGTTCGTAAGTTGTGGACCATGGAAGTTTAAAAGTACAAACAGGTTTGATCAGGGGTGGTTTTTGCGATAAATCAATTGAGTCCCCCCCCCCCTATCAATTCTAGCTCTGCTTCAGAGCCTCTCTATAGCCCTTCACACCAGCCGATATACATCATAGACTTTGGAAACATACAGCCTCAACCAACACAGGTATGAAGTACAGAGAGAGTGTTGGTATAGATAGTTGATCTGCATAGGCATTTATTCTAGAACTTGGATTCATAAGATAAACTTGGGGAAAACTATAGATGGGGTGACATGTGACGCCATGCCGGGCATTTAGTCGGCACTTGCCATTGTTCTTTGCCTGGCGGTGTGTGCGTGCATCCTGTTTTGTGTAGGACCCATGCTTTTAAAACTCGCGCCAAAGCATTATAAAGGGCAATAAGGCGTAATGGACAGTGTTGTTGCATATGCTGTTCCCTCAAGCATGTAACGACAGTCCAGTCCCTTCAACCATTGCTTTTGTTGATAAACATTGCTGTCACTCCATTTATAGGTGGGTGTCACCCCATCTATAGGCAGGTGTCACCCATCTATAGGCAAGTGTCACCCCATCTTTAGGCAGGTGTCACCCCATCTATAGGCGGATGTCACCCCATCTATAGGTGGGTGTCATCCCATCTATAGGCGGGTGTCACCCCATCTATAGGTGGGTGTCACCCCATCTATAGGCAGGTGTCACCCCATCTATAGGCAGGGGTCACCCCATCTATAGGTGGGTGTCATCCCATCTATAGGCGGGTGTCATCCCATCTATAGGCGGGTGTCATCCCATCTATAGGCGGGTGTCACCCCATCTATAGGCAGGTGTCACCCCATCTATAGGCAGGTGTCACCCCATCTATAGGCAGGTGTCACCCCATCTATAGGCAGGTGTCATCCCATCTATAGGCGGGTGTCATCCCATCTATAGGTGGGTGTCATCCCATCTATAGGCAGGTGTCACCCCATCTATAGGCAGGTGTCACCCCATCTATAGGCAGGTGTCACCCCATCTATAGGCAGGTGTCATCCCATCTATAGGTGGGTGTCATCCCATCTATAGGTGGGTGTCATCCCATCTATAGGCAGGTGTCACCCCATCTATAGGCAGGTGTCACCCCATCTTTAGGCAGGTGTCACCCCATCTATAGGCAGGTGTCACCCCATCTATAGGCAGGTGTCACCCCATCTATAGGCAAGTGTCACCCCATCTTTAGGCAGGTGTCACCCCATCTATAGGCAGGTGTCACCCCATCTATAGATGGGTGTCATCCCATCTATAGGTGGGTGTCATCCCATCTATAGGTGGGTGTCATCCCATCTATAGGCAGGTGTCACCCCATCTATAGGCAGGTGTCACCCCATCTTTAGGCAGGTGTCACCCCATCTATAGGCAGGTGTCACCCCATCTATAGGCAGGTGTCACCCCCATCTATAGGTGGGTGTCATCCCATCTATAGGCAGGTGTCACCCCATCTATAGGCAGGTGTCACCCCATCTATAGGCAGGTGTCACCCCATCTTTAGGCAGGTGTCACCCCATCTATAGGCAGGTGTCACCCCATCTATAGGCAGGTGTCACCCCATCTATAGGCAAGTGTCACCCCATCTTTAGGCAGGTGTCACCCCATCTATAGGCAGGTGTCACCCCATCTATAGGTGGGTGTCATCCCATCTATAGGTGGGTGTCATCCCATCTATAGGCAGGTGTCACCCCATCTATAGGCAGGTGTCACCCCATCTATAGGCAAGTGTCACCCCATCTTTAGGCAGGTGTCACCCCATCTATAGGCAGGTGTCACCCCATCTATAGGCAGGTGTCATCCCATCTATAGGCAGGTGTCATCCCATCTATAGGTGGGTGTCATCCCATCTATAGGCGGGTGTCACCCCATCTATAGGCAGGTGTCACCCCATCTATAGGCAGGTGTCACCCCATCTTTAGGCAGGTGTCACCCCATCTATAGGCAAGTGTCACCCCATCTATAGGTGGGTGTCATCCCATCTTTAGGCAGTAAAAATGGGCAGATGGGAAAATCTAGGCTCTTATAATTAGAGCTATGTCAATTCATATTTCTAATTTTGTAAGATTCAAGGTTTGTGAAAGAAAAGTGAAGGAGTCTCATTCAGTGTGAAACGTGTCAGACAAGTACAATGGGAAAGATTTGCAAGTCATTGCTGCTTCAGGACAGGCAAGGAATGAGAGTAATCTGGTAATTGTAGTCCGGGGGGCACTGACATTGAAAAAGGGTATAAGTATGTGCCGCGCGCTGAAGACCCCCTTTTCACCCTCTGCTGCTAGCTCTTATGGCCCCCCTTTTGATCCTGAATCGGTTCTTAAGACACCAATTTTATTGAAAATTCAAATATCGCGAAGTTTTGCATTCCAAAAGCCCAATTTTGCATTCTAAAAAAAAAAAAATTAAAAAAAATTATTAAAAAAAAAATCGAAAATGTGTGTTATTGCTAATCAAAATTGAACTATAGGCCAGTTCTCAAGACCTACTTTTTTCAAAAAATCAGTTCACAAGACCCTATTTCTCGTCATAAAATCCACTCAGTTCAGTTCTGTAGCCCCCCTTTTTGAGACCCTGTGCGGCACACCAGGCTGTTGCGGTTGTTAATTTAAACACCGGGCACACCCCTACCCAAAAAAAAGTTGAATGCCCCCCCCCCACGGGATTGTAGCATGTCATCAGAGGTCAGGTAGAACATAGAACAATCCTGGTTATGGGTAACAGGGTAAGTGTATCTGATATTTAGGGACCGTTCATAAATACTTTGGTGGGGGGGGGCTGGATAATTTTATTTTTGGTATATCAACACTCTTTTGACCCCCCCCCTCTCGCCATGCCTTAAACTTTTTTGACCCCCCCCCCCCCCCCCTCGCCATGCCTTAAAGTTAAACTTTTTTGACCCCCCCTGTATTACTGCCTGCACCTGAAACTATCTTGATATGATATCTTATATGGGATTTTTTACAGAATTTGACCATGTATCATATTCTATTTTGATGGACGCATTACATCTAGGAGGGCAGGTTGTACATGTAGAATCTAGAGTGAATCAGAACTCCCACTTCGATTGCAGGTATCTTTGGTTTAGTGCGCCATGGTCTTTAATCCCTGAATAACTTCACATATTCATGCACGGATCTCTGTTCTTGAAACCAATTAGGATGCTCCCTTCAATTACATATCCTGGCTTTAAATACAATATGCGCGCAATTGTTGTTTGCTATTGACATGAATTTCGCCTTCATTCTTTTTTTGCTGGGCTAGTACATGAAAATAGGTCCGTTGACATCTGCGCGCATAGCGTGCCAAAAAATTAGCTATTTTTACGTTGATTTATGAACTTGTAAGAGCATGGATAGTAAATAATGTCCATACTGGTAAAGCAGGGGTTTGGGGCGAAGCTCCCAGAAAATCTTGGAAACTAATAAGTGCTTTAAACTTTTTTGACCCCCCTCTGTTGGAGTTTTCCAAAACTTTTTTGACCCCCCCTTTGTTTGTTGTTTGTTTATTCTTTCTTTATTGAGGGTAAACAGCTTCAGTGTCAAGCACTGCTTTCCAAGCAGGCCCTCATCATACAGAAAAGAATACAGTATTTACAAAGACATGTTCAACTATTTACACATAATACATGAATCAAACAGAAATAGCAAAATAATATTTACATGTATAATTAAGAAGTACTTTGCACACAATTAGAGTCCATTAATCTTAGACTTAAATTGGTGCACGGTCATGTTCTCCAGTTCAATTCTGACTGCTGCTGGTAGGCTATTCCAGGCATATGCTGCCCTAACATGAAATGTGCGCAAGCCTGAATTGGATTTAAATTTTGGCACAGCCAATGTATTACTGGTGTGATTTCTTGTAAGATGTGAATGGCTGTTATGAACAAATTCAAATTGGGCAGATATGTATGATGGACTTAAATTTCTCAAACATTTATACACAATAAGAGTTAGGTGATTATGCCATCTTTTATCAAGTTTTACCCATTTAAGTATATCCATCATATCATTTGTTGGTGTTCTAATATCAGCTGATAGAATTATCCTAGCTAGGTTATTATGAAGTACCTGTAATTTGTTATGAAACTCAGCAGAAAAGTTTGACCAAACAGTGCTTCCATAATCAAAGTGAGGAATAACAAGAGCATTTGATAGCATTACAATAGTCTGATATGGAAGAAAATGTTTCATACGTTTGATGATACCAGTTCTTTTACTGACATTTTTACATAAATAATCAACATGAGCCGACCAAGACAGGTTGCTGTCTAACTTTACACCAAGGTACTTAAATTCATCTACTCTTTCAATAGTCAAATTATTGTAAGTTAGTTTAACATCTTGGAACCTCTCGAGCATTTTTTTAGTACCAAATATCATGAACTTAGTCTTGTCAACATTCAGAGTAAGTTTATTAGCTTTGAACCAGTCAGCTACTTTATTTAAGCATGATTCTAATTGAATTTGAAGATCACACATATTGTTAGCTTTATACATTAATGAAGTATCATCGGCATACATTACAGTCTTACATCCATATACAGCTTCAGGTAAACAATTAACAAAAATTATGAAGAGTAATGGGCCTAAGATAGAACCCTGAGGAATGCCTATGTTAATAGGTTTGAAATCAGATAAACTTGAATTTACATTTACTGTCTGTAATCTGTTGCTTAAATATGACTCAAACCATAAGAGTTCATTATTATTAATACCGTAATGCTTAAGTTTCGTAAGAAGAATTTCATGATTTACAGTGTCAAATGCTTTTTTTAAATCAATAAATATTACACCAGTAGCATATCCATCATCCATATTTTTCAAAATGAAATCTTGTACATCAAGAAGAGTAGTGGAAGTGGAATGTTTGGGCCGAAATCCAGATTGAGCATTTGAAAGTAAGCCTGCATTTGTTAGGTAAACATATAATTGATCATGAACAGCCCTTTCAATGATTTTAGAAACAATTGGTAAAACTGAGATGGGCCTATAGACTTTGCAGAGTATCAAAACTTTTTGGACCCACCCCTATAATTATCCACCCCACCCCACCAAAGTATTTATGAACACTCCCTTAGGAGAAATTAAAGTGCCAAGGCAGTAATTAAAAACATATTTAGCGTCAGGACTTTTTTCAAAAAAGGAAGGAGGAGGCCCTTTTTATTTATTTATTTTGTCCAACTTTTAGTACAAAATCGTGCTGGTTAGCGATAAACATTTTGCGAATCTAAAAAAGGAGGAGGCCCTTTTTTATCTGTTTTATTTCATGGTTCTGAGGAGTTGGTCACTACAAAACTTGTGTAAAATGCATGTAAGAAAGATACAAACCTGTTACAAACATCTTAAACTCTGAAACCCCTGAACAAAAAAGTTATGACTTAAATAAATAGGGAAAAAAAGAAAATTGAAGCGGACCCAAAAAAGGAAGCGGGAGGGGACGCTTTTATTTGCCTAAGTTGTCACTTTTATTCACTAAAAGCAGACAAGTGGGTGGGGGGGGGGGGGGGGGGGGGTTACGCCTTTAGGAGGTTTAATGCCGCTGAGTGATCAGTCTCCAGACTCTATTATTACGTTGAAACCAAATCCAGTAATACTTGCCAGCTACGGTACCCCTTTGTTTGTACATGGTTTGAGTTAAATTAGTTGATTTAATTTCAAATAATTTTATTTGGTGAGTTTTGCTTTCTACACCGCATTTAAACGGAATCAAGTGAATTTAACTCAACTATGTACGGAAAAAAATGGTGCCCTGGGTATATCGTCATCATCAAGCAGGACACGCTGAGGATTCAGTAATGAGCTCAAGATGCAAGGCAGGATCTGGAAAGCCATCATAGGATCTAGAAGGTGCTATCAATTGATTCAATTAAACCAAGTTTGGGAATAAACCATATGAATATATAAGAAACTGCAAACAAAAGTACTCCGTCTTTGTTGGGCCATAACTGTGCATGTATTTACCATCCAAAGCGATGCAATTTATAAAGACCGAAAGAATAATTATATACAATAATGAATAATAATACCAAATACTTATAGAGCACCCCACAACAAGTTCTCAAAGCGCTGTACAAAGAAAAAAATACAAATACATATTAAAACAAAATAATGCGACACATACAGAAACAGCATATCAAAAAGACACATAGGGCCTGCACAACAGTCACCAGCTGAAAATGCAATATATGACTATGATGCATTGTTCTCTGCATACTTTTGAATAAATGTTAAAGAAACTTGTGTTACCCAAGATCATCTTGAAAAAAATACTTGAAATGTCTTGTTCATAGTTTTGAATCATCTGAAGTTTATTGATCTATTAATTTAAGAATCAACAAAAGTGTTGTTGAAGAGTACCACTAAGTCAATGCTTTTAATATATGATCAAAGGGTTTGACAAGAAGCAAAACCATAATAAAGATCTTCATTTCAAAAAACATAAGCAGCATCTTTTATTCAATTTCCTCATAATACAATTGTCCCCAAGCGCTAAGCCTGCAAACCATAATAAAAGACCCTAGATGTGTAAAGGGCCAATTGATTTTGAAAGATGCATTCTCATCATAATCAATAGTATTGAACCTTTAAATCCTCAACTATTGATCAGTTTATTGATTCATTTTAAAATTCCCAATACAGGAACTGGTATGATTCAGACAATATTGTGTTCAATTTTCAATTCAATTCAGTATCTCTCTGACGTATTCAACTTTAACATGTTTAAGGACTCATAGTTGATTTTTCCATACTATCATGACTATGCTTATTGCTTAACTCGGGTGTTGGTGTTGAGATAATAATTTGAAAGTTAATTTGGGGAAATATTATTCCCTCGCGGTGGTCGAGAAATTAATTTCCTTGCTGGAGATTTGAACCCAGAACATCTCAAACTTCAGACGGATGCTCTACCACCGGAGCTAACTTAAGGCAATTGGTATCAAACGGGTTGGAAGACTCTGTACACACGAGCAAAAATTGCTTCATTTTTTTGTTTTAAATTTATTTATTCAGAAAACGCTTTCAAAACAGCGGCACCCACCAACAGATGGTGGTGCATCCAACGAATACAAAGTAAGATACATCAAAAAACAGTAATACAAACAAAAGAGATAAGAAATCATGTACTCATGATAAAGCGTTAATGAAGATTAACTAATGAAGGTGCATAGTGTGTACGCTCTTCCCTTCATTGAATGAAGCAAAACTTATCTTTATTCAGTGAAGCAAAAGAGGTTCTTTCAATGAAGGTATGCGTTAATTCAAAGTATGATGGATTAATAATAATTTGAAGAGGAAGTTATGATTTTTTATTTTGAGGTAGTCGAGAAATGAAAAATTAATTTCCTCTACCGGGATTTGTCAACCACAGTACCTCCCGATATCCAGACGGATGCTCTACCAACTGAGTTAATGAGGAAAATTGGTATTGAAGCCAGGGTCTGAATTGAAGATTTTATTTTGTATAGCAAAAACTGCTTGATGAACTTGCAATTTGAAATATTTTCCAAATTTTGTATGTAATCATATGGCATAAAATTGGGTAGCAAAAAAGTGAGGATTGGGGAGCATTTTGCTACTGCTAAACACTTAATATTGCTGACCCTGATTGAAGCGTGAGAAATGCATCTAAAGGCTTAGGGTTTTAATTCCTATATTTCATTTTGGGTAACTTGAACGGAACAATTTTTGACTGCATTGAAGATGTTGCATTAAGAATTTTGAAGAGATTTTTATGCACATCACAAATTATTTCTGTAAAAATATATAAAAAAATATAATGTTAATAAATTAATTCAAAACTGCAATTTTATTGTAATTTTGTAATAGGTAGCCTTCAAACTGTAATACCGATCACACTTCATTGCAGAGAATGAAATGCATAGGCCTATTATGGATCCGAGTAGGGTATCGGTTAAGTACTAGAACTGTTTCAAATCAATCTTTAGTCCTTAAAACCATGATCCTTGATACTTGTGAGATAGCAAGCATTCCACAATTACTAGCTCATAAAGAGATAGTAATTATGGATTACATTTTGTCCAATCAGGTTTTACTTGGGTTGGTACTCTCATAAAGAATGCTCATTTACATATTGACAAATGAACACAAAAGGATCAAGGATTTTCCATACATGAAGATGTCAATATTATTGCTGAATGACGATTTGATCACGTAATTTCCTTGCACTGTATGGAGAGTTTTGCATTTTGCGATGCCAGGCCCATAATTATTTTTTTTGGGGGGGGGGGAGATTTTGTTAAGTGGGTCTTTTTTCCAAAAAGTGGACCACTTTACCATGGCAAAACTGGACCTTTTTTAACACGCTATGCTCGCAAACAGCATTTTTTTTAAAACCTACTCTACACAAATTACCGCCACCCCATCCCCACCCCAAGTTCTTATATGCATCGCCAACAAAATAACACGCTCCTGTAAAGTTGCAACTCATCTTTTGGGGTCATTTAAAACCCCTGTTTCACCAATTCTAAGGTGTTATCTTAAACTAAATGCTATCTCGTTTCTTTTTCAAGACATTTTCAAAAATCTGAATCATTTTCACAATCTATCTGCACTTTTTCTCAATCGTGAAAATATTCTCTTTTGCAGTCTTAAGTCTAAGTACAGGTGGAGAAATGCTACCAATGACGCTATTATAAATACTGTAATAAGTCTATCCAAATGCATCAAATTCTTTGTGGAATATTCTCCGCCATCTTGGATCAGCCATTTTGCACAAACAAACAAAAATGTGCCTGCATCCTCCGTTTTTCAAAAGGTTTGGACAAGATTTTTTTTTTACCTGGCCTTATTATTTTGCACATGGATTGATAAATATATTTTTAGCTGTTATTTCAAACTAAACATGTCAAAGATTTGTTGATGCATCAATGTCAACGGGGTGGGGGTGGGGGTGGGGGGAGGACATAATTATATACACCTGCAGTGGGGTTGCGCTTACAATTCAAATTAAAGTTATTCTAAACATTTTACACTTGTTGTTGGGAAATCATCAGGCAACTAAACGCATTGTTACTCGTTGGACAACTGTCTGAAATCAAAGATACTGGTATTCGTAATTCTTTGACAAATTGGATTTCTTTATTGGTGAACTGTCATTACGTCAAATGATCCTGTCATCCTAACCAATGATTTAAGTTTGACCATGAGAATGTTCAGTAATAAATGACCTGTTTGTTTGAATCTTGCCAACTGCATGAAAATTAAAAATCAATAAGAAACCATGTTCAATGAATAAATTATGTATATATTCTACTTTGTAAGCCAATGTCATAAAACCTTGGTTTATGATGATTGAAGATCGCTCATAAAGGCCTTGATCAATCAATTAGGAATAACGAAAGAGCTCTCATTTTATTAGGTAATTACCGGTTTATTTAGCAAGCATCAACATTTCAGTCTTGGTTTGTGATGTCCATCCCTCTCATCAAATTGTTAAGAAGTGTAAATCTTACCATACGAAAATGCCAACGCAATTTAAATGTCAATTTACGCCAATTAGCAGATCAATTGATCACAAATTGGTGTGGACAACAGACCAATATCTGCAATTTCAATGACAATAATGGTGTTCAAATAAAGTCAATACAAAGAGAACTGGACTGTAATTAAATTTGTAATTCTGCAGCATATTTTTAATTACCATGCTACAGATCAAACTTTACCTTGCTTAGTATTGGTGGATATCCAGACTATAACTAAAGATGGATCAATAACAGGATTTCCTCTGTGCTGATGGTTGGCTGCTGTTTGCCCCTGGGTAGAGTGGACCTGCATTCATTTCAAGCTTAGGCTTTAAAAAAAAAGTTTGATTGGCCTAACCCGACCGACTCTAAATACATCGCCGACCCTGAATATTTTTTTATTATTTTGAGGGAGGAAAAATTAAAAATAACAATAAGTATTTTTAAAAATGTAAAAAATAAAAATAAATAAAAAAAAGATATAAAAATTGAACGAAGTATTTTAATACTTTGTTCAATTTTTATACTTGACTGACTGTTTACTTTCATTTTCGGCTATTTTAAGTCCCCAAAGCAGGTGATTTAAAAAATAAAATTTATTTTTTTAATATATTTTTTATTTAAAAATCCCGACCGACCTACGTACCCTATTTGTTTTTGTCATGTTGGACCAATCAAACACCTTTTTTTTTAGGCCTTATTTACTTGTAATTTACCTACGTGTATTGCAGGTGTGAGAGGTTCATTTATTCTATTCATCGAGAGAAATTGTTTCAGAGAAGCATCTAGAATTTGACGGAAATCAACTGCGATGGCCTCGAAGAACACCTGGACTATCATCAGTCCATGAAGCGTAGAATACCCTCAGAGCTTTTTGGTCAGACCTTGCCCCGGCATTTTATTTTTTAAGCTGTTATGTTGAAGTGTAATTTTAGCTATAATTTTGTATATTTTCTATTTATTTAAATATTTGGCCTTATTATCCAAGCGTTTGCAAACATTGAGAAAGTCATGTTTTTGTTTGTATGTAGGCCTACGATGTTGTTGCCTGTGTATTCATACTCATTTAATTAGTATTCCCCTTATTCATTAAGTGTTACAAGAGCCCAAAGTTGTCTGCTTTCTCTTTTAGAAAGTGGAATTTCAAAAAAAATACACAAGCAAATAGTTTTGCCAAATATTTCATGTATACATTTAATGTTTGGCTTGGTCTAAACACTCAACAAGAAATGCTTATCCTGGGTGGAAGTGTGTTTTGCTCAAATTGAAAACTGAAGAAAGCAGAAAACATTGGGCTTACCTGGCGAAATCGTTCTTCTACTAGTGTACAGGGATAAAACAATGATATTTGTCATTGAATCAATGTGGACCATTATAATCCATATGATATTGATACAACAACACATGCTGGTTTGTGCTGGATATGACACCAAATATTTGCACCAATTTGGTAATATTTACCGGTACTCAGAAATCTAATCTTCAGCCGAATTATTTCAATTGAATTTCACAAATTATTTTGGCTTTTGCATTTTATACCTCTTCAGAATGCCAATTCTATATTACTAAATGGCCAAAAGTATGGTATAGCATTACATATTATTGAGGGTATATCCAAAATGTGAGAAAATAAAGAAACATTGTCCTTGGCATTGTATTGGGGCAGTGACTGATTAGGCCCCCCCCCCCAAAAAAAAAGTTGTTTGCTTGCCCTCGTCCGACCGACCGTGTGAGGCAGTCCCGACTGGTCAGAAAAAAGATTTTTGTTGTTGAATTTTTGTAATAAAAAAATAAAAAATATTTTTTTAATTTTTTTAATTTTTTTAATTTTAAAAAAAACCCATTCATTTGAATGACCTATATTGAACCCTATGTTACGCTTCATGTGAGCCAATACCCTTTTCATGTCACCTCCATGTTAAGCTATGCTGTGGGTCTGGGGTATAAATATGTTGGTTATTTCAAATCAAATGTGGGCTAAACCGCTAAAATTAACCATTGCCATTGAAGGCTCAAAATGGTGCATGCTAGTTTTTGTGTTTGTATAGGGCCAGACCAACCAATGTTAAAAAAGAAATTTAAAAAAAGAAAAGAAAAGATTTTCCGACCGACCGACCCAACTTTTTTTGACCCATCTATGGACAAGCAAACAAATTTTTTTTTGCCTTATGTGACTCTTCAATGGGCTAGTATTCCCAGACGATGGCGGACAAGAACGGCCATACATTTTGAATTTCCGTTGGTTTCAATGTAACTATTAATTTTGATTATATGACCCTATAAAATTCATCACACAATAGAACTAAATTATTTCATCCTAAAACCGCTGGAGTTGGATAACCAACTTCATTCAGTGTTAGTATCATTTTTTGAATTTAATCCGTTGTTAAAGCGTTTGTACTGTCCCATTCACTTGATCACGTAATCTCGTATTTATAATTTAACCTTGAATATTCGTGAATACGTCCGTGTCCGGCATCGTCTGAGTATTCCAGTTGAGATCCATAATAATACCCCCCACACAGGGAGTGTATATTTCAAATGGAGTCACCCAACATGGTGGGTAACCCAGTTATGCACTTGTCAATTGCAAGCCCGACCCCTGGGGACCCAGGGCATGGCGGGGACCATGCGGGGACCGTACACGAGTGTACAAAAAAATGATGCCCGGCTATGCGGGGGTGTGTACGCGGACGTACAAACTGTGCCCCCGCTAGCCGGGGCGTGTAGCGGGGACGTACACTAAGGTACACAAATGTACACCCCGGGCAATTGCTATAAATAAGCTAGAGATGCGATGTGCTTGACGGAATAAGCCTAATAACACATAGAAATGCATTCCGTTATGGTTGCAGAAAGAAATAAGCGACCTTGGGTCTGTAGCCGGGTGAATACTTTGTCCTGGGAAATGGGTGGCCGGGACTGTACACTTTGTCCCGGCCCAGGGGGGCCGGGACTGTAGCGGGGACGTACACAAAATGGTGCCCGACCCTGCGGGGACCGTACACTATTGTAGCCGGGACGTCACATGGGCAATTTGTACGTCCCGGCCCTAATCCGGCGGTGCCGGGGATGCAATTGATAAGTGCATTAGTCTACCATATACTATACAGGGAGTGTAGATTTCAAATGGAGTCGCCCAACATGGTGGGTAACCCAGTTAGTCTACCATATTATATACGTCATTCATATATTCTTGTTCATTGATTGGTTAAAAGTGGGTCACATGATCAAAAATAAACATGCTATTTTGCCAAAAGTACTATTTACGGCTCCCAAAAGTACTATTTACGGCTCCCAAGAAGACTATTTACGGCGCATTGGTGCGCCAGTAGTTTCACGTGGCGTTGTACTCCGCGTGACGCGAGGGGGCAAACGATAAGCATCCCCGGGCGCAGCCTGACGAACTTTTGATGCACTGACTGCCTTTGAATTGAACTTTTAAACTTTTTAACTGATGAAGATTGGAACTTACCGGATGATTTTTGAATTTGAACTGTATGTAACTAGAAATATATGAATGACGTATATAAAACAAATATATACTGCCTTTATTCGAGTCTCTGGATTAAAACTATGGTCCCTCGGTGACTGCAATAGTGCTATTTTGCTTCGGGGCTCCGCACCTCAGCAAAATAGCACTATTGCAGTCACCTCGGCCCCATAGTTTTAACCAGAGTCTCTCATGGCAGTATATATTTGTATACTATACAGGGAGTGTAGATTTCAAATGGAGTCACCCAACATGGTGGGTAACCCAGTTAGTCTACCATACATGTACTATACAGGGAGTGTAGATTTCAAATGGAGTCACCCAACATGGTGGGTAACCCTGTTAGTCTACCATACTATTACAGGGGGTGTAGATTTCAAATGGAGTCACCCAACATGGTGGGTAACCCAGTTAGTCTACCATACTATACAGGGTGTATGGATTTCAAATTGAATAGCCATCTGTGTTCCCCTTAAAAATGCTGACCAAATGCAGAATATTATTGTTAAAAACATATCTATTATGTTGGGTTTAAAGAGCAACCTGAAATAGCTCTTATTTAAATAATAAGTATAGCATTATCAGCAAAGCAAATATCACTTGTAGGAGACCAAGGTCTGTACGAGTATTATTACCTGCCTGTGCAATATGTGTATATTTGTAGTTGTTTATCATTGTCATAGCAACAACCATTTAAAGTGCATTATGACACCCCATTCATAAAAAGCAGAGTTCATTGCAAAGGGCACATAACCACAGGCAGTAGAATATGAATTACCTGGTAATTGTTTCATGAAGGAAAGGATAGGGGATTTGTGTTTTTTAAAAGCACTGAATGTGCTGCTTGATTTTGAAAAGTGCCTTTTAGAGCAAAGTGGGATTTTTTTGCACAAAATGTGGCATGCATTAAGGGCAGTGTCAACCTGGCACTTGTTTCAAAAATTAAATTTCATATTTCTCTATTATTTAATACTTTTATTTGTATTCTATCATTACCATCATAAGTTACTAATCGGAAGCTATTATTTCCCGTTCTTTTGGGTGATTTTAAATTGTTGTTTTGGTAAGTTTGAGTCAGGAAAAGGCGCATAGTTATTTGGCGGGAATTTAAGCGGAGTTCCGCGCTTTTCAAATGCTGCGACAGCTGTTCGATCATTGCGTCGCGCGCTGAAACTTCCCGCGCGTAATACTAGACGCGCCGCTTAATATCCGCGACGTAGACGCGAAAAACAAAAGAGCGCAAAACAATGTCTAAAATGTAAACAAAGGCCAATCTTACGATCATTTAAATTTCAGTTTTCTTCCAATTTCTTCACATTGTGACAATATAAATTGAATCTGATAGTTTATTATGATTGTTCATAATAGTATACTCGCTTTTTAGGTCACACGCCCGTGTGTTCCGTGAACATTTAGCTTTAAATGGTGGAAAATGTCAATATTTTTACTAAATCGATGTTTTCTAGAAGTTCAAATTTGAAGGAATTTTACGAATTTTCAGACAACATAACTAAAAATATATCAAACTATCAGGTAAGCTTTTACTACCATTGTGTAGAGGACTTTCAGCGCTAGGAGGCAATTTTTTATTTTTTCGATTATGGATTTTAAACTCGAGATATGCATCCATTTCTAGCGAAATGTACGCAAAAAACCACGACTTTTACACTTTTCCGATGTTTTTAGCAATATTTTCAAAACCAAGCTTTATTTTGGAAAAAGAAAAAATTGCCTCCTAGACAAAATTGTTTTGTTTACAAAAACGTATATTAGAACAAATTACCATTTTTTATTTTATAGTTATGCTGTCTGAAAAATGTGGGGTAAAAAAATGGCTTTTTGGTTCATTTCTCAAAATTTAGTTTATTTGGTATCACATTGATATCACCATCGGCTTCCTTATCAAATTTCCTTTCTAAAAATGTATACTTTTATGTACTTTTATTCAATATTCTCAAACTTGAAGCAAAAGTTGATCATCAAAATAATAGGGTTGACACTTCCCTTAAACATACACCCAAATGTGTGCCTACGCTGCGCTTTTCCATGTTTACACATCTTGTATTTAATTGTCAAAACCATCATTTTCCATTCTAAACAATATATGTAAAGGCTTAGAATACACACTTGCATGGTTATGCAAATTGTTCATTTTTGGTAAATGGACATTACTTTTTTTAAATTTAGAATACTTTGTGCTCTGCTGGGATTGGGATATCCCTATGATAATACAAGGCTAACAAAACAGTTAGTTTTCTGTATGGACAAAAAGCCAATTATGATTTTTTAAATACAATTTTAATATCAAGGATCACTGTGAAATGAGCTAAAGCCTTGAACATTTCAATTATTTCAAAATCATTCATTTATCAGGTTTAAATCAAGCAGGATCCATATGATTTTAAAAGCTAAAAAAATACTTATGTCTTCGCCACATGTGGGTACTTTTAGTAAACTGATCCATATAAAAACACAAGACTTTCATATCAATTTAGCCCACCTTGATAGTGGGGCACAAATGGTTTTATTTATCACATTTGTACATAATCGCAGGCATATTCATGTCATACATTTTATACTATCAAGAATGTAGATAAATACAATCCATGATCAACTTGCTAATTGTACATAAAAAAGGCACATAAATGGTGAAATTGCCAAACCAAAACAGGTCCATATTTGGGATTCTGGTATACTTGGTAACTAACTGCACAGTAATCACATCATTTGAAAATATTTGTATATATATGAACACTCAATATTCCAAAAGTTTTCAATAATTTACATTGAAATTGTTTTAACAACATTTTAAATGTGAAATACTTTTTTGATTTTATTTGTTGAATAAATAAATAATGACAATCTTATAAATGTTTTATTGCATGATAAGTTCAAAACATGACAATTATTGTTATATTTATCAAACTTCCTTGACATGCCAAGACAAAAATACCCTAAAACAGGCCGAGAATAACAACTTGTTGAAATATAATCAAATTGGTCTTTACTGGTATTTGAATGGACAAATATTATTAAAGCAGATTTCATGCTATAAATCACAATTTGAAAATAACTGGGGAAAAACTTAACTATAAATAACCAAAGGCGCACTTCCCATTTAGGTTTTTCTTTAAGCAACAAACAGGAAAGGAACCTTTTTTGTATTTTTGTTATTTCTCCCCAATTATTTGGTCATGGAAATTGCAATTTTCAAGTTAGCTACATGTAGGTTTCAATTGTCATGTTATTTAGCTCCTAAATTTGTCTTGAATATGAAGAAATAACCATCATGGTGTCTATCACCATATGGCTTATACTCTATTCTTATCTCCTCCCTCAAGATGGAGGGGAAATCATGATTAATCAGTACATCCCATCATAACATGGAGCACATTAACCCAATGTAATGGCAATTGTATTAGTGCAGGACCCACGAAGAATACAGCTTGAGATAGAGAGTATCCTGGGCATATAAAAGGGGGTGTAGGGAGCACTGGCATGTCAAGGTGATAGTGTTGACTCGTTGAGCTCAACACTAATGAATAGCACTCACTATGAATAGGCCTAAAGTATTCATTTCGTTACAACCTTTCCGACATGTGAGCAGTGCTTCCCACCCATTCACAACCTGAATCTTGTGATCCCCACCCTATCACATGTGTACCTTAAATTTCCAAGAAGATAGGTCTACAATGTACAACACCACAGATATAGTTTGATCAGTTCCAATTTGGCGAAGCCTCCCTACAGCAGCGAATGAATACAGGCGGGCGCGCATGAAGGCAATAAGCGCACTGTGTATCAATGCGTGATGCGTGCGGCCAAAACCGCGTCTGTCTGGCCATAATTGGGCGAGAACGCTTGGATTACTTTTGCGCACGGAGGGATAAAACGGAATATTTCTCGCCAATTTGGAACTGATTAAACTATAGTGAATTCCACTTCTTTTAATGTTTTAATTGATTAAAATTAAAGATGCCAATATGTAATTACCTTATTGTCCGATTTGGTCATTCTTGTGCTATTATTATATTGATTGATAGTAGGCTATGTTACTGCATTAACGACAGTTTGCACTTTTCAGATGCCTTAATGCACATAATTTGAAATCATTTACATTTTAAAAGAAAGAAAGCACTTCAATTAATTCCTCTGATTGATGGGAAGGGTCCCATCAAACAGAGGAATTGATTGAAATCATCCTTATAATTCAGAGTCCATTTCATGTTAATGCGGCATCATTTTAAAGCTTAGAAAAGACTTTTATCAAGTGATATAAATGACTCACAGAGGCTTGTCCCTTTCGATGTGATGGGTTTTTAAAGTCTATATTGGTAAAGCACTATTATTATGGCAAATGTGGACAAACCATTTCAGTCCACTTGAATCCCAAAGAATAATGCATACATGAATTATTCTTTTCAAACTTAACTCCGTTGTTTATAATATTTTACTGTATTAAGCTATTACACACTGAAATGTGGCAAACACACCACACACACAATTTTGAACAACAAATAATATAACTCGGTGGTTTCAAAATTCAAATAATATATTATCAGACTGCATGCAAATAATGCATCCTGCACCAGGCAAGAAAAACAAACATGTTTTTGATATTCGATGATAGTATGGACATGAACATCACACGACACTGCAAAATTGAGGGGATAGGTAACAAGGACCGGCCTCGCTACTTGTTTTATCCCTTTATTCATGCCAAATTAAGGAATGATTGGAGAAGAAAAAAGAAATCATAAAGATCCATTATTTTGCGATCACTAATGTGAGCTTATAAAAGAGGAATTCTTGCATGCAGGCCATGTGCTTTTTCAGTGGTATAGAAAAAGCAATTCATAACTAGTTAGCCTCCCCTATTAAATGTAAATGTTTTTGAAGTGTAACACAAGGCAAACATTATGAAGTACATTGTATGATTGTACATGGACTGCTATAATTAACCTGTCACATGATATCTGACTAAGGTTAAATAAAAATTAACATGTTTAGCGTCCCCTCCAGCATACTTTTGTGGGTCCGCTTCAATTGTCTTTATTTCAGTAATAACTTTTTGTTCAGTTTTTTCAGAGTTTAAAATGTTTGTAACAGCTTTGGTTTTTTCTTATGCATTTTAAACAAGATTTTTTTGGTGACCAACCCCCCAGAACCATGAAATAAAAAACAACTTAAAGAAGCCTCCTTCTCTTTAAGGTTCGCAAAGTTTATTGCTATAGTCGGATTAATAATTGAACAAACGCATTGAAGCGTTTTGTGTACATTGCGTGAAGTGGGCACAACCATGAGCGTGAAGATTTTGGGCGCGATCATCTTTGTGCTACGTATGTGGCGTTCGTTCAATTTTCGCTTAACAGGGGGGAAGGGCCTTCTTTTTTCTTCTTCAAAAAGTCTGGATACTAAACATGTTTTTTTTAAATTAACGATAGATTAATAAACTATACAAAAGAGGGACAAAAATGTAATTTCAAACCGTATATGTTACCATGCAAGACAATTCCTCTTTTATAAAGTGCTTCATCAGGTCACTCCTATCTACATTATATAATAAAGATTTTGTGTATTGGTCCATGATATAATAATATAATATCTCTGTAAATTGTACAACTATGATTTATGGCCATAAAAAGACACAAATAAATTGCATATTGTCTCATGATTCTATCAACTCTTCCGACAAGTATCTCATGGTGACGGCAATGGGTCGTGTTCCCACGGCATCGCCCCAACAGCAGACATACTAGCATAATCAAACAGATCATCACCGAACGATGATTCCATTGGAAGACCTTTCTCGGCCCACGGATGGTCCTGCTGCTGTTCGTTCAACGAGTTAGCAGGTGACGGCGGAAAGTCAAAATGGCCAAATAAATTGACCATATCTTCATCTATGTCTTTTGTTGGATTGAGTTCTAAATCTCTGAGCTGTTCTTCGAACCACTGAGGTCTACTGATTGTCACACCATTAATGCTCAAGTCCAAGTCAATCCTCTCCGGAATGCACTGACCGTCGACATCGTTGACCTCGGACGGTGGTGGACTGAGAGTTAACAGAGGAGACTCCGGCCTGTTGTCGTACTCAGAGTTCAAAATGTCCTCGGTTTTAATTTTCGTCCCCTCGACTTCGATTTCAGAGTTGAAGATGGTGTTCCATGTGTAGTCATCCCTTAGGATATGACTAGGCAAAGTACTGTCCTCCAGGAGTGGATCCTTGTTACCTTGTAATTGCAAGCCACCTCTGTGCTTTTTGATGTCCGACCAATACTCTGGCATAGAGTGCTTTCGTGGCGTTGACTGTTTACGACTGTGAATCTTGTTATTGTTGGCGTCCAAGTCAAACACATCGTCGTAATCATCATCAAGAGGTTCAATCTTGATTCTCTTGGGGAGAAAGTCCATGATGGGGGCAGTGTTACGCCTCTTCTTGAAGATACCATTCTCCAAGAGGTCGGCATGAGCCGGATCTATCCTCCAGAAGCCGCCCTTGCCGGGCTCGTCTTTCCTTCGTGGCACTTTCTGGAAGCACTTGTTAAGAGACAGATTGTGTCTGATGGAATTCTGTAGAAATGAGAATACAAGAATAGTGTTCTTTGTTAATCAGAGCAATTATACTTTCAAACACTTTGATGACAAGTTTTGTACCAAAAATATCATCATATACATATCCGGTGTACACTACATGTATAGAGAGGGGTAGAGTTGTTGCGGAGGGGAGTGTGTCATTTATCAAAGTACATAACGGTATCATGGTAAAACAAACTTTTTAAATTAAAACCCAATAGCCATTTCATTTTAAAATTATTTTTATATTTCATTTCGCCTAAAAGTATGATCCAATTGCTGAGGCATATACACAGCTTTAAAAGGGCAATTTCTGCAAATTTATTCAATGTGTGGGTCTATTTATAATTTGCCAGTAGGTCACTAAAACAAATTGCCAAGAACATGATGTTGCCACAAAAACATTACTACATAAATTTGCCCACAAATATCACTTAAAAAGACGATTCAATAGCATGTCTGTCAATCACCGTGATCTGCCAATCATATTCTTTAAAACAAGGAACAACATAATTCACACCAAACACAATGTTATCAATTCAATGAAGCATTATGTCAACAAACCACTACATGAATGTAGTGCCACTCCCCAAAATGTCAAACAATATCATTGTAACCTTTTAATTCTTCAATCTGTCAAAACATTTTGTTTTTGTCATTGAACCTAATTAAGTAGACAGTAGAGTAGTAGACTGATGAGGATGACCCACTAGACAATAGACATGACAGGTTTCTACCAGAGGCACCAACAATTGAGGAGGTGATAATGGGGGCTTAATCAAATTAAATCAATACTGCAGTGCAAGTTCAAGTTGTATTCCACACCTGTCAGCAACCAATTTGAGACATTTATCAAATATTACACTATTACATATTATAGGCTAGCAAAAACAAAAGAAGATGGACAAAGTCCGCTTAAATTCTTTGGTGCAAGTTATAGTTGATATGGTTGTCATAAACAGTGCATCGTTGCTAATGATATGTACTTGTTCAAATAGCGAAACTGTGCACTGCAATAAGGAAGCTTGTAAATAAAACCATAGATCCTTGATAAAACAGAAATCACAAGTCATGCATATTGCATTATGTGCGATCAAAGCATTGATTTGTAAACCTCATAATGTTATTCATTGTTATGAACTAAAAAAAACCACCTACATGTAAACTCCAGGGGAGCAACCATTTTAACTGGAATACCTAAACTTTATTCATGATTGGTATTGACTATATTCACCATAATTGTATCTATGAACAAAATAACCCAAATATGATTGTCAATTGTTTAGGCCTAAATGGAGGTCCTAGTGATGGCAAAGATGTAATGCATGAGTGAGAAACTCAGGAAATGTAGCCTGTAGGGTTATTTGAAGTTGTGTCAAACTGTAGATGAGGTGACCGTTGTTTACATCAGTAGTGTTTACATATTGATTAGCGCCTGGTCTAAAGACATGCTAGGGGTACTACTACTACTAGTCCATGACTACTGCATACATCATACTATGAAAGCAAAACACACATCACTGAGCGCCAATTTTAAAAGCACATGCCCTTATGGTGCGCACGCAAACCGCCGGGCAACCAGATTTAGTACCTGGTCTCTCATTGTGCTTAGGGATGCATACCATGACTTCTGCACTATTACACCATAAGCATGGTAAGTAATGATCAATCAAGTGTGAATTAAAGCACCGTTCCCTGTAGGTGCGCACGCAAACCGCCGGGCACTACGTCACCGGTCACACCATCTATAATCATGCTACTCACAATTCCAAATCAATTAATGCATTCAGGCCTAAATAATGCATGCAGAATTATAGTGCTAACACTACAGATCAATGCATGCTCTTCTTTACAAGTGATCATGTTAGCATTATTCAGAATCCGTTGAACCCAGGCCACCATTGATACTTCAGACTTTGAGTCTCAAAGAACAAAGATCAATGACACATCCTCAATCCTAATCCTGGCAAGAATGGGATCAATGGAGTGTTATTGGATTTGCATTACAGGTTTAAGGATATGTTGTTGTGATGGACCTGTTGAGTGGATTGTGGTTATCCTAACATTGTCAAAGTATAGATCAATATGTTTCAACAATGGGATATAGTATGGGGTCATCCATCAAAGACTATGATACAATACAAATACAGAAAGCATTCATTACGCCATTTCCAAAAGGCTCAGACTCGGAGTGCTTACAAGATAAAACCTTAAAATTACAACTTATACTACAAAATGTTAGTGTATAACTTGAGCATAGTACAAATATATAAAGGGTTCAACAAAAGAAAGTATACCACTTTGTTTATGTCATTTTGAGTAACTTTTAATTTGTTTTTGACCAAACAGCCTAGATAGGCATTTAGATAAATCTTTTAGGCATAATTTGATACCAAATTCGCCCCTAACAACAAAGATAAACCATGATTAGCACCATTTAAAGGAAAATATCCCATTTTCAAAAGTCGCATTTCCAATACACAGCACGAGAAGATTTGGTTAATCTGTCCATGTTCTCCCCATCCATAACATTCCTTTACATTCAAATCCTTCACCCATGCATCAGTTTACATTTGAATTAGCCCGCGCATTGAGGGATATGCGCGGTGATCAGTACGGGATAAATACGGCATATGTGTGTGTTAACAATTGGCCTATTCTTCTCGTGCTGTGTATTGGAAATGCGACTTTTGAAAATGGGATATTTTCCTTTAAATGGTGCTAATCATGGTTTATCTTTGTTGTTATGGGGCAAATTTGGTATCAAATTATGCCTACTAGATTCATCTAAATGCCTATTTAGCCTGTTTGGACAAGAAAAAATTGAAAGTTACTCAAAATGACATAAACAAAGTGGTATACTTTCTTTTGTTGAACCCTTTAGTAGACCTACATACAAAATAGATTAGAAACAAAATATAAATACAGAAAACCTGTTAAAAGTCCTGAGCAAACAAGTTTTAAAGAGCTCTTTTGAACACACTTGCATTGCAGGTGTCCTTAAGGACAATGATCTCTATAAGTAAGGTACCACTTGAGCTCAATAATACAATAATGTTAGTCTTGGTATACAGGCCCAACTGTATACAAAAGGCCCCCTCTCCCCACACACCCATAAGTTGCTTAAAGTTCATCTAATTTCAAATTTCCAAGAAGCTCATTTTGCCTGATGGTAAGTACCAGTACTTTAAACAGTCTCAGACTATCTCAGACTGGCTATGTTGCTGAAGTGTTTGCATGCTGTAACCTGTTCTTTGAAAGAGGCCTTATAATTTGACAAGTGAAGAGGGTGGTATTCTACGAGTTAAAAGAAACTGCAGGGCTCAAAACTTTTATTTTTTTGTAAGATGGGGACGTTGAAGTCATTATAGGCCATGGCCTAGTCACTAGACCAATCTTCATTCAATTTGAACCCTTTCTACATGTCGTGTATTTTGTATTGCCCATGTATAGTCCCTACTAAACTAAGCTAATAATTGAAACTATACCTGGAAGTATCTGTTTATGATACGAATGATAAAATTGCATTCTACGCTGGCAGAATGTACATATAATGTAAAAGGTCCTTTAAATTTCACTACTGGGGGTATTTAATGGCCTCCACTCCACAGAGCAATTTGCATAACAACAGCTCTGGGACACCCAGCTTAATCGACCCATGCTAGCTGATCAATACTCTGTCTGATATTTGTTTACAACACAGGGTGCTCCGATTGGTCGATTACCTGCGAGGCACCTGATGCAGGATGCTGGCAAGTACAAACATGTCAATTGAGGAATTTCAGTGTCATTTATTATTTAAACATTTACGCTACCTCGCCCAGAGATTTTATAAACGTACAATTGTCTGTATTATAGAGTCATGATAGAGTCATATAATTTCTGCAATATCAATAATCACACAATAAGTAAACTTTTTTCAAAGCTCTTAATCCTGTCTATAAAACATGACATTTTCATTTCTCAGAACTGTCCTACAAATGGACCGTTTTATAATGGGGTTGTTGTTCTTTTCATGATCTAATTTACAGTGTCCGGATTTATAATTCATTCATCAAACATTGTATGAACCGCGAACAATAGAAGTGTGATCATATCAAGTGTGTCCAATTTTAAATCAAACTACCTGTTAATTTTAAGACCGGTACTGTATATCGAAGGACAATTTTCTTAATTTGCGTTTACAAACGCTTAGTTGATATCATCACTAATTTGGTTCTCATGTTAATTGTTAAAGGTTTATTGAATTGAAGAAGGGTGCTGTTTTAAATTATGCATTTATTTATTTATTATTATTTTTTCATCATAAAAACAAATGCAACGACAAAAAAGTATTTTATAAGTCTTACACACTAAGGTCAGTTTCATCCATACAGGTCTATGCTAATGAAGACGACAACGCAAAACCAGGAAGTGCTCCTTCCTCCAGCCTCTCAATGCAATCAAAAGCATGATCAATGCACCAAGTTCCGTGTTTTGACAGAGGAGGCGGACCCATTCATCAACTCAGCCAGCACAATATATAAACAGATAAAAATACAGGCTGCATAATTTGGATCATGATCACCTGGCTGATGCATACATTGTTTAATAGATTTTTGAAAATTAAAATGTCTATTCACAATGTGCTTGTACTTTTGCACTATTTTTAGCCGAGGAAAATTGCCAGTTTAGTTGTTGTACAGGGGCAAAGGGCTAATTGATCAAAATGTAGATCCAGGTATGTCATTGTGAGATTGTTTCAATGTAAGATTTGTATTTGCTGTGCGCATAGTTTTAGTCAACCATTTTCACTTCAGTACATTTCAGTAACCATCACCTGCATTATTTAGGTCAAGTTTAGGTCACTCCTGGGGTGGTTTGTTAGACTGCAGGCATTCATTTCACCCATGGGGGCATACCAGACACTAACAAACACTAAGGTAATTTTACACACAGAGAGGACAAATGGGGTCAGACAACTGTGGTTGGTTCTACATACATGTACACCATTTTGGCAATGCAAAGAATTTTAGATTTTTCGGTATTAAGTTTTAAAATATTTTGGGTTTTTTATCGTCATTTTTTGTCCTGCAATGAAAAAATTGAGAGTATCTGTTTTAGTTGGAATGTTGAGATGATTTCACTGTAAACTGATTTGATTTCAATTGAATGGTCCTCTATTTTTAAATCTTCAATTTTGTATGTGATAAATGGTTATATTCAGTGGCGTAACCAGCGGGGGCCAGCTCCCCCCCCCCCAATGAAATAAATGTGGGTGTGGAATGGAGCCCGCCCCCATTTCAAGTCACTGCCCCTTCTTGCAACCCCCCCCCCCCCCCCCAAATGAAAAAGTCTAGTAATGCCACTTGTTATATTATGTTTGTTTGTTTCTTTATTTGTGTACCTGGTTGTTGGACACAAGTTTGGGTCCTGGTGTGAAAAAAACCCCAAACAAACACATTATAATCAGGTTTTTAAAATGTAACTAACAAATTGGAACATTGCTTTTGACCTGTGCAAAATGCATGCAAAACCACTGTGACCTTGTCATATTATAGATCAAATGTTGTTCAATTTTTTAATAAGATTATTACGATTTAAAAACACAATTTTGGCTGTAGTTTAATATCTCACCTGCCAACTTGGATCAGCCACTTGATAGTACTTGAAGTTTCCTGTGATCCACTTGTAAATGGAAGACAGCGTGATCTTGTGTTTCTTAGTGTCCTTCATGGCCATCCATATCAGTGTAGCGTACGAGTATGGTGGTTTCACATACTGATTGTTCTTATAGTCAACCTGCTCGAGACTCGATGCCATCGGCGGTTGTATGTGATGATGTATGGAAGATGATGTCCTCAACAACGCCTTGGCTTCCTCACAAGTTGTTGGTTTGTGTACAGTTCTGGAACATG
The DNA here is from genome assembly GCA_035610835.1 of Ophiura sarsii. Classification (NCBI taxonomy): domain Eukaryota; kingdom Metazoa; phylum Echinodermata; class Ophiuroidea; order Amphilepidida; family Ophiuridae; genus Ophiura; species Ophiura sarsii. The sequence goes on along the minus strand of CM069451.1, from coordinate 5,607 downwards.
AAGTCTTATTATTCTGTATTGTCAGTGTTTGTGTGATATTGCCATTTATGGGTGAAAGTGGCGTTGGACTGCTTGGTGGGGTCTCTTGCTGTATCCGCATGATTCTTAGATTCTGTAACCAGTTTAAACTTGTGAGACTGTCATCCAGGTTGGAGTCATTTGATCCGTTGCTGGAGTCGCTGTGGATTTCAGGTGGGTTGCGGGCCAGCCAATTCTGCTTGAAGCGGAAGGCCGCCTCCTTGGTGGTGAGGACCGGCGTGCTGCGGATGCATGATGTGGCTCCTGCCATTGGTTTAGGCTTGGCAGCAGGTGATGGTGGTTGTTTCAGGGTGACAGAGGCCACAGAGGGCGTACTCGATCCTTCGTCGGGTTTAATGATGCCTTGACTGTAAAGATATTAAAAACATTGAAATCAAATTTTGCTTCACGATTAGGCCTAGGTAAATTAATCATTGAACGAACACAACTAAGCAGCGTATCGCGTACATTGCGTGAAGCGCGCACAACCATTCGTGTGATAATTTCGGGCGCGATCATCTTTGTACTGCGTTCACGTTGTTCGTTCAATTATTAATTTACCTAGTTGGATTTATTATTGAACGGACACACTGAAGCAGCATTTTGCGTACAACCATGAGCGTGAACATTTCGGGCGCGATCATCTTTGTGCTGCGTGCGGGGCGTTCTGTCAACTTTTAATCATATAATAAAAACAAGTTATAATTGTAGATCTGATCTATTTGTACATGATCATTCATAGGTTGAACGCAGAGTTGTGATGAACTGCATATTAAACACAACCACAACACTGAATATCCAATCAAAGCGGCTTAGATCTAGTGACAACTAATCACGCTCGCATAAAATAGCTTGAAATTGAATTTTGTCCACAGCATTCTGAATCTGAATGGTAATCTCAACGCCTCCGTCAGAAGCCAAATGATTTGACAGTGACTATAGCCTAAATAGGCCTGCCCTAGGTATTAAGATTAATTGTTCTCCAATATTATCATTTCAACATTTGCCCCTTGAATTTGAGCAATGCAAATTAAAATGATATTAAATTCTTATATTTTATAAGAATGTTTAAACTTTAAGCAACGGATACTAGGCAGCGTCCTATAATTTAGTGTCAGGATGTACAGGCTGCATTTATGTAATAGGCCTAGGCTATTAGTATTATATTTATAACACCGTCCCTATTCACCCCCATGTCCCTATTCACCCCGTTTTACGGTATATACCCTTTTATTCTCCAATTCAAGTACGGTACCTATCTAAACTCATATTAATAAATCAAATTGTTTTTTTGTTGTTTACAAAATACCTTGCCAGATTGTTGAACAATTTTCACTGATCAACAGTATCACACTCACTACACACCACACCTGATGCTCCAGCAGACTTTCTGATTTATATTGTTCAAAAATATTCTAAACTAAAATAAGCCATGCTATGCGTCCAGCCAGGCGCAGCAGAACTCGCGCAGCGTATATACTACATAAACGCACGCGTGTGGCAGTAATTGATACGCAGTACGCATACATTACAATTTTATTTACATTATTCATTTAGTTTTTTAGGCCTACAATTACAATCTGTTATTTCCACGAATATTACAATACGGGCGAACTGTACCTGTTTGCATTGAACATTTTGCGTTACTAAAGTTTGACATAATTAAGACTAAAAGAGTATAAATAATACCAACGATTAAATAAATAATAGTTTATTTTTGTTTTAAAATGACCGGCAAACAATCGTCAACAGACCCACTAGAAACGGACGGGTGCACAAAATTAAATATCAAAGCTGCAATATGTTTACGCAATGTTTACAAAATGTCCGGGCAATATGTCCAGGTTGTGTGGCACTTACCTGTTTTTGTTTTCCACTAAAATACAAAAAGTCTTATCCTTGATTTTCTTCACTTGCAAGGTCCACACTTTTCCTGCCACGATTGATGTTGATTCGGCAACCTTTATCAAGTTTATTTCCAAAATGTAAATCTTCGTTTTCAATCAGATCACTCGGCTTTCGGGACAATAACAATCCAACGTGACATTACTATACACACGTTTTTAATAGCGTAGGTACGCGGTAATACTTCAAACTTTGCCAATCAGCTGATAACTGATCATAACATGAGAGGAGACAGCATCAAAATACTAGATGAATGGACTGGTAGTGCGTAGCAACATCAAAACCGGCGTAAACAACCTGCGGCTCTCTTATTGGTTGACCGTTGCCTTCCACTGCTTCCACCTGTAGCATGTGTGTGTGGTGTAAATTGCCGTGAAACGAGACTGCACTATGAACTGTCAATCTGATTGGATGATGAAAACCTCGTTAATTATCTTATCAATATTATTACAATGTGTATTGGGCCGCTGCTGCTGTGTGCATTGTTGTACATGTAACGTCAATGCATAGACACCTTGAATACCTTCATATTGAGTGGTATGTACCACGTGGTTCTGGGGGGGGGGGGGGGGGGGGGGGCGGGGGGGGGGCGGTGATATCAATTTCTTTCAATTTTTTTTTGGGGGGGGGGGAGAAACATGTACGGGGGGGCGATTTTTTTTTTTTTACTAATCAACATTTAAATCATGATTTGTAAAATTGACTTTAACAAAAATGAAATCATTTTATTCAGTGAATTTTGCTTTATTCCGAAATAAATAAATTTTACAAAATGTTGATAGTAAAAAAAAAAATCGCGTACGGGGGGGGGGGGGGGATGCACACGACGCGAACATTGTAAAAAAACCTGAAATGATTTATGAATTTATTGAAACACAAATTAATGTTTTGATGAGGTTAATGAACTTAAAGGGGCGTGTACATCTCAAGTGTTTGTCCTGGACAAAAATCACATGACTCCCTACGTATCTGAGTCTCCGTATTCCCATGTAATAATACCCATGGTGCAATAGATTTGCCGCGAATTTTAATCGACAAAACGTAATGTTGAAATTATTGTACGAACGAACTGTGTCTAGAATAGTTTCAAAAAGAAGTGCAATGCATAATAATGAAATCAGAATTACAATCTCCTTCAGCATATAATCAACTTTTGGGCGATAACCTTTGATAAAAACGCACAACAATCGAAATATAAAGCATTTTAGCCTCCGATTTCAGTGATATTCGTATTTTAAACTCTATCTAATTTTATTTTAAAACTGATTCATGTATAGTTTTCATTAGCTCAAATGGTAGAGCGCTGGCTTCACAATCATGAGGTCAGTGGTTCGAATCTTGTAAATGTCTTTTTCTTTTTGTTATTACACCTTTTTGTTTTAATAACAGGATTGCTTATAATCGTTCGCTATATTTATTGAATTTTGAATGATACTTTTTTCATTTGCAATTTCACTACGATAAAGAATGTCCTGTAGGCCTAAATATAATTGTGTTGATTGAACCATGAATGAACTATGGAGTCCCTAGCAAGTCTATATGGACATGGTCTGCAAAGACCAATTGTTATGTAAATAAGAAGCCAGTCGGCTTATGTCCTTGAATCGATTTTTTTTAGTTCCTTCAACACAGATATTTGTAATTTGCTCCAATCTTCAAAAAAGAGAGTTGTATCTTCAAAATACATTACGCAGTTCACGGCTTACGCGGCCTGGTATGGGCGACAGTATTTTGGTGTAGATTTGATACCGTGCTGAACTCATCATGCGCATCGCTGCAAGAGCGCAATTATAAAATGCTGTCCGCTGTCCTAAATCTCTCTCGTCTTGACTCCCGGTCTTGAGCACATCATAACACAATATTTGTATTGTGCCACTACTGTGAGACTAAATAAGTGGGTATGCCGACTATAGTTTTATGTCAAAACTCAACATAATTGAGGCGACCGACGTAACGGATGCGCCAAAAAGTGGCTCTATAGTTGTAAAATAAGCTGAAACCATCTAAAAATACTCATTTATTGTTTTGTTCATATACTTATACAAAGACCGTTTGAACCAATATATCTATCCATTAATATATCCATCTATCTATATATCTAAACACGTTCTTTTGATACCCTTTTAAACTTCAGTGAAATAATTCAACAAGTTAAAAAAATATATCTGAGGCCCCATGGCCATATGAGCTAAAATTTTTGATCGCATAACTTAAAATAAGACACATTTGATTCAACATGGTAAACACGTGCTGATAATTTTTCAGATTTAATTTTTTATATTCATGATATGCGGCTTTTGCAAAAACAAATTGTCAACAAAACTTCAGTTGTATGCTAACACTAAATAAATGACACGTATTCAGAGAACATTTCAATGTCAAATGCGCAAATTGTCCAATTTCCAATTTGGTGCATTTATTCATATACAGGCTGTCCCAAAATGATATAGTAGGCTGCGCCTACCCATCGATGCCCCCTCATTAAAATCAATGAGATTCAGGTCCAGGTTTTTTCATAATCTTTGACATAACCATTTCATTAAAATGTTACGATCACGAATATTGGCAAAGTACGAAAGGGTGGGGGTGTGTGTGTGTGTTAACACTTTCCACGCGGCAGGCGTCTATGAACCGAACAAAATGTTTCAAAAATGTCAAAATGATTGAATTTCCATCACCATATTTGGAATCACCACAAGAAATGCATTAAAATAAGTACAAATATACCTAGTATTGATTCACTAATTCTTGAGATTACTTGAAATTTCGGAAAGGCTTTTGAAACATCTGTTTTGTGTGGTAAAACTAAAATAGCCGCGTGGAAAGTTTTAAACTTGTTTTTAAGAAACATAAATAGTCTCTCAATGCCTTGTCTGCTATTCAGTGGCGTAGCCAGGTTTTTTCTCAGTGGGGGGCAAAGGGGGGGGCCGGGAGTTTTGGTGGGGGGGCAACAACCAAATTGAGGATTGAATTTCCTTGTGTTGTGAATAGGTTAGTCCCAAATTATTTCAACTGACATTTCCCACAGGGGGGGCAACAGGGGGGGCAGAGAACCCCACAGGGGGGGCAGAGAACCCCCCTTGCCCCCCCTTGGCTACGCCACTGCTGCTATTGTTCCCTTTTGTTATGAACTGTTGTTCGTTATGGTTGTTCAAATCATTAACATCCTTCAATTTGAAGAGTAAAAATGGATCGTCACACATCACATAAGTTTGACGAACTTCTTTAAGTGTTAGGGTGTACTTTGTTTTACTTTGATTTCATTGCAATATTGTAGATTCTTTACAGTGGGTGTGGTTTTGGATGTCACTGGACTGTGATTGGTGGTTTTTTTTGCGGATTTTCATCCGATACGCAATATATATTATGAGACATTTAGGGCGGGGCTTGATTCGTTTGAATAATGATACATTCAGTGCGCATGATCATTGCGTTAGCGTCCCCTACACAAAGTCGCCGGCGTATGCGTTGTGCGTGTAACCCAGCGTTGCCATATGCGCGTGTGCTAAAGAACGCAATTAATTCGAAGCAAGAAGTTGGTAAACAGCTCGATGGATTCGCCGATTTTATAAAGGGGGAAAGTTGTTGTACGTTTAGAGAATAAAACATAGTTCTTAGCTGTTTTGCTATAGACGATGGTCTTATAGGGTCTTATAGTGTATATAGGCTGTACCATATTTGGAG